>CM067339.1:71210000-72410000 GCA_034376525.1 Nicotiana benthamiana
TTTTATCAAATACTTGGTGTGTTAAAGCCTTATAGCCCTTATTAATGGTATTTCTATACCCAATAACCTATTCTCTTACTCATAGGTAATTCTAAAATCTCAAATTGTTATAATCAACGTCAATCTTCAACACCCATAAGATAAATAATACCCTTAACCAATAATTAATGACACAAACCTATAACCGTTCATGCTTTTTATTTTCAAATTTGTCAACTCATATCTTATGAAATAGAGTCTATAATCATTAATTCAACACTATAATCAAGTACAGGATGAATCTATTACCTTTTTGATGTTCAATCCTCTTTAATTCGAGTTTTAGAGCTTCTTTTCTCAACAAAGATGTCCCAATAGAATATCTAATAATTTGAAGGGTTTATCCATGTTAATAAGGTGTTGGAGAATTTAAACTAATTTAGAATCACCATTCGAACTTACATTTAATGGTGGAGGGACCTTGGGGAGGTTAGGTTCTTGAGCAATCCCCTTTCTAGAGCAATTTTTTGTTTTTTTGTGTGTGGGGGACAAAGTAGGGCTTGTAAAATGACCCCCAGGTGTTCTTCTATGCACCTAAAGGCTCAAACGCCCACCTGAACATGCAGCAAGGGAAGTAACATTTCCACAAGTGCATCGTCGTGCACGATATTAGCTGGGTGCGCACCTAGGAACGTATATTGTGTATTGTCTAGTAAAGTACACATAACATTTTGAACAGAAATTTGTTTGGGATCCACAATATATCATTGCAAAGCTATTTTAAAGGACTACAACTTTTATGTTTTACGCATTTGCAAATTCCTAATAGATTTGTATGAAATTAGTCTGGAAGATAGACATTACGTAAACTTTGACGATTTTATTGAATCTTATGCATCGTACTCTCCGTCTTGATTCTAAAACAATTATTTTCGCCCATACTCATCTCTATGGAACTACACATGTTTAAAATATTACATTACTACTCATTTAATACGTCCACACCTAAGCCAAATTTGCAAAGTGTTACATTGTCTCCCCCTTGGGATCATTCATCCTCGAATGATTGTCCCGGCTATAACAATGACTAACTCTAGACCTTAAACGGGTTTGATGGAAACATGCGAATACAGAACTGTCATAAACTAACGTATACTTAAATGAATTAATACATGTTTACCGAACTGTTAAGATACTAAAATGAATGACTACTGAGTTGACTGAATACTAAGTTGACTAAATACTGAAATAAATAGAGATTATAATATAAGGTCTAAACGGAAAGGTTAGTTACCTTCTACATTTTTTGTTTGCTCTTGAAAAGGATGGGGATATCTAGACTTCATTTCCTCTTCGCTTCCCAGGTAGCCTCTTAACCTTTTGTTTTCTCCAAAGCACTTCACTGAAACATTTTCCTTAGTTCTGAGCTTTGCCAATTTGATGATCAAGAATAGCCACTGGAATTTCTTCGTAAGCTAGTCTATCTTTAACCCCTACAATATCCATAAGAACCACAAGAGAGGGGTCTCCCATAAAGTTTTCAACATAGACACATGAGACACTAGGTGTAGAATAGCTTATTTTTGTGGAAATTCTAACTCATAAGCCACTTGACCGATCCATTGTAGGTTTTTATGTGGCCTAACATAGCAAGGAATAAGCATCCCCTTCTTCCCAAATCTCATAATGCCTTTCATAGGCGAAAGTTTCAGAAATACCCAATCATCAACTTGGAACTTTAAGTCCCTATATCACATGTACGAATAGGACTTTGGCTACTCTGAGCCGCCTTCATATGCTCTTGAATCAAGTTGACTTTCTACATAGCTTGATAGACCAAATCAGGTCCTAACAACTCTAAATCTCCAACTTCCAACCAACCAATTGGAGATGTGTACCTTCGTGTCCATGTTAGTTTGGTAGTTAATTAGTTATATGTAAATAACCCTAGTCCCATATATAGTAGGAATAGGACATGTATTATATTATATGTTGGACTCGCTGTATCATTGTGAATTCATTAGTAATAATACGTTCTCTCATGCTTTCTTACATGGTATCGTAGCGGCAGTGAGAAAATATCCGGGAAAGAAAACCCAGTTGTCGCCGTGCTTCAATTTCGGTGACCTTTTAGGGCTATTTTTTTGTCAAAACCAATTCCATCGGTGTTGTGCAAAACCCTACACCATCACAAGGTCCCTAACCTCCACCAACCAAACCCCATAAAACACCTCCATCAGATGCCGCCTTACGCATCGCCACGTGCCAATAAGAGATAGTATTCTCTGGCGAGATCTACTCCACGCGTCGGAACATGGAGCCTATTCTGTTCATTTTTTCAAAAATATTATTTAGAATAGTTTAATTGCCCTACAATTCCGAGCCTGCCCATATCTTTTATTTTTTGATTCTAAGAACTTTAAAAAATTTCTGACAACTACAATAGTTTTCCGGCAGTTATATTTTTTTCCGGTAATTTTTCGGCAACCACAGTTGATTCTTTGTTTTATTTGGTGCTAGTTTGCTAGATCTCTTTCAATCCAATAATGTCTTTGGGAGTGGATGTATTTGGGTCTAAAAACACGGGTTGTAGAAGTTTTTGTATTATGATTACCTCAGAACCTTTAATGAGAAGTTCAAACTACTTGGCTTGGGCTTCATATATCGAGTTGTGGTGTAAAGGTCAAGTAGTTCAAGATCATTTAACAAAAAGGGCTAGAGACGGTGATGAAAAGGCCAAAACACTTTGGGAGAAGGTCGATGCTCAGTTATGCAGTATCCAGTGGCGATCTATTGATTCAAAGTTGATGCCCTTGTTCAATCCATTCCTGACATGTTATTTTGTTTGGGAAAAGGCTCGTACTTTATACTCTAATGACATATCTCATTTCTATGATATAATATCGTGAATGACATGCTTGAAGAAACAGGAATTGGATATGTCTACCTACTTAGGACAAGTACATGTAGTCATGGAAGAATTTGGGAAGTGGATTCCACTTCCTCTAGTATTGAAAAGCAACAAGAGCAACAACAGAAGATGTTTCTAGTTTTTACACTCGATGAACACCCTAATGACCTTGATTAAGTACGTGAATAGATTTTGGCTAGTCCGACTGTCCCCACAATCGATGAATTATTTTCTCAATTACTTCGCCTTACTGGAGCACCAAGTCACCCAATGATCTCTTCCAAGACACTTGAATCCTCTATTTTTGCGTCCCAGACAGTGGAAAATCGGGCATCTCAGACTATGGAGAATAGACGAGGAGGAGGTCCTTTAGGAAGATCTAGACCCAAGTGTTCTTATTGTCATAAACTTGGACACACTCATGAAGTGTGCTATTCTTTACATGGTCGACCACCTAAAAATGCTTATGTTGCTCAGATTGAGACTACAGGTAACTAGGGATTTTCTTTATCTCAAGGGGAATATAATGAATTCCTTTAGTACCGAGAAAGTAAGCAGACATCTCCACAAGTAGCCTCTGTTGCTCAAACAGATACTTCTGTTGCTGGTAATTCTTTTGCTTGTGTTGCCCAATCTAGTACTCTTAGGACAAGGGTCATGGAATCAGGCCCTTCTGATCAGATCTTTGGTGATAAATCACTTCTATCAAATATTGTGTATTCATAGTCTCTTCCTACTATTACTTTAGACAATGGGTTTCAAACTAAAGCAAAAGGAGTTGGACAAGTTAATCCCCTACCTTCTGTCACCCTAGATTCCGTTCTTTATGTCCCTAGTTGTCCTTTTAGTATTGCATCTGGTAGTCATCTGAATCATGTCTTCTATTGTGGTATCTATTTAATTGATGATTCTTTTATTATGCAGGACCGTATTACTGGACAGACGATTGGCACAGGGCTTGAATCAGAAGGCCTTTACTACCTTAACACACTTAATCCCTCCAAGGCATGTCTAGTTACAGATCCTCCAAATCTAATTCACAGATGTTTAGGACATCCAAGTTTATCCAAGCTTCAGAATGTGGTGCCTAGTTTGTCTAGTTTATGTACATTAGATTGTGAGTTGTGTCAGCTCGAGAAACATACCGGAGCCTCCTTTCCTCGTAGTATTGAGAGTCATGCAGAGTCTGTTTTTTCGTTAGTTCATTATGACATATGGTGTCCTAGTGGAGTTAGTTCAACCTTAGGATTTCATTATTTTGTTAGTTTTATTGATGATTATTCAAGATGTACTTGGTTTTTCTTAATGAAATATTATTCTGAGTTATTCTCTATATTCCAGAATTTTTGTGCTAAAATCAAAAACCAAGTTGGTGCTGCTTTTCGCACTTTTCATAGTGATAATTCCTTAGAATATTTATCCTCTTAATTTCAGCAGTTTTATGACTTCTCAAGGAATTATACATCAAACCTCTTGCCCTTATACCCCTCAGCAAAATGGTGTTGCAAAGAGAAAGAATAGGCACCTCATTGAGACTGCTCGCACACTTCTCACTGAATCTCATGTTCCATTGTATTTTTGGGGTGATGAAGTTCTCACAACTTGTTATTTGACTAATTAAATGACTTCATATCCCATTTAAAATCAGATTCCATATTCAATATTATTTCCCTGTCACCCTTATATTCTTTTCCCCCTCGTGTTTTTGGGAGCACTTGTTTCGTTCATAACTTAGCCCCTGGGAAAGATAAAGTAGCTCCTCGTGCTCTGGAGTGTGTCTTCCTCAGTTATTCTCGTGTTAAGAGGGGAGGCCACTCCGATCCATGATAGGCAGTACCCGCAACATGTTCGAGAAGCGACTCCTAATGATACTGAAAAAGAGCACGTCGTTCAAGCGGTAAGGGTGTTGTTGGAGCAACAAGAGGCCATCTTAGGCCATCTCACATGACAGAATAAGGTTATGACAAAACTAAAGTAGGCATTATTGGTTTCTTCCAATAACGCGAATGGATGGGGTCCAGTTCCTCCTAATGCTCCCGCAAATCAAACAACACAAAGGGTTGACAAAAATACCTCAAGGGGCAAGGTCAGGTTCGATGGGGTCAGAGGAAACAATTCCAATCACAACAATGGGAGCGATCCTTTCAAACTAATCTCTTACAGTTTATGAGGAAGTGACGCTTGCATGGACCAAATCCAGGATCGCCACCAATGCTGAAAGGGCCAGAGTCAAAGAAGCACACTTAGTTGCCGTACAACCAAACACCATACCAGAATTGATCCCAAAAATAGCTTAAAATGATAGATGTGTAGAAATATAATGGGACTTCAAATCCATAAGAGCATATCACCACCAATACAATGGTGGTGAAGGAGAACAATTTAGCTTCCCACGAGATTGAGTTAGTTTTGCAAAAGAAATTCGGAGAAACTCTCACGAAGGGAGCCTTGACGTGGTATTCTTTTTCTCCCAAGCATTTCATAAACTTTTTTGAGATGCCCGCAGATTCTTTCATTAAGGCCCATGGTGGGGCCAGAATGGCCGATATATAAAGGACTTCACGAAGAGAGTCCAAGTTGTTGCAAGAATTTGTAACACAGTTCAAGAAGGAAATGATGTTGCTCCCGGCCATTCCGAATGAATGGGAATTTGAAACATTCCCTTAGTGTTTGAATTTGAGAAGTTTTGATGCCTCAAGAAAGTTTAAACAACGATTGCTCAAGTTCCAAGTGACAACTTGGGCGGATGTTCATAACTGGTACGAGTCAAAGATAAGGATCGAGGATGATCTGTTCGATTTCCGGCGTAGAAGGTTAGGAGAAGAATAAAAAGAAATCAAAAGACGATTTATACACGGATAGACGGTTTCTTAAGAGCCGACTTTTTCCCTATGAATGGGCCGAAAGACAGGGTTCATTACCGATAGAAGAACATATTGCGATTGGAATCATAGATCATTATAGATAAAGGAAACATCAGGTTCTTGAGATCCTTCATACTCTACACTTTCAGAATACAACTTCAATGTAAGTATAATGAAGTTGGTATCGTCTATGAGGAATATTAAAGAAGCACAGTTCCTGAAGTTGATGAGATCTAATCCCATCTAGAAGGACCCTAGTTTATGGTGCGACTACCATGGAACAAATGGTCATCAGACTGGGAACTGCCAGCATTTGTGCGAAGAGGTTACGACACTACTAAAAAATGGCCATATTTGGGAATTCTTAAGTTACTGGGCTAAAAACACTATGGTCACAATCGTGACAACATAGTACCCTTAAAAGCAAGAGAAGATCCTCTGCACCTGACGATCAACATTATTTTCGGGGGAACGAGATTAATGGTGTTACTTTCTTGGCGGCAAAAAAGACAAAGGTATCAATAACCTACAACAAGAGACTCCGAGAAATTGCTAAAGACAACATCACTTTCATAGAGGAAGACACAGATGGATTGTTGCTACTGCACAATGATGCCTTGGTAATCTCTCTAAATGAATTAGATTTTACAATTAAACGAATCCGGGTTAGTCTAAGGTATTCGACCAATATCATACATAAGAGGGTATTGGAGCAAGACAAACTTACCGGAAGAATCATTCCAACCACAAAACTCCTCGATGGTTAAACCTAGCAAGCATGACAACTCGAGGAGAGATTCTGTTGTCCATGAATGGCAAATGGGTGATGGAGATGACCCTTTTCAAGGTGGTAGAGGGCAATATGGGCTACAACATTATCATAGGAAGACCATTGTTGCACGATATAAAAGCTGTGGCATCGACATATCACCAGTTGCTGAGATTCCCAACTTCTAAGGGGATTAAACAAATAAGAGGTGACCAACTGGCGACAAAGGAGATGAATGCAATTTTGTTCTCCAGTATCAAAGTGAAAGAGCATGCGACATAGCAATTATAGGAACCGACGCCTGCTCTTGAGCCAAGCAAGGTCAACCAGAGGGAAAAAGGGCCAGAATCTTATCAAGTACCAAGGTACTTCTAGGTATCACAAGATATGGATGCAACAAAGTCCACAACGGAAGAGCTTGAGCAAGTTGCATTATTCGAGAAGTTCCTGGAAAGGAACTTCCTCTTGGGGACTGGACTGCACCCCGAAATCCGATTTGAATTTATTGATTTTCAAAATTTAACGACGATTATATTACGTGGTCGCAAGCAGATATGAAAGGTATCCTGCCGAAAGTGGTTGTGCACAAGCAGAGCTTGGATGCAAGCATCCCTGTGGTAAGACAAGAAAAATGGCATATTATCAAGGCCAGAAACAAATTCGTCAAAGAAAAGGTAACTTGCCTACTTAATATCATTCAATTTGAGAGGTAAAGTATCCAGACTAGCTAGCTAATGTAGTAGTAGTTCAACAAAGAATAACAAACTTCACATATGCATAGACTATAAAGACTTAAATAAGGTGTGCCTAAAGGACTCGTTCCTATTGCCGAACATTGGTCAAATGATTGATGCGATGATCGTGCATGAGTTAATGAGTTTCCTTGATGCTTACTCTGGGTGCAACCAAATTAAGATGAACCGGAGGATCTAGAAAAAACTTCGTTCATAACGAACTTCGGTACATATTGCTATAACGTGATGCCTTTCGGGCTAAAGAATGTCAGAGCCACTTATCAGCGGCTAGTAAACAAATTTTTTGAAAACAGATAGGAAAGTTTATATAGACAATATGCTTGTTAAGTCTTTGTATGTATGTGATCATCTTAAGCACTTGTAAGATACTTTTGACATCCTAGGGAAGCCTAAAATGAAGCTTAACCCTGAGAAATGTGCGTTCGAGGTTAGCTTCGGTAAGTTCCTGGTATCACAAAGGGGAATTTAGGTTAACCTAGATAAAACCAAATCCACCGAAGACATCCTAGACCAGCTTTCAAGCATAAAAGAGGTGCAAAGACTCCTTGGGAGATTGGCCACTTTGAGCATGTTCATTTCCCGTTTTCAGAGAAATGCCATCATTTTTGTTCGTTACTTATGAAGAAGAACAACTTCGAATGGACCTGAAATGTCAACAAGCTTTGAGGGATTTGAAAAGGTACTTGTCAAGTCCTCCGTTATTATCAAATCCGGAGTAAGGCAAAAATTTATTAATCTACTTAGTGGTCTCAGAGGTAGCGGTAAGCTCCGTTTAAGTCCGTGAGGCTGAACGTTCACAATTTCCCTTTATTACGTTAGTAGAATTTTAACGGAAGTAGAAAATAGCTTGCTACATTTGGAGAAGCTGGCTTTAGCTCTCGTAATCGCCCCTTGTAAGCTAAGGCCTTATTTCTAATGTCACCCAATAGGTGTGGTGACTACCTTTCCCCTGCGGAATATCCTCCATAGACCTGAACTTTCAGGTAGCCTGGCCAAGCGGTCCATCGAAATGAGTGGATTTCAGCTGTCACCAGGAAAGGATCATATGAGTTGGAGAGTCAAGACGGAAAAAATTTGCAAAGCAATTGGAACATGGAACACGGAACACCTCAAGAGATACTATTGCTAATGAACATCACATATACTGAAGGTATGTTTTGTAATCTTTCCTTTTCGTTCAGTTTTGTCCTAGTTGGGTTTTTTCTAGCAAGATTTTTAATGAGGCAGCAACAAAAAGCATACTACGAAGGAAGTTCCAACAACAAAAATAAGACATTTCAATAACAAGTCACACAAGCGAAGAACTACTTGGACGGTTAGATAATCTTTTGCTCGGTAGAAAATTTCCTACTGGAAGTTAAGTTTGCTATCAAATAAAGATTACCATACCTTTCACAACTGCAATCCACTAGGGATTGTTAGATAGTCTTTTGCTCGATAGCATAAATTCCTAATGGGAAGTGAAGTTTGTTACCAAATTGGAGATTATCTAGCAATTAATTAGTGGAATCCTCGAATGTGTAAAACTTCAGTGTTCAAACACGCTTTCTTCATTTGAACATGGGGGGGGGGGGTATTATATGAGGATCTATGTAGCCAGCCTCCTAGAAACTAGTTATACAAAGTAGCCACAAGAAATAACAATTCCTTTTAGCACAGTGAATGCTTATGTACTTTTGAAAATGGAAGGAATAATGTCAAGTCCTTTAATTTCTATTTTGTTTCTTGTCTAAACAATGAATTGATTTAGTCATTTGAAAGTTAAACAAGTACTTCAAATTCTAGTTCCGTAATAAACAGGAGACGTCCTCTTGAAGAGCACCGTAAACATAAGAGGGCCCTCTCATATAAAAACCCTTACATTAAAGGTTTGAATTCGGATGAATCTTATGCACGAAATCCAAATGCATTCAGTAAAATACACCCAAAGTTTTGCACAATTAGATGAAAAAAGTAAACTTGCGCAAAAGTTTGAAAAATACACCTAAATCTTTGCACAAAAGATAAACTTGCACAAACACTTAAACAAAGAAAAATGTGAGAAACAAACTTGCGCAAGTATTTAACAAAAGTACTCGGAAAGAAAAACTAATACAAAAAATGTTATTATTTAGAATAAACAGGCCAAACAACACGAGCACAAAAGTAAGAAAAGAAAATAAAAGACTAAGCTATTGCATCTCTAGGACTCGGAGGAAGAGAAGTATCTGCGGCCCAAAGAAGTAGATGGATCTTCCGCCAGCTCATCATTTTGGCCTTCGGAGTCATCACCTTCCATTTCTTCTTCAGTTCCCCAGAACTCAGAACCGGAACCAGAAGAATCGATATCATCGATCTGGGCTGGTAGACCTCTTTTTGCAATTAACTCCAGCTCAAGGGATTTAATGTTTTCGACATCAAAGTCAATGGCACCCACTTTAGCCTCTTCCAAAGTTTTTCTCCTTATGTTGTACATAACATATGTTTTTTAAACAACGAGAGAAACTGCTAGGCATTTGAGTTCTTCTTTAAGTTGATCAACCTCGGCAGTAAGACTTTCCCCCTCGGATCTAACGAACATGAGGCTAGCATCAAGGTCACGGACCGTAAAGCTAAAAAGTCTATTATGCTTAATAGTATTCTTATATTTATCATCCAATTGGGCATACTTCACCCTGGCGGTAGCAAGCTCTTCGATTTTGGAGTTCAACTCCACTTCCAAATTATTTAATCTTTCAGCAGAGGCAACCTCGTGATTAGATGCAGAAAGAACGTCACTATGGAATTCAACCCATTTTGCCCTAGCCTTTTCAACTTGAACCCTCAATGGGGCGATCTCTTGGCTAAGGGTCTCTACTTCTTGCTCGTTTTGCTGCAACAAAGCCTTCAACACAATAGACTTAGAAGCTTTAGCTTTCAGTTCTGAGAGGCGAGCAATAGTTTGGTCCCTCTTGGCCAAAATTTGATTCCGCTCAAACATACGTTCCTCTTTATCTCGTATCAAGCTTTGGAGGCCCTCGGAAGCAAGGAAATCGTCATGCGAAATAGAAAATGTAAACTCAGAATAATACTATATCAAAGCTCAAATAAATAACGAAGGAAACAAAGAATGTACTGCTACAACATTGTGCATAGCATTGTTCAACACACACTCTCCCGAGAGAGCTTGTATCTTTTCCCTGTCTCGGGACAATACATTGCATCCGGTAGAGACCGAGAGCGCAACATTCCTCCTCCTTTATGGATTTTATAAAGGGGTATAATAATTTTAACCCAAGTTCCCATAAACTGGGGACTAGGGGAGGGGAACATCCTCTTCTTGGATAGATGCGCCCTGTGGAGATGATGTAGCAGTTGCTGGTAGAAGAGTTGATGAAGAAGGAGATAAAGATAATGGAATTGAAGGGTGAGAAGAAACTGCAACAAACACAGTGTTGGTTATTTGTTGCTCTTCAACCAAAGACGGCAGGGACCTGGTACTCACGCTCACGATGCCGGGCGCAACGTAAGGGATCCAACAACAGGAGTTGGCCTTTTTACTATCTCAAACTCCCCCTAGAGCACCGAGGCATCGTCCTTGGTCGGTATAACTAACTCAACAAACACCATTCTATTGAGTTGATAAAGGTCGTTGTCTTCTATATAGAGAATCCCCCTCATTACTAGATTCTTCATCATCATCAATAACCATGGTAGCTATGGTCGACTCGGGCACAACGCTCGACACCACATCATCTGATGATGATTCGGGCATAACACTCTTTGCCCTTTTATTTTTTTCCCCAACCGCGAAGGAATTTCTCTTTTTTGCTTGCTTGCTCTCTATCTAGGGATTCTGAAAGTAAACAAGTGCATCCGAAGTAGGCCCATAAATTCCTGTTTGAGTAAATGCCTCTTAGAGCAGCCTCACCTCATTAGTAGAATTAATCAAAACATGCTCCTCGGTGATAACCGTGTAGACCTGAACTCAACAAAAAGAGTAGCTATTAATCAACTCCCTTACACAAAAAGCAAAGACGAGATGAGTCTAATTTACCATGATTTTTAGTCTCCCACCTGCATTTAAGGGCTAGTTCTTTTCACGTACGGGTCTCGGGTGTAGTGACGTCCAAGTTTTTTTGGACCTACTAGTCCAGGATATTAACCCTAGGTGGTACCCATTGAGTTTCTGAAATAGGCGAGAGAAGAAGGGTAAATAATGATATGAGATGATCTTTAATGAAAGAAAGAATAAATGAGGAACTTACGAGTGCGGTTCCACGATTCCGGAAAGGATGAGTTGCTGGAATGATATCATTAGTGGAAACTACAATGAACCATTCCACCCACCTACAGTCTTTGTCATCATCCATGCTAAATAGCAAAGCATGGTGGCTACGTTTGCTAAAATTTATCATTCCCGTACTGAATATCTTAGGGGAATGGAGATTCATCACTTGAGATAGGGATAACGCCTCTCCCATCTCAGGGCACCGGCGCCAAAGACAAGCAATTGTACTCCATACAGAAGGGCTTACTTGTTCTAAACACACCTAGTAGCTGAGACAGAACTCGATGATGACGGAGTCAAGCTCTCTACTCAAAGAAATTGCTCCCAAAGTGAAGGGATACATACAAAAATACATAAAACCCTTCTTAGGTAGGTTACTCACTCTGCCAGATCGGGAGAGATAATGTCAAGATCTTGGCAATGACAGTCTTCTTTTATCGAATGAATATCGGAAGGACGGATGGAAGAAGGGTATATGCCAATGGTCCATGTACAATGGTTAGCAGAATAAAATTTCTCTTCGAAGTCTTTAGATGTGACAAGGCTTCTAAGGATGATGGTGTTCACCGTAGGAAGATCAGCCTTGTTGGCTTTGCCTTTGTTCTTTGAAGAACTAGGGTTTGAAGAAGAAGAAGTCATTCTGTATAAGAAAGGGAAGAAAAACTTCTCTCTTAAGAAGAATGTCAAAGAAGGGTTGAAGACAAAGCACGAGTTGAATAAAGAGAGTTTGAGAAAGTTTGAAGAATTGTGAAGTGTAAATGAAGAAGTTCGATACGTGTAAGTAAAAATATAGGCGGCTAAAATTCTAATCATAATTACCTCGATAACTGGAAACACTAATGCTGATAACATTTATCTGGGGAATTAAATGCGGAGAAACGTACATCTAATCAAGCGTCAAATTTTTTTTAGAGAGGGTCAATGAATTTCTCGCCAAAGAATATGTTTCAACCAACAGCCCGGTGACACAAAGTTGTGCTACCGAAAATCAAAGGGGCTATCATATAGGGTAAAATATATTTATAAATGATCACATAGGGAAATGACACGAGGATCGCAAAAATAGAAAATAGTCTAATTCGAAGGAAACAATCCCATATGTTACCGGAATGAGTTATACTCATAAAGGAAAAATAGATGTTCGCTACCGAGTAGCATTTATGTCACGATCCGGAATTTCCACTTTTGGGATCGTGATGTCGCTTAACATTTCACATGCTTGGCAAGCCAACATTAGAGTAATTCTTTACCAACTTTAACCACTTTTAACAATCTAACTAATTAAACAGAAATGAAGCTAAAATGAAGTACAAAATAGCATAACTATCCGATATCTAGTACAACTAAATTATGGAGTCACAAGTACACGAGCTTCTAAAGGTTCTACATATAAAGTCTGGAAAAAATACAACTGTCTAGAATGAGATGAACTGTAAAATAAGGAAGGAAGAAGGGGACTTCAAGGTCTACGCACGCCAGTAGATCTACCTCGAGTCTCCAAATGCTAATTCGAGTTGATACTCCTTATGGACAGCTGGAACTAGTACCAAAATCTGCACAAGAAGTGAAGAGTGTAGTATGAGTACAACTGACCCAATATACTCCGTAAGTGTCGAGCCTAACCTCGGCAAGGTAGTGACGAGGCTATGATAGGATACCCATGAAATTAAACCTGTGCATATTACAATATATAATAGCAGATAAAGGCTGCACATGTACTATTTGGAGGGGATATGAAAAAGGGGTACAACATACGGTAACTGCAGTAGGGAATGATAACATGAAACTATCAATATACCTTCAACCAATAAAATGAATACACATAATGAATAAAACTACACGACATCACCCTTCGTGCTTTACTCTCAGCCTCACCATGAAATAATAATAATGGCATGACATCATCCTTCGTGTTTTTACTCTAGATCTCTCCATAAAATGATAAATATGGTACGGCATCACCCTTCGTGCTTTTACTCTCAATTCATCATAAAATAATAGATATAGAATGACATCATCCTTCATGCTTTAACTCTCAAGTACGACACATCATCACCCTTCTTGCTTTAACACTGTCATTTGCCTTGTAACAATGAACATATAACAATAGGGAGATAGAATAAGCAAGATAAAGTCTTATGTAAACAATGGTTCTACAATACCAACCTCAACTTCAGAAATGATACTCAATTATCAAAGATAGCCCGTAAATGTGGAAAAAATGATCAATTTAATAATTTACTAGTCTAAGCATAGACATCATGATCAAAGAAAGAAGTAGATTACAAGAAATAAGTCCCACCCGCATGCTTTGACCCAACACCGATGCATAAGTACTCATCACCTCACATAAACATTGTACATACATGTAACAAATAGGAAACAAGTCCTAATCCCTCAAGTCAAGGTTAACCACGACACTTATCTCGCTTCAAAGATCGACTCAAAGCTCTACTTAGGCCTTCTCCCTAGAATCCGCCGCTAAACCACTCGTATCTAACCACAATTGACTCAATAATGTCAAATATTGCTAAAGGAATCAATTACAACGCATTAGGATTTCCACATTTCTCCCAAAAAGTCAAAATTCGACCCCGGGCTTGTTTGGTCAAAATCCGAGGTTCAGACAAAAATTTATTTATCCATTCACCCTCGAGCCCGATTACGTAATTAGTTCCAGAATTCGACCTCAAATTGAGTTCTAAATCCCTAATTTGCAAAAAAAAAAACCAATTCTTCCTAATTCCCTAGTTTTCTACCATGGAAGAACAAAGATTAGGGCTAGAAACTAATGGGTGATGTTAGAAATGGAAGAAAATGATTTAAAGTGCACAAACCTATGAATTGATGTTGAGGTTCTTCTTCAAAATTGCCCCTAGGCCAAACTCTAATAGAACGATTATGACAAATGGGAGAAATCCTATTTTCTGAAAATTTAGATCACTGGGCGCCAGACCTTCTTCGTGTTCACGAAGGGCCTGACGCGATCGTGAAGTAGCTGCTCAAATAGCCTACGCATTCGCGAGAAACCCTTCGCATTCCCAAATGCTTGCCCCTACCAGCCTATGCAATCCCGAGCCATATGTAGCGTTCCCGAAGAGTATTGGCCAATTCCCTTCCCCTAGGTCACATGCCTATACGTTCGCCAGAAGTTGGCGGCGTTCACGAAGGGTAATTTCCCCATTTCTTCGCGTTCACGACCCAGCTATCGCATTCGCGATGAAGGAGTTTTATACTCCAGCCTAGTTCACTCTCCGCGATCATGAGAGTACCTTCGCAGTCGCGAAGAAGAAAACACCAAAAACCAACAAAAGTCTAAAAACCAGATTTTTTCTAAGAACTAAGGTCCGTAGGCTATCCGAAACTCAATCGAGCCCTCGGCACTCCAAAATAAATATGTACCCAAGTCTTAAAACATTATACGAACGTGCTTGCGCGATCAAAATACCAAAGTAATGTCTAGAACTACGAATCAAACACAAAATCAAATGTAATTTTAAAGAAAACTTTAGAATTTCTATTTTAACAACGGGACGTCCGAATCACATTAATCTAATTCAATTTTTCACCAAATTTGACAGACAAGTCATAAATATAGTAATGGACCTATACCGAGTTTCAGAAGCAGAAGATGGACACGATATCAACAAAGTCAAACATTGGTCAAACCTTTAAACTCTTTAAACCTCAAAAAGTGATAACTCGAATTAGGGACCTTTGAATTCGATTCCGGGAATACGACTAAGTCGTAGATCGCGATACGGACCCACCGGGACCGTCACAATACGAATTCGGGCATGCTTTCTCTAAACATTGACCGAAGTCAACTCAAGTGATTATTAAGGCAAAATTTTATATTTTATCAATTTTTAACATAAAAGCCTTCCGAAAAAATACCCGAACTGTGCACACAAATCGAGGAATGCTTAAAGAAGCCATTAGAGGCTTCAAAACGCAAAATTAAGTAAAAATTTAAATGACCTACCCGGTCATCACAATTTTATGAGGAATATTCTATAACATTAAGTACATGGACCATTACACGGAATATGACATTTATTGCTAGCATTTACACATTCATCAATGACCCTCATAATTGACATTAAAAAGGGGCTTGATTCTAGGACCTTGTTTCCTAGTGCAGCTATAAATACTAAGACCTATTATCATTGTAAGGGGGAGGAATTTTCTGGCTAACATACGCTATACTTATAACTTTATTTTCTTGTTTACTAATATCATTGTTGTTGTGCCCAGAAGCACTGCACTCAGAATTGCTATTTCTGCTATTTTATCTCTATCTCAAGGCTAAGTATCATATTTTCATCTAATTCATCTATTATTTCATGATCAAATTAATTCACTTATCTATGAATCACGTATAATTTTAATTGTACTATTATACAGACAAACACTTAGATCTGGGTCATGATTTAGCCTATTTTGATGCTTAAATTATCATGCCGAAGTGAAATATTAGTAAAAGAAATGTAATAGTACTTGTTATTAATTTACATGAAACCAAGGGACCAGGACCGTTCCTTTGGTGGGCCCAACGATTAATATTTTAAGAAAAAATAGCCACTTAACAACCCCCTCCCCCCTCCCAACTCTGTTTTAATCCAAACTTGTTACAACTACACTTTTTTCTATTTCAACTATAAATACCCCTTCATTCTTTTATTTTTCTTACAAATCAATATCTATCTATCATAATCTCTATCTAATTTTCTTCTATTCTTGCTACTGTTGCTTACTTTATTCCAATAAATAGTAAAAAGATCTCGAGGTTGTTCCAATTTGTGAAAAAATGTGAAGTTGGTGAATTGAGTTCTTCAGGTCTTCAACAATAATCAATTTTTAACAAGTTGTTCGTCAATTAGTAAACTCGTTCCAACTCTTAAGTCTTAATATTATAGTTTTGTTTATTTTAGTTATTTTCTATCACTTGATTAATTAAGATGGCTTCCTGAAAAAATATTTTAGGTAAAAATAAGAATAAGTGCAAATCTAAGAGTGGTGAATCTAGTGGTCATGTTGTTCCTCCTTACCTGCCCCCGGCTCCCCGAACGAAACCCCATATTTGCCCTGCTATGTTTGATAGCGATAATAATTTATTGCAATTTATCGAGAGTCAATTTTACCATAATATTACAGTAGGAGAACAATTAGACCATGAATATGAATGCTCTTTATTCTAATAATTATAATACTATTGATGAAAATGATGATGAGGAAATTGATCTTGATGAAACTCAACTGAATGATGATATACCCACTCTTGCTCCTGATTTTAACCAAACTAGTGATAACCTTGCTAATCCAAATGATGAACCATCTGATACCCCTATTACTGCCACTACGCTAAATCTTGCATTTAGTAATATTTTCATGTTAGATGTATTTATCATATTTACCATTTAATTGTAGGTGATGGTATGAGAATTTTAAATATTCAAATTGAAAAGGTTAAAATGGCTCTTAACTGGCTTTTTATTCAAACGGTAGAAGTAGACTTAGAGAATATTTTAAAAGATGCGATGAATGTGGCCTATGAGGAAGAAAGGTTCCTAAAACATATCCAACTAGATGGAGTTACATGAATGAAAGTTTGGTTGTTGCATATGAATATAGAAACCCTATAAACTCAATGTTTAATGCACACGTAAGTGATGATGATGAGCACCTTACGAATGGGGATTTGGCTAATGTTCAAATGCTTGTAGATTTTTTAGAAAATTTTTATATTGCTACAAATTAATTTTTTGGGCAATATTATCCTACTATTTCTAATTGTTTAGTTTATATGGCATAACTTGAAAATTTGTTCGCTCATTTTCAAAAGGTGAAAAAATTTTATAAACTTGCTATTGATTCTATGAAAAAAAAAGTTTAAATTTGTTTTTTCCTATTCCCCCTATTTATAGTGTTGCTGCTTTGTTAAATCCTTGTATGAAATTAGTAGGTCCTCAATTTTTGTGTGAAACTATTTATAATGGCTTAGCCCTTGAAGATGATAAATTGCCTCAACTTCTAGAAGCAATAACTTCAAGTGGAATAAATGCTCAAACTATTTATAATGCTTATCAAGTTGCATTAAATCATGGTAGACAAAATTTTCCAACCCCTTCTTCTTCTTCTTCTTATTCTCAATCATCTAAATGAACTACGGGAGTAAGACCACTTAGTGTTGTGCAGGATTTAGGGGTTTTCAAGGTTCTAGTTGTAATGATTTTCACAACTAAATGAGCTTGAAGTTATTTGTCGCATCAGAGTGAGGAAGTGAATTTCGACGGCTCCTTTAATCTTTCCAATGGTGGAAGGACAAAGAAAAATACTTTCCGGTTTTTTCGAGGATGGCCCGTGATATTTTAACTATTCAAACTTCAACATTGGCGTCAGAGAGCATTTTCAGTCAAGCAAGACTTCAAATTAGTGATTATAGAGCATCTATGAGGGAGGGCTTGGAAAATTCAATACTTTTTCAGAGATTAGATCCGTTCAGAAAGAAGAAATTTTGGACTTGCTGAATCATAACCAGAGGAAGAAGAAGCTTACGAAGAAATGCTAGCTAGACTTGCGGAGCATGCTGCTTCGCCCAATAATGGAAGCGGCAATGACCAAGCTACTTTTTTGCCGCCACCAATGGAAATTCCTCCCAACCTTGAAGGATTTATGAAGTTTGTAAGAGATATCATGGAACTTGTATGAACAAAAATTAGTATGTATTATATAACTTGTATTTTGGCACAGTTTGATTAGTTTCTTTTTCTTCTCAATGGTGGTATTAGCACCTTATTGTGCTCATTCCATAGGGGGAGGAAGACTAAGAAAGATATTCCCATGTTTTTTAATGCAATAATAAAATTACAAAGCATTCATTTGAATATCTCTTTACAATATTTTTGTCTTTAAATTTGAATTAAAAATTTAGGCTATAATTCTATAATAAATTTACAAGGCATTGCCTCAGATATTTTTTTTAACATATTTTTGTCTTTAATTTCTATTTAGTTTTTTTTTTTAAATTAATATTTAGCCGTTAGATTTGTTTAGTATGGGATCATGAGTTTGTGGGCCCGATCTCAGGCCGATTCCTATAAAAAAATCGTTTAGCCCTGAACAAGTAGGTACATCTATTTAAGGATCGGCCCACTCGACCCGTTTAGAGCCCGGACTGGCCCACATGCCATCACCCGTTCTGGAGTGCCTATCAAGGCCGGTAACTCACTTTTTACATTGTTCTCTAAACACTTTTTTTGCCTATCAAGGGAAATAAATTGTCTAAGTATTTTAAATGAGATTGCTCGTGTCACATATGCATGAAAGACGTCCTTGCAAATTGATGTTTATGGAAGATGTCTTTATAGTGGCGTTCTTATATTTTAGATTATTCATCGCTCTCGAGGTTTTTGGAGTATGTAAATTTCAAATGTTATAATAAAAGAAGAAAAAAAAACAAAAGGTGAGTAATCTTTGAGAAAACTTACTTTAACATGACCAAACATAGAAGCATCTATATTGATATGGACGTGAAGAGCAAATTTATTACTTTAAATCAATAAAACATATTTCCTTCAACAAAATAAAGGAAAAAAATGAAGCTAATTCATTCGAGATAATAGTTAACGAATTGAGAAATATGGGTTGAATAGTAAGGTGAGGCCCATGTTCTTGGGACTACTTCCCAGCTTAACAATGGGGGCCAAAATATTCTAATGGATCCAAATGAAATCCAGGATAATTTTCATAATTATACCATATAAGATTCCTTTATAATATTTGTATCTGTGGAAATAACACACGGTAGATACTTTAAGTATGCTATTTAAAATATATTTATAGTTTATAATATATTTAAAGATTAGTCAATTTCGCTTAAACTTCAGGATACGACGTCCTAGAGTTTAGGCCTCAGAATTCATCTTCACAACATCGTGTCCTAAAGTTCGAAAATTGTGTCAAGAAGTTCAAATCTTATGTTCTAGAATTTAAATTAGCAGTTCAGAAATTCAGGACATTTAATCCTAAATTTCAAATTAGCAACTCAAAAATTTAGGACACTAATTCTTGAATTTGGAAATTCAGAATACTTAATCCTTCAGTTTAGGTGAATTGGCTAATCTTAAAATATATTATAAATCATGAATATACTTTTAAATAGCGGACTTAAAATTAGTTATTGCTGCATTTTGCCCCATTTATCCCAGCTAATATGATTACATCAAGTAATGATAGACAAATTACATCCTGTGTCTAATCTTCAAAATCCATCAAAATCTCTTAAATCTGGAAAGGGAAGAATCTATCAAACAAAAGTAAGGGAAGAATCTCCTAGTATTGCAAAATCAAGAATATGTACTGTTCAAATTGTACAATAAACTAGCCCTTATATAAAGTATTTCAGTATATAATATCTGTTTATTTTTTGGTGTAGTTTTGAATATTTGAAAATGCGTAAATTTGACTAGTAATCTTGCTTTTTCCAAGTCTTCTAGATGAAGCGGGCAAATAACAAAGACAAGAATAAGTAAACTAGAAATAGGAATGCGTTATAAATAGAATCCTATTTAAGGTGAATGTCTATATTTAGAGAGATTCTAGAGTTTTACTTTGAGGCTAAGTCTTTTCTATGCCTATAAATAGAGGGGTCTTACCGTAAATCATCCCTAAGTATCAATAAGAATACTCCTCTCTCTACTTTTCTCTCTATTGTTCTTGTTCTTATATTATTATTTCATAACACGTTATCAGCACGAGACTCTACCGTCTCAAGAATCCTCTTGAGAAAATTAAGGTATTTCCCTTTTTCCGAATTTGGTTTTAATATGTCTGATATTATGAAAAGAAAGTTCGTTACCCTTGAAATTTCGGGCAAGAACTATATGACATGGGTGTTGGATGCTGAAATCCACTTAGATGCTATGGGTTGGAGACGCCATTAAAGACAGCGATAAAGCATCCACCCAAGACTGTGCTAAGGCCTTGATTTTCTTGCGCCATCACCTTGATGAAGGTTTGAAAATTGAATATCTCACAGTCAAAGATCCACTCATCTTGTGGAACGGCTTAAAGGAGAGATATGACAACCTGAAGTTGGTCACTCTGCCACAAGCACGATATGATTGGGCTCATCTGAGGCTCCAAGACTTTAAGTCTGTTTCTGAATATAATTCTGCAATGTTCAGAATTACTTCTAAATTGAAACTCTGTGGAGATAATATCTCTGATTATGATATGCTTGAGAAAACGTTTACAACGTTTCATGCCTCCAATATGGTACTGCAACAACAGTACAGAGAGAAAGGTTTCAAAAAGTACTCTGAACTAATTTCTCTTCTCCTTGTGGCTGAGAGAAACAATGACCAGCTCATGAGAAATCACGAAAATCGACCCACTGGGTCTACACCATTGCCTGAAGCAGATATGGTATATTCTCATTATGCCAAGCATGAAAAAGGCCATGGATCTAGTCATGGTCGTGGTCGTAATCGGGGTCATAGCCGTGGACGTAGACAAGGAAGAAATTCCCTGATGTCCGTCACCCCCGAAGAGAAATAACCACCAAAATCAGAAACGGGATTATGAGAATCCAAAGGCAAATAGTTCAGAAACTATATGTTATCGTTGCGGTGGAAAAGGGCACTGGTCAAAAGCTTGCCGTGTACCAAGACATTTGGTTGGCCTTTATCAAGCATCTCTAAAGAATAAAGGCCCTGAAACAAATTTTGTCTCTGACGACAATTTTGACATCACCCACCTGGATGTAGCAGACTTCTTTGAGCAACCCGAGGGGAAAATAGACCACTTAATCGGTGATGGATCTGTGATGAAGGAAGATGGAATTGTTTGATTTTATTTTACTTATTTGTATAAGTTAGTGAATAAACTAATAATCATTAGTATCAGCTCGTATTAATTAGTTTATGATATAATGTTACTATTAGTTCTTTAGAATGTTTCAATATGCTTAAATTTCAAAGATATTTTTATTTTTCAGTAGAGTTAATCGAATAACCTAACAGTTAGTCGATTATCTAATATTTCGCATTAAAACTGCAAAACAATCGATTATATACTTGTTAACAATCGATTATATTAAGACATAATCGATTATGTATGTTTAACAATCGATTATATTAAGGCAGTGTGATCTGAAGTTTTTCAAAATAGCAAATAATCGATTATGTATGTTTAACAATCGATTATATTAAGACAGTATGATCTGAAGTTTTTCAAAATAGCAAATAATCGATTATGTATGTCTAACAATCGATTATATTAAGACATAATCGATTATGTATGTTTAAACAATCGATTATATTAAGACAGTGTGATCTGAAGTTTTTCAAAATAGCAAATAATCGATTACGTATGTTTAACAATCGATTATATTAATACAGTGTGATCTGAAGTTTTTCAAAATAGCAAATAATCGATTATGTATGTTTAACAATCGATTACATTGAGACAAACGGATTGAATTTGTTTATTCTCATGTTCGTGTATTTTTTTTTGTATGTCAAACCATGGGAAAGCAAATATGGATATCTCACAAAGCAATCTTGGATCAAATCTTTTTTTAGTTGATTCATGTACTACACATACGATACTCAAAGAAAAGAAATATTTCTCTCAACTAAGTATGTGTAAGGCAGATGTTACTACAATCTTTGGTAGTAGTAAATTGATTGAAGGCTCCGGAAGAGCAACTATAACTCTGCCTAGAGGAACAATGTTTATCATAGAGAATGCAATGTTCTCCTCCAAGTCTAAGAGAAACTTGTTGAGTTTTAAAGATATACGCCGGAATGGCTATCATGTTGAGACAATAGATGAGAATAATCTTGAATATCTCATCATTACAAAGAATGTCTCTGGCCAAAAGAGGGTTATTGAGAAATTCCCGTCTTTATCTTGTGGCCTATATTGGACAAAAATTAGTGCAATTGAGGCACATTCAACAGTAAACCAAAAGGTTACCAATACTTTTGTACTTTGGCATGATCGATTGGGACACCCTGGATCAATCATGATGAGACGGATTATAAAAAGCTCATATGGGCATCCGTTAAAGAATTTCAAGATTCTTTTAAATAATGAATTTTCTTGAACTTCTTGTTATCAAGGCAAGTTAATTACAAGACCATCACCAACAAAGGTTGGGACTGAGTCACCTACGTTTTTTGAACGTATACAAGGGGACATTTGTGGACCTATTCACCCACCTAGTGGGTCTTTTAGATATTTTATGGTCCTAATAGACGCATCCTGTAGATGGTCTCATGTGTGCCTGTTGTCATCACGCAACCTTGCGTTTGCAAAACTAATGGAACAAATAATTCGACTACGAGCACATTTTCCTGATAATCCAATCAAGTCTATTAGACTGGATAATGCTGCTGAGTTTTCATCCCAAGCATTTAATGATTATTGCTTATCAATTGGGATAAAAGTGGAACATTCTGTAGCTCATGTTCACACTCAAAACGGTCTTGCAGAATCTTTAATTAAACGCCTGCAGTTGATTGCAAGACCATTACTCATGAAAACGAGGCTGCCCACTTCGGTATGGGGTCACGCCATTTTGCATGCAGCAATGCTAATTCGTCTCAGACCGACGAATTATCACAAATATTCCCCATTGCAATTGGTTTTGGGTTATGTACCCAATATATCCCATTTAAGAATCTTTGAATGCAGAGTATATGTGCCTGTAGCACCGCCATACCGCACCAAAATGGGTCCGCAAAGAAGGTTTGGAATATATGTTGGGTTTGAATCACCCTCCATTATTCGCTACCTCGAAACATTGACAGGGGATTTGTTCACTGCACGATTTGCAGACTGTCAATTTGATGAGACACTTTTCCCAAAATTAGGGGGAAAAGTTGGTGAAACCAAACAGGAAATTTTGTGAAAAAATGCATCATTATCTCATCTTGATCCACGTACCTCTATTTGTGAAAAAGAGGTGCAAAAGATTATCCATTTGCAAAGAATAGCAAATCAAATGCCTGACGCATTTACGGACTTGAAAAGGATAACAAAATCCCACATCCCCGCGGAGAATGTTCCAATCCGTATTGATGTCCCTGTTGGACAATCATCTAGTGTCATATCCAATGAGTCGAATGCACGCCTGAAGCGTGGCAGACTATTAGGTTCCAAAGATCGAAATCCTAGAAAGAGGAAAGCAAACGATCAAAATGACACTACGAAAGAATCTCATGAGGAAATTCATGATTTAATAAACTCTGAGATTCATGAAGAATCCTTTGAGCCCGAGACTCAGGAAAATAAGGAACTATCCATAAATCCAATCGATATTGAGGCAAATTTTAATCGAGTGGATATAGTGATGGATTATATCTTTGCTTTTAATGTCGCATCTAGCATTATGCAAGAAAATGAGGATCTTGAACCTCAATCTGTTGGAGAATGTCGAAAAAGACATGATTGGCCAAAATGGCAAGAAGCAATTCAATCAGAATTGAATTCGCTGGCAAAACGTGAAGTTTTTGGCCCTATAGTTGAAACACCTAATGGTGTTAAGCCTGTTGACTATAAATGGGTCTTTGTACGCAAGAGAAATGAGAAAAACGAGGTACAAAGATATAAGGCACGCCTTGTTGCACAAGGATTTTCTCAAAGGCCTGGTGTCGATTATGAAGAGACATATTCACCTGTAATGGATGCCATAACTTTTCATTATCTCATTAGTTTTGCTGTCCTTGAAAAGCTTGACATGCATTTAATGGATGTGGTTACTGCCTATCTTTATGGCTCACTTGATAATGAGATATACATGAAAATTCCCGAGGGACTCAAAATGCCAAACGCTCATAATTCAAAGTCCCGGGAAATGATTTCAATCAAATTGCAAAGATCCTTGTATGGTCTAAAGCAATCAGGACGAATGTGGTATAATCATCTTAGTGAGTATTTGTTAAAAGAAGGCTATATAAATGATGCCATTTGCCCGTGTGTTTTTATAAAGAAAACAACATCGGAATTTGTTGTACTTGCCGTATATGTCGATGACATAAACCTTATTGGAACCCCCATAGAACTCCAAAAGGCAATTGATTATCTAAAGAATGAATTCGAGATGAAAGATCTCGGAAAGACAAAATTATGTCTTGGTTTGCAAATTGAATATTTGGCAAACGGAATTTTTGTTCATCAATCTACCTATATAGAAAAGGTACTGAAACGGTTTTACATGGATGGAGCACATCCTTTAAGTACTCCGATGGTTGTTCGATCACTTGATGTGAATAAAGATCCATTCCGACCGCAAGAAAGGAATGAAGAGCTACTTGGTCCTGAAGTACCATATCTTAGTGCAATTGGCGCACTAATGTATCTTGCAAATACTACAAGGCCTGACATAACCTTTTCAGTTAATGTCTTAGCAAGGTATAGCTCGGCTCCCACAAGGAGACATTGGAATGGGACCAAACATATATTGAGGTACCTAAAGGGGACTACCGATATGGGCTTATTTTATGGCAATAATTGCAGTCCTGATCTTGTTGGTTATGCTGATGCTGGATATTTATCCGACCCACACAAGGCTCGATCTCAAACAGGTTATGTGTTTACCTATGGAGGCACCGCTATATCTTGGCGATCGACTAAGCAATCAATTGTGGCTACTTCATCTAATCATGCCGAGATAATCGCTATTCATGAAGCAAGTCGGGAGTGTGTGTGGTTGAGGTCTATAATAAATCATATTCAAGACAAATGTGGTTTGAAGTGTAACAAACTACCCACGACTTTGTATGAAGACAATGTAGCATGTATAGCTCAATTGAAGGGTGGATTCATAAAAGGAGATAGAACAAAGCATATTTCACCAAAGTTATTCTTCACACATGATCTTCAAAAGAATGGTGATATCAATGTGCAACAGATTCGTTCAAGCGATAATATTGCTGATTTGTTCACAAAATCTCTGCCAACGTCAACCTTCAAGAAGCTGGTTCACAAGATCGGAATGCGAAAACTCAAGGATATGAATTGATGCTCTTTTCAGGGGGAGTTAATGCGCGTTGCACTCTTTTTCCCTTACAAGGTTTTGTCCCACTGGGTTTTCCTTGCAAGGTTTTTAACGAGGCAACCAATAGGCGCATATTCAAACATGTGTACTCTTTTTCCTTTTCTTTAAATTTTTTCCCATTGGGTTTTGTTTTAGTTAAGGTTTTAACGAGGCACATTATTGAATAGACATTCAAGGGGGAGTGTTATAAATAGAATCCTATTTAAGGTGAATGTCTATATTTAGAGAGATTCTAGAGTTTTACTTTGAGGCTAAGTCTTTTCTATGCCTATAAATAGAGGGGTCTTACCCATTGTAAATCATCCCTAAGTATCAATAAGAATACTCCTCTCTCTACTTTTCTCTCTATTGTTCTTGTTCTTATATTATTTCATAACAGAATGACAATTAAATTTTATATATGGCAAAAGAAAAATAGCAAAAGTTGAGTTAAGTGTGTCACATCAATTTTCTATTGTAAAAATAAAATAAAATTGTGAGTGTAAGTCTAAAGACAAGGATATTATAGTTCCATATGGTTTAAAATCATTAGAAAAAAAAGATAAGAACTTGGATTTGTCAGACACCGGAAACTTTGCCATTACGTACTCACAGTTGACAATATGTGCCATTATCTCTGAATTATCATATGCCTTTAGTTTGTAAATTCTTCTAGACCCATTATTTCTAGCTAATGTAGAAATTTGGCCAATTCAATAACTTAAATATTATCATATGGAACAAGCAGATCGTCCAAATAATTGCTTTTGGATAAGTATACTTATTTAGCTAGAAAGAATTGAACATTCCAACTTTTACTATCTTATCATTCACAATAGTTTAGCTTATTTTACTTTGATCCCATTGGAAACTTGGCATGGTATAACATTTTTGAATTGTTAAAAAAACAAAAATCTCACATTTGGTTGTTTCAATAATTCTGTGTATTTCTCTAGTTTTGGTTCTTATCAAATTTCTAAGCACATACGATAACGTGTTGGATATGTGTGACTAAAGTTTCACATAAAAAGTAGTAAAGAAAATAATATTTTAATTATGTTATATACTTTTAATGGTATGAGATTTTTCGAAAAAAATCGTGTTGGTTAGGCCGAAAACAAATATATCACAACATATTAAGCATATCTTTGAATCGTTTTAGCCCAACAACTATATTATAGCTAGTAATTTGACGGGACGAGTATGTAAATGGCGAAATATAGTGTGAGGCACGACTTGGTCCCTTTGCCAGCCTATGGGCCGATTTAACACTTTTACTCATAACTTTAAAGATACGTACATAACATTTGGGCATCAATGACCATAAATACTCAGCTAATATGAATGATACAAAGTTAATCTCCAAATTATTCCATATATGAATGATGATTGGTCATGCAGAACTTAGTTCGGGGGAATTGTTTAACTTTAGCCCAATAACTATTTTATTTATCAAAGAATTACAAACTTATGTGAAAAGGTATACAATATATAAAACTAACATTGTATGTGTGATCACCCGAGAAATCATCACTTGTTTTTAGATTAAATTCTGTATTTCGAGGCCTTAAAGATCATTTTCAGCATTACCCCAATTTCCGTGCACAGTCCGGGCGCATAGCTGGAAAGTCTATAAGTGAAAAATCTGTGAAAAATGATAAAATTTGGAATTTAAAATGAATTAAATTGACTTCGGTTAATTTTTTGGGTAAACGGACCCCGTCCCATGATTTGACGGTCCGGAAGGGCCTGTAGGAAAGTATAAGACTTGAGTATATGCTGGGAATCGAATTCCGAGGTCGCAAGCCCAAGAAATGATTTTTGAAAGAAATTATTTTCTGAAAATTATAAAGGTTTTTGAAAGTGAAATATTATATGAAACCTGTGGTATCAGGCCCGTATTATGGTTCTGGTGTCCGATACCGATTCAATATGATTTATATGTGTTGTCGGTAAAGTTTGGTAAGAAACGGAATCCATTTGACGTACTTTGGACCATAAATGCAAAATTTGATGTTTAATAAGTTTTGAGAAATTTTATTGATGTTGAGGTTTAATTTGATGTTCATGATGTTATTTTGGTAATTTGATTACATGAATAAGTCTGTAGGATATTTTTGAGGTTATATATATGTTTGGGTTGGAGCCCAGATGACTCGAGTGAATTTTTGATAGGTCACTGAGTGAAAATTTCAACTTAAGAAATGCTGGTATGTTTCAGACCTGGCTTGTATCGCAAATGCGAGTGGAGGCCTGGGCAGCTTTCCTTGCAAATGCGACGCCTGCCTTGTATCCCTTATAGTCGCAAATGTGAGACCCCAGTCGCAAATGCGGCTTCACAAATGCGATCCCTCCTTTCAAATTCCTATAATAGCAGCGGTCAGGGTTCGCTATTGCGAACCACTATTCACAATTCCCACATCTGAGGCCTGCAACTTTTTATACTTTGCCAAAAATCAACCATTTTTTCACATCTTTTCAAACCAAAACTCCCTAGTGCGATTTTCCAAGAACAACTCTTTTTCCAAATCGATTGTAAGTCAATTTTAACTCGTTTCCTTCAATCATTAATATCTCTTAACATGATTTCAACTCCAAATAAATAATTTTCATGGGAAAAATTGGATGTTTTGGGTATAACCTAGGTTTTTCAAAAAAATGAAATTTAAACCTCGATTTGAGGTTCGATTTCAAGACAAATTATATATTTCAGTTCATAAGTGAATGGGTAGTCGGGTTTTGGTTTGACCTCGGGTTTTGACCATGTGGGCCAGGGGCTGATTTTGAATTTTTTGGAAAAAGCTTTAGAAAACTTATTTCCATGCATTAGAAATTGTCTATTTAGCATTAATCGATGTAATTAAGTAACTTGTGACTAGATATGAGAGAATTTGTAGTTGAATCACGAGGTAAAGCTATAATTGAGGTTTGAACTGAGTTCGTGGTATCGACGTAAGTATTTGGTCTAACCTTAGCTTGAGAGAATCGGAGTTTTATCTTGTATGCTACATGTTATGTGTTGAGTACGGCGTATAGGTGTAGTGACGAGTATCTATACGTTGGTGTCGAGCATGACCGTCAGTCTTAAATTTAAAACTATTGTGTTCTTGAGAACTACTATGGATGCCTAAGTTGTTGAATCTATGTGTTGAGAAAGGTTTATAATTGTTCTCATAGAGATTACTTATGGTTGAGCATCAGTGTTAGTTGAGGTAGTAGATGTTGGAGCAAGTTTGGTTATAACTGATTTTTCCTTGTCAGTATGTGTCCATTCTTATTGTTGGCTCCCTTATCGAGATAGTGTTGTTCTTATTGATTCCTAGCCAGGGCTCTTTCTATGGTTGTTGTTGATGGTATATTTTGATCAAGTTGCATGCCGCAACAGTGATATATTTGGATCGGGTTGCACGCTGCAACAATGATATATTTGGATCGAGTTGCATGCTGCAACAATGAAGTGATTGGATCGGGTTGCCGTCACAACAATGATATATTCGAATCTGGTTCCACACTGCAACACTGATAAATTATATGGATCGGGTTGCATGCCGCAGCAGTGTTGTTATATGTTGAGATCGGATTGCGTGTCGCAACAATTGTTGATACAAAGTGTTTATAGATGGGATACACATTCGTTATTGTTTAGCTGCTAATTCTAAGTTGTCCTTATGATTTGTTATTGATTTACTATTGATACTGATATACCCCCAGCATGTACCCCCTCCCATCTTTACTTGTTTACTTCTGTTTATATTTTGCTGTATATTATATAACTGCACAGGTTTATTTGGTAGTCTGGTCGTAGCCTCGTCACTACTTCGCCGAAGTTAGGTTAGGCACTTACCATCACATGGGATTGTGCTGATATTACACTCTGCACTACTTTGTGCAGATCCTAGTGCCGCAGAGGCAGTCCGCAGGCCTTGGCATCTCCTTCCATCTATTTTTCCTGCTTCTCTTATGTAGTTCTAGAGATAGTAGTTTGTTATTTCTTTTAGACTCTTATTTATAGTATTTGTAGACAGTCTGTGAAGTTTTGACACTAAATCTTGGGTGGTTTTGTTGGATGGTATTAGCAGTATTATTACGTTTACAATTTATTTCTTCCGCTTTCTAAATTATATTGCTATAAACTATTGAAGCTAAGTCATTAAATAAAATAAAAATAGGAAATAGGTCAAATAGTTCAATTAATTGGTTTGCCTAGCTTTCACTAGTAGGTACCATCATGATTCCCGAGGGTGGAAAATTTGGGTCGTGAAAAATTGGTATCAGAGCATTAGGTTACATAAGTCTCACAATTCACAGACAAGCTCGGTAGAATCTGAGGAATCGGTACGGAGATGTCTGTATTTATCCCCCAGAGGCTAAGAGTTAAGACAAACTTCACATCTATTCTTTCCTATCGTTTAATTTGGTTTCTCAATACTAATCGAATTTCTACTCTGTTATTTCGCAGATGCCGAGAACACACGCTTCCTCATTCGCTAATCAGTATCCCGAGCCCCAAGCAGCTCTCGCGAGGAGTAGAGGCTGAGGCCGTGCTAGAGGCCGAGGTAAGGACAGAGCTCAGCTCGGAGCAGCATCACCAGCGGCGGATCCTCAGGTTGAGTTTAACGAGGAGGTTCCGACCCAGACAGCTCCAGTGAGCCAAGCAAGGTCCCAGAGGGGTTCATTGCTACTCCAGCACTTCAAGATGCTCTGGTCCGTCTAGTGGGCCTCATGGAGATTGTCACCGAGGTAGTCTTGCTACCTGTAGCCCCAGCCGTCTCTCAAGCCGAAAGAGGGGCCCAGACTCTTGGTACTCGCATTCCGGAGCAGGTGGCTCCTCAGTTTCAGACTCCAGCAGCTCACCTAGTTGGAGTAGTTAAGGCGGGTGTGGTAGCCCAGACCGGTGTCAGAGCATCCATGACAGCTGATACCTGTGGAGATCTGATAAATTTACTAAGCTCTTTACGGGCACTTTTAGCGGTGCATATTCTGAGGACCCCAGGATTTATCTAGATAGCTGTCATGAGGTTCTCAGGAACATAGGGATAGTGGATACCAATGGGTTTGACTTTGCTATTTTTCGCTTATTTGGATCCTCCAAGACTTGGTGGAGAGATTATTGTTTAGCTAGACCATCCAGATCGCCAGCTTTGAATTAGGAGCAGTTTAGTCAGCTATTCTTGGAGAAGTTTCTTCCCGTTACTCATAGGGAGATTTACGGGATGCAGTATAAGCGTCTCCAGCAAAGAAACCATGACTGTTACCCAGTATGAGACCAGTTTTATTAATTTAGCCCGTCATGCTCTACTTATACTCCCTAGAGAGAGAGAGAGAGAGAGAGAGAGAGAGAGAGAGAGAGAGAGAGAGAGAGAGAGAGAGAGAGAGAGAGACTTATCCAGCCCATTCGACTTCAGATGGCTGAGGAGATAGCGAGTGATATTTCTTTCCAGGAGGCGGCCAATGTGGCCGGGAGGATCGAGATGGTTTTGTCAATAGGAGGTGGTCAGGGGTCTGACAAGAGGCCTCATCATTCAGACAGATTTAGTGGTACCTCATTTGGAGGCAGGAATTCGTATGGTCCTTTCAGTCAACACTCCAGGCTTCTCACTGAGCATCAAGGGGCCGTGGTTCTCATATACAATATTTTTATCACTAACCCTATAGTGCACCACCAGCTCCTATCAGTACACCACCGCTATAGAGTTTTCTGGGTGGTCATTCAGGTCGTCAAGGTCAGTCTTAGTTTCCTCAGCGCAACGCTCAGGTGGATGCTTTGGGTGTGGTGAGTATGGCCATATCCAAACGGCTTGTCTGAAGTTACTGGGCACTCAGTCGCAGCAGCATGCTTCTTGTGCTATGGTACAGGCACCAGGTGTTCTACAGCATGGCCAGCCAGCCAGATATGGGGGTAGAGGTGCTAAAAGTTGAGGTATAAGTGCTAGAGGTGGAGCTCAGGCCGCTAGAGGTGGAGGCCATCCAGCAGTAGGCAAGCCCAGAGATGCAATTTAGGGTGGTAGGGACCAACCCCGATTTTATGCTCTTCCAGCTAGGCCGTAAGCTGAGGCTTCCGATGAAGTTATCGTAGGTACGACCTTGGTTTGTAGTAGGGGTGCTTCGGTGCTATTTGATCCAAGGTCTACCTACTCTTACGTGTCATCTTATTTTGCGCCGTATCTGGTTATGCCCAGTGATTCTAAGAGTACTCCTGTATATGTGTCCACCCCGGTGGGTGATTCTATTGTGGTAGATCATGTTCATTGTTCTTGTGTGGTCGTGATTGAGGGTCTTTAGACCCGAGTAGACTTATTACTGCTAGACATGGTCGATTTTGATGTCATACTGCGGATGGACTGGTTGTCACGTTACCATGCCATCTTAGATTATCATACCAAGATTGTGACCTTAGCTCTACCGGGTTTACCTTATTTAGAGTGAGAGGGACTCCAGGTCATTCTACCCATAGTGTTATCTCATATATGAAGGCTCGGCGAATAGTATAGAAGGTGTGTTTAGCCTATTTAGCATACATTCGTGATTCTATGCCGAGGTTCCTTCCATTGATTCTGTGCCTGCAGTTCGTGAATTTCCTAAGGTACTTCCTTTAGGCCTGCCGGATATGTCACCCGACAGGGATATTGATTTTTGCATTGACCTAGCTCCGGGCACTCAGCCCATTTCTCTTCCGCCATATCTCATGGACTCGATTAAGCTGAAAGAGTTGAAGGAGCATTTGCAAGACTTGCTTGATGAGGGCTTCATTAGACTTGTGTCTCGCCATGGGGTGCACCGGTGTTGTTTGCCAAGAAGAAGGACGGATAGATGAGAATGCGTATAGATTACCGATAATTGAACAAGGTCACAATCAAGAATAAGTGCCCATTTCCTAGGATTGAGGATCTATTCGACCAGCTTCAGGGTGCCCAAGTGTTTCCTAAGATCGACTTGAGATTTGGCTACCATCAGTTGAAGATTAGGGCATCCAATGTCCCTAAGACAACTTTCCGCACTCGGTACGAGCATTATGAGTTCTTGGCGATATCATTCGGGTTGAGGAATGCCCCGACAACTTTTATGGATTTAATTAACCGCTTATTCTAGCCTTACTTGGATTTGTTCGTGATAGTTTTAATTGATGATATCTTGATTTATTCCCGCAGTCAGGAGGATCATGGGAAGTATTTGAGAGTGGTTCTTCAGACTCTGAGAGATAGTCAGCTGTGTAAAGTTTTCAAATTGTGAGTTCTGGTTGAGTTTAGTTGCTTTCTTGGGGCATAGGGTTTCAGCAGAGGGTATTCATGTAGATCCAAAGAAGATAGAGGTAGTCAAGAAGTGGTCTCAACCCACATCACCCACAAAGATCTAGAGTTTCTTGGGTTTGGCTATTATCGTCGGTTCGTGGAGGAGTTTTCATCTATTGCAGCCCAGATGACCAGGTGACCCAGAAAGGTTCCTAATTTAAATGGTCGGATAAGTGCTAGGAGAGCTTCTAAAAGCTCAAGACAGCCTTGAATACAACACAAGTCTTGTCCTTGCTCACAGGTTCAGGCCCATATACAATTTATTGATGCATCTCATGTTGGGCTCAGTGCGGCTGCGTAATGACAAGGTCATTGCATATGCTTCGTGCCAGTTGAAGATTCATGAAAAGAATTATCCGGTCCATGATTTGGAGTTTGTAGCCATTGTTCATGGGCTGAAGATTTGGAGGTATTATCTGTACGGCGTGTCATGTAAGGTGTTCATGGACCACAAGAGTTTGCCGTATTTGATCAAGCAGAAGGAGTTGAATTTAAGGGAGAGGAGGTGGTTAGAGCTATTGGAAGATTATGATGTCACTATCTTATATCATCAGGGAAAGGCCAATGTGGTGGCCGATGCTTTGAGTATGAAGTCAGCTAGTATGGGAAGTCTAGCATATATTCCGGTCGGTGAGAGACCACTTGTATTGGTTGTCCAGACTTTGGCCAATTATTTTGTGAGGTTGGACGTTTCTGAGCTCAACCGTAGATTAGGTTGCACAATTGTTCGCTCTTCTTTATTGGATATGATGATCCTCATTTATGTGTCCTCAAGGACACGGTGCAATACAGAGATGCCAAGAAGATCATACTAAGAGATGCCAGCATTTTGAGACTACAGGGTCGTATTTGTATGCCTAATATAGATGGACTTTGGGAGTTGATTCTAGAGGAGGCCCATAGTTACCGGTACTATATTCATCCGGGTGCCTCCAAAATGTATCAGGACTTATGATAGCATTACTGGTGGAGGAGAATGAATAAGAACATCATTGCATATGTGGATCAATGTTTGAATAGTCAGCAGGTTAAGTACGAGCGTTAGAGGCTTGGCAGCGTGTTCCAGAAGATTGAGATCCTGAGTGGAAGCGAGCGCGTATCACTATGAACTTTGTTGTTGGACTCCCGTAAACTCAGAAGAAGTTCGATGCAATGTGGGTTACTATGGATAGGCTGACAAAGTCTGCACATTTCATTCCTGTGGCGGTCTATTATTCTTCCGAGTGATTAGATAAGATCTGCATTCGGGAGATTGTTCGTCTTCATGGTCTACCCGTGTCTATCATTTCAGATCGAGGCATGTAGTTTACCTCACATTTCTGGAAAGTAGTTCAGTTAGAGTTGGGCTCACGGGTTGAGTTGAGCATAACATTTCATCCTCAAACGGACGGGCAATCTGAACGGACCATTCGAATTTTGGAGGATATGCTTCGAACTTGTGTCATTGATTTATGAGGCTCATGGGATCAGTTCCTGCCTTTAGGAGAGTTTGCCTACAGTAACAGCTACCAATCGGGTATTCAGATGGCTCCTTATGAGGCCCTATATGGTAGGCAGTGTCGATCGCCGGTTGGATAGTTTGAGTCGAGAGAGGCTCGGTTATTGGGTACGAATCTAGTACATGATGCCTCGGACAAGGTCAGGATCATTCAAGACAGGCTTCGTACGGCTCATTCCAAGCAAAAGAGCTATGTCGACAGCAAGGTTAGAGATTTGGCTTTCATGTTCGGTGAGCAGGTATTACTTCGAATGTCACCTATGAAGGGCGAGATGATATCTGGAAAGAAGGGCAAGCTTATCCCTAGGTTCATTGGCCCGTTTGAGATTCTTGATCGAATGGGAGAGGTTGCTTATAGTCTTGCATTGTCGTCGAGCTTATCACCCGTGCATCTAGCGTTTCACATGTCCATGCTTCGGAAGTATCACGTCGATCCATCCCACGTGTTAGACTTCAACACTGTCTAGTTGGACAAGGACTTGTCTTATGAGAAAGAGTCGATAGCTATTATACACCGGCGGGTTCGTCAATTGAGATCAAATAGTTTTCCTTTTGTTCATGTTCAGTGGAAAGGTCAGCCCGATGAGGCATCGACCTGGAGTCTAAGTCATATATTCAAATTCGTTATCCCCATGTTTTCCCTAACTCAGATACTTCCATCTTATGCTCGTTCGAGGATGAACGATTGTTTTAGAGATGGATGATGAGATGACCCGAAAAGTCATTACTTGTTTTTAAATTAAATTTTGCATTTTGAGGCCTTAAAACCTCTTTTAGCATCACCTCGATTGTGTGCACATTCCGGGCGCATAGTCGGAAATTTTATATGTGAAAAATTAGTGAAAAATAATTTGGCTTGAAAATGAATTAAGTTGACTTCGATCAATATTTTGGGTAAACGGACTCAGAGCCGTAATTTGACGGTCCCGGAGGGTCCGTAGAAAAATATGAGACTTGGGATTATGCTCGGAATCGAATTAAGAGGTCCCAAGCCCAAGAAATAATTTTTTGAAAGAAATTATTTTCTGAAAAATATAAGGGATTTTGAAAGTGAAATGTTATGTTAAACCTGTGGTATCGGGCCCGTATTATGGTTTCGAACCAGTTCAATAGGATTTATATGTGTCTGGTAAAGTTTGGTAAGAAACGGTGTCCATTTGACGTGATTCGGACATTAAATGCAAAATTTGATGTTTAAGAAGTTTTAAAAAATTTCATTGATCTTGAGGTTTAATTCGATGTTCATGGCATTATTTTGGTGATTTGATTACACGAATAAGTCCGTAGGATATTTTTGAAGTTATGTGCATGTTTGAGTTGGATCCCCTAGGGCTTTGGTGAGCTTTGGATAGGCCACAGAGTGATATTTTCAACTTAAGAAATGCTGGTATGTTTCAGACCTGCAGGCTTCACATTTGGGAAGCACGTCTTGCAAATGCAAGCTCGCAAATGCGAGCCATCTATCGCAAATGCGAGAGGAGGCCTGGGTAGCTTTTCTCCCAAATGCAAAGTTCCAGATGCAAATGCGAGGCCTGCCTTGAATCCTTTATAGTGGAAAATGCGAGACCCCAGTCACAAATGTGACTTCGCCAATGCAATCCCTCCTTTGCAATTCCATGATAGCAGAGGTTGGGTTTCCCAATTGCGAACCTTGTTCGTAATTCCTACATCTAAGGCCTGCAACTTTTTATACTTAGCCGAAAATCAACCCTTTTTCATATCTTTTCAAACCAATAACTCTCTAGGGCGATTTTCCAAAAAGAACTCTTCTTCCAAATCAATTATAAGTCACTTTTAACTCGTTTTCTTCAATCATTAACATCTTTTAACATATTTCAACTCCAAATCAATAATTTTCATAGGAGAAATTGGATGTTTTGGGTAGAACATAGGGTTTTCAATAAATTAGAATTTAGACCTCGATTTGAGTTCCGATTTCAAAACAAATTATATATTTGAGTTCTTAAGTGAATGGGTAGCTGAGTATTCGTTCGAACCTCGGGTCTGACTTTGTGGGACCGGGGCTGATTTTTGACTTTTTTGGGAGAAACATAAGAAAACTTATTTCCATGCGTTAGAAATTTTCTATTATGTAACTTGTGACTAGATACGAGAGAATTGGTGGTGGAATCATGAGGTAATGCTATAATTGAGGCTTGAATTGAGTTCGTGGCATCGAGGTAAGTGTTTAGTCTAACCTTAGATTGAGGGAATAGAAGTTTGATCTTGTATGCTGCATTTTATGTGTAGAGTATGGCATATAAGTGTGGTGACGTGTATCTATATGTCAGTGTCGATCATGACCGTGGGTCTTAAATTAAAAATTATTGTGTTCTTGAGAGCTACTACGAATGCCTAAGTTGTTGAATCTCTATGTTGAGCAAGGTTTATAATTCTCCTCGTAGAGATTAATTATGGTTGAGCATTGGTGTTAGTTGAGATAGTAGATGTTGGAACATGTTTAGTTATAGCTGATTTTATCTTACCGGAATATGTTCATTCTTACAGTTGGCTCCCTTGCCAAGATAGTGTTGTTCTTATTGATCCCTAACCGGGATTCTTGTTATGGTTGTTGTTGATGGTATATTTGGATCGGGTTGCATGCTGCAACAATGATATATTTGGATCGGGTTGCACGCCACAATAGTGATAAATGATATGGATAGGGTTGCACGCTGCAACAATGTTGTTATATGTTGGGATCGGGTTGTGTGCCGCAATAATTGTTGATACAAAGTGTTTATGGATGGGATACAAGTTACTTATTGTTTAGTTGTAAATTCTAAGTTGTCCTTATGCTTTGTTCTTGATTTACTGTTGATACGGATATATCTAGCAACATGTACCCCCTCCCATCTTTACTTGTTTACTTCTATTTATATTCCGTTGTATATTATATAACTGCACAGGTTTATTTGATAGTCTGGTCCTAACCTCGTCACTACTTCGCCGAGATTAGGCTAGGCACTTACCAGCACATAGGGTCGGTTGTGCTGACACTACACTCTGCACTATTTTGTGCAGATCCCAGTGTCGCAGATTTCGGACCACAGTGAGGTTTCAGCTTCCTACTTACTAGGCGACCCGAGGTAGTCATGCAGGCGTCCGCAGGCCTTGGCTCCTCCCATATATTTTTCCTGCTTCTTTTATGTAGTTCTAGAGACAAGAATTTGTTATTTCTTTCAGACACTTATTTGTAGTATTCTTAGATAGTTTGTGAAGTTGTGACACAAAATCTTGGGTGGTTTTTCTATGGGATGGTATTAGCGGTATTGTTACGTCTACAATTTATTTCTTCCACTTTCTAAATTATGTTGCTATAAACCGTTGATGCTAAGTCATTAAATAAAATAAAAATGGAAGACATGTCAAATAGTTCAGTTAATTGGCTTGTCTAATTTGCACTAGTAGGCACTATTATAATTTTCGATGATAAAATATTTGAATCGTGACAGTATCATATTAAATTAGTGGAGAAATGACATTGTATCATATTTACTAAGTTTACTAGTTTGCTCACTTGGTATGACCAAAATTTCATAATAAATTTTTTAACTGATATAAAAAGAGCGGCCGAGACATAATAATTTTGCATGATTACAATGATGTAATAATCTGACGATGCTATATTGATCGCGTTTAAACTGTTTTTTATTCTCACTCATTGTCAAACCTAAAAGTGAAAAAGTAACAAAAGAATGTTGACTTAAGAGAAACTATATGAGCCTAATCATAACGCGTTTTTCCAAATTAAAACCATGTAATTACTTTCTGGTACTACTTTTCATCAAATTTTCTTCTTTTTCTTGTCCCAAAAAGAAGACAACCGAAATAATAAACAAACTCACACTCACACTCACGCTCACACTCACACTCACACTCACACTCACACTCGTGTATAATGAGCTGTAGTCCAAAAATATGCATAAAGTTTCTATATGAAAAAAGACATGGACAGTCAACGTAAGTTAATAAAATAATGTCGGTTTTACATCATGGGTTCTGTGTTTTGGGTATCAATGTAAAAGGATATTCTGAAAGACTGCGCAAAATTGCTGTACAATGTATTCCAATAAATTTGATTGCATGTACATAACTATATAACTATAAGGCGGATCAATCTTGCGTCCTATGGGGTTCGCGAGGATCTAGTAGTTTCAAATCCAGTAATTTTTGTTCAAACAATGTAAATTTGTTTCAAAAATTCACTAAATATTTATAAATATTTGAATGTGAACTTAGTTACTATTAAAAATTTATTCGAGAATATTGCAGGAACCCATAAATATTAAATTTATTGCTATATATATATATATATATATATATATATATATATATATATATATATATATATATATATATATATATATATATATATATATATATATATATATATGTGTGTGTGTGTGTGTGTGTGTGTGAAGTGGCTAGAACTGGAAGACGTTTTCAGATGGTCATGAAAGGATTTGAGTTTTTTCGGTTGGTCCCATTAGGCATTATGATAAATGAGATAAAACTTAAAAGTAGTAAGGTCTTAGACATATATAGTGTCAAGTCAAGTTTCAACAAAAATGTCTTGGTTCGCATTTTGCTTCCCTACGTACAAATTACGATTAAGTTATTTCATTTGTTAGTCAAATTATCCCTTTTTTGTTAATTATTATTATATGATCTTGTAATGCCTACACCTTGAAGTGTTGTTATATTGATGTAGTAGTCGATTAGTAGTGGAGCCATAATTTTAATTTTATTAATTTTTGTATTTGTGTACATATTAAAATGAGCTTATTAACACCAATGCACTATCGAAGGCGAAGCTGGAATCAAAGATATGAATTTGACCGAATATAATAATTTTGATCCAAATTTTGTGTCATAATAAATTTGTTTAATTGTTCAAATTATTTTTTCTTTCGTCACTTTTACTTGTCCACTATTAACTCTACACACCCTTTAAGAAATATTTAATAAACAAAGTGCATAATTTTTCATGATACTCATATTAATTGGTATATAGTCTTAATGAATTCGAAAAATAATTTGGAATGAGTAATTAATGCTAAAAATAAGTTATTTATCTATTGATATGCGAAAAGTGATAAGTAAAAATAAAAATTTATTTATGAAATATTTGACAAGTAAAAGTGAAGGAAAAGAGTATTAAATTAGAATTGAATAACTTTAAAAAATTAAAATTCGGAACAATTTCAAATTCTAACTCTACTTTTATATGCTATTTGACTAAAAATTATTGAGTTCGGCCGTCTCCGTGTTAGGGATATAATAGATATGCCCTAGATTCAATATCATATTTGATAACTTGAACATATTTTTGTGAATGTCATTTGATATAAAATATATGGCATTTGATATTCTTTCATTATTAATAATTATTTGATTAATTTGATAAGGTCCTTGATTAAATTTTGAGATTTGTCATCGTGATTGAGGTCATGATAATGAGAGCAAAGTCTTTTACAATTTAATCTAAATTTGTTCTTGATCGTAGGATTATTAATTTGGACATTAGTAATCCGGTTAGATCAATATTTATGTGATCGTCTTTATCGGATAAAGATTAGTTGATCTCATTAACTAAATCACATAGATAGATGATGCATATAGAGATATGATCGTTGAACCGACTCATTGGATAATTCCTAATGGTTAGAATTACCATAAACTGTCAATAGGATATTTTCTTGAAGAATGTGATATAACCGTTTCCTTTGACTTGAGATCGTCATAGTAATTGACAAGTTAATTATTGTGCTTTGATACTAGACACCTATGGCCCTAGGGTGATTGTTGGAAGGATATTGGGTACGATTAAATACTTGTAGAATTAGTGATTGATCAAGACGGAATCTGTCAACTCTTGGTAATGAGTTTAAGCTCCATGTTGTCATGAATTATAAACGACCAAACTAAGACCTTGGCCAGAGCAATTGAATGAAAGAAGAAATGAGTTTCTTAGGTCATTCAATAGTCGATTATATTTGACGTGAACACAAAGTTGATCGCCTATTAGGATTTGACAGTTGAACCATATCCTAGGGTGATCCAGAGCTATAAGGACAGAAGGAATTACTACATTATTCTTCTACTGGTTCTTGAGAGTAAATTGTATACTTCATGCTATCCGGTCGTTAAGGAGTGTTGCTAGACGCCACCCTTGATTAATATATTGATATGATCAATTTACTACCGGTTTAGTATAGAACCTATGGGGTCGCACACTAACGAGTGTTCTGATCTTTGCTAAAGGATTAATTAACTTATTATTTGATAATTAAATTAAAGAATTTAATTAGTCAAATAAATTTAGTTATTAGTCCAAATGAAATATTAATATATTCTTTGCTAGCACAGAGGTTATAATTAATATTGTGAATAAGTAGAAATTTCTATTTGGAATAGAAATTAATTTATATCTCTTGGTTGAAATATATATGTGATATATATAATTAATATTTATCTATATAAGGTATGTGTATAAAATATTAATGAAAGACTTATGAATCAAATCCAATTAAGAATTGGATTTTCACGTCAAAGTCCATAATTGGACGAGTCGGCAACTTAAACCCATTAAGAATGAGAATTGTATTTTTTATAGAAAAAAAAAACAAAAGAAAGGAAGGAAAGTTTCAATCCAATTTGGAATTGGACTTTTGAAGCTTCCATAAGAAATCTCCGCCAGTCATGTTTTCAAAGGAAAAAACGTGATTTTATTTTATTAGTTTATTTTATATAAACTTTTACCTTAAGTAAATTATTACCTCAATCAAATATGAAAAGGGTTTGTAGGTAATGCTATATAAAGGGTGATGGAAAAAATTAGCAAAGTCTTTTAAGGTTTTAATTTTTCTTGAGAAGAAAACCTACTTTGTGAAAGTGAGAGTGCAATACAAAGCCAAGAGAGAAAATACAATTACAAGAAAAATGTTTCTTGTTCTTCTAATTTGAGTAGAGATTTTTGAGAAAAATTTCAACACAATATTCTTCGTTCAATTTTTTCGCGGGTTTCATTAATCAAAGAGTTGATAGCAAGGATCGGTCTCGGTGTGGATACGCATAGAGTCTTCGCACTATCGAAGAAATTTTGAAAAGAAACTCTCTTCACCAGGTACGTCTTAGATCCGATCTTTGACACGTAAATAAATCTTAAACATGAGAAAATCTACCTAGGATTGTTATTGTCTTCCGCTACGTGTTACGAATACCTATATGCAATCCAACACTCTGCTATATTGCCGACAGGTAAATTTTATTCGAAGGATGATCAATCAATTTGAGAAGTATTGGCACATGGCTACACAATCTATCTTTTTGTTATCATCGATCAATTTGAAGACAAACAAACACTAAAAAGCTAATACGCGTTAATGTTTTAAGGGAAACATGCACGTGAGGTATATCATCTATATGGGGATTGCAGCAAAATCTTCTTTTCCTTTTTTATCCACAATGATATGTCCAGACTGTACAATATCTTTGTCACTAACAAAATAGAGTTTTAAATAAACTACAATACGTATATGGAAGCTGACAAAAACAGATTGTTTTTCTTTTAATAACCTTTTTGCATTTAAATGTCATTTGGAATTAATTTCTCAAATTAATAAGACATAAATAATAGACATAAAGTATTTATACAAGTTAATTTCACACATGATCACTAAATTTTACCTATTATATAAGTATAATTGTGAAACTATTTTTTTCTTAGAAAGATCATCGAATTTTATCCGTTATATAAGTAAAGTCACAAAACTAATTTCTATCTCATTAAAATCAATAAATTATGTTCCAATTCCTCCGAACATAATCACTATGTTATTACCTCCATTCTCCTTTTCGGTAACTTGTATTTTCTGGACACCAACAACTGAGTTTATACCTCCATATGTGAAGATTATAATATTAGTTATCAGTTAATACTAATTCAAATGAAACTGATCTTAATTTAATAAACACATAGCAACGTTGTGTTTCTCATGAATCGACTTTTTTCTTCGTTTTCTTTTTCTCCTGTGGAAATGGGCTTTATTTCCAGTTAAAAGAATAACAAGACATAATTGAGGAGGATTTATATAGTTCAATTGTTGATGAATAACGATCAAGTGGTATTATATCCTCTTATTTTCGTGTAGTATAACGACTCGGTCGGTCGTTTTGAAAGTATTAGCCCCAATCCTAGTTCTCTCTATTTTATTTTATGATTTTGTGGCTTGCCGGGGGTGCTTGCTGTTGGATTCGGGAGAGTTTCGGAGAATGGGACATATAGTCCCTAAATTGGAAGTTTAAATCATAGGAGTCGCCCACAGGTTGAATTCTGTAAAGAAGACTCCGGAACGGAGTTTTGTTGGTTCTAATAGCTCTGCATGTTGATTCTAGTATTTGGAGCATGTCCGAATGTTGATTTAGAGGTTCATAGGTCATTTCAATGTTAATTAGCGAAAGTTGGAATGTTGGAAGATTTTTGAAAAGTTTGACCGGAAGTGGACCTTTTGATATTAGGGTTGAATTTCGATTACAGAAGTTGAAACATGCCAGTAATGTTATTTAGGACTTGTGTGCAAAATTTAAGGTCAATCGATTGTAATTTGATATGTTTTGGCATCAAATGTAGAAGTTAGAAGTTCTAAAGTTCATTAGGCTTGAATCGATTCACAACTTGTGTTTTTAGCGTAGTTTGATGTGATTTGAAGGCTTCACTAAGTTCGTATGATATTTTAGGACTTGTGGATGAAAATTTCAAAATCAAGGGTTTTTGTCATTTTTCACCATTTGGACTTGAGAGCTCGAATTCAGGAGATATTTTGGAAGATTTTTAAAGGGTTCCTAACTCATTTTTGATTAATTTTCACAAATCTATCTTCGATTTCCTCATCTAATTAAGGAATTAGGACGAAAAAGTTGGGAAAAAGGTATAAAGTTCTTAGACCAAATTTATGGGTTTTGAAAGGCTAAATAAGGTCAAATTTGGATATTGTATGATTGGACTCGATGTCGAATGTGTGTTGAAATTTAATAATTTCGGTCAGGTTCCGAGACGTGGGCCCGGGTCGACTTTTTGGGACATTTTTTCTAATTCTTGCTAAGATCATAATTTCATTATTTAGATTAGTTTTCTATAGTTATATTTATAGTATGTAATTATTTTTGGCTAAATTTGAGCCGTTTAGAGTCGGAAAATCGAGGGAAAGGCCTTCTCACCGATTGATTGAGCGAGGTTTGAGATAACTGACTTGTCTAACATTGTGTGGAAGAAATCTCTCTTAGGATTTGATCTTGTTATGATAATTAGGAATATGTGAAGGCCGTGTACGCGAGATGACGAGTGCGTTACTAAATATTTAAAACCTGATTTTTGCTAAGTAGTTTCCTTTTATTCCCTTAATTGAGTTACTCTAACATGTGTAATCATCGTGTTTAACCTAATTTCACATGTCTAAGTATGTTATATCTTATTTGCAATTTGCACAACATGCTTAGTTGAATTACCCGCTTCCTTAATTTTGTATTCACTCTTAATTGTAGGATTATGTGCTTATAATATCATGGATTCATTTGATATGTCTTGGTTTCATGATTATTGTTGAGATAACTGATCACACCCAACTATGCCTTATACAAGGACACGCGGACGTTGCAAATATAACCTGAGTATTTATGCCCAGAGTCAAACCCACAGAGAAATAACCCTTAAATCACTTTTGTTGGACGTATTAAATTCTTTAGAATCAACTTCCCCAAACGTCAGAAACAACAGTGATGGTATTTCTAATAACTAATACTGAAAGTAAATAAACAGCTGTAAACTAAATATGCTTGAGCTGTAAACAATAATGAGAAGGTTCTAAGGTAGTGATTTCCCCTATTCATAGAATCCTTTCCGGTTACGCTTCATATAGATTCACCAAAGCATCTCTATCAATTATGAGTACTATTTTTACCGTATATCTCTCCCAAATAATCATGATAATTTACTAGACGCACTCTCCCGAGATACGCTAGCAATTGTTTTTTGTTACAGCTCACTTGAGATTGCATCCAAGGCTTCGTTATCCCTAATCCCGCCTTTAAACCCCCAGTTATAGATCCCTCTTATACTTTGGGAGTGGTGTTGTTCAACAATTACCTAAATATGCACTCTCTTCCGAGTTATGCACACTAAATAGGCACAACTAATTGAGGATCCTATCAATTAACTACAACAAATACGTAGTTGAACAAATAGAGATTAACTGGAAAACTATATTAACATAATCAAGAAGTTCATCCTTCAATAGGTTCCATCAAAACCATAGACTAAAGTATTTAGCTACTCATAATAACGTAAAGATAAACTATGAAAATATTCATCATGGAAAATTGCAAGAAAAAGAAGAGATAAATAAGTATTATATTTTTGGGTGATCTCTCACACTTGTATATCTTGCAAAAGTAATCTCCAAAATAAGTCTGCCCTAATGTGGCCGAATTTCTACATGTTATAAGGGTTTTTCACGAAATTTTCCCGACTTGACACTTTGGTCCCTGAAATTCGCGCGTTCTTCCATGGTCCCACTGCGGTTACGCTAGGACCACAGCTAGAATGGTCCTCTGAATCTTTGGTAATGTTCTGCCGCCGTCCTACCGCGGTTACGGTCTGACAGCAGCAGGTCAGGTTCAGTTCTGGTTTTGTCCCTTCTTTTATCCCCAAAAGTGCTCCACCGACTTTTTTTATTGGATATAGCCTGTAAAGCATGAAAAGCACTAATCAGAGCATTTGGTTATCATTTTTTGCTATAAAACTATACAAAATGTGGTTCTTTAGGGCATACTTATAGTCTAATTCACCTATTATCAACACCCCACACTTAAATCTTTGCTCGTCCTCGAGAAAGTTGAACCACACTTCTATGCCTATTCGTTTGATGCATTACCCTTTTTATGTCACACCTGCTATTATGATAGAACAACCTAAGCAGTGCAACAGCCACACCTCAGATGAAGACTAATGCCATGCTACACCATGCTTACTCCATGTACTCTAAATAGAAGTGAAGACTTGCTTTTTCTTCTTGAGTTAAATACCCTCACATCATATTTTTTTGAGAGAAGTTTTACACACATGAAATCAAACAACAAGGAAATGTGGATAGAACAAATTCACAGCAAAGAACATTCATATGCCACACAGATACACCATAAGCTTGCCCTTAGTGTAATATTCTACTAATCGAATTGTTCAGTCTAAGATCAATAGGGCTTCATTTTGGTTGTAATGTAGGCTGCGGAACAGGTAGGATGCATTTAAATATAAGAGTGACTACACATCCCTATGCACTTTAATACATACATTTTCTCAATTAAACCTCATCCTTATGTCACCCCAAAATTCCACCTTCACATCAATGTAACTATCCCATTCTTCTTTAAGCACACTTGCATCAAGAGCCACCACTTATCGATGAGTTTCTATATTTTTTTCAAGTGTCTCTTCCTTTTTCAAAACAATGCACCTCTCTGCTTATTCAACTAGTTCCACTTGAAAACCTAATCGACCACCTCACACTTTAACTTTTACAAGGTTCATAACAATTCAAGTGCTCATGAGAGGTGAAAAGGTTCAAATAGATGGTTAATTCAAACAAATGGGTAAGGCTTGTAATGTGGTTGCCAAAGGAAAAGGATTATAGGCTCAAAGAGGTTAACTATTGTAATATGTACATGTAGATTGATGATTATATAGGCGACACAAGGAAATGACTAAATCATCTCTAAGACCAAATAATTTCTATTTCGCTTTGCACACACGGGGCAAGTTCTAGGTATCACATTCAAGCATAGAATACAGAGTATTACCTCACACATACTTGGTATGTAACTCATTCTGAATTAGTTTTCAACTCATTCACGTAAGCGTTCAAGTTAGACAAGGTGTGCAAAATTAAGGTATAAGATTAAGAGTCTACCGGTGAGCCTAGACGTCGCACCCTCAAGTTCGTTTTAAGTATTTGCAGGTATGTACACCACGGGATACATTCTTTCCCTCACTCACTATATCCCAAAAGAGTCCTAAGGGTCCTAAAATCTATTAAAGAAAAATCTACCTAACCCGGTTCAAGAAAATCCCTTGGAAAAGAACCGTGGTCAAAAGAAAAACCAAGGGTGAATTACTACACTACCTAAAAGGAAAAAAAAATATTCTTGGCTTTTTTTTTATATCCGAACTTAGCCATCAAGAAACCCGTCAACAAGTGTCCATCATTGGGCCAAGTCAGTGGCGTCTAACATAAATACAAACAAAAACAAACACACAAAACTACCACATACTTAATGACTATCTACACTACAATACACACACTAAATCAAGTCTCCCACCCCACACAAAAAGAATATGACAGGTCCCCATGTCATAAATAATTAAAGCATAGAAGGGTACGAGAACTTCCCTGGTCATCAGTTGGAGTCGGAGACAGTATTGGGGTCCACGTTATAGGCCCTCCCTATAGCACAGAACCAAGCCATCAGCCGACTCTCAAACCTGGCTTGTTGTCTAGACATGGCATCTAAACGTACATGCAGGCCATCCACCAAGGTGCAAAGTTATGCCATGTCTTCCTCCCAAGACGGCTACCAGGGTCAGCTTGAATGTGATCTAGACAACTCTGCCCCAGTTTGGGGTTGCCGAGAGGATCCAACAGCATCATAAAATCTCATAGGTGGTGCCCTGGGTGCTGGGACGTCATTATCGTCGTCCAGCTCAATAGGGGTAGGTGCATCTCTGCCCACTTTGATCTTTGATGCTCTAAATGCTGTTTTTAGGGGTAAAGTGCCATCCATAAAACTGGCTGGGACATCGGCCAGCAGACATAACCTCATCACAAGTGAGGTAAAGTAAAACCCCTTTGTCATTAGAGGTGACTGGAGGATCATATCATCTCCAATGATTTTAGAAACATCAACGTCCTTTCTGGTTACGATGCACCAAACGGATGGAGCCCGTAAGCTGTTCACATCTGACATGTTGCCCGTGAGCAATAACTTGCTGCAAATCATAGTGAACCAACACTTAGCTTCCCATGTGAACGACTTGGAATGAAGGGTCATGTTCTCCTGTATCCAAACTGGCCATCCCCTAAGCATATTGACTCAATTAGAGTGTCCTAATCGATCCCTAGAGAATTGTGGTAATAATCAGTTTCACCAGTGAATGGAGGCAGTTGCTAGACTTGGAAAATCTTCAGTATTGAGGCATCTACCACTTTTCCCCGCACAATTACAGAATATCACATATGTTCCGAGCAGTTCGCCTAGAACTCTTGGACTATCATTGGGTTGGCCGTTTCAGGTTCCTCAAACAAGAACTCCATTCCCCTTCGGTGTATTTCCTCGTACATGTCCGATTTTTCTACACGAAGGACAGCCCTGTCAATAGCAATTTCAGGTAAAAAGCCTTCGGTAGCTTTAGCATGAAACTTGTCCTGTGCCTCATCGGATGTGAACCGGATGGCATCATAAGTCGGCACTTCAGTCTCGAGTTCCCACACCTCTTTCAGGCCGTAGTACCTGTAATCAATTCATCATGACGACGAGGAGTAGCCAAACATGGGCCAATCTGATGGGTACTCAGACTTCGCCACCCGCTGGCAACAAACAATTTCCTTTTCTATAGTATGGCCAGTATAACCATCTAGTAAGGTGTATAAGTGAACAACATCCACTATTTCCCCCACACCACTTATCCATGATACAATTCTGCCATATAAGACCCCCTGCAAGCTCCCACCAATTAATAATAGTTAAGCGCTACCACTACTCACCTCACACAAAAATTGTCAACTAGGCACATACCCTCACATCTACACAAATCAACCCCAAACGCCATCTACAACACCCAACTTGGAGTTTAAGACCCCATTGCACCCAAAATCAAGAAATTTACACACTAATCACTACATAAGGCAAAGTACATAAAATACAAGAAAATTAGACAACTTACTTGAAGATTACTGTGGAGTCTTGGGGACAATTTGAGGGGTTGTGAAGGGGTAAGGAGTGGGGCTTTTTTTTGGGGGGGGGGGTTTGTGGAGAGGTAGGATTTGGATGGAGGAAGGGAGTAAGAAGAAGGAATTAAAACAAATGAGGGTTTGCGTTATTGGAAGAAGAAGAAGAATGGAGAAAGAAGAGTTTGGGAAGAAGAAGGGAGAAGAAAGTTGAGAGAAAAGATGAGAGAAGTGGGGAGAAGAGGGGGAAAGTAGGTGTTGGTGTATGGGGAGTTTGGTTTAGGTTAGGTTAATTAAAGGGAAAAGAAGAATGAAAAAAATTAAAAAATATTTTTTTTTCTGCAGATCGTACCTGGACCTGTTCCGACCTACCGCGGTCCCACCGTGATTAGACCGCGACCACGGTGGACCAACATCAGAGAGGGTCTCTGACCGCGGTCCCACTGCGGTTGCACTGTGTCTCTGATTGTGGTCCCACCGCGGTTACGCCGCGACCGTGGTGAACCAGTTTCTAGATGCTAATTTCGGGGTTCTTTTCATTGTTTTGCCCCTTAGGCACTAATTTTATCTCTTTTAACGCCTACCTTACCTAATTTATGCCCAGGCTCGTGATGCCAAGTCCTCTGCACTATCATACACATTCACAATATCTTAGAAATTACACTTTCTTTTATATGCCATTACAAACTACATTTACAACACATTCGTGGGTTGCCTCCCATGCATCGCCTGATTTAACATTGCGACACGACGCAAGTGAGCGCATTTAAGGATCGCTCGACCTCTGGGGTTCGTTCAGGTGGATCTCAAACCCTTCATTTTGTTCGTTCATGCCCACATATAGTTTCAATCTCTGCCCATTTACTCTAAATGTACGAGAGTCTTTCTCTGCGGCAATCTCTACAACACCTGAAGGGAATACTTCAACCACTCGAAACGGTCCAGCCCATCTTGACTTAAGCTTACCAGGGAACAACTGGAATCTTGAGTTATAGAGCAATACCATATCCCCAGGCTTGAAATGTCGCTCAACAATGTGCTGGTCGTGTAACCTCTTCATTCTTTACTTGTACAATCTTGTGCTCTCAAAAGCAAGATGTATGAACTCATCAAGCTCATGCAACTCAGTGATTCTAGTTGTGTTTGTGTCACACCTCCTTTTTACACACCGACCCCGATAGGATATATGTATAAGGCAGTTTTTCATTTAAAGTGACATTATTCGAAATGAGATTAATTATTTCAGAGTCGCCACTTGGGATGGGTTTTGGCGTCCCAAGTCAATGGTTTGTTTTGAATCCCAAATCGAGGAAATTTTGACTTCCCGAATGGAGTGTGTGAATAAGAAATTCTTGGGTAAGGAATTCTATTGACCCGAGGAAAGGTGTTTGGCACCATCGGATTCTGTGGTTCCAACATGGTCACTTAAACTATCAGATTTGGCCTAATATCTGATTTTAACAACATCCTCATCATATAGTGCAATTTTTAATTATTTTCCACTTTTAATTTAGTTTTTAAGAACGTGAACATCGTTTAAAATGTATTTTTGGATCGCGTCACATGAAATACACCCGGATTCGAAACATATTTTATTCAACGTTTAGGGATTTGGATTTGGGTCACATGAAATGCACACCCGAATTTAGGAAGGTAAAATTATAAAAAGCGCATGCCTAAGACAAATAACGTGTTATTAACTGTACGGGAGGCCATAAAAATTTTCTAGATGAATTTCCCAATTTCTAAATATTTTATATATATAAATAAGTAATTGAGAGGGCCACACAATTTATGGATTTTGTTCGGTGCGGTGCGTCTTGTTTATTCTAAGGCCATCCTAAAGGAACTATCATTCTCTATTAGGGATTGTCTCTAAAAACAAACTTAATTATTGGCATTATTAGTTAAATACTATTAAAAGCATTCCAACAAATTTGGGTCTCAAGGTCATGTCCAAGGTCTAATAAAAGGACATTCATTTATCAAGTCCATCGTTCAGCACATATAAACTGATTCAAGTTACGTGGGCTTCTTAATAGGACCATTTTAGTTGGACGGGGTCCATATTGTATGAAAGATTGCTTTTGATTTGGTCCAATTTCTCTTAGGTTTGAAATCAACCCAACATCACATGCTTCAAAAGGTTAGGATGATTCGCAACAATTATAATAACCAAACATGAGCAAATTAATTAAAGTATCTAAAACAATTTAGAAATGGCTAACAATCTTAAATTACCAACTGCAATACACTGTCCAGATTCTAATTTAATCATTTAAAATAAGTAACTAATAAGGTTCATGGTCCAAAGTCAAACCAACTAAAGTGTTTCAAAATCACCAAAAATAGTTGCAGCCACTCTAATAAGCCGATATGGAAATTAAAACATTGAGTCTAACTATCATATTTAAGCTACTGTTATCACAGTCCCAAATTGATTACAAAACAAATCCATTCAACATCAAATTTGAGTCCCTGGTCATTACAGTATTGGCTGTTTGAATATTACAATGCTATTAATATATGGATCAATGGACTGCATAGACTTATAAAACTACACTACTCATTACAATACCAAATGAACGAACACGGATTCCAAAATAGTATATCAAACTTGGATAAGCTTTTCTTTCAAATACAACTTAAATTACAGATTTCGTTATCCTTCAGCCATTGAAGGTTAGACAAATACCTAGAAATTGGAACAAAGTGTGAGGAAATAGTAGTCGCTCAAGCAGTGGCATAGAAGAAACAACAGTTGCAGAAGGAAATCAATATTATAAGTCAAAACCCATGCAAAGATAGGATAAAAGGCAGTAGAACCCACAATTGCTTTAATACCAGCAAAATCAAGCTGAGCTTGGAAATTAAGCTTGATGAACTAATGCAGTTGAATAGGAATAGATCTTAAACCCTTTTTCCTTGAATTATTTTCAATAATTTTTACTAATTTGAAATTTGAATTTTGATTTTCTGATTTATCCAGACTCCGGAATTTGAATGCTTTTGAACTTTGAAATTTTCAGAGTTTGAATATCTCTAAACTCCTTAAGATTGATCTAAAAATTTTTTTTCTTTGAATTTCCACTTTTTAGGGTCTCAAAACTTAGCTTGTAAGGTAGGGTAGACTGCCTTTTATCGGCAAATGCTAGGGCTACATTTAGATTCAATTTACACACTAAGCCCCTCTTTTATTTCAGTGTTTTACTTAAAACGTCCTTAAGGGATTGACTTGCTCCTAAAGCTATATCACTATGTTCCTGATATTCAACTTAATACCCAACCTAGAAGCTTCTAGAGAGTTCTATTTTCTTGTTACTACATGATTCTTTAAGTAGAACTATCCAATACACCCTTGAAACTACCTCAAATTACTAACAAAGGTTAAAACTAACCTCAGCCCCTTTTTACCCTAGTTAATTACTTCAGAGTACTGGAAACATTTAAATTATGGCAAATTTTCTAAGCTAACAGCCTCCTAATCTATTTGATCTCTAATCAATACACCTCTTATGACTAATTATATTATTGAGCTAATGAAACAGTAGCCTATCAAGAACAAATGATTCGAATTAAACCACAATAAACATACCCAAATAATCTAATATAGCATATAATTAGTAGTAATTTAGAATTAAACTCGAACAAATAAACAGGACCCTAAATAACCCTAACTCAAAACTATAAATCAAACAAAGCGAAGTAGGCATGCAATAAGTGGAGCACAGTAACATGCAAATAGGAAGAAGAAAAAGAAAACGAAATAAAGAAAGGAAAGGACTTACTGGTCTTGTCAAAACATAGATTAGATTTCAAATTGATCCTCCAACTAATATCATGTGTTTATTTTGGCATCATATTTGCTGGGGAACCAACAAGAAAGATTCCTATCAACTTCAACCTTAGATCTAAAAATTTGGTAATTCCATTTTGATTGGAGAGGTTTTGGTTTAGGAATTGGGCTGAGGGGGTTAAAGAGGCTATGTGGTATGATTTTGGAAGGGATTGGAAGGAGGTAAGTTTTAGGCTAGATATTTGAACTAATATTCGAGGAGCTATGGCTAGATTCCAGGCAAGAGACTTGCACCGGCGCCGCCGTGGGTGACGGAAGTGGCGATCACTGATTCAAATATTCGAGCACATCGGCTGATGTTTGGAGGCTAGGGTTTGATGTTTTGGAAAGGGGAGGATGCGACGAGATAGGATGTCGTCGTTGGACAATCGCCGCCGGCGGAGGCAATTTCTAGCCGGTGGACGATTGAGGGTGGCCGGATTAGGGTTTGGGCAATTAGGATAGGGTACGAGGTATGGTCTAGGGTAGGGGGTTTTGGAACAATTATATACACGTAACACCCTAGGTTTGATACCGTTAGAGCTATAAGAATGGACGGTGTTGATTTTGAAAGCACAAACGACGTCTTTTCAAATGAGACGGGGCTGGACTGAATTTCCTGAGATGGGTTTGGGTCATCGTGGGGGTGGGTTTGGGCTGTGATTTCGGACTGATAACTTTATTGAATTGGCCCTAAAATGGGTCTATTAATCAAGACCACCTTTTCAAATTCTTTCTTTTCTTTCATTTATTTTAATCACTAATATTTATTTTGTTAAATACAAAAATTAATGCTAAAAAGTTATAAGGACTATGATTTAAGCCTAATTTGAACTAATTAGTTTCCTAAAATCAATCAAATCCCAATTTAAAAGAAAAGCAAAAATAAAATGTAAAATCACTATTTTTTGTTATTTTCTTGTATTTTTGGTGATATTAATTAACTGCTAAAACTAAAAATATAAAATGGAATCCTAAATGTGAAGGTGCTATATTTTTGTATTTTTATTGATTATACTGACTAAAATTGCACACAAAGTGCAATCAAACACAAAATCATGCAATTAAATTACAAAATTAAAAGAAAAATCCTAATTTTATGAATTCTATAGGAATAATTCAAGCAAGACAAAAATCACATGCTCACAGCTGCCCTTCTTTTCTCGGAGAAACGAAGAGTTTTCGAGCGCAGATAAATGAGCAATCATGAGAAATGTTTTCCTACTTGACACTCCATGAGAAGCGTTTTGAAAAGCTTAACCGCACCCTGCTTCAGAGGTTGCCTACATATCCTTGGCTAGAGAAGAATCATGTCAATGTAGTTCAGGAGTATTTGGTAGCTGGGACAACATGAGCTGTGCTTTTACTGCTGATGCTGCTGCTACTTCTTTGCTGACCTCCTTATTACAAAAGGAAAATCAAAAGCTAAGCTAGTTATGCCTATCAACTATGAGTTACAAGATTCCTATCTATAATTCTCTTGAAACTTGATGTTGAGTACAAGCTAGATTTGCTGTGGACTCCGATCTGAATCTTGATGCTCGCAAGCTGTAGATGATGGTTCTTTGTTCAGCATTGAAGCAGAGTGGGTCGTGCTAAGCTTGTGATTTCAATCAAGTTTAGATCAGCTTGCACTCACGTTCGCTTCTGCATTTGAATTTATTTTGTTCCTTTTCTCTCTTCCCTTATTCTGGGTTGAGACTCATCCTTTTAGTTGTCTCGAAACCTGTGCTTCGGGATCAAACCTGCTCAAAACAAACAAACGAATGAAATTTTTTGCCCCATTTTTGCACTAGGAACATTTTATTAGTTATTTGTGACAAAATCTGAACTCCCTAATGTTGGCTAAAAGGGAACACTCAACTCAGGGATTGGAGCCCTAATGTTGGCTAAAGGGCAAAACGCTCAACTCAGGTATTGGAGCCTTACTGTTAGCTAAGGGAAAATGCTCAACTCAGAGATTGAAGCCCTAATGTTGTCTAAGGAAAAAATGCTCAATTCAAGGATTGAAGCCCTAATGTTGGATAAAGAAAAACGCTCAACTCAGGGATTGGAGCCCTAATGTTGGCTAAAGGGAAAACTGCTCAACTCGAGGATTGGATCCCTAAGGTTGGCAAAGGAAAAACTCTCAACTCAGGGGTTGGAGCCCTAATGTTTGCTAAAGGGAAAAATACTCAACTCAGTAATTGGAGCCCTAATGTTGGGTAAGGAAAAACACTCAACTCAGGGGTTTGAGCCCTAATATTGACTAAGGAAAAACACTCAACTCAAGGGTTGGATCCCTAATGTTGGCTAAGGTAAAATGATCATCTCAGGGATTGGAGGCCTAATGTTGGCTAAGGCAAAGATGCTCAACTCAGGATTTGAGCCCTAATGTTGGCTAAGGAAAAATGCTCAACTCAAGTATTGGAGCCCTAATGTTGGCTAAGGGGCTCAACTCTGGGATTGGCACATGATGCAAATAAACGTTCCTACTAGGGATCCTGTATGAGGCTTTGTTATACTAGGTTTAAGCCCTAGGTTTATTGTTCTAGACCTGGCTTACCCAAGCGGACAACTCGAGTCAGGAGGGGTTGGGGTACAACGTACCGGGGATACAGAAGCTCTGCCGGCCTAGCAACTTATCTGAACCTCGTTCTAAATGGGATATGACTCTAAATAGAAGAGAAGTCACACGAAGTTCACCCTTCTCCATGATGTAGAAGACTCAGAGAGAGGAATGGCACATATAGCATGGAACATGTAGGAAAATCAGATAAAGCCAAATACAACAATTATTCTAAGCTCGAATTCCTGAACCCTGAACTAGAGATTCTGGGTTCGATCCCCAGCAGAGTCGCCAGAGCTGTCACACCACCTTTTTACACACCGACTCCGAAATGATAAATGTATAAGGGAGGTTTTCCACTTAAAGTGACATTATTAAAAATATGATTATTTTTTTCAGAGTCGCCACTTGGGATAGGTTTTGGATTTTGGTGTCCCAAGTCACCAGTTTGTTTTGAATCCCAAATCGAGAAATTTTTTGACTTTCCAAATGGAGTCTGCGAACCAGAAATTCTTGGGTAAGGAATTCTGTTAACCCGAGGGATGGTGTTAGGTACCCTCGGATTCTATGGTTCTAGCACGATTGCTTAAACTATCATATTTGGCCTAATATTTTATTTTAATACATGCTCATCATATAGTGCAATTTTTAATTATTTACCGCTTTCAATTGAATTTTAAGAACGTGAACGTCGTTTGAAATGTGTTTTTGGATCGCAACACATAAAATGAACCTGAACTTGAAACACATTTTATTCAACATTTTGGTATTTGGATTTGGGTCACATGAAATGCACACCCGAATTTAGGAAGGTATAATTATTAAAGCGCGTGCCTAAAGCAACTAGCGTGTTATTAACTGTACGGTAGGCCATGAAAATTTGCTAGATGGATTTCGGAATTACTAAATATTTTATATATAAAAAATAAGTAATTGAGAGGGCCACGCAATTTATGGATTTTGTTCGGCGCGGCGCGCCTCGTTTATTTTAAGGCCATCCTAAAGGAACTATCATTCTTTATTAGAGATTGTCTCCTAAAAAAACTTAATTATTAGAATTATTAGTTAACTACTATTAAAATCATTCCATCAAATTTGGGTCTCAAGGTCAAGTCCAAGTTCTAATAAAAGGAACTTTATTTATCAAGTCCATCATTCAACACATATAAACCAATTCAGGTTACATAGGCTTTTTAGTAGGCCCATTTTAGTTGGATGGGCTGCATATTGTATGAAAGATGGCTTTTGATTTTGTCCAATTTCTCTTAGGTTTGAAATCAACCCAACATCACATGCTTCCAAAGGTTAGAATGATTCACAACTGTTACAATAACCAAACATGAGCAAAATTAAAGTATCTAAAACAATTTAGAAATAGCTAACAATCTTAAACTACCAACATCAATACACTAGCCAGATTCCAATTTTATCATTTAAAATAAGTAACTAATAAGTTTCATTGTCCAAAGTCAAACCGACTAAAGTGTTTCAATACCACCAAAAACAGTTGCAGCCACTCTAATAAGCCGATATGGAACTTAAAACGTTGAGTCTAACTATCATATTTAAGCTACTGTTATCACAGTCCCAATTTGATTACAAACAAAGCCATTGAACATCAAATTTGAGTCCCTGGTCATTACATTATTGGCTACTTGAATATTGCAATGTTTTTAATATGTGGATCAATAGACTACATGAACTTATAAAACTACACTACTCATTATAATACCAAATTAACAAAGGGATTCCAAAACAGTATATCAAACTTGAATCAACTTTTCATTCCAATGCAACTTAAATTACAGATTTCCTTTTGCTTTAGCAATTAAAGGTTAGACAAATACCTGAAAATTGGAACAAAGTGTGAGGAAATAGCAGTTGCTCAAGCAATGGCAAAGAAGAAATAACAGTTGCACCAGGAAATCAATATTATAAGTCAAAACCCAGGCAAAGACGGGATAGAAGGAAGTAGAACCGACAATTACTTTAATCAACCAGCAAAATCATATTGAGCTTGAAAATTAAGCTTGATGAACTAATGCAGTTGAATAGGAATAGATCATAAACCCATTTTCCTTGAATTATTTTCAATAAATTTTAGTAATTTGAAATTTGAATTTTGATTTTCTGATTTATCCAGGCTCCGGAATCTGAATGCTTTTGAACGTTCAAATTTTTTGAGTTTGGATCTCTCTAAACTCCTAAAGATTGATCTGATTTTTTTTCTTTGAATTTCCAATTTCTAGGGTCTCAAAACTTAGCTTGTAAGGTAGGGTAGACTGCCTTTTATTGGCAAATGCTAGGGCTACATTCAGATTCAGTTTAAGCCCTAAGCCCCTCTTTTATTTCAATGTTTTACTTAAAAGGTCATTAAGAGACTGACTTGTTCCTCAAGCTATATCACCATGGTCCTGATATTCAACTTAATACCCAACCTAAAAGCTTCTAGAGAGTTCTATTTTCTTGTTACTACAGGATTCTTTAAGTAGAACTACCCAATACACCCTTGAAACTACCTAAAATTACTAACCTAGGTTAAAACTAACCTTAGCCCCATTTTACCCTAGTTAATTGATTCAGAGTACTGGAAACATTTCAATTATGGAAAGTTTTCTAAGCTAACAGCCTCCAAATCTATTTGACCTCTAATCAATACACCTCTTATAACTAATTATATTATTGAGCTAATGAAGCAGTAGCCTATCAATAACAAATGATTCGAATTAAACCACAATAAACATAGCCAAATAATCTAATATAGAATATAATTAGTAGTAATTTAGAATTAAACTCGAACAAATAAACATGACTCTAAATAACCCTTACTCAAAACTTAAAATCTAACAAAGCAAAGCAGACATGCAATAAGTGGAGCACATAAACATGCAAATAGAAAGAAGAAAAAGAAAATGAAATAAAGAAAGGAAATGACTTACTGGTCTTGTCACAACTCATATTAGCTTTCAAAATGATCCTCCTACTAATATTATGTGTTCATTTTACTAAAAATGAATACATCATATTTGCTGAGGAACCAATTGGACACAAGCAACTCCAGCAAGGCAGATTCCTATCGACTTCAACCCTAGATCTAAAACTTTGGTAATTTTATTTGGATAGGCGAGGTTTTTGTTTGGGAATTGGGCTGAGGGGATAAAAAAGGCTATGTGGTATGACTTTGGAAGGAATTGGAAGGAGGTAAATTTTAGGCCAGATTTTCGAACTAATATTCGAGGAGCTAGGGCTAGATTCGAGGCAATAGACTTACAAAATCAGGGTGAGTTTGAGACTCGTGGGACCTATGGTATTAATTTGGAGGTGATTTGCATTGGCGCCGGCATGGGCGGCGAACGCGGTGATTACTGATTCAAATATTCGAGCACATCAGCTAATGTTTGGAGGCCGGGGTTTGGAGTTTTTGAAAGGGGAGGATGAGACGAGATATGGGTTTAATTTTCATGGACGTTAGACAATCGCTGCTGGCGGTGGAAATTTCCGGTCGGCGGAAGACGGCACGGCGGAGGGTGGCGGGATTAGGGTTTGGGCAATTAGGATAGGGTACCAGGTCTGGTCTAGGGTAGGGGGTTTTGGAACAATTATATACCTGTTACTCCCTAGGTTTGATACCGTTAGATCTATAAGAATGGACGACTGTGATTTTGAAAGCAAAAACGACATCATTTCAAATGAGAGGGGGCTGGACCGGATTTCCTTAGACGGGTTTGGGTCATAGTGGGGGTGGGTTTGGGCTACGATTTCGGGCTGGTAACTTAATTGAATTGGTCCTAGAATGGGTTTATTAATCATGAACACCTTTTCAAATTCTTTATTTTCTTTCATTTAGTTTACTAACTAATATTGATTTTATTAAATACAAAAATTAATCCTAAAAAATGAAAAGGACTATGATTTAAGCCTAAAATTGAACTAATTAATTTTCTAAAATTAATCAAATCCCAATTTAAAAGAAAACAAAAAATAAAATAGAAAATCACTATTTTTTGTTATTTTCTTATGTTTTTTGTGATATTAATCAACTAATAAAATTAATAATATGAAATTGAATTCTAAATGTTAAGGTTCTATATTTTTATAGATTATTTATTCACACAACTTGCAACGAAACACAAAACTGCAACTAAATTACAAAATTAAAAGAAAAATCCTAATTTTATTAATTCTATGTGAATAATTCAAGCGAGGCAAAAATCATATGCTCACAACATGCAGTCTCAATATCTAAGTTCAGCCGCTTCAGTGGCCACCACACTCTATTTTCAAGTTCCACTGGCAGGTAATAAGCCTTTCCAAACAACAATTTATATGGTGACATACAAATTTGAGTTTTAAACATAGTTCTGTGGGCCCAGAGTGCATCATCTAGCTTTCTCGCCCAATCAGTTCTTGTGGCATTCACAGTCTTGGTTAACACACTCTGTATCTCTCTGTTAGACAATTCAACCTGCCCACTAGTTTGCGGGTGACAAGGGGTTGACACCTTGTTGTGTACATCATACTTTGCAAGCAAATTTCGAAGGCTCTATTACAGAAGTGAGTACCTCCGTCACTGATAATTGCTCTTGGGGTCCCAAATTGAGTGAATATATTCTTTTTCAAACATCCCACCACAACTCTTACATCGTTAATGGGAAACCCAACAGCTTCTACCCACTTGGACACGTAATCCACAGCAACAAGTATGTATTTATTGCCAAAAAAGCTGATGAAAAGACCCATGAAGTCAATTCCCCAGACATCAAACATTTCCACCTCTTGAATCGGGTTCACGGGCATCTCGTGGTGATGGGAAATGTTCCTAGTTCGATGACATTCATTGCATCCCTTCACCCATAAGTGCACATCTTTAAACACTGTTGGCCAAAAGAATCCGACCTCAAGCACCTTCGCAGCTGTCTTGACCCCTCCAAAATGTCCTCTATATGCCGATGCGTGACAAGCCTGCAAAATAGAAAATTGCTCTATCTCGGGGACACACCTTCGGATTATATTATCAACACATATTTTAAACGAATAAGGCTCATCCCAATAATACATGCGGCCATCACGGTAAAACATTTTCTTTGAACAGATGAAAGGTCATGAGGAATTGTACCACTGGCCATGTAATTAGCAATGTCTGCATACCATGGCACTTCATCAAGATTAGTAGCAAGCAGCTGCTCTTCTGGAAAGGTTTCCAGGATCTCTTCGACCTCGACTAATTTTCAGCTCCTTCAAGTCGTGATAGATGATCAACGACTTGATTTTTTGTGCCCTTATGGTCACGAATTTTGAGGCTGAATTCTTGCAACATCAGCACCTAATGAATCAGGCGCGACTTAGACTCCTTTCTTCTCGATTAGGTACCTGAGAGCTACATGGTCAGTATATACAATTATCTTGGAACAAATTAGATATGATCAGAACTTGTCAAAATCAAACACCACAGCCAACATCTCCTTCTCAGTCACAGTGTAGTTCAGCTGGGCTCTACTCAGCGTTCTACTAGCATAGTATATTGGATGCATCAGCTTGTCTTTCCGTTGTCCTAGAACTGCTCCCACTACATATTCACTAGCATCAGACATGAGTTTGAATGGTTGCTCCCAGTCGGGGGCGATTATGATAGGTGCTGTGACCAACCTATTTTTCAGCTCCTCGAATGGTACCCTGCAATCATCAGAAAACAAGAAAGGGTAATCTTTTTCTAACAATTTAAAGAGAGGGTTGGAAATTTTTGAGAAGTCTTTTATGTATCGCTGGTAGAAACTGGCATGCCCGAGGAAGCTTCTGATTGCTTTCACTGAAGTTTGAGACGGTAGCTTTGCGATCACATCTACCTTTGCACGATCCACCTCAATTCTACTGCTTGATACCCGATGTCCCAAGACTATGCCCTTTTTTACCATAACGTGACATTTCTCCAAATTCAGAATTAGGTTAGTCTTGATACACCGTTTCAGCACACGAGTCAAATTTATTAGGCACTCATCGAATGAGTTCCCACCACTGAGAAGTCATCCATGAACACCTCCATTATGTCCTCTACCATGTCAGTTAATATAGCCATCATGCACCGTTGGAATGTGGTGGGTGCGTTGCATAGGCCAAAGGGCATCCTCTAAAAGGAATAAATGCCATACGGGCAAGTGAAAGAGGTCTTCTCTTTGTCCTCCGGTGCAATGGGGATCTGATTGTATCTTGAGTACCCATCCAGAAAAGAGAAATGTGACCTCCCTGTATCTGTCTAACATCTGATCAATGAAGGAAAGTGGGAAGTGGTCTTTCCGGGTGGCTAGATTTAACTTCCGATAGTCCATGCAAACTCCAGCATGTGACGGTCCTTGCAGAGATAAATTCATTGTTATCATTCTTAACTACCATCATGCCACCCTTTTTTGGAACACATTGAAATGGGCTAACCTAGCTGCTGTCAGAGATTGGGAAAATGATTCCCGCATCTAACCACTTGCTTACTTCTTTCTTCACCACTTCCTTCTTATTGGGGTTCATCCTTCTTTGGTCTTTCCTGGAAGGTTTGTGTCCCTCTTCTAGTAGAAGTTTGTGCATACAGTAGGCAGGGCTGATCCCCTTTATGTCTGCCATGGTCCACCCAATGGCAGTCTTGCACTCCTTTTGTAACAGCAACAATTTTTAAGCCTGCGCATCTAAAAAACTAGATGAGATAATAACAGGTAATGGGGAGTTAGGTCCAAGAAATTCATACATGAGATGGGCAGGCAATGGCTTTAACTCCAGCTTTGGTGGTTCTTCGATTGATGGCTTAGCTAGAGGAGTTTCTTGATTTTCCAAGTGCAAGGACTCAGATTCTAGAGTTCTTTCCCAGAACCCTCTACCCTTTAGCGTTAACACCTATTCCACCAGATCCTCTCCATTTACCTTATCAAAAATTATTAGACATGCAGCAAAGGGGTCCTCAATGGTTAGCATCCACGACATCAATAAGAGAGCAATTGGTGAATTCCCTTGGTCGCCTCATAGCTTTCTGCACATTGACTTTTATTTCTTCATCATTCAATCTTATCTTGAGATCCCCAATCTCACAATAATTTAGAGTTCTCCCCGTGGCCAGGAACGCTCTTCCTAAAATTATGGGAATCTCTTTATCCACTTTGCAGTCTAGGATCACAAAATATGCAGGGAACACAAAGTCCCTACCTGAATCAGCACATCGTCCAGGATTCTAGAGGGTCGTTGCACAGACCTATTAGCAAACTGCAACAACATAGAGGTGGGTCTAGCTCTTCCAATGCCCAACCTATTATAAATTGACAGGGGCATATGATTGATCTTGGACCCTAGATCACACAGTGCCTTAGAAAAAGAAAAATTACTAATAGTGTATGGAATTGTAAAGCTGCATGGGTCAGATGACTTTTCTGCAATTGGTCTAGTCACCACTGCACTACAGGTCTGAGTAAGAGTAACTGTGGCCAAGTCTTGGAAATCAAACTTTCGGGACATTAAGTCCTTCATCATTTTTGCATACCCATGCATCTCCTTCAAAGCTTCAATCAATGGTATATTTACCTGGATTCTATTTAACATGTCAAAGAACTTCTTGTATTGCTCCTCCTTCTTGTACTTGGCCAGCCTCTAAGGGAGGGGTGCAAGAGGTATCTTTTTCCCAATCAATTGGGACTGATCTTTATCAGCTGCTACATCAACTACTGGCTCCTGGACTGTTTCAGCTTCTTTCTCGGTCTCATTATGAATATTGTTTTCTTCTTGAGCAGGCTAGACTGCCACATTTGTCAGTTTCGTTGATTCATCCAGCTCGATGGGCACTTGTATGAGTGTCTCAGCATGTCTAGCTTCTTGAGCCCTTTCTTGATCAACATCCAAATCTCTTCCATTACGTAGGGTCACCGCCATTTCGGGCTCTGATCTTTTGGATTTATTTGGGTGTCTGCAAGAAGTGTCCCATGAGGACTATTTTTCAGGGACATTGAAATTTGGCCCACCTACACCTCAATATTCTTGATTGCTGCATCATGTGCATCCACCCTCTCATTAATTTTTGCATTAGACCCAATAACCTGCTATATAAGTGCTTCAAGTCTATCAAACCCATCTTCCTACCTTCCACCATGCTGCTGCAGAGGCGGGTGATACTCCTACTGCTGATTCTACCTATTGTATCCCTGTGGTCTTGGGTAAGGTGCCATATTGTTCGGGGGTCTCATAACCTCCCATGTTCCTAGTGTTGAACTGTGGCTATGCTGACCTATACTACTGATTTTGCTGACCCCAATTCTGACCACCTTGTCGCTGGCCACCATAAGTAAACACATAGTTCATGTCTTCAAGGTAGTGATGATGATCATGTTCTGCATTCCACTGGTTACCAGCTGGCTGACTAATGCAAGATATGCACAAAGCCCAATTAGTAGTATCAATAATATGTACTTGCTGTTTCTGCTCTGACTCTTCCACCTTTTTGGTGAGTATGCTCATCTGTGTCAATAAGTTAGCCATATTTTCAGCCATAGAATTGGATGGATCAAGAGGCACTAAGTGCATCAATGGAGTAATAGGTGCATTCTTGGTTGTCCATCCCGAATTTTGTGCCATCTTGTCAAGCAGACTCTGGCAATCACTCCATGTTTTGCTCAAGAAAGCTCCAACAGCTGAAGCATCAAGAACATTCTTCACACTATCTGACAACCCCATGTAAAACCGCTGCCCCAACATCAAATCTGGAATACCATGGTGCAGACATACAACTAACATTCCTTTGAAACACTCCCATGTCTCATGCAGTGTCTCCATTGGTTTCTGTTTAAAGCTCAAAATGTCATCAATTTGTTGAGCAGTCTTGTTGGTTAGATGGAACTTATTATGAAATTGCCTGACCAAATCCTTCCAAGTTTTTATGGAATTGATAGGAAGTGAGTTCAGCCAAGTTCTGGCAGCTCCTGTCACCGAGAATGGAAACAACAACAGCTTGATTCCTTCCCGAGTTATGTTGGGATGCCTTTGGGTTTTGCAGATAGATAGAAAATTCTTCAAGTGTTGCTGAGGATCTTCAAATTGTGACCCCAAAAATAGTCCCTTGTTTTTCAAAAAATGCAGCATGTTGTTTGTGACTCGGAATGATTTAGCCTGTATCTGCGGGACTACAGTCACGGTGGCTAGATTTTCAGCTGTGGGTTGTGCCCAGTCATAGAGACCAGCCTCTGGCACTATTGGTGCTTCAGGGTTTTCCTCACTGTCTCCCATGATTATTTCGAAATTGTGCAGTTGTTGGTTGTTGTTTGTTTTTCTGGTTGGCCCGATTCAGAGCCTTGAAAACTTTCTCGGGATCTGATAATGCTTGAAATACTTCACCAGATCTCGACGAGTTACTAGGCATGCACCTGTGCAACAAAGTCAACAACCGTTAAAATGTCAATGTAAAAATTAGGTATAGAGAAAACTGACTACACTAAGAATTTTTGTACTTCTTTCAATTATAATTGATAACACCGTTAACTCCCCGACAACGATGCCAAAATTTTGATCACGCCTAACTATGCCTTATACAAGGACACACGGACATTGCAAATATAACCTGAGTATTTATACTCAGAGTCAAACCCACAGAGAATTGTACTATCAATCACTTTTGTTGGACGTACTAAATTCTTTAGAATCAACTTCCCTAAGCGTCAGAAACAACAATGATGGTATTTCTAATAACTAATACTAAAAGTAAATAAACAGCTGTAAATTAAATATGCTTGAGTTGTGAACAATAATGTGAAGGATCTAAGGTAGTGATTTGCCCTATTGATGGAATCCCTTCCGGTTACGCTATATATGGATTCACCAAAGCATCTTTATCAATCATGAGTACTCTTTTTACCGTAAATTTCTCCCGAGTAATCACGATAATTTACTAGACGCACTCTCCCGAGATACACCAGCTAATTTTGTTTATTACAACTTACTTTAGGTTGCAACCATCGTTCGTTATCCCTAATCTCACCTTTAAACCGGCAGCTATAGATCCCTCTTATACTTTGGGAGTGGTGTTGTTCAAAAATTACCTAAATATGCACTCTGTTCCGAGTTATGCACACCAAATAGGCACAACTAATTGAGGATTCTGTCAATTAACTACAACAAACACGTAGTTGAACAAATAGAGATTATGACAAACTATATTAATATAATCAAGAAGCTCATCCTTCAATAGGTTCCATCAAAACCTTAGACTAAAGTATTTAGCTACTCATAACAACGTAAAGATAAACTACGAAAATATTCATCATGGAAAACTGCAAGAAAAAGAAGAGATAAAGAACTATGATATTTTTAGGTGATCTCTCACATTTGTATATCTTGCAAAAGTAATCTCCAAAACAAGTCAGCTCTAATGTGGCAAAATTATTACATTTTATAAGGGTTTTCACCAAATTTTCCCGACTTGACACTTTGGTCCCAGAAATTACCACGTTCTCCCGCGGTTTCACCGCGGTAACACCAGGACCACGGCCAGAATGTTCATTTGAATCTTTGGTAATGTTCTGGTGCTGTCCTACTGCGGTTACGGTCTAACAGCGGCAGGCCAGGTTCAGTTTTGGTTTTGTCCCTTCACTTGGTGCACTTTATGGGTATTGTTTGATTGGACTTTTTTTCTCCGTAATTGATCCCTTAATGTGCTCCACCGACTTCTTTTATTGGATATAGCCTGCAAAGCATGAAAAACACTAATCAGAGCATCTGGTTATCACTTTTTTTTTCCATAAAGCTATACAAAATTGTGGTTCTTTAAGGCATAATTATAGTTTTATTCACCTATTGTCAATAAAAATTTGGTTGTGGCACAAGGTTTTTGCCGTGGTTGTTATTGCGGCACAACGTTTCGACAGTGTGGATTGTTATTGTGGTGCAAAGTTCTGCCGTATGGATTGTTATTGTTGCTTGAGGTTTCTGTCATGCGTATTGTTATTGGGGCACGAGGTTTCTACCTTGCGGGTTTTTATTGTGGCACGAGATTTCTATCGTGCGGTTGTTGTTGTTTGCACGAGGTTTCAGTCGTTCCATCGTGAAATATTTACTTTTGAGATTATGAGGCGGTACATTGGGAATGCCTCTATTGATTTCCTATATTTGTTGTATTTTTGTTGTTGTTGTTCTTATTGTTGTTCTTCAACTTGTAAGATTCTTTCTTCCTTACGTGTTGTAATTGTCTTTTTTGATTCCGTGTTGCTATCTTCTGTGAATTTATATTGTTACACTCCTCTATCATCTCATTACATTATTATATCTTCTATCTTTTTTATTATTATTTTCAGTAAATCCCCAAGCTGACCTCGTCACTACTCTGCCGAGGTTAGGCTCGGTACTTACTGGGTACCATTGTGGTGTACTCATACTATCCTTCTGCATATCTTTTTGTGCAGATTCAGGCATTTCCTACCAGGCCAGGAATCAGTGAGCTAGTCAATACGTGGAGACTTCAAGGTATATGTGCAAGCGTCCACAAACCTCGGAGTCCTCTTCTATCCTTATTATGTTGTTTCCTTTATCCTCATTAGGCTCTTATGTATAGAGATATTTAGTATTTCTTTTAAGAGCTTGTGTCTTGTATCTACCGGTTTTTGGGAGTTGTATATACTTTGAGTTACAGTTTTATTTACTACAAATGTCGATGTTTTGACCTTTAGCTTAATAATTTAGTTATTTTGAATGCTTGTTAGGCTTACGTAGTCTTATATACTAGGTGTCTTCACGACATCCCACCCAACGAAATTTGGGTCATGACAAGTTAGTATCAGAGCTCTAAGTTTGTAGGTGTTGTGAGTTACAAGAAGGTTTAGTAGATTCTTGTGGATCGTTACAGAGATAATTTTGATTCCTTATCTTGCGAATTCTTTGACTTCAGATTGTATATTTTTTGTCTTTCTATTCTCTCACAGATGGTGAAGACACGTACAATTGAATCGGAAGACCAGACACTCGCACCCCTACTAGAGCCGTGAGAGGCCAGGGCCGGGGTAGACGCTGAGGACGTATACGTGGTGCAGATAGAGCACCCATACGAGCTACTACAGGGGAATAGTTAATAGCTCCAGCTGGAGGACATGAACCTCAGACGCATGTTACAACACCAGCCCTCCAGGATATTCTCGCCGGTTTCTGAGCATATTCAGCACGTTGGCCCAGGCAGGGATGATAACACTTGCTCCTACTACATCTAAGGCCAAGGGAGGAGAAAACAATCTTGCCGCTCATACCCAGTATAACGAGCCCATGTCGACTAGGTTGTAGGGGTTATAATAGTGCAACCGATATCCTCAGTTCGACTCGAGGCTAAAGCAACAACTTTGTGAGGAGAAGCAGCTCAGGCTTGAGAGATACAAGGAGTACCACTCTCCTACTTTCAATGCCTTGTAGTTAGAGGATGCTCAATGTTTTCTTGAGGAGTTCCACTGTATCCTCCAGTACTATGGGTGTTCATTGTCTAGTGGGGTTTCTTTCACTATGTTCCAGCTTAGCGGAGCTCCTTATCATGGTGGCGAGCATATGAGTTGGGTAGTTGGAAAGAGGAAGCTTCACCCACTTGGACTCAGTTCTCAGATATGTTCCTGATGAAGTATGTTCGCCAAAGTCTTAGAGATGCATGGCAAGCAGAGTTTAAGCTGTTGCACTAGAGTTCTATGACGGTGTCAGAGTATGTGGTCCAGTTCAACAATTCGGCTAGGCATACATCAGCCTCGGTTGCTACTGTTCGAGAGCCGGTTTGTCAATCATCAAAGGGGCTCAACGCCTATATCAGATTTTGGATGGCCTAAGAGATGGAGATGGACATCGCATACCAATTGGTAGTGGGGATTGCTAGGATATTGGAGGGAATGATGCCTCAGGAGAGACAAGAGAGGGAGGCTAAAAGGTCTCGAGAGTCTGGCAATTATAGTAGTACTCGTGCCCTAGCGACAGCTCGTTAGGGGAGGGACTATGTGAGTCACCCTATTCATTAAGCACTTTCAGCCGCCAGTGGTAATTTAACCACTCCTAGGGCCAGGCTCCCTATTATGCACTTCCACTGTATAGTGCACCTCCTGCATGGGGTGCTTTCAGCAGTCAGTCCAGCCGATTAGGCCCGAGCCAGCCATGTTCTTCGAGAGCTTATTTTGAGTGTGGTGACACTCGTCATATGGCGAGGGATTTTCCCAGACTCAAGAGGGGTACACCTCCAAAGACCACTCAGGAACCGCTTGCTCCACCAGGTCCTCAAGCTATGGTTACATCACCTGCTACCACTCCACCTGCACATCCAGCCCTAGGTCAAGGTCGAGCAGGTAGAGGTCGCCCTAGAGGGGGAGCCCAGGCCCAATATTATGCCCCTTCCTGCTAGGACGAAGGCAGTTGCATTCGACTCTGTCATAATAGGTATTGTTCTTGTCTATCAGTGAGATGCATCAGTCTTGTGAGCACGTGATTTTAGCCCTATATGAATTGTTCCCATGAATTCAAACAATGTAAATTTTCACATTATCTGCAGATTCGTAGATTTTTGTAGCTAATTGCTTGCATTTGTCCGTGCATATTTAATTTTGTTTAATCCATGAAAATATTAATGCAAAATGTATTACATTTGCATTTAGGATTTCACTTTATATTTTTACATTAATTAGTAAATTAGTGTGTTTTTAAAAAATGGGAAAAATACCAAAAATGACTATTTTTGCACTTTTATTCTTTAATTTTGAATTTTGATAGTTTTCTTTAAATTTGGTTTATAATCGGTTGTGTTAATTGCTGTTTAGAATTAATTAGTATCTTTTTATGCTAGTTAGCTTCAAGATGTAATTTAGGCTTTGATTTTAATTTTGAAAATAAAAGGGAAAGAATTTTTCAAAAAAATAATAGAAAAATTGAATAGAAAAGAAAAGAGTTGAAGAAGTTAGATTTTTTGGGCCAAGTCTTCTAATTTCCCTCCCCCCGTTGCCCCCCCCCCCCACCCGCCCAAATCATTTTACCCATTACCAGGTCAAAAAACCAGCCAATACCTTCTCAATACTCGATCACCCACCCAGCTAGCCAAACAACCCCTTTTCCCAGATCCTCAACCTGAGCCGTTGATCCCATATGAAAAGATGGCCAGGAATTGGGTCTTGGTGAGTATAATACTGTCCCAACCCCTTCACCCCCGTCTCATCCTCTCAAACCCCACTAGTATCTGATGAACCCTAGAGACGCCACCCCATTTTCAATGCTCCCAGCCGGTGGGGCCGGTCCTATACAAACCAAAGTAACACCCTAATACCCCCTTCATCCCCTCATTCCAAATCTTCACTTGAAAGGTTATTGATCTAGTTCTCATGAGTTTTTAGGTTTAGTTTTATCATGAAATAACGTTATTCTCTTGTTCTTGAGAAATAACAAGCAATTGACATTATTTGGGGGTTTAAATCGAAAGGTCAGTCACCAATTCGAGCCTGTGTAGGTGAGTTCTTTTTTTCCTTTTGTTTACTCTTTTGTTTTTTAGCCTTACCTCTTGTCTTCTTCTCTTTTACTTTGGTTAATTCGATTGAAAAATTGACCAAAGTTTCTGGCCTAGATAGAGTCATGCCCGTTTGTTCCTTTAAATTTTCTTTTCCAAGTTTTATTCTCTGATTGTTGCTTGGTCTGTCTAGTTCTTTTGTTAACATCATGATTAGCTTCTAATTTTACCCTCTTTGATGTTAGTATGTTAAATTTAGTTCAATTAGGTTATTTTGATTTATCAGTTTAATTAATTCCTATCTGATTGTGTTAATTGATCAGTAATCTAGTTTGCATTGTTCTTGAAATAATTTCATCTTGGCTTGCCTGTTTTCTCTTCAAATTAGATAAGTGTTAGTTTTGGGCTTTGGGATGTCTCTGATCCATTTGGCAAAGAGTAGCCCATCCAAATTGGTTTAGGATATTGGGTCAAGTTTGACCCATTTTGGGCTGGTTTTCAGAAGTAAATAACCGGGGCATTAAGGGGTTAAATTAGGAATTTAGGTGGGGAATCATTTGTAACACACTAAGAAAACTTCTAGGAAGCTGAGTAATGGGGCTTCTGTAAAATTATGAGTTTTCAGCTAAGGGTATCTAAGCTAAAGCAAAAATTTCAAAAGGTGTAAAGTGCAAAAACTATTTTAAACATTGCCTCCCTAACACCTTGCCAATAAAGGCATAATTACTTGATATTCATGTTAGAGAAAATTCTATAAAACTGAAACGGCCGAAACATGGAAAGAACACTGATTTTCCTGTATTTTCTTTGTGAAAATTGCTCAAAAAATCTATTTATTGTTGATTTTCTGATCCTCTTCACTCATTAGAATCTTTGAAAACTTCAAATCTTGTATCTGGGTTGAAGATGGTTTGATTTTGGGATTTTAAAAGCTGGTTTTGAGCTGCTGTGGGGTTTTACAGTTTCATTGATATTGCTGGGTTCTTGTTCTGTTGTTGTCTATCGCTTCCTCACTTCTTTTTCCTTTAAACTTCCTGGTATATGCTCTTGAAACTTGTATGGTGTGATGCTTGACTTGAAAAGTGAAATGGAAAGTGGAATTTTAAAGCTTAACATTAGTTTTTGTTCATAGTTTAGCTCATTTCTTGTCCTTTTTCTCAGAATCCCTTGTTTCTAAAAATCATTTTTCCCGTTTATTCTATCCTTCCAATATTTAGTGGTAAAACTTGTATTGCACTTTCTTTGATAACTATGCACTAATTTACCTTTGAGTGGCATATGAACCTTTTTTGAGTTAGAATCGGTATCTGAATTTAATGATGCTCATTTAGTCGATTTGGGTTGTAATTAGCTTAAAATACATAAATAAAATTGATAATGCAATGGCATGGGTTGTATAGTCTCGATTGGATTTGCAATTTTAATTAGCTTTGTGTCATTGATTGGATCTGAAAGTTTGGGCTTAAGGTTGGCCCAGCTAAGGAATGTCCCATCTCATGACTCGTTTGTGAGTTCGATTTCTTGGACATCCATTCTTCGTTAAGACTTGGGCTTGTTCAAGCCCAAGCTTGAAGGCATGATGTTGATAATCAGCTAAAATGCTGGTATTTAATTGAGGGAATCTGATGGAATGTATGATTTGATTTATTGGTAATTGGCTGGTTTCGATGTTGACCCGCCTTAATGTTTCTGATATAGAATGCATGCCTAGAGACTCGAACTCGAGTATCAACCTTGTCTTCTCCTTAGCTCTCAAATAATTTGGGCCATGAGGTTGCCCGAAGCTGAAACATGGCCTCTCATGTTGGGCCTGCCCTTTCAACCTTTGGTTTTATTGTTGGAGATGGCATGAGCCATTTTTTAAATAACCAAGTCTATTTTCTTTCTTCAATGCAAATTTTCTTTTTGTTAAAATAGCCTAAACCTTGGGTTTAAAAGATAAAGGGGTAAAATCCCAATTTATCTAGTGTTATTAATTAGATTTTGTTAATAATTGAGGGGAGTTGTAGTAGATAAAACAATTAGTTTATGGCCCTCAGTATTTCGATTGATTTTTGGCAAATAGAATTGAGGCGTGCCGTGCCAAATACAATTTTAAAATGCATGGCCCTCGCTTGATTAATATTTTAGTCCTTAGAATTCGATGCTTGCTATTTAGTTAAATTTCCATGGACCTCGCAAATTTAAAAATGCATAGTTGCTTTAGGCGCGTTATATTAAAAATTACCTTCTTAAATTCGGGTGTGTATTTTTGTAACCCAAATAAAAATCTCAACGATTTTAGGTAAAAATGTTTCGGGGACCATGGGTGAATTTATGTGATGTGGTTCAAAATGTGTTTTAAATAACGTTTAAATCTTCATAAAAAATAATAAAATAAAAATGGTTATAAAGTAAAAATTGAACTATAGGTTAAAACATATATTAATGGTCAGATAATTGGTCATAATTAAAGTTGAGTGACCGTGCTAGAATTATGGAATCCGAAATTGACTAACACCTTCTCCCGGGTTAACACAATTCTTTATCCGGGTTTCTGTGCTCGCGGACTGTAAAATAGAGCCAATCTTTCCTCGATTCGGGATTTGAACTGGTGACTTGAGATACCATAAATTATCCCAAGTGGCGACTCTGAACGATAAAAATAATCCCGTTTCGATTGTCACTTTAAGCTGGAAAAAAATCCCTTATACCCTTACGAGTGTAGGTAAAAGGAGGTGTGACAGCTCTGGCATCTCTGCTAGTGAACAATAACCCACAACTCATGGATTAGGGTTTAGAATTCAATTTTAGAATAATTATTATATTTGGCTTTTTTTATTGTCTAGTTTTGTTACATGTTTGAGCCTAATGTGTTAAGTGTTTCTTTTTACCGCTTTGATTTTATCTAAAGTGTATATACACTGTTACGAAACCCTTCTATTCTCATCTTTGGGGATGTGCACGCTGGCGTGGCTCCCTATTCTGTTAGTGTTATATCTTGAAATAAGAACGAGGCTCACACAAGTAACAAAGGTGGATGGCCGTTTTGTTCCGGTACGTAGCCCCCTCCCCAGCTCGAATTGTCCGCTCGGGTACACAAGTCTAGAACAACATACCCAGGTTTTGAACCTAGAATAACTCACCCTCTTGCCGGATCCCTTGTAGGAACGCTTGTTTTCATCATATACTTTTGACATTAGGGACTCAACACATGGGTTGGGTCCGTCTAGGACATGCGTTCCCAAAATAACAGACCACCTTGATACATCCTATGCGCTACATGTTAAGTTTCTTCAAGGTTAAAAGGTTATTTAGCGGACCAATGATAGTTGAGGGAAAATAAAAAGAAAGAAAAAAAAAAGAAAAAAAAAGGAGGGTAAAGTGTGAAAAATAAAGCAAGTAGGGCCCGATTATGTTTTCTGTCACAATTTTGAAAAAGAAAATGAAAAATTCAAAAAGATTTTGCACTTTGCCATCATTTTCTAAACGAAAAAGAATCAAAAAAAGAGGAGAAAAAAATTCAAAAAGAGTTTACATGTTTCATCAATTTTCAAAAGAAAAGAAAAAAAGCATATTTTTTCTGAATTAATTGTTTTTTAATTCTCGACAGTATCCAATCTGCGTGAACTATGCATACCTGATTTTTGTCTACAGTGGCATGATACGTAGGCAACCCACATAGAGTCCGATCTTCCTTGTAAATCTTAGTTTCTTGGCTTTGCGGGGTCATAGCTGAATCTTGCATTTTAGTCACTTTTAGCCACATAAGTTAAATTTAGAAAAATAGCCACAATTATGTGTTGCATGTATTCAACTAGATGTGTTATTATCTCACATAGCATTTTAGGTTTTTAACTTTACTTGGTCTTTATTTTCTCATGCAAGTGTGAGTCTACTTATCAGAGTTTAAACATAACATACACCTCGGGACTATCCATTCAAGAGTTGCTTAAGGAGATTTTTCTTTTGACGTTTTGAGTCTGTTTTTCCTTTTGTGTTTTCTTTTACCTTCTAGTTTTGCACATTAATGTCGAGTCTTTAGTTATTGTATTTTCTATTTTTGTATTGAAAAAAGTGTGTTATAAATCAAAAATTCAAAAAAAAAAAAAAAAGACTGCGCATTTTATTTCCATTGGAAATTCTCTTCAAAATACCAATTCTAGAATTAAAATTTTGTTTTTTGAGGTGTTTCTCCTTAGGAAGTTAATATCTAGAACTCCAAATAGAAAATTTTTGCTTTCATATTTCTTTTAGTATACGAGGACTAAAAATTTTAAATAAAAAGAGAATTTTTCTTTAATACTTCTTTAAAGAGTTCTCATTAAGATATTAATTTCAAAAATCCAAAAAGATTTTCTTTTGAGGTTTTTCTTTGGGAAATTAATGAAAAATAAAACAAAATCCTGTTATTTTTCATTAGAACTTTAGGACATTGTACATAGAAGAAAAAATAAACATACTTTACTTCCTTCCTAAAAAAAATCAAAAAATATTTTTCTCTTCTAGGATTTTTTCTTAATAGAGTATTGTTTGAAAAAAAGAGAAAAAATATGCCCATTAAGCTTGAGTTTAGAATAGGTCATAGAACATTAAGTCTAGAAAATTCAAAAAGAAAAGGATTTGCTTATTTTATTTCTCTTTTCTCATGAGAGTAGTCATTAAGGTAAATAAAAAAAGAGAACGTAAGTTTGTTTACTTTATTCTCGATCTTCCTAAGCTATGCAAAGATGTAATTCATGCGGTGTCGTGATACATAGGCAACCTACATAGGGTTAGATCGAATTATTTTTTATTATTAAAGGAAGAAAAGAAAAAAAGATGAAATTATGAGATTGAGAAATAGGAGGAAAGAAAAGGGTTTTAATCAGAAAAAAGGAAGGAAAATGAGTAAGCCGAGAAGTGCTAGAAAAGAAAAGAAAAGAGAGGATTGAAATAAACAAAATTGGGATGATGCCAAGTTACCCTATGACCCTCGAAGTCATTCTAGAACCATTAATTGTTGCTAGGTGTATTGCACGCAATGTGATATTTTTGTTGTTAAATGCCCTAACGCTAACAGGATGACCCAATTTTTTTCCTTTTGATATATTCATAGAAGAAAAGTGGTTGGTTTGTGGTTCTTAAAGTGGTAATTCTTCTCCACAACATAAGGTTGAAAGGCAATGGCAGACAACAACAGAATTGAGTTGGTTGATAGTGATGCCCAAAAGCAATTGTTTGAACAGGGCAATGAGTTTGTTGAAGAGGTAACGATTTTAAGACAACATATGATGGACATGTATCAGGCTTGGAGGACTGGGAAGGCACCACCCAGCCACTACCTAGCTTCCTAGATAAAGCCCTTACCCAAACTCCGTTCATAGTGCAAGATGATCTCCCATACTCTCCAGATCAAGCCACTTATCACAGCTTTCCTAACCACCTTAGTAGCTCCATCACTCATTTTCCAACTACCTTACCCGATAATTGCCCTCATATCTTATCTACTATCCCTAACAATGAACAATCACTCAAAGCTCATCATGCCCAATATTACCCCTCAGAGATTTCCTACAAGTTTCTCGACTCATACAATCAGAACCCTCAGAATGAGCTTCATGTTTAAAATGAGAGGTCAGCTGGAAAAGAAGGGTGGGATGAGACATCCAGGAAGCTGAAAAGCATAAAACAGTTCTTAGAGAACATGCAAGGGATGGGAGACAAGGTTAACATGTCTTACAAGAATTGTGTATGTTTTTTGATGTTCGCCTGCCCGAGAGGTTTAATGTGCCAAAGTTTAAATTCTATGATGGGAGTGGAGATACAATAGCCCATATGAGGGGTTATTGTAGTGAAATGAGAAGTGTTTGCGGGAAAGATGAGTTACTGATGATGTATTTCAGTGAGAGCCTGACTGGGGAAACTTTGGAATGGCATACTCGTCAAGATGTCGGTAAGTGGAATATATGGGATGACATGGCTCAAGATTTTGTGCGACACTTTTAGTACAACATATACATTATCCCAGATTGCTCCTCCCTATCTCAGATGGAAAAGAAACCCAAGGAATGTTTTAGGGAATTTTGGTTCAGATGAAACAAACAAGTTGCTCGGGACAGTCTTCCCATTGATAGAAAAGATGATGGTGAGCCCTACCAAAGACAAGATCCAGTGGGCATTCCTGCTAAACGCCTTCTGTCTCAATAACGACCCCATGAATATCCCCGAGCTCCATATAATCCACCCCAATATTATCATCCTAACAATGTCAGACCAATTGTCCAATAATTGGATCATTCCTCATGGCAAGCGCGAGAACCGTATAATGTATTTTTGCCTTCACAACATTTACAAACATCCAACAACCCTAGAAAATTGGGCATGGAGGGAAACAAAGGCAAAGAAATAGTTTCACGCCAATCAGATAATCCTATACAAGCCTGTTTGGAAAGTTAAAACATTCTATCCTGATTGAGCCGCTCCTCGGCTATACGTCAGACCCATATGCAAAAGGATTTGATCCTACTATACGGTGCATGTAACACTCTAATGTCCAAGGGCATAGCACTGAAGATTGTCGTGCTTTGAAAAGGGAAATAGAAAGAATGACTCAAGAAGAAATAATTATGGTCCAAGGCAGTAATACCCTAAGTGTCACATCTAATACTCTACAAATACATGACAACACACAAATTGTTAGGATGGTTGCAATAACGAAGGGTTGGTCAATGAAGTCAAGGAGCCACTTGGTGAAATTAATGTATTGAAATTTGTAATGGTCTTTGTAATATTTATTTGGAACTCAGTGGCTAAGATGCCGATCTTGGTAATTGGAAAGAGGGGATTCCGAACCGACAAATGATATTTGCATGTACAAAGTCGACCACAGCCTTTTTGGTTACTGCCTTGAAGGTTTTGGCTTCAATCCATTTGGTAAAATAGTCAATAGCAACCAGGATAAATCTCTGTCTGTTAGAAGCTGCTGGTTTGATGGAACCGATGACGTCCATGCCCCAAGCAACGAAAGTCCATGGTACAAATATCGTATGCAATTCAGACGACGGAGAGTGAATTAAGTCTCTGGTGATATTTGCGCACAATGCTGATACAATCCCGCTCCATGGTTAACCAATAATATCCTGCCCAGAGAATCTTCTTTGCTAAAACATATCCGCTCATGTGTGGCCCGTAGACGCCAGTATGCACCTTATTCATGATAGCTGTTGACTGCCCATCATCTACGCATCTTAGCAAACCAAGATCTGGAGTTCTTTTGTAAAATATTTCTCCACTGAAGAAAAACCTATTTGACAGACGATGGATTGTTCTCTTCTGGTCACTCGTGGTTTGTAACGGGTACACACCTCTCTTGATATATTCCTTGATGTAGTGGAACCAAGGCTCACCGTCAAGCTCTTCTTCCACCATGTTGCAATAAGCAAGTTGATCATGGACCTGGATATGTATCGGGTCAACATAAGTCTTGTCCAGGTGATGCATCATTGATGCCAGAGTAGCCAAGGCATCAACAACTTCATTATGGATTCTGTTGATGTGCCTGAACTCTATTGACCTGAATCATTAGCAGGAATTGCCTGTATGGTATGAGCTTTAAGTCTCTTGTTTCCCATTCCCCTTGAATCTGGTGTACTAGAAGGTCTGAGTCCCCCATGACCAAGACTTCCTAGACACCCATGTCTGCTGCTAATCTCAGACCCAAAATGCATGCCTCATATTCTGCCATGTTGTTGGTGCAATAGAAGCGGAGTTGAGCTGTGACTGGGTAATGATGCCCTTGTTCAAAAATGAGCACTGCTCCTATCCCAACTCCTTTCATATTGGCAGCCCCGCCGAAGTATTTCCATCCCAATATCTCATCCCGTTCCACTTCATCAATATGCATCACTTCCTTGTTCGGGAAGTATGTGTTCAAGGGCTGATATTCTTCTTCTATCGGATTCTATGCTAAATGATATGCAATTGCCTGTGACTTCATGGCAGTCCTGGTCATGTAGATAATGTCAAACTCTGTGAGCAAGATTTTCCATTTTGTGAACCTTCTTGTGGGCATGGGCTTCTGGAAAATATACTTTAATGGGTCCAGACGTGAGATGAGATAAGTGGTGTATGATGACAATTAATGCTTTAACTTTTGGGTTGCCCACCTCAAGGCGCAACACGTCCTTTCAAGATGAGTATACTTAACCTTGTAGGCTGTAAACTTCTTGCTGAGGTAGTATATGGGCTGCTCTTTTCTCCCGATGACATCGTGCTTAGCCAATACTTACCCAAATGAGTTGTCCAAGACTGTCAAATATAAGATTAAGGGCCTTCCTGGTTCTGGCGGGACCAATACCAGCGGGTTCGACAAATACTCCTTTATCTTGTCAAAAGCTTTCTGGCACTCTCTTGTCCATTTCACCAGAACATCCTTTTTCAATAGCTTAAAGATGGGCTCACAAATGGTTGTGAGCTGAGCAATGAACCCACTGATGTAATTCAATCTTCCCAATAGACTCACTTCTGTTTTATTCCTAGGTAGCGGTAGCTCCTGTATAGCACTGATCTTTGATGGGTCTAGTTCGATGCCTCGACGGCTGACTATGAACCCTAACAATTTCCCTAAGGGGACCCCAAATGCACATTTTTCCAGGTTGAGTTTGAGGTCATACCTGTGGAGCCTTTGAAAGAATTTCCTCAGATTTTTGACATGATCGGATTGCTTTCTGGACTTTATTATCAAATCATTCACATAGACCTCAATTTCCTTATGCATCATATCATCAAAAAATTGTTTTCACGGCCATCATGTATGTCGCACCAGCGTTTTTCAAACCAAAAGGCATGACTCTATAAAAATATGTCCCCCATAGTGTGATAAATGCAGTTTTCTCCGCATCTTCTTCATCCATTAGGATCTGGTGGTAGCCTGCGTAACAATCCACGAACGACCCGATCTCATGCTTTACGCAATTGTCAATCATTATGTGAATGTTAGGAAGAGGGAAGTTGTCCTTCGGACTTGCTTTATTGAGGTCACAGTAATCTACACACACTTTGGTTTTACCATCCTTCTTTGATACGAGCACTACATTAGCTAACCTTGTGGGATATCGTGTGATTTGGATGACTTTTGCCTCAAGTTTCTTGGTCACTTCCTCTTTAATTTTCACGCTCACATCGGTTTTATAGTTTCTCAACTTTTGTTTGACAGGAGGGCAGGCTGGGTCAGTGGGTACTTGTGAACCACCAAGTCGGTGCTCAATTCGGGCATGTCATCATATGACCATGCAAATACATATTTGTATTCAAGCAGTACTTCAATTATTTCTTTCCTAAGTTGTGGATCTAGATGGATACTTATTTTCGTTTCTCTGACATTATCCGGGCTTCCTAAATTGACTTCCTCTGTATCATTCAGGTTTGGTTTGGGTTTCTCTTCAAATTGGTTCAACTCTTTTCTCATCTCATCCCAAGACCTTTACTCGTTGTATTCTGACTCATCTTCATGTTCTATTTCCTGAATTAATATTTCCGAACTAGACTGATTCTGAAGACTAGGCCAAGGAGTCCCTATGCATGTCAGATCACTGGAACTAACATAAAAATAACTATACAAAAGAGAAAAGAAAGTGAAGTAAAGAAAAATGGAAGCTATAAACATTGATGGAAGGGAAATTGCATTTCAATAGAATCAAAGATAACAGAGTTTACACATCCAAACGGATAGAAATAACAAATAAATTAACAACTCTGAAGCTAATCCAAGCTAGGCTGAAAGAAAAATCAAAGTCGACTATCACGACTCACTCCGGATGGGAAGAAGAGTGGCTTCCCAGTTATTGACTTTTGCGCATGCTCCCACGAACTGCACATCTACCCTGCTCAATCCTTCACATGCCTCGACCATATTTACCTCTTTGAACATCCTTTCTAACCCCTTATCCGGATCCCCATTCGTGTCGATCAGCGAGATGGGAATATTTAGCATGGAGCAATTGCTAGTACTGGGCTTGATAAATAATTTAGACAACCTTGGGATGGTCTTTGGGAGAGCCCAAGCCCTCTGCCTTAGCTTCCTGGCTTGCCTTATGTCTGCAGCTGTAGGCTTGAACCCTAGACCAAAAGTGTCCAGATTTTTAGGGAGGGATACTTGTTGCACATTGCTTTGTAGAGCAGCGCCCAACCCCTTGCCAGGTGTGAGACCATTCTTCAACATTGTTTAGGCCACCATGACCGACGTAGCTGCTATCTTTGGAGGCATGACAATCTCACCTTCTAGGATCTTCTCAACTGACACCGTATCAAATACCGGGTAGACCGACAACCCTTTGCTGTCTTCAAATTTAATAAAAGGTACGCTAGCATCATCTCAAGCAAACCAATTATCTTCACCGTGCACCACAATCTCTTGCCTGTCCCATTCAAATTTGACCATCTAGTGCAAAGTAGATGGCACTACCTTGGCTATGTGAATCCAAGGCCTGCCCAACAACAGGTTATAAGAAACTACCACGTCCAGCACTTGAAATTCCATGATGAACTCAACAGGCCCAATTGTTACTTCTAGAATTATATCTCGTACTGAGTGTTTGCCTCCGCCGTCGAAACCTCGAACACTAATGTTATTCTTGTGGACCCTTTCATTTTCCACCTTCAGCTTGGCCAATGTGAAGAGTGGACAAATATTTGCACTGGACCCATAGTCGACCAGAACTCGGGTGACGACAACATCTTCACATTTCACAGTCAGATAAAGGGCCCGGCTGTGCTCAGTGCCCTCCATGAGCAATTCATTGTCAGAGAAGGTGACCTGGTTTAACCGAATATCTTGTTTGCAATCTTTTCCAAATGATTCACTGTTATATTTTCAGGGACGTGGGCTTCATTCAAAATCTTCATCAGCGCCCGGCGGTGTTCAACTGAATGGATTAGTAAGGATAATAAGGAGATCTGAGCTGGTGTCTTCCTCAACTGCTCTATGATGGAGTAGTGCTTCATTTTCATTTTCTTCAAGAATTCTTCCGCCTCTTCTTCTGACATAGCTTTCTTCACTAATTCTGTGTTATCTTTGGAGATCCTTCTTTTCCTCAATTCTTCAGGGGCAAAATACCTCCCTGACCGAGTTAAACCCCGGGCATCACAAACTTCTTCCGTAACTTGCTTCCCTTTGTACATCACAATTGCTTGCTCATATCTCCAAGGAACGACTTTACTGTCAATGACTGGTGGCTAGATTACTGGTTTCACACTTGCAGGTTCTATGTGAACAACATCCAGAACCACGACAGGCTTTCTAGCTGCCCCGTGTACTATCACTTTTGCCTGTTACAGTTTTGGTGCAATGGTGCATGATTAGCTCTCTTGAACTATGACATGTTTGTTGCTTCTTCCTTTTTCCTTGATCACTGACTTCTCACTGCTCACATTATCAGTTGGCTTAACTTCAATGGACTTAATCATCATTACTGTCTATAGAGGCTTTTTAGACTCTCCTCTTTCTCCACGATCTCAATCATGTTGGTATCATGATGGGTCGGCAGCGGGTTTTGGTTAATATTGGGTTCCTATGGAGTCTGCACTTCAATTCGTGGGAGACAATAAGCTTCTGGATAGCGTTCTTTAAATGCCAACACTATTTGGTATCATGCCCCAGTGCACCGGAATAGTATTCACAGGTAACAGAATAATCTAGATTCTTCCGGAGAGGATTTGGCAATTTTTCTTCGATTAGTCTCAACATATCTAGTTGTCGCAGTATGTGGAATAAACTAGTGTAGGATTCTCCTAACAGAGTGAAAGTCTTCTTCTTCTGCACCCTTTCTTTCTCAGGCCTGGATTGGCTCGGAAGGCGGGTTTCGGGGGTTGTTGGTAGGCTCTCGGAGGTGGGTAATGATTTTTGGGAGTTGGGTAGGTATTTGTGGGGCTGGCACATGCCATTGTGCATGGGTGGGAGGTTGGGTATATGCTTGTGTGTGATGGACTGAGAAACGTGGTTCTAACGGTGGATAGTAATGTTGTGGTGGTTCGTATGGAGTGTGTGGGTATGTCTGGTAGTGAGAATAGGGTTGGGTGTAATGGGATGGAGCCTGAGGCCATAACCAAGTTCCCGAATCCACTGTTGCTACTTCCTCATTCTTCTTCTTTCCAAATGTTCCCCCAGCTCCGCCCTGGATGGCCTGAGTGGTTGCCTTAATTGCAGAGTAGCTCATGATTTTATTGGATTTGAGGCCTTCCTCGACCATACTTCTCATCTTGACTACTTCATTGAAAGACTTACCCACTACTGATACCAAATGTCCAAAATAGGTAGGTTCCAGAGCCTGTATAAAATAGTCAACCATATCACTCTCCTTTATTGGAGAATCAACTCTTGCTGCTTGTTCCCTCCACCAGAAATGGTATTCCCTAAAGCTCTCATTGTGTTTCTTCTCAAGTTTTGTCACAGATAGACGATCCGGGACAATCTCAAGATTATATTGAAAGTGTCAAGAAAACGCTTATGCCAGTTCATCCCAAGTATACCACCGATTGTGATCCAGCCGAGTGTACTACTCCAGTGCCGACCCACTTAAGCTCTAGCTAACGTACGCCATTAGCAATTCATATTTTCCCCTGCTCCTCTAATTTTGCTGCAAAATCCCCTTAGATACGTGACCGGATCGCCATGTCCATCATATAAGTCAAATTTAGGCATCTTAATTCCCGGAGGCAACTGCACGTCTAGAAATAGACGAATATCCTTGAACGCCATGCTCACCTGGCCACCTAATCCCCGCATTTCCCTGAAGGATTATTCTAGACTTCTGACCTTTTGTAGCATGTCTTCCTACTTAGGGTTTTTGATTGGTTTTTCAACTCCCGCCGGGATTTCGATACGGGGAGCATAGGAGTAAGGCTCATGGGTCTTGTAAGTAGGTTCTGGAGGTATAGTATTGGGGTCATAATCTTGAAGTAAAGGTTCACTTGACGACCTATGGAGTGCGGGAGGCGGAGGTGCCACATAGATAGGGGCAATTGGCGGAAGAGGGTGAGGAGCGACTTTGGGTAGTGGAGCTGGTGGTGGTTGAAAGGTCGTACCCTGATGTTGTGAATAGATATGAAATTTTGAGGTTGTATCAGTGGTGGACTGGTCAGGTGCTTAGGCCAGTGGCGGGATGAAGGTTTGATTAGCAGGATAGGTTGGGGGTGGCTGTCCTCTTGCCCACTCCTGGTGCATCTCAACCATTTGGTGCTTTAGCTTATACATTTCCTCCTTCATGGAATTAACGTAAAACTCCTCTACTTCTTTTGAGGGACCAATAATGTTGACATTGGTTTCTTGATTGGCCATGACTTGCTAGCTCTTAGACCACGTGTTGTAGGAGTGGGTTGCCAGAATGCCGCAAGTACCAACCACCTGTCTAGTCTGGGAATGACACAACACCAAAACTCGTGGTTAGGTTCTAACACGTAAGTGGCCACATATTGGGTATGAATGTACCTAAATAACGGTTGGTCACTACATGCATTGGTTGCTTGCATCATCCCGACTTTTATTTTCTTTGTTTGTAAAGCCCCCCCTTTTCTTTTGTTGACTTTATTCTGTCCCCATCTCCTATTGCATTTGCCTTTCTTTTCTATTTCCCTTTTCCTTGTTCGGCTATGGTCGAATCCTATGTACATTGCATATGTATCATGACCCTGCATGAATCAGACCGAGCGTAGTTCTTGCAAATAAAAAGGGAAGCATAAAATATTTTGGGAACTTTCCATTTTTCGTAATGACAAACTTCAGTTACAAGGACTCGAAAGACTGACCGATTTAAATAAGAAACTAACAACTCTATTAAAAGACAAACTACAAACTCGAAAAACAGCTAACTATGCATAAAAGTAAATACAGACTCTAGGTTAAACTGACAGAGTTATATATATAATTTTTGGCAAAGGAAATGCAATATTCATAAATATATTAGTGCTTCAAGTGCTAGTGGGCCCCGCGAGGCATCATCCGGCCTTTGCATGCTTGCATTCTAAACTCCCTTAGAGGCGGTGGAGGTCTTCCATTACTTGCCCAACAAAGGTCATGGCGGAGGCAAAGAACATAGATCTTTTCATATCCTTGTAGTGGCTGCACTATGCGGTGATGTAGTCTATGATTGTCCGTACTCTCTCCCTGATAACACCCTTTTCTTGTAATAATCACCCAATATGTTCGGCCCTTGCCTCTAGAGTTCGCTCGGCTACCGATTCAGTTTATTGAATTACCGCAAATCCCCCTCCAACCTTGCTATTGCTGCATAACAATGTTCTCTCCCAGTTTTCAAGTCCTCGCTTGCTTGGGAACTTTATTGTTAGCCATGATGACCTTCCTTTTTAACCCAGCAACCTCATCGTCATGCCTTTCAATTAATTGCTCAACGATGCGGGCTCGTTCCTCCGCCTTTTTAGCCAATTGTTTTCAAACCCTGGATAGCTCACCTTCTGCTTTATTCAAGTCAAACCCATACTCGATTACTTTTCGCCTTAAATTGTCTATGAGCTTTTCATCCTTCGCGCTCTTGGGGGGATTTTCCGCGACTGTTTTTATTTTCTGGATTTGGGTTCGCAACGCTTCGTTTTCTTTGGTTAATCTTTTCCTTTCTCCCTCATCTGCAGTGGCTTGCAAACCATTTTCAAGTTGAAGCTCTTTGACTTGTTTTTCTAATTTTCGTATGGTGGCCCTGTATTCATTTTCCTTGGCTAGCCAGTCCCATTGTTCTTGTGATGTTTCAGCAAATTCTTAGAGTTGCGGTCTCTTAGCTGGCCTTCTGGACTCTATTTCGTTTTTATACCAAGCAATGTACCTCGGTGCAACCTTGCTTTTATATATGTCGCGTACTCGAGTACTACCATCAAGTATTGATATTCACTCCAAATTTGACGAACGATTGCTTCGGGGAATAATTGACCATTGGGACTTATCTCAACCGCATGGCGGCTAATATCCTCGTCCCTGTGAATCATTTGGCACCTACCTAATTGCCTTACCACTCTGTATGGAGCGTAGGGTTGGATACGTTGGAGACACATTAGAAGGAAATGATGCTCGGTGGCTGGCATATGCACAATTTCATCCACGGGGAGCCACCGAACGTACACTCTATTGGTTGCAGTGATAACCCGGAGAAAAGTGACCCATTCTGTAACACCCTCAGGTAACCTAAACCCATCAACCCTGTTATAGAATTCTTCTATGCAGCTCTTTGTTGGCAACCCATAATTCATGAATTGAGGCTGATGGTGCCCGTGAGGGTTTTCACCAATAAGACTCTCTCATTTTCATTTCTCTCAACTCCCATCGCCTTACGGGCCCGTGAGGGTTTTCACCAATATGGCAGTCTCATTTTTATTATTTTCCTTCTTGAACTAGAGTGTTTCCCTAGGGTACGAATCACCTCTTCTTGCTTGACTCAGCATTTCTTAAAGACTGATTAGAAGGTCTTTATTTGGACCATAATGCAGGCTTTTGGATAAGGTTAGAAAGAAAGGGGTGTTAAAGGCTCAAAATAATTCAAATGGGTTCAAAATTTCAACTTTTCAGAATCAAATTTCTTACAATAACTACAACTTCTTGCCCCGGTTTCTTCCTTGGGGACCATTGAGTTTTTATTTGAATATGACCGAGCCGTGAGGCTGCCTACGTATCCTTCAAAAAGGAATCTTGTCAAACGTAGTTCATGTCGATTCTTTGTTTTTGTGGTCTTCTCTTTTCTTCTTTCCCTTATTTTGTTTCTTCATTTTTCTTTTATTATTTTGTTGTTTTGTGGGTTTTTCCTTTCTATCTTTCTCATTTTTTCCTTTTTGTTTTCCTTTTTTTCTTCTTTTTTTTTCCTTTTTTTTTCTTCTTTTTTTTCTCTCTTCTTCTTCCTTCTCTTTTCTCTTTTTCTTTCTTTCCATTATTTCCTTGTCTTTTCCTTTCACTGACTTTTACATTGCGTTTCTGACTTTGTTACTGATTGCGAAAGAGGGGTATGAAAGAAAATTATTAAAGCTCAAAAGGAGTAGTGAATGGTAGAGTTTTAGATAGCCGAATAAATGCCTTCGTCATTTCGACCTCTAAAACATGCCAAGTATAAACAAACATGCCAACTATAGACAATGATTTGAACAAAGAAAATCTTACATTGTATCTTTTAACTGCATCTGAATTGATGGTCATTTCTACACACTCGCCTTCCACATTTGTTAGATAGAACGCCCCATTGGACAACACTCTTGATACGATGAACGTCCCTTGCCAATTTGGGGCGAACTTGCCCTTTGCCTCTGCCAGATGAGGCAGGATGCGTTTCAATACCAACTGACCCACTTCAAACCTTCTTGGACGCACTTTCTTGTTATATGATCTGGCCATCCTCTATTTATACAACTCGTCATGAAATACTGCTGCTAATGTTTTCCCATAAATCAAACTCAATTGTTCTAGACGAGTTTTGACCCATTTACCTTCTTCAATTTTCTACCTCGGTGACGATCCGAAGGGACGTGATTTCAATTTCAACCGGTATTACTGCCTCTGTGCCATACACCAACAAATATAGAGTTGCCTCTACTGAGGTGTGAACAGTACTGCGATAGCCTAACAGTGTGAAGGGTAACTTCCCATGCCATTGCCTGGACCCTTCCACCATTTTTGAAGTATCTTCTTTATATTCTTACTGGACGCCTCAACTGCTACATTCACCTTAGGAGGGTATGGGGTGGAATTTCGATGTGTAACCTTAAAATGCTGACATACTTCTTTCATCAATGACTATTGAGATTTGCTCCATTATCAGTGATTAGTGTCTTTGGGATTCTAAATCGGCAAATGATATTTGAATGCACAAAGTCAACCACGGCTTTCTTGGTCACCGCCTTGAAAGTTTTAGCTTCTTACCTTAGTAAAATAATCAATAGCAACAAGTCTGAACCTGTGTTCGTTGGAAGCTGCTGGCTTGATGGTCCTGATAACATCCATGCCCCAAAAATTGAAGGGCCATGGTGCTGACATTGTATGCAATTCAGATGGTGGGGAGTGAATCAAATCTCCATGCACTATACATTGATGACATTTTCGCACGAACCTGATACAACCTCGCTCCATGGTGAGCCAATAATACCCTACATAGAGAATATTCTTTGCCAAAACATATCCGCTCATCTGCGGTCCACAAACTCCAGAATGTACCTCATTCATGATGGCTGCGGCCTACCACTATGTACCTTAACAACCCAAGATCCGTCGTTCTTTAGTATAGCACCCCTTTACTAAGGAAAAACCCGCTTGATACACGACAGATTGTTCTCTTCTGATCACTTGTGGCCTATACCGGGTACACACCCATCCTGATATATTCTTTGATATCGTGAAACCAAGGCTCCCCATCAAGCTCTTCCTCCACCACATTATAGTAAACATGTTGGTCATGGACTTGGATATACAATTGATCAACATAAGACTTGTCTGGATGATGTAACGTCGATGCCAAAGTGACCAAAGCATCAGTAACCTCATTATGAATTCTTGGGATATGCCTAAACTCTACTAACCAGAATCGTTGACAAAGATCGTACAAGCATTACCGATGAAGTATCAGCTTCAAGTCTCGTGTTACCCACTCCCCTTGACTTTTGTGTACCAGAAAGTCCGAGTCTCCCAAGACCAAGACCTCCTGGATACCCATGTCTGCAGCTAACCTCAAACCTAAAATACATTCCTTATGTTCTGCCATGTTGTTGGTGCAATAGAAGTGGAGCTGAGCTATAACGGGGTAATAGTGCCCCATTTCAGAAATTCATACCGCTCCTATCCCAATGCCTTTCATGTTGGTGGCCCCATCGAAAAATAATTTCAATCCCGGCTTCTCGCCCTGTTCTATTTCATCAATATGCATTACCTCCTCATCCAGCAAGTATGTCTTTAAAGGTTCATGTTCTTCTTCTATCAGATTTTCGACAAAATGATCAGCTGATACTTGCAATTTCATTATAGTCCGGGTCATGTAGACAATGTCGAACTTGGTGAGCAAGATTTGCTATTTTGAAAGCCTCCTCGTGGGCATAGGCTTCTGGAAAATGTAAATCAACGGGTCGAATCGTGAGATGAGGTAAGTGGTATATGATGACAAGTAATATTTCAATTTCTAGACTACCCAAGTTAGGGCACAACACGTCCTTTCAAGATGAGTATACTTAACCTCACAAGCTGTAAACTTCTTGCTGTGGTAGTATCTAGCCTGCTCTTTCCTCCCGGTGACATCATGTTGACCTAGTACACATCTAAATGAGTTTTCCAAGATTGTTAGATATAAGATCAAGGGCCTTCCTTGTTCCAGCGGAACCAATACCAGTGGGTTCGACAAGTATTTTTTTATTTTATCAAAAGCCTCCTGGCACTCTCCCGTCCATTTAATTGCAACATCCTTTTTCAATAGCTTAAAGATGGGCTCATAGGTTTTCATGACTTGAGAAATGAATCGACTGATGTAGTTCAATCTCCCTAACAGACTCATCTCCTCTATTTTGTTCCTCGAAGGCGGCAATTCTTGTATGACTTTGATATTTGATGGATTTAGTTCAATGCTCCGACGGCTGACTATGAACCCTAGCAACTTACTTGAGGGGACCCCAAATGTACATTTCGTAGGGTTGAGTTTGGGATTATACCTACGGAGCTTCTGGAAGAATTTCCTCAGATCTCTGACATGGTCCAATTGCTTCCTGGATTTCACAATTACATCATCCATATAGACCTCAATCTCCTTATGTATCATATCGTGGAAGATGGTTCTCATCGCCCTCATATAGGTTTCCCCAGCATTCTTCAAGCCGGATGGAATGACCTTGTAGCAATATATTCCCCATGGCATGATGAATCCTGTCTTTTTTGCATCCTTCTTATCCATCAGAATCTGGTGGTACCCTGCGTAACAATCTATGAAGGACCCAATCTCATGCTTTGAAAAATTGTCAATGAATATGTGGATGTTTGATAGTGGGAAGTTGTCTTTTGGACTTGCTTTGTTGAGGTCGCGATAGTCGAGGTATACCCTGGTTTTACCATCCTTCTTCGTCACAGGCACGACATTGGCTAACCATGTGGGATATTGTGTGACTCGAATGACCTTGACCTCAAACTGCTTGGTAACTTCCTCTTTGATTTTAACGCTCACATCAGTATTAAACTTCCTCAATTTTTTTAAACAGGAGGGCAGGTCAGGTAGGTGGGAAATTTGTGAACCACCAAGTCAGTGCTCAACCCTTGCATATCATCGTAACACCATGCAAAAACATCTTTGTATTCAAGAAGCGCTTCGATTATTTCTTCCTTAAGTTGTGGCTCCAGATGGACACTTATTTTTGTTTCTCTAATGTTATCTAGGTCCCACAAATTGATTGTTTCTGTATCACTCAGGTTTGGCTTGGGCTTTTCGTCTAAATGGATCAACTCTTTACTAATTTCCTCCAACGCCCTTTCTTCATCATATTTCATTTCATCTTTATATTCTATCTCTTGAATTATTACTTTTGAATTAGACTGATTTTTAAGACAAAGCGGAAGAGTCCTTATGCATGTCAGATCATTGGAGCCAGCATAAATATAATTGTACAAGATGGGAAAGAAAAGCAAAGAAAAATGAAAGTTATTAGCACTAAAGAAAAGAGAAATATCATTTCATTGAAATTGAAAAGATAACAGGGTTTACACATCCAAACGAATGGAACATAACATCTGAATTACAACCCTGGAGATAATCCAGATTAAACTGAAAGAAAAATTAAAGCCAACTACCACGACTCCTTCCGAGCGGGAAGAGAAGTAGCTTTCGAGTTGTTGACTTTTTCACGGGGTCCCACAAACTGCACATCTGCCTAGCTTGATCCCTCTCTGACTTTTTTCGAGTAATTCCTTATCAGGATAAACTGCAGCATTGGCACTTATTGTTGTCAGGCACTTCTTGGTGCCAGGCTTCACAAACGATATGAAGAGACGAGGCACATGCTTGGTGAGGGCCCATGCCTTCTTTCCCATCTTTCTGGCTCTCTTGATATCTTCACTTGTAGGCTTGAACCCCAAACAAAAAGTTATCTAGGTTCGTGGGAAGAGACATCGGCTGTGTGATACCCTGAAGTGAGGCCCCCAAACCTTTTCTGGGAACAAACCCATTCTATAGCATTTCAACTGCCACCATGACTGCTGCAATAGCTAAACTTGGTGTTGGAACACACACCCCTTCTGGAACCTTTTTCACTGATATCGAGTCATGAACCTGATACACCCAGGGCCCCTTATCATTATCTGCTTCGATGAACGGTACAATAGCGTCACTGTGAGCATACAGGTGGTCTTCTCCATGCACATTTATTTCTTGTCGATCCCATTCAAATTTTACCATGTGATGCAAAGTAGAGGGGACTGCTATAGCAATATGGATCTAAGGTCGTCCCAACAGCAGGTTGTAAGAGAAGCCACATCAAGCACCTGGAACTCCATGGTAAAGTCAACGAGCCCGATTGTCAATTCGAGCACTATGTCACCGATCGAATCTTTTTCCACACCATCAAACCCTCGTACACAGATGTTCTTGTGAACTCTTTCATTTTCCACCTTCAACTTCTTTAACATGGAGAGAGGGCAAATATTCGTGCTTGAACCATTATCAATCAAAATTTGAGTCACCATAGAATCTTTGTATTTTACCGTGAGGTAGAGTGGTCTATTATGCTCGGTGCCTTCTATTGGTAATTCATCATCGGAAAAGGTGGCTCTGTTCACCTAAAAATCTTATTGGCTATCTTCTCCAAATGGTTGACTGTGATTTATTCATGATCTTCATTGAAGCCCGATGATGCTCGTCTGAATGAATCAGCAATGATAACAACGAGATTTGAGCGGGTGTCTTTCTTAGTTGTTCCACAATAGAATAATCCTGCATTTTCATCTTCTTTAAAAACTATTCTGCCTCTTCTTCACTCAAGTTTCCTTTACCAGCACTGAACTATCCTTGGTTGGTTTTAATTTTCTCAATTCCTTGGGGGCAAAGCACTTTCCCCGATCGGGTCAATCCATGAGTCTCATGAACTTTTTCTCTAACCTCCTTCCCTTTGTAGGTCACTGTTACTTGATTATAATTCCAAGGTACTGCCTTGCTGCTAATCAAAGGTAGCTGAGCTACAAGTTTGATAATGACAGGCTCTGGACGAGTGGATTTTACGACAACCACAGGTTTATTAGCCATCCCTGGTACAACCACGTTTGCATTCTCTATTTCACCATCCCATATTATAGGGATTCTTTCTTCAAGACAATAACATGCTCACTACTTGCTGCGCTTGACTTGAGCATCGACATCCGGCTTGTCAAATTCTCACCTATCTTCCGTTCACTAGCTCGGATCATCACGACAGTTTGTGAAGGCTTTTTGGGCTCTCCCTCTTTGTGCACTATCTTGATCATATTTGTCTTTTGATGAGCAGGCAGCCGGTTTTGTTTAATGTTGGGTTCTTTTGAGGCTTGCACCTCAATCTGATGGGAATCAATGAGTTCTTGAATAGACCAATTCAGATGCAAACATTTGTTCGTATCATGTCCTGGGGCACCAGATCAATACCCACAACTGACAGAATAATCCAGATTTCTTGGGGGAGGGTTTGGCAATTTTGCTTCAATCGGCCTCAACATATCTAACTCCCGCAACCTATAGAATAAACTGGTATATGATTCCCCCAATGGAGTAAAAGTTTTCTTTTTCCGCATCCTCTCAGTTTTTAAAGCTTGGTTGGCCCGGAAAGCTAGTCTCGGGGGTTGTTGGTAAGCTCTTGGAGGGTAGTTATTTTGTGGAGCTTGGTAATTATTTGTGGAGTTGGCGCACGCCATTGTGCGTGGGTGGGAGGTTGGGTATACGTTTGTGCATTATGGACTAAGAAATAGGAGTCTGGAGGTGGGTAGTAATGTTGGGCGGGCTATATGGAGTGTGTGGGTAGATTTGGTGGTAAGTATGGGGTTGGCTGTAATGGGATGGAACCCGAGGCCCGAACCAAGTCCCTGAGTCAATGATTGCTATCGCCTCCTTCTTCCTCTTTTCAATTGCTCCTCTGGTCTCACTTTGGATAGCGAGGGTGGTTGCTTTGATTGCAAAATAACACATGATCTTGTTGGATTTGAGTCCTTCCTTGATCATACTTCCCATTTTCACTACCTTATTGAAGGATTTACCTACCACCAATACGAGGTGACCAAAATATTTGGGCACCAAAGCTTGCAAAAAATAATCTACCATTTCACTTTCCTTCATTGGGGGGTCGACCCTCGCTGCCTGTTCCCTCCAATGGAAGCCATATTCTCTGAATCTCTCATTGTGTTTCTTTTCCAATTTCTTCAAAGATAGACGGTTCAGAATAATTTCAAGATTATATTAAAAATGATAGGCACTTGTGCTAGATTATCCCAAGTGTACCGCCAAGCATGATCCTACCTGTTGAACCATTCCAACGCCGACCCACTTAACCTTTGACTGAAGTATGCCATTAGCAGTTCATCCTTTCCTCATGCTCCTCTCATTTTTCTACAAAAACCCCTTAGATGTGGACTAGATCGCCGTGTCTGTCATACAAGTCAAACTTGGCCATCTTAAAGCCTGGAGGCAATTGCACATCTGGGAACAAGGAAAGGTCTTTGAATGCCACACTCACTTGGCCACCTAACCCTCACATATCTCTGAACGATTATTCTAAGCTTCTTTGCTTCCTGAGCACCTCCTCTTGCTGAGGATTTTTTAATGGCTTTTCAGCTTCTGTCGGGATTTCAAAACGGGGGGCATAGGACTAAGGTTCATGGGCTTTGTAAGCGGGTTCTGGTGGGTGATACTAATTGTCATGAGCTTGAAGAAATGGCTTGCTGGATGATCTATGTAGTGTAGGGGGAGGAGGTTCCACATAAATAGGAGCGATTGGTGGAGGGGGTGAGGAACAGCTTTGGGTGGTGGAGTTTGGGATTCTTGAGAAGTCGTACCCTGATATTGTGGGTAGACGGGGAAACTTGGGGGTGGATCAGTGGTTAGATGGTCCTATGACTGGGCTAGTGGTGGGACGAAGGTCGGATTAGCAGGATAAGTTGGTGGTGGCTTCCCTCTCACCCATGCTTGATACATCTCAGCCATCTGATGTTTAAGTTTATAAATTTCCTCTCTCAATGTGTTAACGTCCAACTCCTCTACCTCTTTCAAGGGGGTCAGTGATACTGACATCGTTTTCTTGATTGGCCATAATCAGCTTGTTTTTGGACCGAGTGTTGTTGGAGTCGGTTGCAAAAATGCCACAAAACACTAACCACCTGTATGGATTGGGAAAGACAACACCAAAACTTGTTAGTGGTTAGGTTTCAACACACAAATAGCCACATGTTTGGGGATGTATGCATATAAGCAGTTATCCATTTCTATTATGCACATGAAGTGGTTGCTTGCGTCATCCCGTCTCTTATCCTATGCCACCTTTCTTTTCTCTTTTTTTTTCTCTTTTCTTCTTCCCTCTCTTACCCAATTTGTTTCGCCTACACCTTTCATTTCATTATTCTATCCTTTATTTTACCATTGTTTCTCTCATTTTTCTTCCCCTTTTCTTCCTTTTCTTTATTTGTTATGGTCGAAACCTATGGAGATTGCCTATGTATTATGACCCCGCATGAATTAGACCGAGCGTAGTTCAGAAGAATAAATACAGAAAATATTTAGAAAACTTTCTTCAATTTTCATAAAGTAAAGCACTCTATTACAACTTACTAAAAAAATTAATAGATTCCAACTCCAACTAAAAATAACAAACTCTCACATAAAATGAAAGTAACTGACTCGACAACCTAATATAAAATAAAAGAAAATACAGACTCTTAAATGGACCAACAAATTCAAAAATCGTGAATACATTAAAGCCTCTAATGCTCCAGGGACCTGCAGGATAAATTCGGTCTCGCCGTAGGCTTGCGTGCTAAATCCCCTTGGCGGTGAAAAAGAACATAGATATTGTCATATCTTCACAGTGGCTACACTTTATGGCCTTGTAATCAGCGATCATCCGTACTCTCTCTGTTACGACATCCTTTACTTGCAACAATCGCCCGATTTGCTGGGCCCTCGCGTCCAAAGTTTGTTTGGCTACACGATTCAGTTCTAGAAATTATTGCAAATCTCTTTCCAACTGTGCTATTGATGTGTAACAATGCTCCCTTTCATCCTTGAAATTCTTTGCCTGCTTAACCATTTTGTTTTCAACCATGATGACGCTCTTTTTCAACCCAGCAACCTCGTTGTCATACCTTTCTTTTAGTTTTTCAATCATGCGTACTCGTTCCTCCACATTTTGGCCAATTGTTTCCAGGACCTAGATAGCTCACCCTCTCAAAACTATATTCTCCTACTTTTCGCCTCAAATTGTCTTTGAGTTTTTCATCCTTCGCACTTCTGGCGGGATTCTTTATGGCTATTTTTATTTTCTAAATTTGGGCTCGCAAAGCTTCATTTTCTTTTGCTAGTCTTTTCTTTTCCCCCTCGTCTGCCGCAGCTTGCAAACCATTATCGAATTAAAGGTCTTTGACTTGATTTTCCAATTTCCCTATCGTGGCTCTGCATTCATTTTCCTTGGCTAACCAATTCCATTGTTCTTGTGACGCCTCATCAAATTCCTGGAGATGTGGCCTCTTGGCCAGCCTTCCAAACTCTATTTCTTTTTTATACCAAGCAAGGTACCCTAGTGCAACCTCGCCATTAGATAAGTAGCGTACTCGAGTGTCCGCCGTCAAGTACTGACATTCACTCCAAATTTCACGGACTACTGCTTCAGGAAACTGACCATTGGAATTAATCTTGACCATATGGCGACTAATGTCCTCATCCCTGGGAATCATTTGGCACCTCCTTAACTGTCTTAGCACTATGTATGGAGTATAAACTTGGATACTCCGGAGACCCATTAGAAGGAAATGAGGTCCGGTGGCTGGCATATATATAACTTCATCAATGAAGAGCCACCCGAACGTCCACTCTATTAGACCTGCACTTATGACACAGAGATATGATACCCATTTTGTAACCCCTTCGGGTAACCTAGACAGATCAACTCTAGTATAATTCCTCTATGCGGGTCTTTCTTGATGACCCATAACTCATGAATTGAGGTTGGCGGCACAAGAGTTCAACCATCCACATCTGTAACAACAAATTGCATCCTTCGAAGAAGCCTTCCCCTGCTTTACAGGCTGTGAGAGCACGAAAATTTTTAGATAATACCATGTGTGTGAGGGTGCTCTTATCTCGAATAAGCAAAGTGCTAACGACCCTTGCTATTTGTATGTCAGAATTTCCGTCCTTCCGTGGAAACATCAACAGGCCTAAGAAGAATGCCATAAATTCAAAACACTGGTGTTCCTCCCATTTGAGCCGGTTTCCCTTGCTCCTAATTTTGTTTTCTGGGTCATTAAACCCCCTATATGCCCATAACTTTGATATATAAATTGTGGAGTACAAAACCCGGCTGACAGATCTTAATTGTGAACCCCTCTTCATATTTTCAATGAGTCCAAGAATATGTGCACAGCGACGGTCCTTGGCAATCAAATACTGAAGTTTTAGAGGAATTGCGGGAACCCTAATATATCCGATTATTTCTTTCAGGGTTGGAGTGAGTCAAAGACCAGGAAATGAAATATGTTGTGGGTCGAGTCCCAGAATGTAACCAATGCTTTTATGATGTCCCCTCTAGGATTAATTTTCAACAACCCGATAAGTCATCCCAAGTGCGTGCTGACCCTGCTTTGCCCCGATTCACCTAGATCATTCCACCACATGTGTACCTCCAATGGGATCTTGTTCATGACTGAGATTGGAAAATTTGTATTTGTGCCCATTCTGCACATTTTCCAGGGTGAACAAAAATCATGATTTATCTGACTTAAAACAAAATTTAAATTTTTTTTCGAATTTTCATTTCAAAAATAAAATCTCGGCCTTATAAATACGACCTTTCAACACTTCGGGGGTAAGAATTTAAGGCTGTGCCTACTACCGGCCAAATTTGGAAAATAATCCAAGGCGGTTATTCTTGCAAAAATAGCCTTATGGTGCTCTTTTATGGACGCTCGGCTAATTTTGACAAAAACTACTTTGTTTACTAATCAGAAGCAATATCTGGTTCTTTAGGCTATTTTTTGCAAAAATGAAGTTGGGTCCTGTTTGGGGTTACCTACGTATCCTACACTCAATGAGAATCAAACAGGCGTAGTTCGGGCAATTTTAACAGACATGAAATGCAACTTCTGTTTTTCCTTTTTCTCTTTATTTTTGTTTATTTCGAAAAATAAAATTTCCGTTTCTTGAAAATCGACTCCTTTTTTTTTGGGTTTTTGTTGCTTTTTTCCTTCTTTTTCTTTTGTCAAACTTTCGACAGTATTTCAGTATCAGTTTATAATGCGGGTAAATTCCTTTCTCATCCCTCACACTGTCAGATTTTCCTTACTCTTGTTTTTTCATCTTCTTTTCTTCTTTTCAAAAAGCCGATCAGATTGCAAATCCGGAATGAATCCAAAAATAGCACGCAAAATGCATCAGGATGGTCCATTATTTTTGGTGCACCTGTCGTAGATGAACCCAATCCCTGTGTTGAGTCCCCTAAGTCAAATGCATGATGCAAATAAGTGCTTCTACTAGGGCTTCGGCATGTGTTTATATTATTCTAAGTTCAAAACCTTGGTATAGGGTCTAGATTGTGTACCTAAGCGAACAACTCGAGTCGATGAGGGGGCTACGTACCGGAAACCAAAAGGCCATCCGCCTTTGTAGCTTGTCTGAGCCTCTTTCTTATTTGAACGTATAACACTAATAGAATAGGGAGTCTTGACCAGCGAGAAGATCCCCGAAAATGAGAAGAAAAGGGTTTCGCAGCAGTTTCTATACAGTCCAAATAATATTAAAGCAGTAAAATAATATTTAACACATTGGGCACAATTATGCAATAAAATTGGATAATAATAAATCCAGATACAACAATTATTTAAAGCTCGAATTCTTAAACCCCGAACCAAAGATTCTGGGTTCGATCACCGGTAGAGTCGCCAGAGCTGTCACGCCTCCTTTATACCATCTACACCCCGCGAAGGGCGTAGATGAGAGAGTTTTTCAATTAAAGGACAATCCAAAATGGAATTTATTCATTTTAAGATTTCAGAGTTGCCACTTGGGATAACGTATGGTGTCCCAAGTCACCGGTTTAAATTTTGAATCGAGGAAAATTTGACTCTAAATACAGTCTGCGAGCCAGAAATCCGGGTAAGGAATTTTGTTAACCTAAGAGTAGGTGTTAGGCACTCCCGAGTTCCGTGGTTCTAGCATGGTCACTTAACTTTTATATTTGACGTGATTATCTGACTTTAAATAACTATGAACCTATGTGAAAATTTTGACTTTAACCGCTTTTATTTAATTTTAAGAAGATTGCAATGTTATCAAAACACGTCTTGAACCACGTCACATAAATGCACCCATGGCTTTTGATATATGTTAACATTGTTGGGATTTGGATTGGGTCACATAAATGTGCATCCAAGTTTACGAAGGTAGGTTAATAAACTATCGCGCCTAAAGCAATTTCGTTCGTTTAAGTTTGAAAGGGCCACGAAAATTCGCTAAGTGGAGCACCTCGGGTTGTAAGGTTTTGAAAATTTAGTTAAGTGAGGGCCATAAGTTTTGAAATTTATTTGGCATGACGCACTTCGATTCCTTTCAATTCTTACCATATGGGTTCGTGCTGATATAATCAGTCAAGTATCCCTTTTAATATGATCCAACATTGCACGAGTTAAATTGTAAACCCCTCATACGACCGTCACACCTCTTTAATTTTTCCAATTTCGCTGAGTTCTAAACCAGGAGAAATCCAATAAAATAAAGATATCATGCTGCCTTCAACAAATACAAAATGGAAGAGTAAAACATCATAATTATTACCCTCCTTCGAATGCACAAGGAATTGGACTCTTTCAAAAATAGATATGCACAAATAACAACTGAATTCGAAAGCATTCTATACTTAGAATCGACTCAGAACATAGATTCTTGTTTAAATATGGTATAATCTCAAATCATGAGGTAATTATGGGAGCAGGTATCACTGAACATTCGACTCCCTTTTTGAACCATTCTTATTGATTACATTTCAAAACGCTAAAAAAATTTACTACTATAGAGAACCATGAAAGCCAAAATTATACACATCCACTAACTGCCCACATTTGAATATACGAGCTAACTTTCTACCATTTCAGCTTCTCTTTCTAACACCCTAAACACACACAAATTTATTTTAAAAAAAAAACAAACAAACCATAAGACTACACATCTGGCACAATCAAACTATGCCTATTGGAAATTATCAGCAGTAAGTGTACTCAAATGATCTCAAATGCACACTACAGATCGTAAATATTCATAATATTGCATGATTTTAACAGAAGGAAGAAATAACATGTTCCACAGCTAAATGTATCTATATATCTTCACAATATGTGATCTAATTTTACATAGGAATCACATTGTGTACCTAGAGAACGAAACAGGAATAGAGAGGGTGAGGTATCAGTAGAGTAACAACAGGATCAATAATGGCAATAAAATCGAGCAATCACAAAATGATGCAGCAGATCAATTTAAACCCAGTATATGATATACCATTATCCAAACACCATTTCCAGTCACTCAATGAACTAGCAAACCCCAATCCAGACTCAAATTTGAACCATTTTAACACTAGCTAGTTAATAATCAATTTAGGACTAGAAAACTTCAGAAAATCATCCAAGAAAATCAATAAAGCTTTGTGTTATCTAAATTCTTAGCCATCTGAGTTTCCCTGAGCTTTTTCACTGAAAAAAAATCTCTTGCTTTTTTTTCAAATTCTTAACGGGACAGTAGTAGTTATTTTTTTAGAATTTTTTTAGCTCTTTAAATTGATGCAACAGTAAAATCTCTACAGCTTTGGTACTTTTAGGTTTTTCAGCTCTCTAATTCTTAAAAATATTCCTTGAAAGGTAAGTTTTAGAATGCCTATAGAGGCAAGCAAAGTAGGGCATCTCAAATTTTTATTTGCGTCTTAGTCCTTTAACTTTTAACTTGTGGACCAAGCTTTTGCATCAAAATTAACAGGAAGCCCTTACTAGAGGCTTCCTATTACTGTCAAACTAAGACCTGCTCAATTAAATGCCTAAACTAACCCTTGAACCCTTTGAATATTATCTTCAGGAAATTATTCCTGAATCAAGTTAACCCAAGACCCAATCAAACATATGGGCTTATGCATAAAAAACCCGGATTGAGTCTCAAACCACAGGAATGGACTCAATGGCAATTCAGCCCATATACCCTGGAGGGACTTTTTAGAAGAAAAGTTCAAAACAAACATGGACTATTATTTAATAAAAGAGACAATTGACGGGTAATTGAATCAAATATTATTTAACCGTCGACTAAATTCCTAATAAAACATAGAAATTACCTTTCATAATCAAAATTAGAGAGCCAACTGAGATTCAGATCGAATCGAGGCCCTAATCATGAATTACCTAAATACATGCGAGGCCAAGTGGAATTTATCCAAACTCACAAATGCAAACTCTCAAGAAATCAGGGAGAAGGATCATAAAAGAGAATCCAACTGACTGAGGCATTAGAAACTAAAATGGATAGGGTTTAGAAGTTTTTTGGTCCAGTCTCAATTTTGAGACTGACCTTCAACCAAAGAGAAAAACAAAAAGGATAAACAAAACAAAAGAGGACGGACTCACCAGATTAGAGGCTGAGGAAACAAGAACTCTTTATGCACTGGTTCGGGGATTTAGGCTAAAGCTTCGAACTGATATTTGAGCCATTTCAGCGATATTCGAAGAAAACCACTCATGGATTTAGGTCAAGGGAGGTCTGGTGGCTATGGAGTGTTATTTTGGGGACCAGTTGGCAACAGCGCCACCGTGCACGGCAACGGAGTCAGGTTTTCAAATGAAAATTCGAGGGTCTTGGCTAAGGTTTGAGGGTTGATAATAGTGGGTTTGGAAGAAGAAGGTTGAGTTCGTCAGGTGGTGTTATTTTGAGGGTCATTTGAGAATCGCCGCCGCGGTGGCAATTTTCGGCCGTCGGTTTGTCGTGGAGTGTGGCGGCAATAGGGATATCTGAGTGCGAGGGTGAGAGACCGGACCCAGGGGGTAGAGGCGCTAGGACATATATATATTATTTCCTCCTCAGTTCCTGACCGTTTGATCTATTAATGTCGACAGCCTGGATTAACTCTATCCTAAACAACATCGTTTTGGAGTCATTGTGGGGCTGGACCGGGTATGGGGCAGGCTGGCTCGGGTTTGGGTGTGGACTGGGCCGGGCGGTTTAATTGGGGCTGATTTGATTTAAAATGGCCTAAGGGTTTTAATTAAATGAATTTTCAGATTTTTCACTTTTCTTTCAATTTCATTCTCAAAAATTACTAAAACTCCTATAATAATTACAAAATCTCAATTTTACCTATAAAATGCAACCCAATCCTATTTAATTTTTATCAAAACACAATTAAACTAAAGAATTACCTAAAAATTCAAAAATTAAAACTAAAAGAGCAAATTGAACCTATTTTTGGTTATTCTTTTTATTAAATGATTCATTGCTAATTAATGCTTGGAAATGTCAAATCTACTTTGAAATGCGCATGCGACACATATATTTTTTATTTATTACTAATTAAAGTGCGCAAACAAATGCAAACAACCAACAAAAAATGTCACAAAAATTCACAAAATTGCAAGCAAATATAAGAAATGATTTTATTTGAATTTATAGGAATAATTCATGCAGGGCGATAATCACATGCTCACACCTGGCATAACCTACGTCACCGTCTTCGCATGACAATAAAGGATCGTATGATAGGGTGACAAGCAGTCTATGTCCAAAATAACATCAAAATCCACTATATTTAGCAACAATAAATCAACTTTGGTATCAAAACCACTAAGAACAATCGAACATAACCGATCAGACGGTCAATGACAATAGGATCTCGTACAAGTGTAGACACATAGACAGGAGAACTTAAAAAATCACGAAATACGCCAAAATAACTGCTTCTGCAACCATGGACTGAGAAGCTTGAGGACCCGGTGGAATACGTGGAGCCTTAGTAGCTTGTAGAGGTGCACCTCTCTTAAGCCGGGGCCAATGCCTCACCACGTGATGAGTGTCACCACACTCAAAACAAGCTCTTGAAGGGCATGGCTATTGTTGTTCGCTAGGGCCTGATCAGCTATATTGACGGCTGTAAGCACCCCATGCAGGAGGTGTACTAGATAGTAGGGAGGCTGAGTCCTAGGAGTGGCAAGAGTACCCCTGGAAGCTGGAAGTGCTAAATAAAGATGGCGACTCATATAGCCCTTATAATGACGAGCTGCAACTGGGGCACGCGTGCCACATTATATTCTAGACTCTTGAGACCTTTTTGCCTCCCTATCCTCTCTCTCCCGAGTCATACCCTCAAATATCATAGCAATCCCTACCACATACTGGTACACGATGTCCATCTACAAATCTTGGGCTATGCTAAATGTGAAATTGGGGTTGAGCCGCTTGGTAAAATGACGAACCCACTCTCGAATAGTGGTAACCAAGGCTGGTGCATGTCCAAACAAATCACTCAACTAGACTGCATACTCCGCCACGATCATAGAACCCTGGCGCAACTGCTCAAACTCTGGGTGCCATGCATCTTTTAGACTATAGGGAACATACTCAAGAACATATCCGAGAAGTGAGTCCAAGTGAGTGAAGCTGCCTTGGCCGGGCTATCCGACTAATATGCTCGCCAGCACTAATAAGTCGCTCCTTTAAGCTAGAACCTAGTGAAAAAACCTTCTACATTCCGCAACACCCGTAGTATAGAGGATATTGTTGAACCCCTTAATAAAACCCTAGGAATCCTCTGACGCCAACTTATCAACACCCAAATTTCCCTGCTTAAGACGTTGTGATAGTACCTAGTCTCTAAAACTAGGTAAGTCTAACAAATATGCGGAATAACTTAAATAGCAACATCAACAACTATAAAGATAAAAGAAATCTTCCGTTCAACATATACAAATACCTAATCCTGGTGAAGTATAAGTCACAAGCTCTAGATACAATGTGGAACGCTTAAATCATTGTCTACAAATATATAAAGAAATAAGAGAAGGACAAGATAGAAGGGGATTCCGAGGTCTGTGGACATTGGCAGATATACCTTTAAGTCTCCATGTACGGTCTAGCTCACTAATACATGGTCTGGTAGGAAGTATATGGATCTACACAAGAAGATGTGTAGAAGCGTAGTATGAGTGCACCATAACGGTACCCAGTAAGTGCAAAGCCTAACCTAGGAAGACTAGTGACGAGGTCAGGTTAGGGTTCCATTGGAATTGATAAGAAACAGAGCAGGAGATATAATAATATAATGAAATGATAGAGAAGTGAAAAAACAAGATTTTATGAAAGGCAATAACACAAAATAAAATAAAGACGAGTACAACATGAAATGAAAGAAAAATCCTACTAGTTAAGGAAAGAAAACAATAACCAATACAACAAATAGAGAAAAATAAATATAGGCACTCCTGAGGTACCACCTCATAGTCGCAAAAGTAAATATCTCACAATCTTTTCTTGTATCAATGCGGGAGTCTTATAGTTTGTTTCAAAAATCCTTTTTCCGAAATAGCATCTCGCATATTAGCCAACCTTATTACACTGCATGTCTTCTAGTAGTTCCCCTACTAGCCACGCGTATCAAGCTAACTTTATCTCACCGCATATGTTTCAACACCCAAACCATATACCACAAATGCGTATCAATAATTACAATGACACGATAGAAACCTCGTGCAACAACTAAACAATCATCTCAACAGTAATCACAAAAACCAAACCATAACAGCTTAAATAATGATATTTCAAGGATAGCAATTTCAATTAAAGAATCCCCCAGTTAACCAAGGAATATGGGATCAAGAAAGAAGGTAATCCAAATAAACATGTAGTACAAGTCGGAATTAAGATATAAGGAAAGTAGACATGTGAAACTAGGCTAAACATCATGACTATACATGCTAACATAACTCAGTTAAGGCATAAAAAAACTACTTAGATAAAAATTGGAATTTCAACATTTAGCCAATGTACGCACTCGTCACCTCATGTACATGGCCCTCACATAGCACAGATTATCACAACAATACCAAATCTTTAAGGGAACTTTTTCCATACAAGATTAGACAAGTCACTTACCTAAAACCTCACTCTATCAATCAATAAAAATGCTTTTCTCTCAACTTTCCAAATCTAAACGACCAGAAAAAAGCAATTTATAAATATAACTATAAGAAACTAATCTAAATATTGAAATCATGACTTTAACAAGAAATTAGAACATTGACCCAAAAAGTCGACTTAGGCCCACGTCTCATATCAGGTAAACGTCATAAATCCGAATACCCATTCATCCAAGAGTCCACCCATACCAAATTACAGAAATCCGATACCAAACCCTCAGTCAAAACCTGAAAATTTGGTCTAAGAATTTTACACCTTTTCCCCCATTTTCATAACCTAAATCCTTAATTTAATGAAGAAATTATTGATAGACTAGTGGAATATATTAAAATGAGTCATGAATCCTTAAACAAATATTTCCTCTAATATTCCTTGAATGTATTGTCTAAATCCGAGCTCTCAAGGTCCCAAAAATGAAATGAGAGAAAACCTTTGATTTTGAATATTTAAGTTCTGCCCATGTGTTTTTCTTCGTGAACGCGGAAGATTCCTCGCGTTCGCGAAGCATACAATGCAACTGCTCAAATAACCTCTTACGCAAATGCGAGGGCCTACTTGTGAAAACGATGTTCACTCCCCCTAGGACTTTAAAAACGCAGAGCGTCTCATGCGAACACGTAGGCAAAACAGCGGTCCACCCATCTGCCTCTCTTTTTCGCAAATGCATGGGATCACTCACAAACACAAAGAGAATTCCTAATTTGCCTCACAGAGCCCCTTCGAATGCAAGATACCTCTTTTAATCGCACTGAAGGAAACCAAACATCAAAAGCATCAGGGTTTCGGTAGTTCATCAAGTCCTCAAATGCTCCGAACATGATCTGAATCACACCCGAGGCCCCCGAGACCTCAATCAAATATACCAAGAAGCCCTAAAACACAATACAAACTTAGTAAAGCCTTAAAATCACATCAAACAATGCTTAAAACACGAATTTTGCATCGATTCAAGCATAATGAACTATAGAACTTCCAGCTTCTACATTTGATGATGAAACATTTCAAATCAAGTCCGATTGACCTAAAATTTTGCACACACATCACATTTAACAATACAGACCTACTACAACTTCCGAAATTTCAATCTTCCCCGATATCAAAAAGTCCGTCCTGGTTCAAACTTTCCAAACAATCACCCAAATTTCCAACTTTCGCCAATTAATGTCAAAATTACCTTTGGACCTCCAAATCAACATATGGATATGTTCCTAAGACCAAAATCACCCTAAAAAGCTATTGGAACCATCAAAACTCCATTATAGAGTCATCTTCACACAAATTAAACTACAATCAATTCCTACAATTTAAACTTCCATTTTAGGGACTGTGTCCCATTTCTCTTCGAAACAAAAAACCAAACCTCTCGGCAATCCAAAAAACAACAAAATGAGATAGAGGGAAAAATAAATAGGAGAACGAGGCTAATACTCTCAAAATGATCGGCCAAGTCACTACAAGTGGGTTGGTTTGAGCCGGACGAGGCTAGGCTATTGGGTTCAGACTTGGTTCACGATGCCTTAGAAAAGGTTAAATTGATTTAGGATCGACTTCATACATCCCAATCCATAAAGAAGAGTTATGTGGATCAGAAGGTTCGCGATGTTGCATTCATGGTTGATGAACGGGTGTTGATCCGGATTTTGCCCATTAAGGGTTTAATGAGGTTCAAAGGGAAGAGAAACCTGAGCCCGGTACATCTAGCCTTTTGAGATTCTTAAGTGGGTTGGATATGTGTCATACAGACTGGCACTACTGCCTTGTCTGTCTACAGTTCATCCAGCGTTACACGTTCCTATGCTTTCGAATTATCATGGTGATCTGTCTCATGTGTTAGACTTCAGCTTAGTCCAATTAGACAAGGATTTATCTTATGTTTAAGAGCCGGTGGCCATTTTGGTTGGTAGGTTCGAAAGCTGAGGTCGAAGAACATCTCTTCAGTGAAGGTTTAGTGGATGGATTACTCAGTTGAGGAGGAAAATTGGGAGCCCGATATTGATATGTGCAACTGTTATTCACATCTTTTCACCACTTCAGGTATGTCTTTATACGCGTTCGAGGATGAATGTTTTGAAGAGGGGGGGGATGTAACGACCCGACCGGTCACTTTGATAGTATGAGCCCTAATACCCTATTTATTTCTCCCTCTATTTCATTTTTTGGTTTTTTGATTTGTTGGGGTTGCTTGGTGTCAAATTTAGGAGAGTTTCGGAGTCGAATGTGTCACATAGTCCCTAAATTGGAAGTTTAAGTCATACGAGTTGATTGTAGTTTTAATTGTGCGAAGATGACTCTGGAATATAATTTTGTTAACTACAATAGCTCCGTGTGATTCTGGTCTTAAGAGCGTGTGCGGATATTGGTTTGGAGGTCTGTAGGTCATTTCAGCGTTAATTGGGGAATGTTGGGTGATTCTTTGGAAAGTTTGACCGCGAGTGAATTTTTGATATTGGGGTTAGATTTTGATCCCAAAAGTTCGAACAGGTCCATAATGTCATTTAGGACTTGTATGCAAAATTTGAGGTCAATTAGACGTAATTTGATAGGTTTCGACATCGAATGTAGAACTTAGAAGTTCTAAAGTTCATTAGGCTTGAATTGATGCACAATTCATATTTTTAGCATTATTTTATGTGATTTGAATGGTCTACTATGTTCATATAATATTTTATAACTTGTTGGTATTATTAGTTGAGGTCGCGAGGGTCTCGGGGGGTGATTTGGACCATGTTTGGCGCATCCGGAACAATATGACTGCTGAAATTTGGTGCTTCTCGTTGCCTTCTGCACGTTCACAAATGTGCATAGAGGAGTTTGAGTTTTGCTGGAAAATTTTCCTTCGTGTTCAAGAAGGAATCAGGTCTTAGTTCTATACTATCGCGTACTCGCAAAGAAGAGGAATGGCTAGGTGGACTTCACATGTTGGACTGCGTGTTTGCGAGTGAAGATCCGCATTTGCACAGGCCTGAGGTCAGTGGTACCGCATTCGCAAGTGGACCCTTGCGTTTGTGTAAGAGAATTTTGGGCGGTATCATTTTTGTGCTTTGCTAACACAAGGCAAATTTCGCATTTGCAGAGAAGAAATATATGGGTAGTACATGAAAATGTCAAAATTGAGGGATTTTGTCATTTTTCACCATTTGTACTTGAGAGCTAGGTTTAGGAGATGTTTTGGGAGACTTTTGGAGGTATTGTTGGGGTAAGTGTTGCTAACTTAATTTTAATTAACTTTAACTAATCTATCTTCGATTTCCTTCTCTAATTAAGGAGTTTTGATGAAAAAATTTGAATAAAAGTGTGAAAGTTCTTAGACCAAATTTCTCGGTTTTGAAAGTCTTAATAAGGTCACATTTAGATCTTGCATTGTGTGACTCGATATTGAATGAGTGTTCAAATTTTTTAATTTCGGTTGGGTTCCGAGACGTGGCTTGGATCGACTTTTTGGGAAAATTATTCCAATTCTTGCTAAGATTATAATTTTATTATATAGATTAGTTTCCTATAGTTATATTTATAGCATGTAATTATTTTCGGATATATGTGTGTCGTTCGGAGTCGAAAAATCAAGGGAAAGGCTTTCGTACCAATTGATTGAGCGAGGTTTGAAGTAAGTAACTTGATTAACCTTGTGTGGGAGAAATTTTCCTAAGGATTTGGTACTATTATGGTAATTTGAAATATGTGAAGGTTGTGTACGCGAGGTGACGAGTGCGTACTCGGGCTAAATATTAAAAATATGTTTTTTGGTAAGTAGTTTCCTTTTATCCCTTAATTGAGTTACTCTAGCATGTGTACTCATCATGTTTACTCTAATTTAACATGTCTACATGTCTTATCTCTTATTTTCAACTTTCACAACTTTCTTAGTTGAATTACTCGCTTCTTTTATGCCGTATTCATTCTTTAAGTGTAGGATTCTACGCTTGCAATATCATGGTTTCATTTAATATGTGTTGGTTTTAGTGATTATTGTTGTGATAACTTTTTAGTTGTGGCACGAGGTTCGTCTCGTACAAGTTGTTGCTGTGGCACGATGTTTCTGGCATGCGGATTGTTATAGTGGCATGAGGTTTCTGCCGTGCAGATTGTTATTATGACACGAGGTTTCTGTCGTGCAGATTGTTATTGTGGCATGAGGTTTCTTCCATGCGGGTTATTATTGTGGCACGAGGTTTCTGTTGTGCGGTTGATATTGTTTGCACGAGGTTTATGTAGTACCATTATGAGATATTTCTTTTGGGACTACGAGGCGGGACCTCAGCAGTGCCCCTGGTGATTTCCTCTATTTGTTGTATTATTGTTGTTGTTGTTGTTGTTGTTCCTTAACTTGTAAGATTCTTACTTCCTTACGTATTGTAATTGTCTTCTTTGATTTTGTGTTGCTATCTTATGTGAATTTCTATTATTACACTCCTCTATCATTTTTTCGCATCATCATATCTTTTGCCTTATTTCTTATTATTTCCAATAAGGCCCTTACCTAACCTCGTCGCTAGTCTACCAATGTTAGGCTTGACACTTACAGGTACTATTTCTTTTTGTGCAAATCCAAGTATTTCCTACCATGCTAGTTATTAGTGAGCTAGTCCGTACATGGAGACTTCAAGGTATATCCGCCATCGTCCGCAGACCTCAGAGCCCCCTTCTATCCTTATTATGTTGTTTCTCTTATCCTCATTAAACTCTGATGTATAGAGATATTTAGTATTTCTCTGTAGATCTTGTGACTTATAGCTATAGGGTTTTGGGAGTTGTATATACTTTGAGTTGCAGTTTTAGTTATTACAGTTGTCGATGTTTTGAGTTTTAGCTTAATATTTCATTATTTCGTATGTTTGTTAGACTTGTTTAGTCTTAGAGACTAAGTATCGTCACGGCATCCCACGAAGAGAAATTGAGATCGTGACATATAGTCTTAAGATTTAGGTCGAGAGGAAAAATAACGTACGTATGGTTGGCTCTTGATACAAAATCAGAAAGACAAATAGTAAGCGGTTTTATTTATTTTCCTTTTGATATTATAAAAAAAATTCTATTAAGCAAAACTACAAGTTGGTTGTGACAAGACATTGCTGGTTAATTGACAAGACATGAGTGAGTATGCCAAAGTGTGGAAAGACACCAACCAATTTGAAAGGTAAATTAAGTCACCAAAACCAAAAGCTAGATGAGCTAAAGGTTCCGTTGAAAGGGAATTCACATGGAACATCAGTTCAACGTTTAGTAACAATCATCGAAATCTTACAGCATACTTGAGATTTTTCATCCCTAATATTAATGTTTCAAGTTTGAGATATTTGAACAATTTTATTATTATTGCGAGTGTTATAATACTTAAGTGGATTTGTTCGACGCAAATTTAAATTAATTGAACAAGTCATGAACATTTAATTCGGAATGATCAAAAAAAAAGAAAAGAAAAATACTACTATAATTATGTAGGACAGAAAATTTGTCTTTAGATAATATGGCGGGATCATATGACCCGTCAATTTCATTTGCTCTCGGTTCAGAATCATTAAAAAAATAATAAAATCACTAAGACATGGAACATGAGTCTAAAAAGATTTGGCTCAATTTATATTATACATCAGATTCCTTTTTATAGGATACGACATTATATTGATTTTATTCGCGATATTTATATTTTACTCAAAATTGACTTAGTGAAATTATCTAGAAGTTAGAGTAGAATTGACGAACATAATGATAGAGATCCCTTTGATATGAGAAAATTTTTTTCCTAGTCAGGGCGGATCTAGCAATATATTATAGAAGTGGATTCATTTGAACCCATAACTCCTTACCTAAATTTGAAATTTTTTGTGTAAAATCTATTAGAGCTTGAATCCTGAATTCGGGTTAAAATCTTAAATCCGCTTCTGTCTGTAGTCATGTCCACATGAGGGGCTCCCATACTGATCCAAAGTTATTGTTATCATCTAGGAAACTCAAGTTGTTCTGAAAGCTATGTGGGATATTATTATTAGTGAAACTCTCCAAATTAGATTGTTGTTGTGGTGATGCTTGTGGAGAAGATTGATTCATATCCATGCAAATTATGGCCATGAGATTAGCTTGTTGACATTGCATGTTGACAACCTCAGCTTGTGCCTTTGCTAATTGTGCTTGTAGCTCATTCACTTGCTTTTGAAGTTGACAAATTGCTCCTGCACAACCATAGACTGGATCTCTCAGTCTAGCATTGGCTTCATACACCATGCTGCTTACAGCATCTGCCCTTTGAGGTTCTGGCAATTCCTAAACAAAAAGTTAATTAATGATGTTTAGAATTTCATAATACAAGTGAAAAAGTATAATTGCTAAAAAATTATTCCACTTGTCAAATCAATTAGTAGTAATAGTAGTTAATTATGAGAGAGACATTAAGGACTTGTTTCGTATGAATAATCAGGGATAATTAATTCCGGAATTAATTTAAGATGAGTTTATCCTATGTTTGGTTGGGATGAAATCGTAGTATAACTAATCCCGGGATTCTATTATTTTTTATCTCTATGAGAGGGTGAGATAAATAATCTCGAAATCATTAATTATGAAATACTTATTTTCCAACCAAACGTCCCCTAAGGGTTTTGATTATTTTAGCTCAAGAAGTTATGAATAGTAAACTTAATGATTCACATCAAGGGTAGTATTGAGTCAGATGAGATCCCTAGCTATATTCTTATTAAAAAGTCTCGGCTTCGAATTCTAGAATGAAAAACTCTATATAGGAAGCATGCACTTCTGACCCCACGCAACATGAATTTAGATTAGTTGGGTTAGTGAATTCTGGATACCATATAATTATACCAAAATTACTTTGAAGAATTAATAGAAGTCAATGTATATGACCCCAAAAAAGCTGGAAAAGAAAATGCAGGCACATGAATAGAGTAGCAATATAAGAAAGAAAAGACCTCCTTCTCATTACAGTCATAAATCAATTACCTAAAGCCTTTGAATGAGTCTTGGCTCGAAAAATCAATTCCATATACTAATAAGAAAGGCGATATTATTGATATATCTCTATCAACTTCTTCTATCTATTTCAACAATCAATTAGCGTAGCTTTTCAAATTGCAACCAAAAATTACTGCTTATAAATACTACTATACGTCAAGTCTATAACAAGTCCTCCAAATATTAAAATATTCCTTATTAACACCACAGAATTCACTAAATTCTTTTTTAGTGTAAAATATATTATAAATAAAGGAAATATCATTTTTGGTGGACTAAATAGACCCCTACCCATTTTTTTTCTTCAAATTGAATTACATTTATAGACACTAAGAATGTAAAAGAAATATTTATACTTTCTGTTTGTTTTAAATTGTTGTAACATGTGAATTGTCTTATTTTTCGGTTTACTAATTTTACTTTTATAGATGGTTAAAACTATAATTATCTCTTATGTAAACTGATAATAGTGTAAAACGTCAGAAAATAAACTCTATAAACTCCGAATAAGTTCACTAGAAGTACATCTCGTGAAGTTGAAATAAAGGGAAACTCTTTTAAAAAAAGAAAAGAAAGAAGGATATTATCGCTTTTATCCCGCGCCAGAAATTATTTATATTTGGTAATCGAAAATGTGTACAAAATTTATATAATTGTGTGTGTATATATATATATATATATATATATATATATATATATATATCATTTTCACAAGAAAGAAAAGGTGAAAAAAAGGTACGCAACTAGAATAGATATTTACCTGCAAGAACTTGATAATATTACTAGCACCAAAGACACGATGAGCAGTAGTGAATTTGATTGGATTATTGGGAGGAAAATAAGGTGCCAATACACATTTCTCTGCACATCTCCGCCGTAATATTTTACAGGCGGCGCAAGGGCTGACCACCAACACAGGCGGTGGTAGTGGAGAGTTAGGAGAAGAAGACGACGGCGGTGGCGAGACGGAGCGAGAAGATGATGGTGAAGTACTTATGACTGTAGCCTTTGTATCACTGGAGTACTCCATTATTTTTTTTCTCTTCGTAGAAATGTGTAATAGTTTGGCTAAGGAAACAAAGTAATACTTGGGATTGGTCTAAAATGAAGTAAACTAAGGATATATTTATAAGCCAAGGGAACAATATAGTGGGAGCGGGGATGATGTCATAAATAAGAAAATGACGTCAACCTTGCCTTTTATTTTTTTCTTTTTCCAATTTTTATAATTTTTATTTATATTATCAGGGCATCCACAAATTTACAATATATAAAGGTGACAAAATAGTGTAATTATTAACTGAGTTTAATAATTTTCTCACGAATTGTAAATAATAAAATAAGCTAACCGTTAAAAGATTAAAATAAAAAGAAGAAGAGTTTTTTGTTTGGTCGCATGGTTGCGGCGATCTTCCGTTTTCACTAGTACTACTACTACTACCACTTCGTTGCTTTTGAGTTTTGCATGTGAAAAACCCCAAAACGAGCTTTGAACGTAGTTTAGCCGATTTCTGAGAATTATTATATTTATTTTTTGGTAAATAGAATTAGTATATTAATCAATAAGGGATTAATTTTAAATGTTTATTGTAAACCAACTTCATGCATGAAATAAATAAGAAATAATCAAAGCCGGAAGATGTTGCGAATCACCAAAGAGATTACAAATGTGAACTTCTTCTTCGTTATTCCTATATATATGGCAAATTAAATAATCTTCCTCTTCTTGATTTGGTCTTAAAATGAATATTATGTTGAGATCGTGGAAAAATTATTGCATGGAAAGTCATGATTAAGAAATGAGAGTAAAAGATGGGTTAAGTCTTGGAAGTGCTTCCTAACGACCGAGCCTATCTTAGTCTAACATTAATTTTAAAGAAATGGGGCAATTTGATATACAAAATATCTTGTATTTACGCAAGGTCCGAAAAGGATCACACTCCAAGTATATGATCTAGTGAGTCTACACGTTGACATAAATATTAGTGGCTCATTCCATGACTCGAACTTATAGTCTAACATTAACTGTCTTTTAGAAACAAACCAACACACAAGAAAATTAGACAATAGAATAAAGAAAATGAAAATATCAAAAGTTAGGTCTTACACCTTTTGATGGAAAGTTACGAACACAAAAGTTCGCATGAGTCTTTTCGTATTAATTTTTTGTATTAGCTAGTGATGATCCATCAGAAGAGTTTAATTAAGTTTAAGATGTAAAAACTTTATTTAGTCTCTCCGTATAAGTTGATCAGCTCCAGCGTTACATGTCATTATTGTGAAAATAATAGTTGGCTAAGTTTTTGATTGCTTAAATATTATATATATATATATATATATATATATATATATATATATATATATATATATATATATATATATATATATATATATATATATATATATATATATATATATATATATTAATATATAATTTAAACTCGTATGCAATATCTAATGACTCCTATGTGAAATTTTGAGAAAATAATTTAGCAAAATTTCTCACTTTCAGTTTAAAAATAATCTTCTAGAAAAGTGATTCGATGTTGCACTTTTATTCAATCATTAATTATATATTCTTCCAGTAAATCTTATGATATTAATGAACATTTTTTTAATATGTATTATAGATTATTTATTTTAACTTGATTTGAAGAAATTGGATATATAGTTTTTTCTTCCATCTCTCCTTGGAAAAAATAAATCTCCATTTTTCTTGGACTTAAGTCCCTCCAAAACGAAATCGAGGGTGACTAAAGATTAGTCTTAACATAGAAAATACGATCGATTACTTTATAACCAACTAATAATCCAGATTGGATGTTTTTCTCTCCTTTTCCTTCTTGATTGAAATAACGAGTAAAATACGCCGAAAAATAGACCTTATCAAACTTCACTATTTTGACAATAACTTATCCTCTTGCAATTAAATCAAGCCACATGTAACATAAATTAATTTGAATGTGGAAAGCAGGTGAAATTTATAATTAATTACGACTTAGTGGTGCAGATCCAATTTTACCTTAGAATAATTGTTCAATAGATGCTTAGGAGATTATTTGATGTAAATCTTGATTGACCTACTTCATGTACATTTGACCATTTAGTGATAGATCTCTTTTAAAACGGTTTAGCTATAAAAATAAATTCGAATATTCTAACTCCATTTTGGAAACGTATATGACTAGTAGCAAATTTGTATCTTGATGTAAATTTAGAGAGTAGAAATATAGATATGGATATGCATAATAAAAGATGCTTTTTTTATCCCAATGTATGTAACTGTCTTTGTTTCGGGATTCAAACTTCTTATTTTAACTGTGTATATGAACGTAGAATCTTTAGTGTTTTTGAACTAAAGTTTACTTATTTAGAAACAATGCAACTATAAGTCATAATAATTAATATTTAAAAATACTTAAAAGATATATAACGAAATTACGGCCGAAGAACAGTCGTTTGACTCTCGAAGCCCATTATATAAATTGGGATAAAAGAAGTACATACAAACCAATAAAAGTTGCAGTAAAATAATAAGTACTTTATTTTTAATTATAGATTTCAAATTTGAACTCTGGGTATGAAATTATTTTTGTTGGGAAAAGCTTTATCTTCCGATGAGACTTGCGACGAATTAGAATTTAATCGAGTTCAAACACAAAAACTAAATACCGGATGAAAAATAATTAAAAAAATAGACGAAAGGTTAATAAATTGATAAGAGGTGGCATTGTGGGTTGCTACAATTAGTGAGACAGAAGCATATTTCCTACTACTTAACCACCATTTCACTACGTGTCTAGATATAGAGAATGACAAAGAAATATGACATCCCTCTTGTGGCTGGTGGACTGTGTGTTTGGCGTAAGAGACAAAGGTCAGCTTGTTTGGCACATGCTTTAGAAAACATTTCTTAATTTTAGCTCCCTTTCTTTACATGATTATGACTTTTCCTAACATTTTTTAATTTAATAATTAGTCCGCAACGTATGAAATTCTCATGTGTTAGCTATTTAGCTTATTCGCATTACTGATCTTAAGATTGAATAAAGACGTACGGTTAATTATGGCTAATTTTATGATGTATCCTTATGTATTAATGCAGAAATTAAAGTGATATAAACAATAAAATTCATATAATTAGACCTAACTTAAGTCGGATTATATTGAGGCCTATAATAGTAGTTGTTCACTGCGTAGGATATTATTGACTAATCCTGTTTCTAAGTTCTGATCAAGACCAAGATTTTTTGTCGCAATACTTTACGTATGCTTCATATAGAACATATAGTATACTTTGTGGTAATAAGCTATATATTCAGTAACAAATAAAGGGGAAAAAAAGAAACAAAAAATGTTGTTGGCTAGTTGTTTTTTCCCTGTGAACTCACAAATGATTTTGCACTTACCGGAAATAATTTTTCTGTCTTTAACTTCTTAAAGATACGAGTAAAGTCTACATATACACTATTGATCACGCTCAATTATGCTTCATAAAAAGAACTAAGCAATTTGTTGCAAATATAATCCGGTTAACAAGTCCGGAATCGAATCCCACAAAAAATTGAGGCTTAGTTATAATAGTTCAGTATTGCTATGAAACACAAGTCCAAATAATTTTTTAATTATAAAGATTGTAATGTTTATTTCTAACAAATTAACTAACAACTATTATAAAATAGCAAAATTCTTACTAACAAGGATGAAATTTGAGACAAGACTAAGGAGGTCTAGAGTTATGATTTTTCCATTTGTCAAAATTCTTCCCGCTATATTTTCTATAATTTCGCCTAAGTATTTTCTACCGATCGCGAGTACTTCATGTATTAATATTCTCTTCCGAGCAATTACTACGATTTACTAAACATATTCTTCCGAACTACGCTGGCTAAAACTAATCCACCACTCACTAAGATCGCACCAAGATTTTGTTATTCCTAATACCACCTTTAGATCCTCTGTATTGATTCCTCACTTATGTTAGGAATGATGTTGTTCAAAAACTACCTAAATATATACCATTTTCAAAGCAATACATACTAAATAGGCATATTCAATTAATGGCCATTTATTGCGATCCTAAACTTGACCCGGTCGTGATGGCGCCTATCATGAAACAAGGCCAGCTGACACAAACTCCCAATCAATTTAGACAGTTATAATAATTCAATTTAAATCATAAACATGTGATAAATTCCAAATAAAGTGAACTAGAACAAATGCAGAAATAAAAACAGTCCGACATCAGGGTGTCTCAGTTTTGAGCATCTAAACAACTATCTAAGAGTGTGAAAGAGACTACACAGTCTATACAGAATCTAGTACAAGGAAAAGTAAAGATAGGAGGGAGAAACACTGGGCTGCGAACGCTCAGAGCAATCAACTCTTACTAGTGTGACTCGAGGCTCCTGAATTTGCACATTGGATGCATGGAGTAATGTTAATATGCCAACTCAGTAAGTAATAAAAGAAAAGGCAGCTGAGCGATAAGAAATCACATAAAACATAGAAAAATGCTACAAAGAGGTACTATAGAACCAATACAATGCAATAAAAAAGTGAAACTTGTAGAAACATCTTAATTCAGTGAAAAACCCTTTAAAAACATCTTTAAGTAGTTTAAACGAGTGAGTGAAAAGTAGTGAGAAAAGGTGATCACATAAAATTAGCCTCTCAGGGCGCAATACCAACAGAGTCAACCCTCCGTGCACTCTCACAATCACTCGTACCAGTCTCTTGGGCAATAACATGAAACAACATCAGTCCCTCGGGCTATACCACATCACATACTACGAACCCGCGCTCATGCCCCTTATGGCCCAAGCGCAATATCAGGTCATCTCGTGACATAATCAAATGGCTCTTGGCCTCATATCAAGCTACCTTGTGGTGTATATCTCAAGCTCTCGGCCTCATAATAATGAATCAGCACAATACCGTTGCGGCGCGCAGCCTGATCCCATAATAAACTTACAACACAGGCCCACAACCTTACTCAGTTTGAAATTTCTAAATTTCCACTCAAGCACAATAACATATGATACTCAGCTCAAAATTTCATTCAATATGTCAAAACAGAGTAAACATGGCTGAGTTATGAAAATAGTATAATTTAACATGATTGAGTACAAATATAATGTCAAAACAGTAAGGAATAGTAATAAAAATACCTAAGGATTCAAAACGGTTGGCACGAGGCCCAAATATGGCATTTAGCCTAAAACATGATGATATCAAATAGTTTTCAATCAAATACGCTATAAAATAGTCATACGAGACAGACTAAGTCATAATCCCCAACGGTGCACAGCTCCATGCTCATCTTCGAGCGTGTGTGTCACCTTAGAATAGCACAAGAATGTAAAATCCAGGGTTTCATACCGTTAGGACAACAATTACAATAATTACCTGTGTCTATGAGTATAAACTCTAGCCCACAATGCTTTTGCCTCTCGAATCGGCCTCCGGGGGCTCCAAATCTAACCTAAATCAGTACATAACCATGAAATATGCTAAGTTAACAAAGCCCACTCAAAAGTAATTAAATTAAAAAAAAATTCCGAAATTGGCCAAACCAGACTACCAGGCCCACGTCTTGAAATACGATAAAAATTACATCAAAAAACTACTTATCTTCCCACGAGTTCATACATATCAAATACATCAAAATCCGACCAAAAATGATCCCTCTAATCCCTAGATTTAGGTCTCCAATTCCCACCCCCTAACTTCCAATTTTTAGGCTTAATTTCCACAATTCCATGGTTAATTAGGTACAAATCACATTAGGATTGAGTTTTAAGTCCATAAATCTTACCTCCAAGTGTTCCCCCTTGATCCCCCCCTCAATCTTCTTCAAGAAGCTCTAAAATCGCCTAACAACGGTGAAACTTAGACCCAAAATCGCGGAATTGGTCTTTTAAAACATTCTGCCTAGCAGTTCAAAATCCTTCTTTGCGAACGCGGTCAACGCCTCGCGTTCGCGAAACACAAACTTAAGTTGAACATTTTTCCTTCATCCTGAGCGTGACTCCCCGTACTCAACGTGAAGCCTCAGCCTTCCAACTCATCGCGAGCGCGACCACACACCCGCGAACTAGAAGCTCACTGACCCCAACCCTTCGTGAACGTGGGACCCCCATCAAGAAATCGAAGGCCAAATCTCCCTTCTCTCATCCTAACCCTTCAGGAACGCAAGGGCCTACTCAGGAATGCGAAGGCCAAAAGCCTTCATCACTAACAACATATGTTCTGCAATTTTCTTCAACATGAAATGGTCCATTTAACTATTTGAAACTCACCTGAGGCCCTCCAGACCTCAAGCAAACATGCCAACATATCCCATAATATTTTTCAAACTTTTTCCAACCTTCGGATGCAAAAAACAACATCAAAACACAAAATTTGCGTCGGATTCAAGCCTAAGAATTTCAAAAACTCTCAAATTCTGCTTTCGATCAAAAAGTCTATCAAACCATGTCTGAATGACTTTATATTTTGCACACACATTCCAAATGACCTAATGGACCTACTAAAACTCCTGAAATTCCATTCCGACCACTATATCAAAATCTCACCTACCAACCGAAAAACGCAAAAATTCGAATTTTGTCAATTCACGCCTAAATCTACTCCGGACCTCCAAAGCAAATTCTGATCACGCTCCGAAGTCCCAAATAACTTCTCAAAGCTATCCAAACTGTAGGAATTCACATCCGAGCCATTTTTCACATAAGTCATCATCCAGTTGACTTTTCCAACTTAAGCTTACTCAAAAGAGACCATGTGTTTCAAACCTTTCCAAAACCTCTCTGAACCCAAGCCAACCAACCCGATAACACAAAATACAGCTAAACAAGGCAATAAGAAGCAGATATGGAGGAAACCGAGTGGTAACTCATGAAACGACCAGCCAAGACGTTACATCTACCCCCTCTTAAGTAAACATTCGTCCTCGAACGAGTCAAGAGTCATGTCTGAAGCTCCAAATCAGCGAGGATATCTGCTCTGCATCTCTCTCTTTGTCTACCAGGTATCCTCCTCCAGGGGCCGACCACTCTACTGCACTTTCACAGAAGCTATATCCTTTGACCTCAACTTTCGAACCTCATGCTTCAAAATAGCCACTAGCTCCACATCATACGCCAAATCATCATCTAACTGAACTGTGCTGAAATCCAAAATAAGAGACGGATCTCCAATATACTTTCGGAGAATAGAAACACAAAATACCGGATGCACACTCGACAAGCTGGGTGGCAAAGCAAGCTCAAAAGCCACCTCCCCAATCCCACGAAGTACCTCAAAACTACCAATGAACTGCGGGCTCAATTTCCCTTCTTTCACAATCTCACAACACCCTTTATGGGTGAAACCTTTAGCATAAACTTCTCATCAACCATGTGACACACATCCCAAACCTTCTTTTCAGTATAATTTTTTTTCTCGACTGCGCTGTACGAAGCCTCTCTTGAATCACCATAACCTTGTCTAAAGCATCCTGTACCAAATCTCTATCCAATAGTCTAGCCTCACCTGACTCAAACTAAACAACTGGAGATCTGCACTACCTCCCATACAAAGCCTCATATGAAGCTATCTGAATACTCGACTGGTAACAGTTGTTATAAGCAAACTCCACGAGCCGTAGAAACTGATCTTATGACCCTCCTAAATAAATGACACAAGCGCGCAACATGTCATCCAATATCTAAATAGTACATCAGATTACCCGTCCCTCTAAGGGCGAAAAGTTGTGCTCAACTCAACTTGAGTACCCAACTCTTGTTGCACCGACCTCCTTGTGAAAAAAATTGAGTGCCCCTATTTAAAATGATGGAAACTAGGACATCACGCAAATGAACAATATCACAGATATAGATCTCTACAAACCGCTATGAAGAATAAGTAGTACATACGGGAATAAAGTGCATGGACTTGGTCAACCTATCTACAATCACCCATATACCTTCGAACTTCTTCAAAGTCCTTGGGAGCCCAACTATAAAATCCATGGTGATCTGCTCCCACTTCTACTCTGGAATATCCATTCGCTGAAGCAAGACACATAATCTCTAATGCGATCAAATAAGACCGAGAAATCACACAAGCTAATACCCAACTAGGCTCCGAATATCCAACCTCACGACTCATCGGCCAATGCATGAACATCAATTGCAAGAGGTCTCTCAAAGCATCGGCCACAACATTCGCCTTTCTTGGATGGTGAAAATAGTAATATCATAATCCTTTAGCAACTCCAACCATCTTCGCTACCTCAAATTGAGATCCTTCTGCTTGAACAAGTGATAGAGGCTACTATGATCAGTAAATACCTCACAAGACGCACCATACAAATAATGCCTCCAAATATTCAACGCATGAATAATGGCAACCAACGCCAGATTATGAGTACAGTAGTTCTTCTCATGGGGCTTCAACTGACGAGAAGCATAAGTAATAACTCTACCATCCTACATCAACACACACCCAATACCAACTCTCGAAGCATCACAATACACGGTATATGAACCTCAAGCTGATGATAAAACTAACACTGGAGTTGTGGTCAGGGCAGTCTTGAGCTTCTGAAAGCTCTCCTCACACTCATCCGACCACATGAATGGAGCACCCTTTTGAGTCAACTTAATTAAGGGCGGCACAACAGATGAAAATACGTTGAGAAACCGGCAGTAATAACCCGCCAAACAAAGAAAATTGCAAATCTCTGTGGCAGAGGACGGTCTCAGCCAACTCTGAACCGCCTCTATCTTCTTCGGATCAACCTGAATATCTTAGTTGGACACCACGTGCCCAAATAAATCCACTAAACTGAGCCAAAACTCACATTTGGAGAATTTTGCATAAAGCTTCTCCTCCCTCAATCTCTGCAACACAACTCTCAAATGCTCCATGTTCTCCTCCTCGCTACATGAATATACTAGAATATCGTCAATGAAAACTATGACAAACGAGTTTAGATACGGACGGAACATGTTGTTCATCAAATGCATGAATGTTCTAGGGGCATTGGTCAGCCCAAAAGACAGCATAAGGAACTCATAGTGACCATATCGGGTCCTGAAAGATGTCTTAAGAATATATGAGTCCCTGATCTTCAGCTGGTGATACCCTAAACACAGATCAATCCTAGAGAACACCCTCGCTCCCTGAAGCTGGTCAAATAAATCATCTCAATGCAAGGAAAATGGTACTTGTTCTTAATTGTAACATTGTACAACTACCTATAATCAATGCATATCCTCAGTGTGCCATCCTTCTTCTTCACAAATAGAATAGGCACACCGCAAGGCGACATACTAGGCCGAATGAATCCCTTATCAAGGAGTTCCTGAAGCTGCTCCTTCAACTTCACTAGTGCCATACGATACAATGGAATATAGATGGGTTGAGTGTCGGCCACCATATCAATACCAAAATTAATATTACTATTTGGTGGCATGCCCGATAGGTCTCTACGAACACATCGGAGTATTCCCTTACAATAGGGACAGAATCAATACTCGGAGTCTCTACACCGACATCCCTCATAAATGCTAAGTATAAAAGACAACCCTTCCCAACCATACGCTGGACCTTCAAGAATGAAATCACCCTACCAGGAACATAGTCGATCGAACCTCGGCACTCAATTGGTGGTACACCCGGTATAGCTAAAGTCATTATTTTAGCATGACTGTCCAAAATAGCAAGACACAGAGATAGCCAAACCATGAGCTGGGATAGTGCATACTGATAGAATCTAAGCTAGGGCCTCCTGAAGACCCAAAATAGAAATGGGCACAGTTGGTGCCTGAGCTAATGTACTGCTGGAGTGTCCATAACTAGGACCATATCCTCAATTGGGGTGGCTAGCGGATCTATAGGTGCTACCCTAAATGGTGTGCAGGCCGCACCCCTGCCCCTACCACAGCCTCAAGTGCATCCTCGACCTCTAAAGGCCATGGCTAGTGGCACTGATTGTAGTCCATCCTGACTAGTCTCTTGTGTCCTCACTTATCGAGAGAGAATTAAATAACAGAAGTTTAGTACTGGGATCAACGAATTTGCACGACTAGAATTTCAAAAATATGAAGTTCTCCTAAAGGTTTCGCAGTCTTTCGAGGATAAATACAGACGTTTCTGTACCAATCCGCTAGACTCTACTAAACAAGCTCATGACTCGTGAAACCTATGTAACCTACGCTCTGATACCAACTTATCATGAAACAAGGCCAACCAACACAAACTCCCAATCCACTAAAACAATTATAATAATTCAATTAAATCATTAATATCTAATAAATCTCAAATAAAGTGAAATAAAACAAATGTAGAAATAAACACAACTCGATATTGGGGTATCACCAGCCATGAGCATCTAACATCTATCTAAGAGTGTGAAAGAGACCTCACAATCTATTAGAGAATCTAGTACAAGGAAAGTAAATATAGGAGGAAGAAACACTAGGCTGCGAATGCCGAGTAGGTACCTAGGGGACTCAAAATAGCTTGCTGGGAACAATCAACCCTCACCAGCATGACTTGATGCTCCTGAATTACTACACGTGGTGCATGGAGCAATGTGAGTATGCCAACTCAATAAGTAATAAAAGAAAAAGGCAACTGAGAGATAAGAAAACTCGTAAAATACAACAAAATACTATAAAGAGGCAGTATAAAACAAATAAAATGCAATAAAATAGTGCAACTCATAGATACATCTTAGCTCAGTGAAAACCCTTTTAAAAACATCTTTAAGTAGTTTAAACGAGTGAATGGAAAGAAGTGAGAAAATATGGTCACATAAAATCGGCCCTCGGGCATAATACCAATAGAATCAGGCACTCGAGCATTCTCACAATCACCCATACAAGCCTCTTGGGCAATAATATAGAACAACATCAGCCCCTCGGGCTATATCACATCACGACTGGTACCCGCTCTCATTAGAGGTGTACAAACTCCATTAGGGGCCCCTTACGGCCGAATACACAATATCAGGCCATCTCGTAGAAAAATAAAACAAGCTCTCCTCCTCATTTAAAGCCACCTTGTGGCATACAACTCAAGCCCTCAGCCTCATAATAATGGATCATCATATTTCCACTGCGGTGCGCAGCACGATCCTATATTAACCTCAAAACACAGGTCCCCAGCTCTACTCAGTAAGAAATCTCTAGAATGCTACTCTGGCATAGTAAAATATGATGCTCAGCTCAAAATATCTTTTAAGACGTCAAAACAGAGAAAACATGGCTCAGCTATGAAAATAGTAGAATATAGCATGACTGAGTACAAATATAAGGTCAAAACAATGAGAAATAGTAATAAATATCCTCTAAGGGTCCAAAATAGTTGGCACGAAGACCAAATATGACATTTCGCCCAAAAAATGATGATTAAAATAATTTTCAATCAAATACACGGTAAAACCGTGATACGAGACGGCCTAAGTCACAATCCCCAATGGTGCTCGGCCTCACGCTCATGATCTAGTATGTGTGTCACCTCATAATAGCATAACGATGTAAAATCTAGGGTTTCATACCTCTTTCTGGTCCAAACTCTAGCCTGCGATGCCTTTGCCTCTCGAATCGGCCTGCAGATGCTTCAAATCTAACAAAAATCAGTACACAACCATCAAAATATGCTAAGTGGAATAAGCCCACTCGAAAGTAATAAAATTACAAAAAAAACCCGAAATTGGCCAAACCCGACAACCGAGCCCACGTCTCCAAATTCAATAAAAATAACACCAATAAATTACTTATCTTCCCACGAGTTCATACATATCAAATACATCAAAATCCGACCACAAATGACCCCTCTAATCCCTAGATTTAGGTCTCCAATTCTCACGCCCTAACTTCCAATTTTAGGCTTAATTTCAACAACTTCCATGATTAACTAGGTAAAAATCACATTACGATTGAGTTTTCAGTCCATAAATCTTAGCTCCAAGTCTCCCCCCTTGATTTACTCTTCAATCCTCTTCAAAAAGCTCTAAAAATAACCCAATAATGGTGAAACATCGACCCAAAATCGTGAAATTGGTCTTTGAAAATGTTTTGCCCAGCTGTTCAAAATGCTTCTTCGCGAACGCAGTCAACGCCTTGCATTCACGAAGCACAAACATAAGTTGAGCATTTTTCCTTCATCGTGAATGCGACTCCCCGTACGCGAACGTGAAGTCTCATCGTGAATGCGACCACACACCGGCGAACGCGAAGCTCACTTCCCCCAACCCTTTGCGAATGTGGGACCCCCATCACGAACGTGAAGGCCAAACCTCACGCCTCTCATCCTAAACCTTCGCGAATGCGAAGGTCCACCTGCGAACGCGAAGGCCAAAAGCCTACATCACTAACAGTAGATTTTGTGCAATTTCCTTCAACATGAAATGATATGTTTAACCACCCAAAACTTACCCAAGACCCTCGGGACCTCAACCAAATATGCCAACCTATCCCATAATATCATTCAAACATGTTCCGACCTTCGGAACACTCAAAATAACATCAAAAACCCAAATTTTCATCGGATTCAAGCCTAAGAATTCCAAAAACTCCAAAATTCTGGTTTTGATCAAAATATGTATCAAACCACGTACAAATGCCATGAAATTTTTCACACACATCTGAAATGACACAGTGGACCTACTACAACTCCTGAAATTTCATTGTGACTCCAATATCAAAATCTCACCTACCAACTAGAAAATGACAAAATTCTAATTTTGCCAATTCAAGCCTAAATCTACTCGGGACCTCCAAAACACATTTTGATCATGCTCCTAAGTCACAAATAACTTCTCAATGCTACCCAAACCATTGAAATTCACATCTTTGCCCTTTTTTCACATAAGTCATCATCCAATTGACTTTTCCAACTTAAGCTTATTCAAAAGAGACTAAGTGTCTCAAACCTTACCAAAATTTCTCCGAACCCGAGTCAACCAACTCGATAACATAAAATATAGCTGAATAAGGCAATAAGAAGTAGAAATGGAGGAAAAAAGCGGTAACTCTTGAAACGACTGGTCGGTTTGTTACACCATTCAATTAAGAGCAATAAACACATAGTTGAGAAATAGAGAAATACAACGACTCAATTATTTAAAGAGCAACAGCAAAACCATCTTTAAAAGGTTCCATGAAACCCTATATGAAAATTTTTAGCTACTTATAACCATACGCCATTATAATAATTGAAAGCATTAAAATACAAATTTAGGAAGCACGAAAGTGAAAACTCTTGTGATTCATTGCTTTCAAGTGTTCTCGTAGCCTTATTGCCTCTTCAATTATCTCTCTCCCTAAGAAATAGGTTTAGAATCACTTTTATACATGTTGGGAGCGTGTAGGGTCGAAACTACCAAGTCCTAGCTGAATTATGACGAAAATCGCCCTTAGCCATCTCGCTTGGCGCCTGACGCCAACCAAGATAGCGGAATATTTCACTATTCTACATTTGGAGTTTTGGTTGGTGCATGGCACCAAACTCATGCTCCCTCCAAATTCTTCTATTTTTTACTTTACTTTACATACAAACTTACCAAATCACTTCAAATTGACTCTAACACATATAAACACCATTATTAAGCTCGAGTCACAAATAATTATACTAAAGTTAACAAGATTGAGGTATACTTCAAGACAAATTACAGGTGAAAATATATATTTTTAGCCTAACATTGCCACCTCACACTTAAGCTTTTGCTCGTCCTCGAGCAACCTAAAACCTTGCTAGCCTAAACAATCACGCAAGACATCATAGAATGGAAGAACATTTGGAAATTCAAAACACTACACCTATGACCATGGTTGATAACAACAATTGAGCCCTTGCATATGCATTCAAACCTTTCCTAACTTTCACATATCGGAATATTAGTGACCAATTAAAAACACTTAAACAACCTGCACATAACCACCCAACCTCAAAGACCGACTTGTCGCCAGTAAGCACTCGCAACTCGTGCACTCACCCAATAAGAGATGTTTAATAACGTTACTTGTCCATCATGGAGTCATGTGCCTCGCCAAAGAATAAGAGGGTATTCTGTCCACACATTTAAATATTCAATTGAATATAATAAGAGGGTATTCTCACAAAGAAATTCATGTGCATTCTGTGGTTGTACCATATACTTACCCGTAATGTATATCTCCACTAATCTAAGCTCGCAAAGTCTAAAATCAATTAGGTCTTTACGGGCTGTAATGTAGGCTAAGGGATAGGTAGGATATATTTTTGGATATAGTGACTCACCTTCCTAAGCACTTTAATACACTACACTTAACTTTCCACAGTACACTTTCATGACCCATTTAAGCAATGACAAAAAAAATAAATACAACTTGGCCCTTTTTAGCACAACTCTGCGTTCACTAGCCTAGATCATGATGAATAGCATGTGTATTTTCTATATGTATTATTTTCTCTTTTTCTTTTTTTTCTTCAAAACTATCCATAAATTTAGGTTTGCCAGATAATGATCTTCCAAAAAATAAGTGCACCTTTGGCTTTTCTATGATTCCACTAAAAAGCTATCACAAATCTCCCCTTACTTTTCTAGTGACTTAAGTGCTTTTGTTGTTAAAGGCTTAACAAAAATCTACATAAGAACAAAATGAGACTCAGCTTGAACGTGCCAAACAAAAATCTTATAAGCTCAAGTGGGATATCTAAGAATAATTTTACTTAATGTGGCATAATAACTCAATGGACAATCAAAGGAACGTTTACATCATCTCATGGACTTACAAAGTTTACGTATTTCACTTTGACTAACGCACAAGGCAAGTTTTAGACAAACACAGGATAGTACAGAATGTTATTGAAATCTCACATCACACAATGCACATTACCCCATTCTGAACGATTTCATTCCAACTCACAAGTTTAAGTAAGTAATTACAAAGTCAAAAAGCTGTTACATCCCATGTTTTTTTACGTGAGAGTACGTCGTAAGCCAATTGATGTAAACTCGGAAATGAGATCATTTTAGAAAGTACATAACGTAAGTTCATCATGTCTTGGAGGTTACAAATCTTTAAGATCATGAATAACAAGTACAAAAAAGGTTGGAAAGCTTAGATGCTAAACAAATAAAATAAAAGTAGTTTTGTCGAAAGTCAACAAGTTTAGAATGCGAGAAAATATACTTTTAGGGTGAGACTAGGGTGATTAACATGATACAGAGTTTATGCTATGAGTTAATTTAGTCGATATTCATTTTTGTTTGAAGGAAAGCAAGTTGTGGAACAAGAGTTAGCAAAGGTCATTACAAGTTACATTCATAATTTTGCTGAAAAGTATGTCAAATGTAGAGAATCTTTTATCCAAATATAGTTGGAATTGTGGGGTTATCTATCTACCAAATATAAGATCTACAAGTCTAGTATCTAATTCATTAAACTTCTTGTTGATGCGATATAGGAGAATAGAGATATTCACACTTTTGTGAGACCGTGTAAGCAGATCCCAATGGGAACCACTTAGGCGGTGGTCGACCTACTTCACTTTATAAATGATTGGGATGCCTATTTTTAACTCATTTTCAACTAAAATTCATTTCCAAACTTCTCCTAACCCGTCTAATTCGATACCACTAGGGTTTGAAGTAATTCCAACGTGATTACACCATATTTCAACATCAAAACTTAGTTCTAGAGAAGGACAACACCTCTTTGAGGTTATGTTGTCATTGAGGATTGTTGTGGGTTGTATTTTTCTAAAATTCCAAGTTGTTGCTACTATCTAGGGTGAGGTCAACAACCTAATAATTGTGCTTAATCTTTCTTGTATGTTGGTTAAGCTTCTAGGATGATAAACTACAAGATAGTTCTTGGATTAGCTTAAGTCACTTCTATAGTGTTGTATTGCTATTGAGGGTTTTTGTAAGCTGAATATAACTTGTATTTCGACTAGAACTTACTGTAGAAGAAGTGTGTACTGTGTTCTTGTATGTGTTTAAGGTTATCTTGATGTTGATTAAGTAAATGAATGAAGTAGAAATGAACTAGTGAATAAAATTACTAATTGAAGATAGTTGGAGTTGTGAATTGTTTCATTTGTTATAAATATATGGTATAACGATGGAATCATTGATGAATGACTTCATTATCATGTTAATGATACTATTAAATTAATTTAAGTAGTCTATAAGCGTTGATATGGACTATACGGATTCCAATTGTAGTTTGCCGCTTATCGTGAAGTAGTTGTGACTTGTTGTTGTTATATGGTGTCTTGTTATTGATTTTTATAGGTTGCAGGACTACCATGGATGTTGTTGTTGGTATATGGTACTGCATGAGCCTTTTTACAAGGGAGATGCTGCCCGAATTTACGTAGACGAGCTACTAGCTTAAGTTAAAGACTTAGCCTTTCCTCAACACTAATTTTGAATCTTCTTATGCTATGATAGATCGAGTTGACTTGTTTTAAGAGTTGTTGGAAGGTATTAAGTACTCAACATGTTTAAGGTATGTTAATGCACTTCATTCTTTCTTTTAGCATGATCTAATGTGAAATGAATATGCTATTTCATAATGAATCTACTATTAGTAACTAAGGTCGTCCATGTTGTTCTTTCCGTACAAATTTATTCTAATAGAGTATTTATGATCCTTTAGTCCTAGTGAATTTCATATTGATGATATGATGTCCATAATGTTAATCGAAAGTGCTGTCAAACCTCTTTTTGGCAACTATAACCCCATGAAGGGCGTATATAAGGGAGTTTTTCCAATTAAAGGACAATCGAAACAGAATTCAATTGTTTAAGAGATTTCAGAGTCGCCACTTGGGGTAATTAATGGTGTCCCAAGTCACCGACTTAAATCCCGAATGGAGGAAAGGTCTGTTTAACAATCTTCGATCCAGAAATCCGAGTAAGGAATTCTGTTAACCCGGGGAAGGTGTTAGGCAATCCCGAGTTCCATGGATTTTGCACGGTCGCTCAACTATCATATTCAGCTTAAATTATCTAATTTTAAACAATTAAGAACCTGTGTGCTAATTTTAACTTTAGCCATTTTTATTATTTTTAAGGAAAATTTCAATGTCGTTAAAACATGCCGTGAACCACGTCACATAAATGCACCCGTGGTTTTTGACATATTTCAACTTCACCGAGGTTTGGATTTGGGTCACATAAATTTTTACCCGTACATAGGAAGGTAAAATTATTAATGACGTGCCTAGAGCGACAAACGTGTTATTATCTTTGTGGGAAGCCGTGAAGTTCTCTAAATAGCATGCCCCAAGATCTAGATTTTTCATGCACACTTATAAGGGCCACCCGATTTGTTATTTTGTTTGGCGCAGCTCACGTTATTAATTTTTTAAAAGGATAAGCTAAAATGTCTATAGTTTTCTATTAAACAATGTTTCATAAGCCTATTTAATCTGCAACCTGCCTAATGCAAATCGAATAATAGCCCTGAAATAAGTTCAAACCATGGGGCTTCGAGATAAGCCCAAAGAAGAGGAATCCTTGCCCAGCTTTACAAACTTGGCCAGTCGTGGGCCTTCGCCCAGGCCCAAATGAGTAGTGAATTGAGACTGGGCTGGGTTGTTTGCTAGCAGCACTGAGGCCCAAGCAGGCCAGTTTTGTAAAGCTGGACAAGGATTCCTCTTCTGTGGGCTTATCTCGAAGCCCAATTATTTGAACTTATTTCAGGGCTATTATTTGATTTGCTTTAGGCAGGTAGCAGATTAAATAGGCTTATGGAAACATTTCATAATAGAAAACTATAGACCTTTTAGGATATCCTTTTAAACAATGAATGAGGTGAGCCACTCTAAACAAAATCACAAATCGCATGGCCTTTCTAAGTGTCCATGAAATATCTAGACCTCGGGGTACGGCTTCCCGCAAAGCTAATAACACGTTTATCGCTCCAGGCACATTGAATAATTTCCTAAGTACGGATGCAAATTTATGTGACCCAAATCCAAATCTCAGTGAAATTGAAATATGTCAAAACCACGGGTGCATTTATGTGACGGGTTCACGACATGTTTTAACGACATCGCAATTTTCCTTACAAATAATAAAAATGGATAAAGTTAAAATTGGCACGCAGGTTCTTAATTATTTAAATTAGATAATTAAGCCGAATATGACATTTGAGCGGCCGTGCTAGAACCACGGAACTCGTGAATGCCTTAAACCTTCTATCGGGTTAACAAAATTCCTTACTTGGATTTCTAATTCGCAGATTTTTAAACAGAGTCATCCTTTCCTCAATTTAGAATTTAAACTGGTCACTTGGCACACACCATTAATAACCCCAAGTGGCGACTCTGAAATCTCTTAAATAATTGAATCCCATTTCAATTGTCCTTTAATTAGAAAAACTCCCTTATCTACTCCCTTCATGGGGTTATAGTAGCCAAAAGGAGGTGTGACAGCTCTGGCAACTCTGGTGGGGCGAACATTTATGAAGGATTATGTTCCCTTTGAGTTTTAACTGGGTCCCATTTCCAGGTGGGCCTTGAGATTTTGATCATACCTACCGTGTGCTTGCCCTCCCCTATGGATGGCCTCCCTCGGGATATTCCGGTATTGTTTTCTGCCCCTGTGTCAATCAAAGAAAACTTGTCAGTTTGAAAAATGGTGGTTAGCTTGCGGTATTCTTGTTGGAAGCGGCCTCCTTACATTCGTGTTCCGTTGTTTTAAAATTTCCATGTTGATGATGAGTTGCCCGAGTTCATTGGCTGACCCCAAACCTTTGTGGATTTACTTTGCTACCCATAATTGTGATACATATCTAGCCCTTTTGCCAGAATCCTTGCACATTTTCCGAGATTGCCAAGTCAATATATTATGTTTGGCTTACCCTTTGACCCTTGTAGCTTTACTTTGCTCCCCATATTGTGCCGCAGGTGGAAAGGAAGAGTCCATCATGATGGCTTACTTTGGGGAAAGCCTTGCAGGTGTAGCTTCTGAATGGTTCGCCGACCAAGACATATCTCATTTGCATGTTTGGGACGACATGGCCCAGGATTTTGTCAAACAATTTTAGTACAACATTGATATTATACCTGACCGTAATTCTTTGTCCAATATGAAGAAAAAGGCGACCCAAAGTTTTCGGGAGTATTCCATTTAGTGGAGGGAGCAAGCGGCTAGAGTTAACCCACCCATGGATAATCATGAGTTGATCATTTTCTTTTCGAAGGCTCAAGAGCCTGACTACTTTTAGAACATGATGTCCGCGGTGGGCAGACCTTTTGTAGAAGCAATCAAAATAAGGGAGATGGTCGAGAATGGCCTCAAGACTGGCAGAATTATAAGCGAAGCTGCTCCCCAAGCCACCACCCAAGCAATCCAAAACAGGTCGGGAGGTTTTCCAAATAGAAAGAAGAGAGATGAAGGGTCCATGATGGCTTAGGGTCTAAGGGGGTTCAAAGAAGGGCTCACACCCTTATGTTCAAGTTTAGCAGGGGCAATCCAGCTACCCTCAACATTACTATCCTCTGCCAATTCCTCAATACTCTATGGCCCTACCACAATATACAGTGTTTAATGCTCAATCATATGCTCGGCCTCCCAGCCAATAGGTACGGGCACCAGCTCCAAGGGCTTCTCCACCTCAACAGCAAAATTTTCGGGCACCTTATAATGCTCGTCCCAGGTAGGATTATGGTCGAGAGCAGAGGCAAGCAGAAAAATTCACTCCACTGGACAAATCATACTCTAGTCTATTCCAGAAACTGAAGCAAATGGGTGTGATTGGACCCATCGGTCCCCACCATATGCATCCCGATTTGCATAGATTTCAAGAAAATGCTAGATGTGAATATCATTCAGGTGCTCGAGGACATAGCACTGATGACTGTTGGACCTTGAAGAGAGCCATAGAGAGACTCATTTCTGAAAAATTGATTGTAGTGACAAATGGCGAGGACCCTCCTAATGTGACAAACAGCCCCTTGCCGGCACACGGTGATGTTCATTTTATGGGGATGATTGGCTACGATCAAGAATACGAGCCGGTCGGTCGAGAAAAAATGACAGTTGGAGCAATTCAGGAAAGAACAAGTTTGGAAGTAATTCCAAGCCGAGATGTGCCGTTAATCGTAAAAGGTGCCCCAAACTCAGAAAAGGTAACCTTGTGTGTGCCTAAGGTACCAAGGTTAGATGTTCGATCCAATGTTCCGAGCCCAAGGTTGTATGTCCTTGGAGGCCACCCCATCACAAGGCAGAATTAGGGAGGTACGAATAGTATAACAGAGCCGATCATAATCAAACGTGTTGTGCGACCCCATGTGACAAACATGAAAACCATTCCTTGGAACTACAACAAAATTGTAATGACTTACAAAGGAAAAGAAATCTTAGAGGAAGTGGGGGAAACTGGAGGTATGACTTGATTACGGAGGTATTACTCTTCAGGAGAGTTGAGGAAGGCCAAGAAAATAAGAGTAGGCCAATTGCCAATAAAGAAACCCATCACCGAAGCAGAGGCGGAAGAGTTTTTAAAGAAGATGAAAGTTCAGGATTACTTATTCATTGACCAGCTAAGAAAAACTCCTGCCGAGATATCTCTACTATCTCTGCTCATACATTCCAAAGAGCATGGCCGTATACTAATCAAGGTCCTGAACGAGGCACATATTTCAGAAGAGAGCATAGTGAATCAGTTAGAGAAGATGGCCAACAGATTTTTTGAGGTAAATAGAATCTCTTTTACTGATGATGAACTTCCCGAGGAAGGAGCCGGGCACAATAGGGCTATGAACTTGACGGTCAAATGTGAAGGGCATTATGTAAACGAGTAATGGTTGATGGAGGCTCAAGTGTAGATGTATGCCCTCTATCTACCATGCAAAGCATGAAGATAAATACAGATATAATCCGACCTAACAACGTTCGCATCCGGGCCTTTGATGGCTCAGCAAGGGATACATTGGGGAGATCAACCTCACCATGACGATTGGTCCAGTTGACTTTGAAATTGTCTTCCAAGTAGTGGACATGGCCACTTCTTATAACTTTCTCCTTTGAAGGCCATGGATCCATACGGCCCGAGATGTGTCATCCACCTTACATCAGATGCTCAAATTTGAACATGACAGGCAAGAAATTATTGTCCACGGGGAAGATGAGTCTTCCATTTATAAAGACCTGATAATCCCATGTATCGAGGCCAAGGAAGGGTCTAATTCCATCGTCTATCAGGCTTTTGAAGTGGTTGTTGTGGACCATTTCAAGGAAGGAAAGCCCATTCTACATCCGCGTCTTTCCTCCACATCTGTAATGGTGGCGACAGTTATGATGAGACTATGTTATGAACCAGGAAAAGGCTTGGGGCATCATTGCAAGGAATTTCGGAGCATATTTCTCCGTTTGGTAACCAGGGTAATTTTGTCTTAGGCTTTAGGCCAACCCAATAAGACGAAAACAAGGCGAAGAACCGCAAAAAGTATGGATGGGCCCTGCAACAACCTATCCCTCACATTTTCTACTCTTTTGTCAAGCCACGTATCCAAGAGGGTCAAAATTCCTCGGCGCATGCAAACATTGATGAAATCTACCATGGCCTTAGCCATATGTTTTCTGAAGAGGATATGATCCAGGCCGGTGAAGGCACTAGTCGTGCCGATATGCAACTAATTGACCCAGACACCATGCTCACCTAACTGGGAAGAAACTCCTCTCCCCACAAGGAAGGAATCTTGGTAGTTTGCTTTTGCATCTTCTTTTTTGTATTTTGGGTTACTTTTAGGGTTGTAATCCAAACATCTCAGTATGATTGTTTTGTTTTGACGGTAACCCTTCTATCCTTTTAAATTCAATAAAATGCAGTTCAGCTTTCTATTAAGTTTTCTATCTTTTCCTTTCCTAATTCCTGTCATTTTATTTCCATTTCTGTTTTGTTAATACCGACTTTAATAACATGACATGCATGCGGAATTCACGCTCAGATCTTAAAAATCTGTCTAATATCGAAATAACGCATCAAGAGGTTGAATACAATGAAGATGAGGCCATTAAGGAAATGAAGAGAGAGTTGGAACAGTTTGAAAATAAGCCTAAGCCAACCTCAATGAAACTGAGCCGATTAATATAGGAAGCCCTGAAGAAGTTAGAGAAACAAAGATAAGTATTCACACCGAGCGAAAAACTAGAAATGCCTTGATTCAACTTTTGTTTGAACATAGAGATGTGTTTGCTTGGTCTTACGATGATATGCCGGGTATAAGTGCTAATCTGGTGGTTCATAAGCTCTCTATGCTTCCTGGTTTTCCACCGGTCCAGCAAAAGCAACGAAAATATAAAACACACATGAGTAACAAAATCAAAGAGGAAATAATGAACCAATTGAGTGCCAATATTGTCAGAGCTGTCCGATACACCACTTGGGTGGCGAATGTTGTGCATGTGCCGAAGAAGGATGGAAAGACCAGAGTCTGTGTTGATTACAGGGACCTGAACAAAGCAAGTCCAAAGGATAATTTCCCTTTACCAAATATCCACATTCCTGTAGATAATAGCATGAGATACAATCGTTCGTGGATTGCTATGCTCGGTACCACAAAATTCTAATGGATGAGGATGATGCAGAAAAGACTGCTTTCAGCACTCCGTGTGGTACTTATTGTTACATGGTCATGCCGTTTGGTTTAAAGAATACATGAGCAACTTACATGAGGGCTATCACCACCATTTTCCACGACATAATGCACAAAGAGATAGAAGTTTATGACGATGATATCATCATAAAATCAAAGACACAGGCTGATCACGTGTGCGATTTGAAAATATTCTTCTAACGGCTTCAAAGGTATGACCGTAAGCTTAATCCAGCCAAGTGTGCATTCGGGGTTCCCCTAGGGAACTCCTCGGTTTTATAGTCAGCAGAAGGGGCATTGAACTGGATCCATCTAAGATAAAGTCCATCCGAGACCTGCCACCCCCAAAGAATAAAAAGGAAGTTATGTGTTTTCTCGGGAGGTTGAACTACATTAGTAGGTTCATTGCTCAACTCACAACCACGTGCGAGCCCATCTTTAAGTTGCTGAAAAAGGACGCCGCTATTAAGTGGACGGACGATTGCCAAAAAGCTTTCGACAAGATCAAAGATTATTTGTCAAAACCCCCTGTACTTGTGCCACCTGAACCTTGTAGGCCTCTGTTTTTGTATCAATCGGTGATGGATAATTCCTTCGGATGTGTTCTGGTCCAACATGATGCAACAGGCAAAAGGAATAGGAACTCTATTATTTGAGCAAGAAGTTCACCAATTATGAGGTAAAGTAAACCATTTTAGAAAGGACATGTTGTGCCTTAACTTGGGCCGCTCAGAAGTTGAGACATTATCTTTTGGCCTACACTACATACCCCATATCCAGAAGGGATCCCTTAAAGTACCTTTTCCAAAAGCCAATCTCACTGGCAGGCTCGCAAAATGGCAAATCCTACTTACAGAGTTTGACATTCTCTATGTCACTCGCACCGCGATGAAAGTGCAAGCTTTAGCAGATTATTTGGCAGAAAATCTAGTTAATGATGAGTACATGCCACTTAGCACATACTTACCAGACGAAGAGGTCAACTTAGTATAGGAAGTTGTTCCAGACGATCACCCTTTATGGAAAATGTAGGGGCAATCCTCATCTCACCTATTGGACATCATTACCCTACAATAGCCCGACTTCGGTTCTTCTGTGCCAATAATATAGCAGAATACGAAGCTTGTATCATGGGTGTGAAAATGGCCATCGATCTGGATATGCAGGAACTATTGGTTATGTGAGATTCTGACTTGCGTATCCGGCGAGACCAAGGCAAAAGGGAGACTCGAGACATCAAGCTTATCCCGTACAGACAATGTGTGCATGACTTGAGCAAAAGATTCAAATCCATCGAGTTCAAGTACATTCCCAGGTTTCACAACGAGCTAGCCGATGCCTTGGCTGCTTTAGCCTCGATGCTCCCTTATCCAGGCAACACTCACATTGAGCATCTACGAATCCAAGTTCGAAATCAACATGGTTACTAAAATACAATTGAGGCAGAACTAGATGGTGAACCATGGTATCATGACATAAAACGACTCCTGAAAACAAGAGAATATCCAGAACATGCTAAAGGAGATCAAAATGCATAGATGCTATAGAAGCAGAGCAGATCATGAGTGAAGTACATTGAGGGGTATGCATCCCTCACATGAATTGGCGAAGAAGATTCTGCGGGTAGGAATTATTGGCTTAGTATTGAGCCAGATTGCTTCAGTTTTGTTCGCAAGTATCATCAATGCCAGATTCATGGTGACCTGATTCACTCGCCTATTTAAGAGTTGCATCCCGTGTCCTCTCCTTGGTCTTCGTTGCTTGGGGAATGGATGTCATTGGGCCGATCGAGCCAAAGGCTTCAAATGGGAATATATTCATTTTGGTTGCGATAGATTACTTCACCAAGTGGGTGGAGGCCGTCACTTTTAAAGCAGCCACCAAGAAAGCACTTGTTGACTTCGTTTATTCCAACATCATCTGTCACTTTGGTATCCCAAAGACCATAATCACAGATAATGCAGCCAATCTAAATAGTCACTTGATGAAAGAATTATGTAAACAATTTAAAATCATGCATCGCTATTATATCCCTTACCAGCCAAAAGCCAATGGAGCCCTTGAAGCCGCGAACAAGAACATCAAGAAGATTCTTAGGAAGATGACCCAAGGTTCTAGGCAATGGCATGAAAGTTGCCTTTCGCTCTATTAGGATACCGCATGACTGTTCGCACATATGTGGGTGCTACTCCGTATCTGCTTGTGTATGGAACTGAAGCAGTAATACTCGCGGAAGTCGAAATTCGCACTCTACAAATTATTGTTGAATCAGAGATTGAAGACACTGAGTGGGTCAAGACCAGATTAGAACAATTGTTAATGATCGATGAAAAACGGCTAGCAGCTGTGTGTTTCAACCAGTTATACCAGCAAATAATGGCACGCGCTTACAATAAGAAAGTGCATTTGAGGTAGGCCAATAGGTTTTGAAACGCATCCTTCCGCACTAGGTAGAAGCTAAAGGAAAGTTCTCCCCAAACAGGCAAGGACCCTACATCATCAAGAAAGTGTTACCAAAAGGGGCCTTGCACTTGGTAGATGAAGAAGGATGGGTACCAGACATGATTATTAAAGCAATGCAGTCAAAAGATATTATGTATGATATATGCCCACTGTAGAGTTTTCACGCATTAATTCTATTAGATTGAAGTGATGAAGACTATCATTTGCTCGTATTTTCCAAATAGGTGTCCCCTACCATTAGTCCTTTTGAGCTTGTATTTGTTTTCCTTGTTTCTCAATTTTTGAAACCTATGTACTTGTAAGAAAAAAGAAGCCAAGCAACAAATCTCTGAAACATTGAACTACGTCCGACCTGATTCCGAAAGGATACATAGGCAGCCTTACCCTAGGTTCAGTCCCATCAGAATTAAAAATCCATATTCCCAATATTCCAAAACTGGGGCAGAAGTTTGTTTTATTTAACGGTTTTTCTCTAAAAAAGGGTTCTGAAAGGTGTAATTCAGTTCAAGGATTAGTTCACCTTTTGATCTTTCAAGAACTTCTTATCAATGTTTTATTAGAATGTTTGCAATCCCCATGGAAAAGGCATTAGGCAACCGCCCTCTTGTAGTATCTTAGTTTAAAAAAAAAGAGAAATGAGAGAGCTTTATCACAGAAAATCTGTACGGCACTCTGAAGAGACAGCGAGAAGAGAAAATGAGAGAGTTTTATATGTGAAAACCCAAATGGGCACCATAAGGCGACAGTTAGTAGAGAAATGAGAGAGGTTAGTTAGCGAAAACATGCAAAGGGCACTTAGCCGAATGAGTCTCTTTGATTCACTAGCATGAACACAACCAAAACAAATTCTAGATAAACATTTGCGGCGGATTTTGAGAATTATACAATTTAAACGGATCAAGCGTCCAGTCCAAAATGCATTACATGATTCATTGAAGTCGGCACATGCCTCTAGATAAGTCTCCCTGTTTCCTTTCCCCGAAAGGGACACCTTTTGTTTTAGCATTGTTCTGTTTCAATTTCTATAATTATTCTGTCTTTACCCATAATTTTCCTTTGAGCCTCTCGACGTCCAATCCTGCATCAAAAGCGAAGCAAAGAAATGGCTGCTAAACCAGCCACAATTTTCCCGCAATGTCGCGCACAATTTGGGGCAAAAATTGCATTGACGAAGGCACAAATCCATCTGTGATCTCATTCAGTAAGATGAACAAAGTGTTTCAAATAAGCTTAAAAGTCGCATGAGCGGGACCTGCTTCGTGAGAAAAAGTTGATAAGCACTATGGAAACAAACTGATACTGGGTGCAACACGATCGAGTTTGATTTTAAAGAAAATAGTTTTGCCTTAGAGACAAGGGTAGTGGTACCATGGACATCTGGGTATGAAACAGCGGGGACAACATTGGAAAGCCAAGGTCTTCGGAGAATGATATAGAGTAACTGACCATCCTGGTACTGCGCTAACGGGATCAGTTCTTCGACAGCAGTGGCCGTGAATCAAACTAACAAGGCATCAAGGGATCAAGGCCTCAAACCAACCACCACTTTGAAAACTCACAAATTTTTCTTTGTTTAAAGAAGGAACAAAACAGTGCAGATTGGCAATTATAGAAGAACAAATGTCACCAAATGTAAGCTCTTTTAAATCTCCATTGTTCTATTTTTAGAATGCACCGCTATTGTTCACACATCCCATTTTGTAGCTTAACTCTGGTAGAATCCTTTCTCCTAGAGGGATCTAGCTCATTGATTCGGGTAGAAGTACTCTTCACTCACGATGTTTTACGCAACTTAACTCATGTAGAATTATTTCGCCAAGGGGGATCCAGCTCATGTTATGAGTAGAAATAGTCTTTGCTCGGGGTGTTTTACAGCAGCTTAACTCAGGTAGAAGGGATCCAGCTCATGTTCCGAGTGGAAGTACTCTTCGCTCAGGATGTTTTACGCAGCTTAACTCAAGTCGAATCATGTCGCCTAGGGGGATCCAACTCATATTTCTGAGTAGAGGTAGTCTTCGTGCAGGGTGTTTTATATCAGTTTAACTCAGGTAGAATCATTTTTCCTACGATGATCCAGCTCATAGTTCGGGGCAGAAGTAGTCTTCGCTCAGTGTTTTTTACAGCAGCTTAACTCAGGTAGAATCATTTCGCCGAGGGGATCCAGCTCATGTTCTGGGTAGAAATAGTATTCGCTCATGGTGTTTTACAGTAGCTAAACTCAGGTAGAATCATTTCACCTAAGGGGATCCAGCTCATGTTCCGGGTTGAAGTACTCTTCGCTCAGGATGTTTGACGCAGGTTAACTAAGGTAGAATCATCTCGCCTAGGGGGATCCAGCTCATAGTTCAGGGTAGAGGTAGTCTTTGCTTAGGGTGTTTTATAACACCTTAACTCAGGTAGAATTCTTTCGTCTAGAGGGATCCAGCTCATGTTCTAGGTAGAAGTACTCTTCGATCAGGTCTTGTTACGCAACTTAACTCAGGTAGAATCGTGTCGCCTAGGGGGATCCAGCTCATAGTTTCGGGTAGAGGTAGCCTTCGCTCAGGGTGTTTTACAACAGCTTAACTCAGGTAGGTCATCTAGCCTAGGGGGATCCAGCTCATAGCTCCGAATAGAAGTAAGTTTCGCTCAGGTTGTTCAATGCATTCACTCAGGTAGAACCTTTTTTCACCTCGAGGGTACAACACTTTATCAATATATGGTGCTACCACCTGATCCTGTTAGGATAGGGTACTAGCCCCTGGTTACATTTCCTTTCAGTAGTACAGGGCACCGATCCCTAGCTACACAATCATTTGCTACAAAATTTTGTCTCTTTTGACTAGTTTGTACTACTGTTCCTGTCCCCATTTTCAATAAATTAGATAATTTACAGATTTCTCTAATAACTCACAAAATTTTCCTAGTACCAGACTGGAGCAGAAATTTTTTGTTTGTTTTGTTTGTATTTGATGGCTTTGCAGGCCCTGTCGCACAACAGAAGCAACGAATTAAAACTTGTAGTTTCAGCTTCTCATCAGAAGAAAGAAGCTTTGATCACAAGATAGTCGGAGTCATCTTTGATAATGTATCAGCAACCCGGTTTCTCAAGATTCGTCTTCTCAAGTTCTGATCTAGAAAGCAAACAATCGATATTGAGTCATAATCTTTCATGCAAAGAGAATCAAGATCCAAGATAAGGTCAAAACAAGCGAGCGAGTCAAGAATCAAGATTTGACTCCAGAAGACACGTAAATAGGAATTTGGTACTCTTAGTTTGCATACGGATGAACTGCTTTTCTCTTTTTCTTCTGATGTAAGAAGAGAGTAACAGCAACAGCAACAACAATAGCAATACAATAACAGCAACAGCCTTAACTCCAGTATCTAGTAGTCCCAGCTATAAAATACGTCCAGAACTACACTCACCCGATTCCTTTATAGCCAAGGATATGTAGGCAAACTCAGAGGCTAGGTTCGGTCACCACCTTTTTCAAAATGCCTCCATTAGAGTGAATGTAAGCAAAAATTGTCCATGACATTTATTTGTCTTTGCACGAAAACTCTTTATGTTCTCGAGCAAAGAGGGGCAGCTGTAAATGCCTAATTTTTTCCTAGTTGTGTGTGTGTGTGTGTTTGTTTTTTCTTATTTGGGTGTGCATAGGTTCTAATAGTTGATTAATGGTTTGATAAATAGGGTAGGGATTGGACTAGTGTGTTTTAATTAAATTGAGCAAAAATTAGCCCAAATTCGAGCCCATACCCAGTCCATTAGGTGGATGGCCAAGAAAGAGCTCAAAACGACGTAGTTTTGCCTTGAAACTACGTCGTTTTGGTTAAGTAAACAACAACCCATCATGTCCATTCATTCCACCTCAATCTAATGGTCAAAATTTATCCTTAACTAAAATATAAAACCCCATAAATCAGATTTTTAGCCCTTATTTACACCTCAAATGCTAAACTCCTCTCTTCACTCCCTCCTCTCTTGCCGCCAGGCATCCATGGCGGCGTGGCCGGTCGGAATTTGCCATCAGCGGCGGAGCACCACCAAACAAGCCCAAAGTCTCACCACCCCTTATTCTCACTCCCCTTATTCTAAATCCGTAACCCAAATTCCCCAAATCCACACCAAAAATTGACGAAACTAAACCCTATTTGCGCCGCCGTGCTGCTACGCCACTGCCGCCGCGCACCACCATCCAAAAGCCACCAAAATTTCATCACATATTTATGTCACTCTCCTCTTCTGCATTCCTCGGCCCAAAACCTTCAAAACCCCTCCAAATCGGGAGAAATCTCCGCCAGCCCTGCCGACCCGCCGCTACCGCCGTACCACTACCTCGTTCTTCAAGCTTGTTCGACCCAAAGACTCATGTTTCCTTCTAGTATTGACGCCGGAACTTAGTTGTTTAGGCGTATACTAAGAGGAAACTTGCATTTCGGGGTCGTACAATCGTTGGTTGATATCCCTGACATCTTCTCGTGACTCAAACAATGTCAAACGCTCTAAATTGGTATGAATCTTACCTCCTTTTTATCTTCTCCGATTTTTCGCTTTTGCAATTAATATTATTTTTAAAGGTCAAATTTCTATTTAGGTAGATGTTATTTATATGTAATTGGTTATTATTTTAATTATATTTGGACTTTATAAATGTGAATTTTATTTCTTCGACCTAGCCGGTCGAGTAGTTTGTTATCGCCTGTTGATTTTAATTTTCTGTTCTTCGACCTAGCCGGTAGATTATTTTGTATGGAATTTTTTAAGTTTGAGCATTCGGTCCTTCGACCTAGCCGATCGACCTTTTTATTTATTTGTTCGTTAGTTCTGATTTTTATTCCTTCGACCTAGTCGGTCGACTATTTTGTATAGAGTTGTTAAGTTTGAATTTTTCAGGTTTTAGACCTAACTAGTCGAATAGTTGAGTCTTTGTGTTAATTTCATGAAGAAACCAAAAGATTGGTTCAATTGTTTATATAGTTAGTTGTTATTAATCGTAATAGTTAACAATGTTTGTTTCATTTCTGTTTCAAGTAATAGTTTGCAAAATTTTGTTGTTAGTCCGTGTTAGTTTATATAAGTCAAATTAATTGCAATCTAGTTTGTTCGAATACTTGGTTAGGTTACCTTTTAAGTCTTGTTTCTGTTGTACTCGTCTATAATTTGGTTAGTTTGAATGTGGAGTATGTTAGCTTAACCTTCAATCATGATAAGAGCTGAAGATACTCGAGTATAGGGTACTTGTTTGGTTTCTTTTACTATTCAAATGGCTGTTTGGAGTACACTGCTCTTAACACTATTCATAGTTGGTGAAACAATTGTCTTTTAGATAGATTTTTGACCAAAAAATCTATCCTTTGAATAGTTGGGGCAGATTTTAGGTGGACAACCCATCCTTGGGACAGATTCAAGGAAATAATTCAATCCATCTCCTTTCCTATAAAGGAATAGGTCTTTCCTCACTTGAAAAGGGACTCCATCTTACATTATAACACACATAGCTTTTGAATATCTTCTTACACTCTAAAATAAAACATGTCTCCAAAAAGAAATCAGCAACTTAGTATATATATCAGCTGAAATTTCAGAACTAAGGGTTTTTTCTTAGAGTGAACCTTTGAGAAAATAGAACGATCCCTTAGGTAATTTGTGAGATTTTTTAGCTACTAGTCTCAAGTCACTTTGTTGGTTTTCGGGGCTGTTTTAACATTAAAGTGTTTGTCGTTGTTGCTGTTTTGCTAATACTCCTGCTGATCATTTTTACACCCAAAAGAACACAACTCTTAGAGTAAAAATAAGCAACTGAAGCGGTCCTTTAAGCTGAAATTGTTGCTCCAACACGTATTAGTTGTTTGTTTTGCTGCTGTTACTATTGTTTGCTGCTGTTGCTGCTTTTGTTCCCGAGATTCCATTTTCATTGTTGTGTTTATTATTATGCAATACAGGTAACTCTTGAATCTTTTGTAATGCAGATTGTTTCTAAGCAATAGTTGAAGATTTGAACATATTAGATTGCTGGAATAGAGTTGAAATCCTTCTATGAGGTTGCTTAAGAGTTTTAACCTTTTTATCTTTGGCTCGAGCATGTGAATATGTAATGGTTGCTTAGATAAATGTTGAGTTTTTAAGTCGAAAATATGCGTATGTTAGAGTTTAAACTTAAGAGAGTTGTATTGACACTCTATGGTCCAAGTTCCTTTTTTTTTGTGATTATGAATTTGTACTAGTTCTACTCTAGTTTTCTTTTAAGTTTTTTTCCCTCTCTATTTTTTTCTTTAAGTTTGACACAAACTTTGTTCCCTTATATTTCCATTTGCGTTAACAGAGTTCTTGGAAACAAGTTCCAACACATGTTAAAGCGTTTAAGTAGATAACACATTTCTTTGTTTATTCGTTCGTTCTTTAGTTCGAATATAAGAATGGATATTTAGAAGTTCCTACTTAGTCTTAACATATTTTAAAAGTTTGTTCAAATATGTTTTAGCTTGAAAAGTTGTATATCAATGTGGAGTTGGTATTTATGTTAGAGTGAATTTAGTAGTAAAATTAAGTTTGTTTAGAAAGAATATTTTTTTATATATTTTAAGGAATTCCTGCTGGATAGTAAGATATGAAATTAAGTTCTTACATGTACTTTCTAAATGTTTATATGGTAAACTAAAAAGGTATCTTTTGTTTTTATGTCTTAATTTGCCTTTGTAGAAGACAAATGTTTAAGTTTTAAAAGATAATGTTTTGGATCGTGAGCAGTATGAGTTTATTTTTTGGTTCAAGAAATCATTTTCATGCTAAATTATCTCTAGCGGCACAACACCAATAAGATCTAGTACTTGATCCATTTGTTTAAGTTAGTAACATACCTGACCCATTCTTTTAGCCAAAGGGCTGGCCCAACGGCCAAAGTTGCCCGAAACGGGCCAACAGTTCAAATGCCCAGATAGCTGGCCCATTGCCCTTTAAAGTTGCCATTACTAACAAAAGTCGGCTCATTTTTGAGAGGTTGTCCATTCTGTAAAATAAAAAGCTAATGCAACTGTATATATATATATATATATATATATATATATATATATATATATATATATATATATATATATAATTTTCTCATTTAATCGAAATGACTTAATAAAAAGTCAATTTTTGTTTCACTAAATAACTTATAACTTATAAATTAGTTTCTCTTATAATTAATTTAAGCGCTAAGATATTAGTAGGTGCACTTTAATCTTTTTATTCACGGAATCGCTGGCGTAGCGTGATGTTCATCATTCAATAAATTAATTCAGCAATCCCATACCATATCCATTATTCAATTTTTAAATTTAGCTAATTCTTTGCTAAAAATCGCGGATTCGCTTTGCGTAGCGCGGTAGAGATATTTAATAAATTTCCAAAAATTAAGTCTTCTTCAAGAGCACAATTGTAGTAATTTTTCAATAGTAAATGACACACTAATAGTTATTTGTCATGACTATAGGTTCGCTTGCGTAGAGCTGTTATGACTAAATAATAAATTTTGTCAAATTTTGTCGAGCACGCATTCGCTTGCGTAGTGTGATTATAAATCTTATTATCCAAAAAAAAATTTATAATTTTTCTTGAAAAATAAGAAATAAAAGCGGATAGGTAAAACATGAAAAGTTATATAAATCACAGTTTGTTCGAAATTAATTTAAGACAAATTATTTAAGTCAATAAAGCAACCGTGCTAGAACCACAGGACTCAGGGAATACCTTGCACCTTCTCCTCGGTCAACATAATTCCTTACCCAAATATTATTTTCACAGACCGATAAAAATAGAGTCAACTTTCCTTTGACTAGGGATCTAAATAAATGGTGACTTGGAACACCGAAAACCCATTCCAAGTGGCGACTCTAAAAAATAAAATAATCCCTATTTAAAAATTGTCAGTTTAATTGAAAAAAACCCTTTAACCCACAAGTCCATGACTTATCTGTATTCTTTTGCGGGGTCGGGAAAGAGGCGTGTGACACATTGTAGATCTGTCCACACTTTAATTGAATGAACTCATTTTTTTAAGTGTGTTGGATAATGATCCCCTCCTTTCTCACAAAAGACTTGGACATGCCAGTCTAAGTCAACTCAACAAACTAGTCACCAAGGACTTGGTGATAGGACTACTTAGCATCAAGTTCAAGGAAGGCAAAGTTTGTGAGGCTTGTGCAACGGGAAAGCAGGTAAGATCCTCTTTCAAAAGAAAGAAAAATGATAAGTATGATCCCAAAAGTGACGAAGGAGTATTCTTGGGATATTATTCACATAGTAAAGCTCATAAGATATTCAGTAAAAGAACCATGTGCGTAGAAAAAATGTATATGTATTTTTTTTTTTAAAACTAGCATTCTTTCTGAAATGCATGACAAGATAATGAAGAGATTTGGATAATAAGAAAGTCAAATGGTGAAATCACAGTCCAACCTCGAGATGCAACACTGGAACGAACAATGGATGGAACAATTCATTCCACTAGAGGCAACTTGATAGGGGCAACTGACTAGAGAGGAACTGACCCTCAAACCTCGACGAAACCTGTCCATGAACCTATTCCTCAGTAACTAAACCAGGAAGGAACGTCCAAAGAAATTGACATTCCTATTGCAACATCCACGAATTGGATATAGATGAACCTGGTTCATCTGTTAATCAGAAGTTGTATAGGGGAATGATTTGTTCTCTTTTGTATCTTACTGCTGGTAGACCTAACATTATTTGTAGTATAGGTCTTTATGCTTGATTTCGGATAAAACCAAAGAAGTCCACTTGAATGCTGTCAAGAGAATATTGAGATGCTTGAAAGGCACCACTGACCTTTGTCATTTGCATCCAAAAGGTAGTAATTTTAACTTAGTGGGATATGCTGATGCTGATTATGCAGGTTTCTTTTATAGGAAGATCACCTTAGGTATGACACACTTCTTTGGTTCATGTCTTGTGTCATGGGCTACCAAAAAGAAAAAGTGACTTATCTACTACTGAAGCATAATATGTTATTGCTGCTTCATGTTGTGCTAAATTATTGTGGATCAAATAGCAATTATTGAACTTTGGAATTGATGTTGGTTGCATCCATTATTTTTTGTGATAACACTAGTGCTATTAGTGTGATAAAGAACTTGATTCATCATAAGAGAACTAAGCACATTGATGTTAGGAACCATTATTTGAGGGATAACTATGAAAAATGCTTGATCATTGTGGAGTTTTGTGCTAATGAACGGCAAATTACTGACATCTTCACAAAACCACAAGTAGAGATTGCTTTGAAAGGAACATGTTGGAATTAGGGATGATTAAAATCACCTAAAAGGAGAGTTCAAGGTTAAACAAAAAACAATGGAAAAAAAATTGAATTCTTTTATTGTTAGAAAGTTTGTAAATTGTATATATGAGATTAAATCTTGCTTAGTCTCATACTTTTCATAGTATACTCTTGTTCCATGTGTTAAAATGACTCATTAATCACTAATGATATTTTCTCTATTTTGACAAATTTAGACTTACACAAGAGAAATATTAGTGAAGAACATGGTTCATCAAGATAACATGATATGTTTTCTACACTCGACATACTTTGTAGTAACTATATTTGGATCATGAACAGAGTCCTACCAAAAACCAAAGTCCTTTTTAATTTATCTGTTACAAGTGAACCAGTTACATTCAAGACTCCTGACCCTATTAAACTACCTAGATTCTTTTAAGTCTGCTATTCAGGGGGGAGAAAGTGGTTCTTCCGAAACTAAATATGTATCTTGTGATTCTAAAGTTTCTCCTCAGTCAACTTCTAAAGTTGTTGCAAATTTGAAGAATAGATTTGTAGGATCTATAGCAGGTGTTGAGAATACAAAATCTGGAGAAGTTAATGGTAAAAATGAAAAAAAAAGGGAAGGCAATGATGCTAGGAGTAATGTGAGGGAAAAGGGACAAGAGCGGACAATTCTTCACCCACTCGTGTGAGTATAACCAAAGACGCAGGTGCAATAGTTGTTTGGAAGATGAACCTGGTTCACCTGTAGAGGAAAGCTATGCAGACTTGCTGACGAAAGTGACTGAAAGCTTTAATCAAGTTTCTTGATAGAGTTATCAATGGCACCAAAACTCATACCATTTCCTATGGCTTCATTCTTACAAATGTGCTTGCACATTTCAATGTACCTATGAAAAAATGGGAGGTTAGTACAAGAGTGGATCATTTTTGGGTTAATACTCTGCTTTCTTATGATTATAAAGTCAATGTCACTCCTAAAGAACGTAGTTCATCCAAAAAGATACCAGAAAATAGTAAGGTTAGAGCCTTGGTGCAAGAACGTGGGATTAAGAATGTTGAGATTGAAAGGCTGAAGAAGATGTTGGTTGAGGTGGATACTAAGAGAGATGCTCTCAAAACTGAGCTGGCAAGAGAAAATAGAAGACTGATGGCATTCTTCAAGGTATGCTGAAACTCTTCCAAGTCAAAGACTAAGCACCTAGTTCTTCTTAGCCTTAAGCTTCCTAGCCTAGTATAGATAAACCAGTGACCAGTTGGGGACGTTTTTTGTTTCTCATGTTTTTAGTATTTTTATTTCTTGTTATGCTCTGTGGTAGAATCTTATCAATCATCAATGAAATTTATTATTTTTCTCTAACTATTTGTTTATATTTCTTTGATGGTTAAAATTTTTAGCTTGATCTATGATGATTAATCCATGATTGCATTTGAAGTAGCCCCACTATAAGTAAGCTTTAAAATCTGGTTATCTCACATTTTTAATGCAACTTTTCGATGATACCAAAACAACAACCCATTATAATCCCACATAGTGGGGTCTGGGGAGGGTAGTATGTACGCAGACCTTACCTCTACCCTGGGGTAGAGAGGCTGTTTCCAAATAGACCCCCGGCATCCTTCCCTCCAAGAACTTCCCACCTTGCTCTTGGGGAGACTCAAACTCACCACCTCTCCGTTGGAAGTGGGGGTTGCTTACCATCAGAGCAACCCCTCTTGTCTGATACCAAAATGATACCATTTTCGATGATACCAAAATGATAAAAAATGTTGTACTTTGAACAAGTTATGTTTACACTTTGAACAGTGAAGTTTATAACTTAATGTACCTTGTCCTTGATGATAAGTGATAAAAAGGAAAAATGTTTCTAACATTGTGTTGATGTTGAGCTGAGCTGAAACATGGCCTAATCTTATGAAAAGCACAGAGTTTGTCATCATCAAAAAGGAAGAATTTGTTGGCCCAAGCAAATGTTAGTTTTGAAGACTCATGAAGGAACTCAGGCATGAAACACGTCCATCCCTCAGATTCATAAAAATGGGTAGATTCGAGCATGCATGATGCACGTGAAGGAGATAAGCTTAACTTGGTGTATTTAATATCTTTTGATCGAAAAGGTTGTGTAATTGATAAGGAGAATGACTCTTTAATCAAAGATAACACTATCCAAGATAGGGAAGGAGTTAGAAGTTAAAATCAAGTAGTTCCTCGAACATAGAGTTGCACAAGAACTCTAGTTATTTCTTCATCTACTAACTCTATAAATGGTAGGATATTCTCACATTACAAGTGTTGCACAAAAACGCAGAAGTTAAACTTGAACTGAGAGCAAAATAGCAAGACTTTTTGCAAGCAGTTCGTGTGTGATTCAAATGTGCAAATCTGAAGCTACATGAACAAGATTAAAGAACCAGTTCCATAAAGAGTTTTATGTGTTTTTCTTTATTTCTAGTTCAATTGTAGTAGGTGTTTTTATATTGTACATTTCAACTTTATCTAGAAGCAATTTTAATAGGTACTTTGAGTATTCAAGCTAGAGTTAACTTGAAATTATCGCAACATTAGAGGTTGGTTGCTACAACAGGATTAGAAGTAATCCTTAGGCTTACAAATAGTTTTATAAATGCTATTTTTGTTCAATGAGTGAAGTGTTGGGGAAAAATCCTACTGAGTAGTAGGTTGTAGTTTTTTCACCTTTTGAGCCGGATATTTTCCACGTAAAAATACTTGTGCTCTTTACTTTCTATATTTTTATCCCGCAACAGTAGTAGAAGGAACACAGAAGAACCAGGTTCTTCCATAATCAGTTTAAGCGAAAAATTAATTTCCACACAAGTCTATCCACTCTACTATACTGTAGAGTGTTCGTCCCCGCCATCCCTCTTATGTGGTATTGAAGCATAAAATATCACATAGTATCATTTCTGTGGGACATTTAACAATTGTCAGATCAAAACAAGAAAGTCTTTTAAAATTTATAGTCCAAAATTTATTTTGCTAACCTTTCTCTTTTCATCAAGAACTGAATTAAAAATTTATTTAAGAAAATAAAACAACGATTAGGCTGCACACACAATTAATATAGTACTAGCACACGGTCTTTCTCTAGAATATTGTATTGACCAAATTAAAGGAATTCAATTGGCTTCCTTTACTGGTCTTATAAATGTATTATATGTAATTATTGGTTTTTAATCAGGTGAATCATCGTCAAGTATTAAATGTGGAAAAAAGAAAAGTATTTTGTGTACGATAATGGCTAACACCGAACATTCTTGACTATATATAGTTATTATGATCACTATCAATTAGCTCAAACTAAGTTGTGCGCCTAATTAATACTGTATAGAAAGACCAATGACTACTTACTCCATTAATACTTAAAAGAATACTACCTAGTCATCTTCCACGTCTTCATACAGGAACTGTTCCATCTAATTTCATGTCAAATACGTATTATCTTACGTATGCAATTGTCTAAGGTCTTCATTATTGTATTAGCCATTAAATTCAAGTGCCATGTGTTACATGACCTTGTGAAAAAGACGCAATGAGTCATTAAGATCAGAAATAAGTGGCAGAACCATGATAAAAGTCCGATAACACAACTCACGACTTTCAAGTCGAATCGTAAAAAGATATAATTTATGAATTTGTTATATAATTGTAAATAAGTAAATTAATTTGATCTAAAAATAATAAGTAAATTAAATTAAAAACAATACTACGCGTAAAATCAAATGGAGTGGCCGCTCTTGTGCTCCGGGAGCGATGCTTCCGAGGACATAAATAATAGCAATATAAAACAGAAAGTGAAATTATATTCTTTAGCTTGAGAATGAAATGTAGCATAAGTTTTATCCAAAATTTCTTGTCCTTACAATCATTTTCTTCTTTTCCTGCAGTATACTACGCCATGTGCTTCTTTTTGAAAGCTCGCCCCAAACAGTTAATTTATCCCCTTATTCTACTTATGTTATATTTTTACGTTTTTAGGAAAAGTCCATTATAGTGAAGATTTTCTGCATGAACCGGCACGGCTACCCGCCCTTGTGTGGAGGGCTTGCATAATTTTCCTTTGCTTTAGAAACTTGTTAAAAATCACTATTTATAGACCTAGAAAATAGGATCCTAAGATCAAGAGCCTCTTAATGACAATAAAGTGGGCTATTGAAGAATGTGAAACGGCAGATCATAAATATCAAAATTTTTTGCAACGACTGCTTATTCAGTACTAGGGAATAATCTTCATTATGTCATTCGGTGATATACATTCGACCGACTCATGTCGATTATACTTTTTTCGACGTTAATTCGATACCAACTACAGTGTTGTTCTCGATCTTTGGTGCTTACTTAATTTGTTTGACATGTTTCCAATTCCACACGTCACATTACCATTTAGTCATTTAATATAAATCAGTTTTACCCTTCACACCAGTACACCTAATCTATAAATTCTTCAGTATTTGAAAATAATTAATTACGCTGAATGCTTTTCAGAAAAGCAAAGAAAGTACATATAATTAATTGTAAGCTCCTTTTTCAAGTGTATCTAATTACATCATATATGGTATATCAACCGTCAACTCTTTTGATCTAAAGACCTCATCCACATTGGTAGATGACATACATGTTCCATATGGTTCAATTGTGCAAGTTGGATAATAAAATAATCATTGGTGGCTCAACCGGTTTTGTGGTTTAAAGCCATTTTTTTTATAAACGGTAGTAAAATGTTATTAATTATTTTTTAATCGCTCTATTTCAAAACGGACGATCTAAAATCCATTTAATATATCTTCGCTAAAATAGTGTTGATAATAGGTTTGATTTTATTAATTTTAATTTTTTAAAAATTATTTCAATTGAGTCAACATTACAGAAATTGTAGATATTATTTTCTGAAATATATATATTATGTATAGTTTTCGGTTCTAATTTTATGTAGATCAACGTATGGCAAAAAAAATAATAATTCAAATTTAAGAAAATCAATGCAGAATTTTTCTATTGTTAAGAATAGAATTCTAATTAAAGTGAATATCTATCTTGTAGAATTTTACTTTGAGGCCAAGTCAGTTTTCCTTCAATAACTAGAGGGGTATTACCACATTGTAAATCAACCCAAAATTTAATAAGAATTTTCTCTCTCTCTTTCTCTGTAATATTGCTCTTATTCTTTTATTGTTTCATAACACGTTATCAGCACGAACCTCCTACTCTTCTTCTTCTTTTGCCTCACGCCACCCCAGCCTCCACCATCGAGCTCCCTCTCCAGCGACCATGGCTGGTTTCATCTTCTTCATCGTCTTTACGACCCCATCTCCAACCAATGGCCTCGCTACTTCACCTCCTTGATCGTCGTCACGTCCAAACGACCATCGTCGTCTAGTAGCGTCCAGCAGCGTTGCTTCTGTTGTATCCACATCAGTGTCGCATCTGCTGTATTCACAGTAGAGTCATCGTTTGTTCGAATCTTTGGTTGATGTCGTCGAAACAGTTCATACTCAGTCAAGGTCATCGCGTTAGAGTGCGTCGAGGTTCCGTTCGAATCCGGGCTCTAAACTACACGAGACTCTAACGTCTCAAGAAGCTCTTTAAGAAGATTAAGGAGAAATTTGCCCACACGAATTTTGCTAATTCCAGGCATTATTCGGGTCACACAGTAGAAGACTGTAGAACTGGAGGATGATCTTGTGGATAGTTTCGTTCTTGCTTGGAGGCTTCTCGCGATCGCAGTTATGCTATAAGTGATAAGTATCGATTTTATGTTTGATTAAAATCTGTGATTGTGTGTTGTCTATATTACATGCAAGTGATCATGGCTATTTGCTTCCGCTGTTCATACCTGTTTTCCATCAATTAGTGTCAGAACTTGCTTGCTTCTAACTAGATAACATGATATATATTTGTATATATGTAGGATTATATACAGGAATATGCTGTCGTGATTTGTGCATATTGTAGTCGCTTAATTCTGAGTTATTCGACGATGTCTATGAGTTTGGTTTCGCCGATAACTTTGACGCGTAAATCTAGATATTGTTTAGATCTATTTGAAAATGATTGTATGCATCGAATGATCGAATACTGCTGTTTCCTTTTGGTACCCTGTAAAGGATAACTAGTCAGGGTATAAAAGCATTCATTTTCATTTTTTAAATACAAAGTCCTCTTGGTAAGTTGGCCATGTAAAGTAATGAAAAAGGGGAACCCGGTCGCTGTGATAAGGAAACTTAAGTTGCCGAGTAAGTTTCTAACTTGGGGATTTAAGTAATATTGCTTGTTAATTAAAAGGAACACGTAGGGTTGAAGGAAGGTGCTTGGCGGCGCAGTAGCTATGAAAGCATATTTTTATCCTTGGTTCAACTCAGAGACGCTTTTCTTTTGGATTTGACGGCGGATATTAGGTTTCTGCCGATGGACCAAGCTTTATTTGGGTATAAGCATTGCGATTGAGCATAATGATTGTCAATTATTCTATGAACTTCCTTCCTGATTAAATTTTGGATTTAAGGTAAGTATTGTAGTTCTATAATTTGATTTTATATTTAAGCAAAGACAATAAAGTTTGATTATAACTCTACTGGAGTTTGTTAGATATTCCACCCACATGAAGTGGTAAAATTTTTATGCCTTTCCATGATCAAATTCATGTATGATTGTGGGCAAAGAATTAAAATTCCGTCCCATTGAATTTGCTCCATTCTCATTCCTTTTAGAGAATGTGATAGCAACATGTGATAAGTATGAAAGAAGACAAAACTAGTACTATGAATGTATCAATGGATATGGACTTGATAATAGACGAAATAATAATCGTTATTATTGTGATATTGAGAATAATAAGGATTCTCAAAATAATCATTCACTCTATGAAAGTAATATCTGTCATCGATTTGACATGAGATTTTATATAGCACATATAGATGATTATTGTCCATTCATGATGGGAATGTGACAACATCTTATTTATGAAGACATATTCATTTTTGAAAGAATATAAACGTGCTATTGATATTGAATATACCACACTCACCTCTAGAAGGGGGTTTGAGATGAAAAAATAAATAATGTCATTATAATGGCATGAATGGTCACTGGTCATATACCTATTGTACGCCAAAATATTTTGGCAATGTAATTATTAAAGAACAACAATAATGCAAGAAACATATCTTGCATATAATTTTGACCATGACCATAATGGTATAACTTTCTCTTTCAAAGATTTATTCACCACATGGATGTTAATGAATATATGGTAGTACCAAATTAATTGAGACATCTGCAAGAGCCAATTATACTATTTTGGAGAAATACAATTAATTACCAATAGGGTATTGTGTTGTAGTAAGTCTCAAAGAAACTTATTCAGTTTTCAAAGTATACGCGAAAGAGATTGATTATATTGAGACTATAATAAAGAAAAGATTTGATATCTTCTATTGCTATAACTTGTAGTGGGGTAATATATATGTGAAAAATTACCCGCTTTATTTTTCAATTTGTACTACACAAATAAATGAATAGCACAATAAAGTGGATGTTTATTGATATAAAAACCCATATCATAATAAACCTGATGTTTATTGAGAATTGCACATGTCAAGGTGTAAACATGAACTTATCAATATTGATAATTTATTCAGTTGGCACAATCAATTTAGCCATATCAATTTAAGTATGATGTGCAAAAAAAATAATAATAGAGAATTCACATGGGTAAATATTAAAGAACTAGAAAGTTCTTTATGAATTCTCTTATGTTGCTTGTTCTCATTAATTAATAAACCAACTTAAATTGTGATTGAATCCCATGAATGTTGGAAATATCAAAGGTGAATATGGGCACATTCACCTGTCATGTACACCACATAAGATGTATCTATTAGATGGTTACATGCGCGATTATTATTAATCCGCAACCGGGCCGGTGCTTGCGAGGTAACTTGTTAAGTAATTTAATTTCGAGCATAATTTTAAGACTTTCTATTCAAGAAGTTCATCTTAATAAGTTAGTTTAGCAAAATAATTTACTGAGTGCCTCCACTTAATAGCTAAACTGTTTCTTATGAGAACAAAGTTATATATATGAATTTGATGTGTTAATAGGGCTGATTTATTTATCAATTCTCTACCAACGATCTCTTTAAGATGGTGCACAAGATTGGAATGCGAAGGCTCAAGGATGTGAATTGATGCTCTCATCAGAGGGAGTTAATGCGCGTTGCACTCTTTTTCCCTTACAAGGTTTTGTCCCACTGAGTTTTCTTTGCAAGGTTTTTAACGAGGCAATCAATAGGTGCATTTCTAAACATGTGTACTCTTTTTCCTTTTCTAGAATATTTTTTCCCATTGGTTTTATTTTAGTTAAGGTTTTAATGAGGCACATTACTTATTGAGTAGACATTCAAGGGGAAGTGTTAAGAACAGAATTCTAAGTAGAGTGAATGTCTATCTTGTAGAGAACTTTACTTTGAGGCTAAGTCATTTTTCCTCCTATAAATAGAGGGGTACTACCACATTGTAAATCAACCCAAAAGTTAATAAGAATTTTCTCTCTGTCTTTCTCGGTAATATTGCTTTTATTATTTTATTGTTTCATAACAACTACTATATTATTACTATATATAACTATATTTGTAAATTTTGAGGTCTTTAAATATCTCGGAGTCTAAAATCACTGCTTCGCCGGCCTTACCCTCTAGTCGGCATTGAAAATAATCATCACATATAGGTTGATTAAGATTACATGAAAAAGGCGCTACTCCATTCGCCCTTAAGACTTTAATACTCTCTACAGTTCTGAACTTTTCTGTGTATAACTGTAATGCTATCTTCTGTGCAAGAGAAGGCTTGCACTTCGATCCAATTTGGCTGATTTGACCTTGAACTTGGTAGACGTGGCAATTTGATCTAATCTTAGGCGGAACCAGCTGAGTTTAACATCTTTGTTAACTTTCATGTGCCCTTCCCCTTTCAAATTTATAATCACTTGAGTTGTAGTATAGCAAAGAAAGAGAAGGAAAGTGTAGACAACATATAAGAGGGAGTGGAAATTTCTTTTTTCCTCTGTGGTCAAATTTTGAATATGATTTTATACTTTTTAGAGATATATGTTTTTGTGTTCTCTCTCTTCTCTCTCTAACGGCTATTTCTCTCTCTTCTCTCTCCTCCTCGATCCCTCTCCTCGTCTGAAGCAACCACTGCCGGTTCCGACAGGTAAGTCCCCCCCCCCCTTCCTCTCCTTTCTCTCTTTTCTCTCTTCTCTCTCTCTTCTCTCTCGCCTTCTCCGACCATACAGTGCTGTCGGAGCACTGTTCCGACAACCCACGGTGGTCGGCCTTTGTCACCTCCCACACCATCGAGGCACCCAACGTCAGGCGCACACCCCTGGCAATTTCCATCACCGGATTCTGCCTCACGCGCCACCTGTGCCCACCCACGCGCCGCCGCTGTCAGACACGCGCCGGGCGCGTGTGACCATTTCCGACCACTTTTCCGCCGGCTCCTTTTACACAGTGTTACTCCCTCACTGTTCCGACCAACCCGGTACCCCCGAAATTTTTCTCGGGCCACTTTGGTTACCTACTGTTCACTGTTCCTTTCACAGTGTTATATTTGCAGGTTTGTTACTCAATTTCACGTGTTCTGTTATTGCCTAAGTGAAAGAAATCTTAATTTCTTTCAGTTTAGAGGTTTTGAACTATCGCTTTTCGTCGGAAATTTTTCTGGCAACTCCCGCGCTTTTCGTTCCATTATTTCCGCTGCCTGTGTGGGTGTGTGTGGGTGTGTTTTATTTTCTTGGACAGGTGTCTATTCAGGCGGCGAGGTTTTTCAGACAAGCCACAGCAGCCTCGGAGACTACCGTTCAGACTAGCAGCAGGATGCAATAGAACCACACGTTCTGATAAGCTTCAGGAGAAATTGGGCGCATCAAAGCATACTTTCAGGTTTTTCTACCGGGAATTGGTACCTCCCGCCCCCTTGTTTACTTTGTGTAACTTCTTACATATTTTAGCTTTCAGTTCGATTGTGGTCTATTTTGTTGTTATCTATCTTGAACCTTTTGCGTATTCTGTTTTAATTGTGTACGTGTGCCACTGTTCCCCATAGTTGGTTGGAGGGATAGTGGCCGCGGTGGCGGATGTTAGCGTAAGATCATGTCCTCGGGGGGTGGGGGTGGTTTCGGGAGTGAGTAGGGGCAGGGGGTGGTCATGCGGGTGGGGCGGCAGGTAAGGGTGGAAAAAGGGCAGCGGACGCTCATAGACTAAGGATTGGGTCATGGAACATAGGCACGCTGACGGGTAAGTCCATAGAGTTGGTGAAGATTCTTCAGAAGAGGAGGGTAAACATAGTGTGCGTCCAGGAAACCCGGTGGAAAGGGACGAAGGCGTGGGATGTGGACGGGTTTAAACTGTGGTATTCTGGGGTCGAGAGAGGTAAGAATGGAGTGGGCATCTTGGTGGATAGGGACCTAAGGGAGTCCGTGGTCGAGGTTAGGCGAGTGAATGATAGGTTAATGTCTATCAAGCTGGCTATTGGGGGTGGCGTTCTCAACGTCATCAGTGCTTATGCGCCGCAAGCGGGTTTGGACGAGGAGGCCAAGAGACGCTTTTAGGAGGACTTGGATGATATGGTAAGTAGTATTCCTCAATATGAGAAGTTAATTATTGGAGGAGACTTTAATGGCCTCATTGGGGCTGATGCTGGTAGCTATGATGAGGTGCATGGAGGCTTCGGCTTTGGGGCTAGGAACGGAGGGGGCACCTCGCTGCTTGATTTCGCTAGGGCTTCTGAGCTTATGATTGCGAACTCGACCTTTCAGAAGAGGGAGGAGCATTTGGTTACCTTCAAGAGCTCAGCAGCGAGGACGCAGATTGATTATATTCTCATCCGAAGGAGCGATAGGGGCCTGTGCAAGGACTGCAAGGTTATTCCGGGAGAGTCTCTTTCTACTCTCCATAGACCTAGTGTTGGATGTCAGTCTCTGGGTGAAGAGGAAAAGGAGGGGCGCTCGGGGTCAACCGCGGATAAGATGAGGCGCCCTGTCTAAGGAAAAAGCTCTGGAGTTGGAAAGGAGGTTAGTCGAGGGCGGAGCTTGGAGGAGTTCTGGGAAAGCGGACGCTATGTGGACAGTGACGGCGAACTTGATTAGGGGGGCCGCACGGGATGTGCTCGGGGTGGCCAAAGGATATTCAGGCAGACATCAGGGCGAATGGTGGTGGAATGATATAGTCAAAGGTAAAGTGGAAGTGAAGAAGGCGGCGTTTGCTAGGTTGGCAGGGAGCTCAAGCGACGATGATACGGCGAGCGAACAGGGCGATCTACAAGGAGGCAAGGAAAGAAGCAAAGATGGCAGTCACGGAAGCTAAAAATGCGGCGTTCAGTCGCATGTACGAAGAGCTAGGGGAGAGAGGCGGGGATAAGAAATTATTCCGGTTAGCTAAAGCAAGGGAGAGGAACGCACGCGATCTAGACCAAGTTAGGTGTATCAAGGGCGAGGGTGGTAGAGTGCTGTTGGGGGAATCTCAAATCAAACAGTGGTGGCAGGAGTACTTCCGGGACTTACTTAACGAGGTGGGGGATCGTAACATAGAGCTAGGGGAGCTGGGCCATTCAGAGCGTCATAGGGACCTTGGGTACTGCAGGCGCATTAGGAAGGAGGAGGTCTTGGGAGCTTTGCGTAGGATGAGTAGGGGTCGAGCGACCGGGCCGGACGAGATCCCGGTGGAGTTCTGGAAGTGCATGGGTAAGTCTGGGGGGGAGTGGCTATCCAGGTTGTTCAGTGCGATCTTCAGGACCAAAAGGATGTCGGATGAGTGGAGATGGAGTACAGTGGTGCCCTTGTACAAGAACAAAGGGGACATCCAGTGCTGCAACAATTATAGGGGTATCAAATTAATAAGTCACACCATGAAGTTTTGGGAGAGGGAGATTGAGACAAGGGTGAGGGGGGTGACATCTATATCTGGGAACCAAATCGGTTTCATGCCGGGCCACTCCTCTACAGAGGCTATCCACCTTGTCAGGCGGCTGGCGGAGCAATTCAGGGATAAGAGGAAGGATCTTCACATGGTGCTTATTGACCTGGAGAAGGCGTATGACAAGGTCCCAAGGGAGGTGCTGTGGAGGTGTTTGGAGGCGAAGAGCGTGCCGGAAGCCTACATCAGAGTAATCAAAGACATGTTCAATGGAGCTATGACTAGGGTTAGGACGGTGGGTGGTGAATCAGGCCATTTTCCAGTGGTTACGGGGATCCATCAAGGATCAGCGCTGAGCCCTCTCTTGTTTTCCTTAGTGATAGATGCTCTTACCCGTCATATTCAAGGGGATGTGCCGTGGTGTATGTTATTTGCTGATGATATAATATTGATTGATGAGTCGAGGGCAGGAGTTATTGAAAGGTTAGAGGTATGGAGGCGGACTCTCGAGTCTAAAGGTTTCAAAATAAGCAGATCTAAGACAGAATACCCGGAGTGCAAGTTTAGCGCCGATCCGAGCGAAGTAGGCAGGGACGTGATGATTGGCTCTCAGGCCATCGCCAAGAAGGAGAGCGTCCGTTATCATGGGTCAGTGATTTAGGGGGACGGTGAGATTGACGGAGACGTCACACACCGTATAGGAGCAGGGTGGGCTAAGTGGAGGCTTACATCAGGAGTCCTGTGTGACAGGAAAGTCCCACACAAACTCAAGGGGAAATTCTATAGAGCCGTGGTTAGACCTGTGATCCTGTATGGGGCAGAGTGCTGGCCCGTGAAGAATTCGCATGTTTAGAGGATGAGGGTCGCGGAGATGAGAATGCTTAGGTGGATGTGCGGGCACACCAGGCTAGATAAGATTAAGAATGAAACTATTCGAGAGAAGGTGGAGGTGGCCCCGGTGGACGAGAAGATGCGTGAAGCGCGACTGAGGTGGTTCGGGCATGTGCGGAGAAGAAGTCCAGATGCTCCGGTGAGGAGATGCGAGCGGCTGGAGATCGTTGGCGGTCGGCGCGGCAGAGGGAGGCCCAAGAAGTATTGGGGAGAGGTGATTAGGCAGGACATGGCTAGGACGCAGGTTTCCGAGGACATGACCCTTGATAGGAAAGTATGGAGGTCTAGAATTAGGGTTGTAGGATAGGGACCACTAGAGTTTCCCGTTCGCCCCGGGGATGGGGGTGGATCAGCAGGGTTACTCATAGATGAGTTGTGTCTATTGTACGTTACTATTACTTGCTATTGCATGTTGGTATTTTGTTTCCTTTGTTCGGTTTATTATTAACGCTATTTGTGCTGGAATTTCTAATGAACTAATGCTATACTGTTTTTGATTTGTTTTTGTCTCTGTTTTGTTTTACTGCAGTTTTTCACCTAACCATATGAGCCGAGGGTCGATTTGAAACAGCCTCCCTGCCCTTCCGGGTAGGGGTAAGGCTCGTCTACATATTACCCTCCCCAGACCCCACCTGATGGGAATGTACTGGGTAGTAGTTATTGTTGTTGTTATATAGGTTGATTAACTGTATTTAGAATGATCATGGTGTCTATTCAACAAACATAATCTCCCCCCACCCCCTCCCCCCACAAAAAAAAACAAAAAATCCAAGTTTTCAATTCACTTGAGTTAATTAATAGAAGATCTGTAACTACTATCCAAATTCCCTTTTCCTTTTTTTTTGTTTGAATAGTTTGCAGCAACCCCCCCCCCCCCACCCACCCCAATTTCATTGTCGTTTACGTCACGTTGCCCCTCCCCCAAAAAAAAAAGATGAAAGAAGAAAAGAAAATCCACACGGTTTTGAGATTTAAGAAAATCGTTCGCTGATGATGAATCCAATTTCCCATTGAGACCGTTGCACATATCACAGCTACACTTGACCACAATTAAGTGTTACCTTAGACTAATGTTAATTTGCAGTACTTTTTTGTTTATAATTTTGACTAGTTTATGTTATGTACACTATTACATTGTAAATTTTGTACTATATTGTTAGAGCATACAATAATATGTAATTCTTCACATTAAATCTGATATAATAATTAAAACATAGAGAATAACTTGTTAAATTACCCCCACAGTTTATAACATAAACTCAATGTTGATTTTTTTTTTCTTTTCTTATTATGAGTCAATGAGATGAGAAGATTAGAAGCAACCGGAATCAGTGGGAGACGGTATAATTAGTGGAAATAACACTTGTCTAAATACTGAGTTATTCTATGGGACTAAGAAATTCAAGCTCCAAATTTCCTGTTATTTTTGGTCTATAAGATTAACTACTTTATTTTTCAAAAAAAAAAAACTTGAGCGTTTCATTTAATATAATAGAAGTTTTTTGTTGGGGGTTATTATTTGGTAATACTAGGTGATAATATTCAGCTGCTTGAATACAAACTCGTTTGATGTTAACATAGTTTAGACAATTTCAAATATGTTTCTATTCCAATTAAGCCAAATGTGCCATAAGCAAAAAAGTTAAGAATTGGTTGATATTGGAAGAACAAGTGTGTTATGGATTCAACTGTAACCTTCCAAGTTGGACAAATATAATTTGAAATAATCTGAATTTTATGTAAATAAATTATTGTGGGCAATATTTCGTGGTTATAAAGCTATATAAAACGCCTAACCTTTGGTGGTACATGAAGTTCCCAGATCCACGAGAATGATTTTGATTAGGTGGTTCCTATTATTGCGTTATAGCATGATTTAATGGAAACATTTGCTTTTGGGGTTATGCCCAAGATCAAATAGTCACCGTGGTCAGGATTTTTGGGCAAGTATATACTAGTAGTTTGATGAATGAGTTTCGTAGATAATTGATCATGTCCAATTTTAGTCCTAAAAAGAATAAGCTGTCATTATAAATATAATTCGTTCTAAAGTTCGGGGTCGAATCTCACAGAGAACTAAGATTTCGTTATAGTTGTTCAATATTGAAAAAAAGATGAGTTTTAACAATTTTTAAATTATAATAATAAGATTTTTATATCTAACTAATTAACTAACAAATAAAAATAATAAATTAGCAACAAAGATACTAAAGGTTGGAGACAAGATTAAGGAGGTCTAGAGTAATAGTTTTTTCAATTGTCGGAATCCTTCCCGCTATGTTTCATGCAATTTTGCCTATGTATTCTCGACTGATCATTAGCTCTTTAGGTGCCATAATTTTCTATCGAGCAACTGCAACAATTTACTAGACATATTATCTCAAACTACGCTAGTTGGCTTTATCTAACTGTTCATTATGACCACGTCATGGCTTTGTTATTTCTAAACCTATCTTTAAACTCCCTATATTGATTTCTCACATACGTTAGGAGTGACGTTGTTCAATAACCACCTAAATATGTATTCTTTCTCAAGAAACACATAGTAAATAGGTATAGTCAATCGATGGCCATTCAATCAACAACAATAAATTCATAGTTGAACAAGTTGAGAAATCCAACGATACAATTATATAAAAATATAATAAGAATTTATTATACAAAAGGTTCCAGATAACAAATTAGCTATTCAGTATTGTATGTAAAACTAAAATACTGCAAGTCATAACCAACAATGCAAAGTAGGAAGAGGAAGGAAAACTCATAGAAGAATTCCCGCCTTGCTCCTATTATGTCTCTGCTTCCTTAGGTCAAATCTGTATCCAAAATCAGTCTCCACCCTTAAAAAAATACCATTTTGCCATGTATATATACCAAGTAGGGTCGGGCCCAAATAATTATGTATTCTCCTATGCGAAAAAAGATAAATTTTTCAGGTTTGGACGACCGCGGTATTTGGCAAGTATACTGCCTCAACTCGCCTCAGGCCCGCAGTCGCGATTTCGACCGCGTATTTCACCCTGCTCTATTTAGAATTTAGAAAAACATAAAACACAAAAGTTATAGTTCTTTGAGTTAAATTTCCATGAATATATTTTGTAGTCCAAATGGAGTTCTGAAATAAATATTATGTATATTTTACTAGATAGTGCATAATATGCCTACTCGATTCTTTATTTTGTTGCTCTATCATTCGTCAATCCCCGAATACGATACCAGCTTAATTACTTGGGATTTTACTCAGACTTTAAAGCTCCAAATCACTTGAATTCGTTCCATACCAAATGTATAGCTCGAAATCGCTCCTACAAGGCATAAAACACACAATTAATGAAAAATACTAGCGATTAAAGCACAAACTCAACTAAAGTGCAGTAAATTTGAGTGTAGTAAGCGATTAAAATACGTAATTATATCCTATCATCAATACAAAACACTTAAACAATTTCTCGTCCTCGAGCACTCAATCTGTACTTTTTTTATAGACACAACCTTTATAAACAATTCTCCTAACTCATCAAACAAGAGTATTTAAAATAGACTAAGCACAAAATCGTAACATCTTCACCTCAAGATTTGACTCACAAGTACCATGCATTATTCATAATTCACCCACTTACTCTAATGTAGAGTTCACTCACATTACCTTTCCTTCATGAATCAAGTGCCGTGACACAACAAAAGAGAGTAGTTCCACACAATAAAATTTAAGAACACTTAGGAACTCAAGATAGAACGAATTCGCTCACTCTCAGAAATAACATTCATATGCCACAAAAGATGCACCATAAGCTTGTACGTAGTTTACTACTCCACAAATCAAGGATAAATTAGGACTTTATTTGGTTTTAATGTAGGCTATGGGACAGGTAGGATGCATTTAGATATAAGAGTGACTACACCTCCCTAAATACTTTAAAACATATAATTTAACATTCAAACCTCATAATTATGTCACACCAAAATGTCACCTTCACATCAATATATATTACCCTATTATTCTTTAAACACACTTAAATCAAGGGCCACCACTTATCAAGGAATTTTTTTCACAACAATTCAACATTTTTTTTTCAATTCAAGTGGCTCGTACTTTTTTCAAACAGTGCATCTTTCTCCTTATTTAATTAGTTCCTCTCAAAAGCCAAACTAACCACCCTACACTTTAACCTTTACAAAGTTCATAAACAATTCAAGTGCTCATGAGAGGTTAGAATAGTTCAAAGATGGTTAATTCAAAAAAATGAGTAAGACATGTAATGTGGTTGCTAAAGAAACAAGATTACAGGCTCAAAGGGGTTAATTACGATACATAATAATTAGGCGGATAAAATATACATACATGGCTCAATACAGAAATGCTTGTATCACTTCCAAGACTGAAAAACTACCTTTTTGCTTTGCAAACACACGGGACAAGTTCAAGGCATCAAATGCAATGCACAAAATAACACCCAAACCTCACACACACATGGCACAAAACTCACTCAAGATTGGATTCATCAAGATACTCTAGTCAAAGTAGTGAAGTAAATTTAAAATCATACAATTTGAGGTACTTATACAAGAGTTAAAAACAGAGCTTAAGCGTCACAACCAAAGTACTCACTATTTTCAAGGCATAAGAAAGTCAAGAGATATTACTTCAATTCAAAACACAACACTGTGGCTCCTATTTCTAAAAAACTAACTACATCCTGCTCAAATAAAACTCATGAAAAAGAAGCGAGGCATAATTAAAAACTAAGGGGGAATTTCTACACTAACTAATAAAAGAAAATCTTTTTATTTTTTTAGACTTAAATCCCTCAACAAAATTATAGATCCATCGTCGGGAAAATCCAATCTTTTCTATTTTTTAAAAAAATATTCAATTAAACTGACAAAACTAAAATAGCATAGAAATTTACCCATATAATCTCCTCATCCCACACTTAAAATTGTGCATTGTCCCTAATGCACACCATAACTAATAAAGGGATAAAAGAGACTCCCTGGTAGGCCAAAGGCCGAAGCACTAACAGCTCATGGGATACTCTGACTTCTATCAAGTTTGGTCCTTCGTGCGAGTACCTCACTCTTAGTTCAAGCCATTTGGTTTGCTGTTGCATCCTTCCAATACCATTGCTTTCCATGCTCCTTAAAAAAAACTGACACTAAAAAAATCATACAATTAAAAAATAAAAAGTAAATAAAAGAAAGCAATAAAGATGGGTTGCCTCCCAACAAGCGCTTGATTTAACGTTGCGACATGTCGCGAATCACTTTTGGACTCCCCCTCGAGCTTATAAATTGGATCCCCAATTTGGCATCAAGTTTTCGGCTATGCTCCAGGGGTGGAGGAACAAATCTAATTGGCCCAAGCAACCATTGTACTATTCTACACTTTTTGGCTTTTTAATGAAGTATGTAGTCCTGTCTTTCTGGCAAGAAAAATTCCAGAATGTAGGCACCTTGTTCCTTATTCCTTGACTTCTCAATCAGCTCGGATGACTCTATTTATATATCTTCATCCAAGCACAATGTAGAATAATATTTGGAGTAGGACCAATGCGCTCACACACATGAATTTCAGGACTTTAATCATCCTCGACATCAATGATTCTAGAGTCAACAAAATTTATATCCTCAATGTCCTTGGCTGACTGTAGTCTCACTTATACAACATCGACATCCTTAAATTCTTGTTGGCTAGGTTTTTTATCTTCTCCTGTGACCTCGTCGATCAGCACCGCAAATTAACGCTGTTCTTCGCCACTATCCCCAATATTGGCTTGTTGAGCATGAACAACTCCAACCATTTGACTCAATTGAGCCTCCAAATTGTGAATAGTTGCCTCTTGCCTCTCTATCTGCCGTTGTTTCTCATTATTTTGTTCAAGAAGGTTTAATATATCCTTGATCTGCTTCAGGTCCGCACCCCCAGTTTCTTTGTTCCTATTATAGTAAGGGGTTGGGGGGGGGGAGATAATAAATATAAGCACAACCATAAAAGTGATCATTTTCACCACCACACATATCACATATATTCCACATATAAGATTGAGTTGGTTCACATAAGTCGCTGTCGGGAATATTTTGATAATTTTGTCATGAGTGCTTTTCTTCACAATATGCGTAAAGAGGATTAAAAGTAGAATTACCAAAAATCAAACTCCAATAATTTCATAATGCCATGTTTATCAAATTAACAAGTAAAACAAAAATTAAAAAAAATAAATACAACAAAATAAAAATAAAATTTCAAACTTGCAACCTAGCAATATGTACACCGACAATTACACCGTTAGTTCCCCAGAAATGGCGCCAAAATTTGATCACACCCACTCTAGTCCTAAAAAGAATAAGCGGTCATTGCAAATATAATCTGGTCTAAAAGTCAGGTGTCGAATCCCACAGAGAACTAAGGTTTTGCTATAGTTGTTCAATATCGCAAAGAAGACAAGTTTGAACAATTTCTAAGTTATAATATTAGATTTTATATCTAACTAAATAACTAATAAATTTTAATAATAAATTATCAATAAAGATACTAAAGGTTGGAGACAAGATTAAAGTGGTCTAGAGTATTGATTTCCCCAATTGTCGGAATCCTTCCTGCTATGTTCCTTGCATTTTTGCCTATGTATTCTCTACTGATCATGAGCACCTTAGGTTCCGTAATTCTCTCTCGAGCAATTACAATAATTTACTGGACATACTATCTCGAACTATGCTAATTAGCTTTATCTAACCGCTTATTATGACCACGTCAAGACTTTGTCATTTCTAAACCTACCTTTAAACCCGTTGTATTGATTCCTCACATACGTTAGAAGTGATGTTGTTCAATAACCACCTAAATATGTATCCTTTCTCAAGAAACACATAACAAATAAGCATATTCAGTAGATGGCCGTTCAATCAACAACAATAAATACGTAGTTGAACAAGTAGAGAAATCCGACAACACAATTTTATAAAATATAACAAGAATTTATCCTACAAAGGTTCCATCAATACCCTAAATAACAAATTAGCTATTCATAATTGTATGTAAAAATACAACACTATAAGTCATAACCAATAATGAAAAATAGGAAGTTGAAGAAAAAACTCGTATAAGAATTCCCCGCCTTGCTCTTATTATGTCTCTGCCTTATTAGGTCAAATCTATGTCCAAAATGGCTCTCCTCCCCTCATAAATACCATCTTTCCATGTATATATACCAAGTAGGGTCGGGGCCAAATAATTACACCTTCTCCTACGCAAAAAGGAATAATTTTTCTGGTCTGGATGGACACGGTCGCGATCACCCTATTTTGTTTGAAATTTGAAAAAATATAAAACATGAAAGTTGTAGCCCTTTTAATTAGCTTTCCAACCATATATTGTGGAGTCCAAATGGAGTTCTAAGAAAAACATTATGTGTATTTTACTACACAGTGTGTAATATGCCTGCTCGATTCTTCGTTTTGTTGCTCTATCATTCGTTGACCGTCGAATGTGATCTGGACTTAATTCCTTGGGCTTTTACTCGGTCTTTAAAGCTCCAAATCACTTTCATTTGTTACATAAAAACTATATTACTTGGAATCACTCCTACAAGGCGTAAAACTCACAATTAGTGCAAAATACTAACGATTAAAGTGCAAACTCAATTAAAATGCAATAATTTAGAATGTAATAAGTGACTAAAATACGTAATTATCGTCTATTATCCCTAGTTAAAAATATAACTGCTTTAAATCTCGTTGGTTATTATTAACATAGGTGTGTATAGGATGGAGTGATTCTTCTTTGTTTAGTGGTCATTGAATTTGAGATACGAGTATAGTATTTGGTGGTAATCATTTGTCATGCCAAAACAATTATGTGAGCTACTATCACAATTTTCAAAAGGCACCCTTGTTAGAAAAAATGCTGCAAGCTTTGATGATCGGTGTAAAATTCATAGGACACTACTTAAAGATAATGCCTCATGATCTTATGAGCGTGAACAATCACCGCCAACTCCAAATCTCATATCGAGTAAATTCTTCTCATGGGGTTTCAGCTGACGTGAAGCATGTGCAATAACTCGCCCATCCTGCATCAATACACAACCAAAACCATTGCATAAAGCATTAAAATGCATTGTATACGTCCTTGAATCGGAAGGCAACACTAACACCGTTGCTGAAGTCAATGTGGTCTTGAGCTTCTGAAAACTTGCCTATAATCATCAAACAATCAGAATGAAGCACCCTTCTAGGTCAATCAAGTCAAAGGTACTGCAATAGATGAGAAGCCCTCCACAAACCGGCAAAAATAACCTGCTAACCCCAAGAAGCTCCTATTCTCAGTCGGTGTAGTAGGACGAGGCTAATTCTGAATTGCCTCGCTCTTCTTGAGATCTGCCTGTCACACCTCCTTTTTACACACCTACACCGAAGGATAAATGTATAAGGGAGTTTTTCTATTTTAAGTGACATTATTCGAAATGGGATTATTTATTTATTTTTCAGATTCGCCACTTGGGATAGGTTTGGCTTGTGGTGTTCCAAGTCACTGATTTATCTTAAATCCCAAATCGAGGAAATTTTTAACTTTCCAAATGAAATCTGCGAATTGAAAATTCTTGAGTAAGTAATTCTGTTAATCCGAGGGAAGGTGTTAGGCACCTGGATTCCGTGGTTCTAGCGTGACTGCTTAAACTATTATAAATGGCTTAATATCTGATTTTAATACATGTAATCTTATAGTGCAGTTTTAAAGTTACGTACCGCTTTTCATTGAATTTTTGAGGAAATTGAATGCCGTTTAAAACATGTTTTTGGATCGCTTCACATGAAATACACCCGGACCCTCGACACATTTTATTTAACATTTTAGGATTTTGATTTGGGACACTTGAAATACACACCTGAATTTAGGAAGATAAAATAATTAAATAACGCACCTACAGCGGCTAACGTGTTGATATCTTCGGTGGAAGCCATGGAAATTTGCAAAATGCTTGCCCAATTTCTAAATAATTTTTATAGAATTGTTTAAAGAGGGCCGCAATTTTGTGATTTGATTTGGCGCGGCACACCTTAAATTATTTTTAAAGTACATCCTAAAAAGAACTATTATTTTCTATTAGGCATTGTCTCTAAAATGCCTAATTAATCAAAATTGCTATTATTAAAGCATTCTAGAAATTCAGACCTTAAACTCAAGTCCACATTTAAACAAGAGGGAAACCTCTTAGTTCAAACATGCAACTTAGCTTGAAAGGCCCAAAAATGTGTTGCAAATTTAAAATAATGCCTCCACGCTCCTACGTAAAAATGCTATGTTGCGCTCATGAATGAGCCCAAGTTCGATACATGTTTTACTGAGTTTTACAGTCACAAATGGGTTTGACAATCCTCAATTGTCTAAAATTCAATTTTACGCATATCTCAATTTATTTACATTCTGATGAACCAATACACTAAATCTGTCAATCAATACTCCCTTTAAACAACTCAATCAGACATAAGAAGTAGCTATTTCTATTCGATCCTAATTTCTAACAAGCAAAGCGTTGAGCAAATTGAAGCAACCGGTCTATCTTCAAATTTGAATATATTCTAACAAGGCTAAAACTAACATAATTACACGAAGCCCCATTCAAAATTTAATTTCTAAACATTATTATAAGACTAACACTAATTAAATCTAATGCTAATCCACGGGACACCATATAATTCTATAAGATCAAGCAGCTCGGTTAACAACAGTCCACACAGTCCTGTTACTATACATAATGTAATGTTCAGATGAATACAAGGGTGAAGTGAATTTAGCTAAGGTAAAATGCTGAAAATAAAAGCAGCATGCACTTCATTACATTCTTTCAATTCGATAATTCATTGGGCTCAAATTTCATAAGTTATTTGAAGCTGAATGAATACCTGGAATTCAAATAACAACAAGAGGAAGAGGGGGTTAGCAATTGAGCAGTAGCTGGAGTAGTTGTTTCAGCAACGATTGACCCAGAAATGCTCAAGAAAATGGAACCATTTCAACCAAATAAACATCCACAATTGCAGCACCAAAACTCAAAATCAAAATATAATTAAATTTGAACCCAAACCCTTGGACAACCAAAAAACTTAACTTTTTTTTTATTCTAGCTATTTCAGAATTCTATTGGAAAATCACACCTAAAGAATTTCAGAGCGCCCTTTTTTTCAATGAAACAGTAGCTCCTAGCCGCCTCAAAACTTAAGATATTTATAACTTTCTCTTTTTTTTTTTTTGAATTCCAAACTTGTAAAACAAGGAAAGGATATGCCTTTTTAAAGGCAACATGTAAGGCTTCTTTCAGATTTTACTCTACACCCTTAGTCCTTTTTTTATTTTTTAGTTTTAACTAGTTAGTCATTTTACCCAAGTTATATCACTAAGTTCCTGATATTAAACTTAATACCTAGCCTAGAAGCTTCTAGATAGTCCTATTTTCTATTTACTGCAGTATCTTTAACAAGAACTACCCAATAAACCCTTGAAACTAGCTAAATATTACTAACCTAAGTTAAAACGAACCTCAGCCCCTTTTTACCCTAGTTAATTGTTTCAGGGTATTGGAAATATATCACTTATGAATAATTTTCTAAGCTAACAGCCTCCTAATCTATTTGATCTCTAATTAGTACACCACCTATGACTAATTATATCATTGAACTAATAAAGCACTAAACTAACAATCAAAGCAAACAATTCAAGTTGAACCACAATCAAAAATTGGTAAAATAAAACTGATGTCACGTATAAGCAACAACAATCATGGATTCAAAATAAAACAAACAAAACAGCCCCCTAAATAGAACCCTAATTCAAACCTAAAAATAAGAAGTTCTGAGTAAAACAAAAGAACGAAAAATAACGATCAGGAATGAAAAGAAAAATCCAACACTGGAAAACAAAAGAAACTCCAAGAACAAGCAGACGTATTATCAAATTATCTACTAAACTAATCGAAAATAAAATTATGGACCTAGAACACTGAACAGATTAACATTAGCTAATTTTTAAACAAAGAAGTCAAATAACAAAAAGAAAGAAAAGAGAACTCACCCATGAAAGTCCTGAACAAAGGCTGGCTTTCAGTTCAAGCTTTGGAATAATGTTAAATGCTTGTTCTTCGAAAGAATAAACGGACATTGTTCCAGGACTCGAATCCAACACCAGACTCCGGACATTGGAAAAAATTCAAACAGCTTCGATATTCTAGGGTTCTTCCCTTCTTTGATTTTAATGTGGAGAACATCGGGCGAGATTTGAAGGAAACTAATCAGGGATTTGGGAAGAGGGAGGTGAGGAGAGTCAGGGGTGTGATTTTGGTGAGGTTTCCTGGTGGCGCCGCTCGATATTCGATGAGTTTGAGGGAGATTCGAGGGATGCTAGTCATAGAAATGGGAAGAGGAGGTCAAGGAGATGAAGTGGTGTAATTTTTAGGTTATTTGGAAACTCGCGACTGGCAGAGTCGATTTCCAACCGGCAGCGGACGACGAGGGACTGTGAGAGACGACAGCATTACGCCGGTGCAATTAGGGTTAGAGAAAGATAGGGTACGAGGTTCTCTATGGGTAGGGGGTGCTTCGAACACTTATATATGCATTAACTCTGGCATTGACACTGTTGGATCAAAAGGATGGATGGCTGTGACTAAAACATCCAAACGATGTCGTTTGAAGAGTTTGGGGGAGGGTTTGGACCGGTCTCTGTGACGGGTTTGGGTTAGATTTGGGCTGAAATATTATTTAAAAACTGGATTCATCTTCTTTCTTTCTTTTTAATTATTTTAAATACTAAATTAATTTTATTAAATACCGAATTAAAACATGATTTAAACCTAAAATTAAGCTAATTAATTTCCCTAAGATTAATCTATTTTCAATTTAAAGAAAACTAAAAAATAAAATGTAAAATCACTATTTTGTTATTTTCTTTTATTTTTTTGGTAATATTAATTAACTAGTAAACTAAAAATATAAAATTGAATCCTAAATGCAAAAAGTGCTGTATTTTTTATATTTTTTATGAATTATATTGACCAAAAATGCACACAAAAATTCAATTGACCACAAAATCATGCAATTAAATTACAAAATTAAAAGAAAAATCCTAATTTTATGAACTTTATATGAATAATTCAAACGAGACAAAAATCACATGCTCACAGCTGCCCCTCTTTGCTCGGAGGCACGAAGATTTTCAGGCAAGGATAAATGAGCAATCATGAGAGATTTTTTCCTGCTTGACAGTCCATGAGAAGCGTCTTAAAAAGCTTCACCGCAGCCTGGTTCAGAGGTTGCCTGCATATCCTCGCCCAACGAGGAATCATGTCAGTGTAGTTCAGGAATGTTTGGTATCTGGGACTATAGATATTGTGCTTTTACTGCTGCTACTGCTTGCTTACCTCCTTATTACACCAAAGGAAAATAAAAAATTAAGCTAGCTATGCCTATCAACTATGACTTACAAGATTCCTATCTATAAATCTCTTAAAACTTGATCTTGAGTCTTAGCTAGATCTGCTATGGACTCCGATCTAAATCTTGATGCTCATCTGGTGCATATGCTGGTTCTTTCTTCAGCATTGTGTCAATACGGTACAGACGGAGCTGGTAACTTCAATCAATTTTTGAGCAGTCCGCATCTCTGTTCATTTCAGCATTTTGAATTCACTTTTGTTCTTTTTCTCCCTTGCTTTATTCCGAGTTGAGACTCATCCTTTCGATTTTCTCCGGACTTGTGCTTCGAGGTTAAACCTTCTAAACAACAAACAAACAAACGGAATTTTCTGCCCCAGTTTTGGACTAGAAAAATTTCTTTTTATTTGTGACAAAAATCTGAACTCTTACCCCTTTTTTAGGGATAAATCAGGGAAAACTCTTGTGGCAAAACATCAATTCAGGGATTGGAGCCCTAATGTTGGATAAGGAAAAAACGCTCAACTCAAGAATTGAAGCCTTAATGTTGGCTAAAGTAAAAACGCTCGAATTAGGGAATGGAGCCCTAATATTAGCAAAGGGAAAACACTCAACTCAGGGATTGGACCGCTACTGTTGGCCAAAGGAAAAATGCTCAACTAAGGCATTAGAGCCCTAATGTTGGCTAAAGGGAAAAATGCTTAACTCAGGGATAGATGCCCTAATATTTGCTAAGGGAAAACGCTAAACTCATGGATTGGAGCCCTAATGCTGGCTAAAAGGAAAACTCTCAACTCAGGAATTGGAGCCCTAATGTTGGTTAAGGGGAAAACGCTCAACTCAAGGATTGGAGCCCTAATGCTGGCTAAGGAAAAAGCGCTAAACTCTGGGATTGGAGCCCTAATGTTAGCTAAGGAAAAAATGCTCCACTCAATGGAGCCCTAATGTTGGCTAAGGAAAAGACGCTAATCTAAGGGACTGGAGCCCTAATGTTGGCTAAGGAGAAAATGATCAACTAAGGGATTGAAGCCCTAATGTTGGCTAAGGAGAGAATGCTCAACTAAGGGATTTGAGCCCTAATTTTGGCTAAGGAAAAACGCTCAACTCAGGGATTGGAGCGGTGATGGTGGATAAGGAAAAACGCTCAACTCATGGGTTGGAGCCCATATATTGGCTAAAGAAAAACACTCAATTCAGGGATTAGAGCCCTAATGTTGGCTAAGGAAAAAACACTCAACTCAGGGATTGGAGCCCTAATGTTGGTTAAGGGAAAACGCTCAACTCAGGGATTGGAGCCCTAATGTAGGCTAAGGAGAAATGCTCAACTCGGGGATTGGAGCCCTAGTGTATGCTATGGGGAAAACGCTCAACTCAGGGATTTGAGTCCTAGTGTTGGCTAAGGAAAAAACGCTCAACTAAGGGATTGGAGCCCTAATGCTGGCTAAGGAAAAACGCTCAACTCAGGAATTGGTGCCCTATTGTTAGCTAAGGAAAAAACGCTCAATTCAGGGATTGAAGATCAATTGTTGGCTAAGGGGAAAACGCTCAACTCAGGATTGGAGACCTAACGTTGGATAAGGAAAAACGCTTAACTCAGGGATTGGAGCCCTAATGTTGGCTAAGGAAAAAATTCTCAACTTATGGATTGGAGACCTAATGTATGCTAAGGAAAAAAGCCCAACTCAGGGATTGGAGCCCAAATGTTGGCTAAGGAAAAACGCTCCACTCAGGGATTGGAGCTCTAATGTTGGCAAGGGAAAAACACACAACTCAAGGATTTGAGCTATAATGTTGGCTAAAGGGAAAAATACTCAACTCATGGATTGGAGCACTAATGTTGGCTAAGGAGAAAATGCTCAACTCAGGATACGAGCCCTAACGTTGGCTAAGGAAAAACGATCAACTCAGGGATTGGAGCCCTAATGTATGCTAAGGGGAAAACGCTCAACTCAAGGATTTGAACCCTAATGTTGCCAAAGGAAAAAATGCTCAACTCAGGGATTGGAGCCTTAATGATGGCTAAGGAAAAATGCTCCACTCAGGGATTGGTGCCGTAATGTTAGCTAAGGAAAAACCGCTCAACTCAGGGATTGGAGCCCTAATGTTAGCTACGGGGAAAATGCTCAACTCAGGGATTGAAGCCCTAATGTGGGCTAAAGATAAACACTCAACTCAGGGAATGGAGCCCTAATGTTGGCTAAGGAAAAAACACTCAACTAAGGTATTGGAGCCCTAATGTATGCTAAGGAAACTTGTTCAACTCAGCGGTTGGAGCCCTAATGTTGGCTAAGGAATAAACGCTCAACTCAGGGATTGGCAGCCCTATTGTTGGCTAAGGAAAAAATGCTCAACTCAGTGATTGGAGCCCTGATGTTGGCTTAGGGGAAAACACTCAACTTAGGGATTGGAGCCCTAATGTTGGCTAAGGAGAAAATGCTCAACTCAGGGATTGGAGTCATAATGTTGGCTAAAGAAAAACGCTCAACTCAGGGATTGGAGCCCTAATTTATGCTAAGGGGAAAACGCTCAACTCAGCGGTTGTAGCCCTAATGTTGGCTAAGGAAAAAACGCTCAACTTTGGGATTTGACCCCAAATGCTAGCTAAGGAAAAACGCTCAACTCAGGAATTGGTGCTCTAATGTTAGCTAAGGAAAAAACGCTCAACTCAGAGATTGGAGCCCTAATGTTGGCTAAGGAAAAGACGCTCAACTAAGGGACTGGAGCCCTAATGTTGGCTAAGGAGAAAACGATCAACTAAGGGATTGGAGCCCTAATGTCGGCTAAGGAGAGAATTCTCAACTAAGGGATTGGAGCCCTAATTTTGGCTAAGGAAAAACGCTCAACTCAGGGATTGGAGCGGTGATGTTGGATAAGGAAAAACGCTCAACTCAGGGGTTGGAGCCCTAATATTGGCTAAAGAAAAACGTTCAACTCAGGGGTTGGAGCCCAAATATTGGCTAAGGAAAAAATGCTCAACTCAGGGATTAGAGCCCTAATGTTGGCTAAGGGAAAAACGTGCAACTCAGGTATTGGAGCCCTAATGTTGGCTAAGGGGAAAACGCTCAACTCAGCTTTCTTGGTCACCGATTCAAGAGTGATAGCTTCGACCCATTTTGTGAAATATTCAGTGGCAACATGTATGAATTTGTTCCCATTTGAGGCTTTTGGCTCAATTGGCCCAATAACGTCTATGCCCCAGGCTGCAAATTGCTAGGGTGCTGACACAGGATGCAGTTCTGTGGGAGGTGCATGAATCAAATCACTGTGCACCTGACACTGATGTCATTTTCGGAAAAAGCTAAAATAATCCATTTCCATGGTTATCCAATAATAGCCTGCTCTGGTGATTTTCTTTGCTAGAACATACCCATTCATGTGTGGTCCGCAAACTCCTGGTGTACCTCGTGCATGATTCGTCCACCCTCTTCGGCGTCAACAGACCTTAACAAATTTAGGTCCGGCGTCCTTTTGTACAAAACCTCACCGCTTAAAAAGAAACCACTTGCCCATCGTTTGATAGTTCTCTTTTCGTCCCCAGTGGCTTGCTCGGGATATTCTTAATTTTTTAGAAACATCTTGAAATCATGGTACCATGGCTGGATGTTTGGTTCTACCTCAATCGCATTACAGTACCCATGCCTTTCCTTGATTTGGATTTCCAAGGGATCAATATGGGCATTTCCTGAACTCTACCGTCTTGAACCGCTTGCTAAGATCTTCCACATGCTGTCGGTAAGGGATGAGTTTGACATCTCGAGTTTCCCACTCTACTTGGGCTTGCTTGATTATTAAATCTGAATCTCCCATGATTAGCAACTCTTCTACATTTGGTCAACTACCATGTGCATACCTATGATCCAAGCTCCGTACTCAGGTGTAGTGTTCAGGGGTTGGTACTCATCATCAATCGGGTTTTCGGTTAAATTGTCTGCTAAAGCCTGGGCTTTCATTGCTATACGAGTGATGTAGACTATATCAAACTTGGTGAGCAAGATCTGTCATTTCGTTAACCTCCCTGTGGGCATTGGCTTTGTAGTACTTCAAAGGATCCATCATGGCTATGAGGTAGGTGGTGTAGGCCTGCAGGTAGGGTCTTAATTTTTGAGCAACCCAAGTCAAAGCGCAACAAGTTCTTTCCAGAAAAGTGTACTTGGCCTCATAGCTAGTGAATTTCTTACTCAGGTAGTATATGGCCTCCTCTTTCTTTCCGGTGATGTCGTGTTGCCCCAGAACGAAACCGAAGGAACATTCCAAGACGGTCAGGTACATAAGCAATGGTCTCCTAGGCTCAGTTGGAACAAATACTGGTGGATTGGACAAGTAGTCTTTAATTTTATCGAAAACCTTTTGACAGTCATCCGTCCACTTGACCGCTGCATCTTTCTTTAGAAATTTGAAGATGGGCTCACATGTAGATGTTTGCTGAGCGTTGAATCGACTAATATAATTCAGTCTCCCCAACAAGTTAATTACATCTTTTTTCATCTTCGGAGGAGGTAGATCTCGAATAGACTTTATCTTTGTTGGATCTAACTCAGTATCCTTATGGCTAACTATAAATCCCAAAAATTTGCCTGGCGGAACCCCAAACTCATATTTGGCTGGGTTCAATTTCAAATCATACCTGCATAGCCATTCAAAGAACTTTCTTAGATCCTGCACATGATCATCCTGAGTTTTGGACTTGATGATCACGTCATCCACATACACCTCTATTTCCAGATGCATCATGTCATGGAAGATAGTGGTCATGGCTCTCATATACGTTGCCCCAGTGTTCTTCAAAATGAAAGGCATAACCCTGTAGCAATAGGTCCCCCAAGGTGTGGTGAAGGTGGTTTTCTCTGCATCATATTCATCCATTAACACTTGGTGATATCCTGCGTAACAGTCCACAAAAGGATGTATCTCATGTTTGGCGCAGTTATCAACAAGGATGTAGATATTGGGCAATGAGAAGTTGTATTTGGGGCTCACCTTGTTCAAATCTCTGTAGTCCACGCATACTCGGGTTTTTCCATCCTTCTTCGGCACTATAACTACGTTGGCTAGCCATGTGGTGTACCGCACTATGCGGATCACTCCTGCTTCCAACTATTTCGAGATTTCTTCTTTGCTTTTATCACTGACATCAGTTTTAAATTTCCTCTGCTTTTGTTGGATCGAGGGGCACTCGTGGTAAGTTGGCAATTTTTGCACAACCAGATCATCGCTCAGTCTGGGCATGTCGTCATACAACCAGGCAAACACATCTTTAAATTCAAACAGAAGCTGGATTAAAGCATCTCAGGTTTTCTCATCTGTGTGGATGCTTATCTTGGTTTCCTGGATTTCTTCAAAGCTTCCCAAGTTAAACGACTCGGTATCATTTAAGTTTGGCTTAGGTTTATTCTCAAATTGTTCTAGTTCTCGATTAATTTCCCTAAAAGCCTCTTCTTCATCATATTTCGGTTAATTATTTCACAATTAGACAGCGTGCTTGGATCTAGGCGTGAAGTCCGAAAGCATGTCATGTTATTTATAGTTGCATTATTAGAACCGATAAGAAGAAATGAAAGAGGAAAACATCAAAATAACAAGGAATGAAGAAGAATGAACGATGAAATATTAATTTCATTTATTGGAATTTGATAATAACAGGGTTTACATCTCGAAATTTAAAGACAAAACTAGAGAAAAACATCCAAGCTACACTTTGAAATAACTTGGGATGCAGAAAAAGTAGCAGGACAAATCTACCGGGACTCCTGCCTGATTGGAAACGGTGTAGCCTTCAAATTTTGGAGCTTAGCGCTTGGTCCCATATATTACACCTCAACGGTGCTCATGCCCTCTTTCGGCTGAACCATGTGGGCTTCGTATAGCATTTCTCTCATCGCCCCACATATTTCTATAATTTCCTCGGCCGTGAAGGCCTCATCCTTCTCCTATTTTTCACTATACTTTGGTTTGACAAAGGTTTTCAAATGTGGCAACAGTCGAGGTAGGACCCACCCCTTACGGTCTCTCTCTCTTGCCCATTTCCTATCATTCAAAGTCGGGTGGAAACATAACCCAAATAAGTTCTCGGTGGTGGGCAAGGTAATTGGATAAGCCATCCCTTGCAGATACTTTCCCAACCCTTTTCCTGGCTTATATCCATGTTGTATCATGTCTTTGGCTACCATGAGGGACCCATTCGAGAGGAAGGGCTGAGGGTAAGGTTTTCCTTCTTCATGCTTGTCGGCTACGACAATTTCAAAAGCCTGATACACTATGTGCTCACTGCCCTCTCTTGCTTCAAGACATGTTATAGATGGGTCCCGATAGATTGATTGTTAATCCTCTCCGCGGACTACGATTTTGCTCAAATTTCACCAATTGATGGAGAGTAGAGGGTACAGCTCCCGCCGCATGGATCCAAGGCCTCCCTGGAAGGTTGTTGTAAGATGTGTCCATGTCCAGCATTTGAAAAGTTACTTCAAAATCCACCGGGTTAATTGTTAAAACCAAATCGATCTCCCCAGTTGTGTCCCTCTTAATATTGTCAAAAACGTGCACACAAACATTGTTGGGAAGAATCCTTTCAGTCCCAATTTCTATTTGGTGGAGTGTAGAGAGTGGGCAAGTGTCTACCCTTGAGCCTCCATCTTCCATGACCCTCTTCACATAGTATCCCTCATATTTGACTGTTAGATGCAAAGCCTTGTTGTGAGCGGTCCCTTCCGGGGGCAAATCAGCTTTGCTGAATGAGATTTGATTGATGGAAAAGAATCTTTCTACCATTCTTTGTAACTGTTCCACCGACGTTTCAGCTGGCAATAGGCTTCATTTAGGGTCTTCCTTAAAACCTTTTGATGTTATGGAGATTTCATCAGCAAAGACAGCAAAGACACTTGTTTAGGACACTTGCGCAGTTGATCAACCACTTCATAGTCTGCCATCTTCATTTTCTGGAAGAAAGTTTCTGCCTCTTGAAGACTTACATGTTCCTTGGACGGGAAGCGCTTTCTAGTGGCATTGTTTACCTCTTCCATGTTAGAGTACTTCTCAGCAGGATGGTTTTCTTGAGGCTTCCTTGAAATCTCTTTGCCTTTGTATGTAACTCTTATTTTATGATAATTCCATAATACCGCAGTAGGGTCTGTCATTGGCTGTTGTGGTACGCGTCCAATAACCATGGGCTCGTGTAGCCTCGATGGCTTAGTTGTCCCCCGTACCACATAGGCCCCTTTGGGTATGTGCATTTGTGTTGCCTTCTTCAGTTCAAACCTTTTTGGAGGGCTTAATGTCTGCTTCTATCTTTTCGGCCTCGAGAGATATAGAGAATCTCATCTTTGGGCGGCACCACCTCTCTGCTTGCTTCAACTTTCTTTTCTAGTTCTATCGGGTGACTTTGTCCTTCTTTTCCTCTTTATCTTGCTTTGGAGCGCTTTTTGGCCTTTTCTTTGCATTTGCGATGGTGATTATTGATATTAGCACTGGATCAAATTCTTTATCTTCAACGATCATCTCAATCGCTGGCCTGTTATTGTGGGTCGACAATGGATTATTAGTTACGTTGGGGACATCCTCATCCCTTAGCACTATTTTTCCTTGCTTTATCAAGTTTTCCATTGCTCTTTTCAGGGTCAAGCAATCATCTGTATTGTGCCTTTTAGCTCCTCGATGATAGGCATATCTGACGCCGACTCTATAAGCGGGCGGTGCTGGGTTTTGTCTTGTTTGGGGAACTGGTTGCAACAAAACTATTTGCACCAACTTTGGAAATAGGTTGTTGTAAGACTCACCAATTGGAGTAAATTTTTTCCTTCTGGGCAGCTACCTAGAAGGAAAATTATTCTGTGGAGGACGAAGATTATAGTGATTTTGTGGAGGAGGCTGATTTCGGGGATATGGGACTTAGTTTCTATTGGCATGTTGTTGCGGTCGAACAAACGGTTGGCCATTCATAACCGCATATGGTGGGTGAGCATATGCCAAGTCTTGATGAGGGTAATAATGTTGAGGAAATCCATTTGAGAACATGGGTCTAGGAGTGCGTTGTCTCCTTATTCCTGAAGCCTTCCTGGCTATTTCTTCTTTCTTCTTATTTTTGGTCACTCCTCCAAACTCACCTTGGATGGCTTGGGAGGTCGCCCTAATAGCTGATTGGCTCAAAATCCTGCCCATTTTCAATCCATTCTCTACCATCTCACAAATTTTAATGGCCTCTGGGGATGGCTTTCCCATGGCTGACATCATATATTGGAAATCGGCCTCCTGAGCCTGAAGAAAGATCGTGACCATCTCCACTTCATCCATTGGAGGTTTTTCCCATGATGCCTATTCCCGCCATTTGATCGCATACTCACGAAATTTTCTGATGTCTCCTTCTTTAGATTTTCCAGCGAGTTTTGATCTAGAGCAATATCAATATTGTGTTGGAACTGTTGAACGAAGTCTCTTGCAAGATAATCCTAGACGTGCCACCTACAGATATCCTGGTCTATATACCATTCGAAGGAGACACCCACCAAGCTTTCCCAAGTAAGCCATCAGTAGTTCTTCCTTTCCTCCAGCTTCGCGGAATTGATTACAATATTTCATAGGGTGGGCAATAGGGTCACCATGACCATCGTACTTTTTGAACTTCGGGGTTTTGAACCCCACAGACAAATGCACGTGAGGGAACATGCATAAATTGGTGTATGATATGCTTTTCTATCCACTTAGCCCTTGAATGTTTTGAGGCTTTGCTCAAGGCTCCTAGTTCTCTTTATCATTTTTTCCTGTTCCAAAGTTTTCGGGGTCTTTTCCTGCCCCATTGTGAACTCAAATTGATATGGCTGCAAATAAGTATAGGGGGATACTGAAGAGGCTCTATTTGGGGAGTGAGTGTTAGGAATGTGAAAGTTGAAGGATCAAATGCAGGCCTTGGCAATACGGGTTGTGTTATAGCTGTGCATTGCGTAGCAGTATTGATGTTTGGGGTTGCTTTAGATATAGCCGTCTGGGGGCGAACCTTCGAGGTTCTCCCACAAAATAAGATGAGATGGTTGGGTGTCCTAGTGGGATGCTGGGGTGGCTGATTGGGATGGTGGACGTTCCCCCCATTCTTGGCAAAAGCTTAGGAAATTCAGTAATGGCACTGCGCGGCTCTTTTCCATTCGACCAAGCGTCCCACATCTCCATCATGCGCAAACGCAATAGCCAGTTCTCCTCGGCGGTTGCTGAATCGGATGGCGAAATGCTCGAGGTTGGGCGTTCATCCATGATAGGAATTGGTGGCAAAGTGATTTTCAAAGACATTTCCGTGCTGCCCTTTGATCTGGTGAAGTAGTAATGTGAAGCCAGTGTACCAAGAACCAACCACCGTTTCAATAAAACCTAGACTTGAACTGGAGATCAGCAAATGATTAGTTTGAATAACATAATAGACAGGAAATCAATACTTGGGGTGTGATGCACCTATACAATTAAATGGTTTCTACATGATTTGCATTGACTGCATACGTCATCTCAGATTTTCTCACCCACTTGATTTTTCTCTCTTTTCTTTTCTTTTCTTTTGCTTTTGCCATCATCTCTCTCTTTCATTTTTCACTCTTATTTCTTCTATTTTCTTTCCTCTCATTTTTATCTTTTCACTTTTTCTTTTTCTTTTTAGGGTTACAGTCGAATCCTATGAAGATTGCCTGCATATCATGACCTCGTATGAATCAGACTGAGCATAGCTCATGAAAAATAAATGAAAAACATTTTGAGATTTTCGATTTTCATAGATAGAAAATACTTTGATTACAAAGACTGAAAGCTGACAGATTAAAACATTTAACAGGCTATGATGAACAAAAGAAATACAGACTCCAAATTCAAATAAAATACAGACTCGAACAACTTGACAGACTCTAGCGGAGAAAAAGTACATACTCTTGTGGTAAAGGAAATACATACTCAATATGAAAATCATGAATACATTAAAGCTCCTGGTGCCTACGGGACATTGTCTGGTCTCGTCTCTGGCCTATATGCAAGATCCCTCGAAGTTTATCTAAGTCACTCATTATCTATTTGACAAATATCATTACTGTCGTAATAAAGGTAGTGCAAGTCATGTCCTTGTACACTTGGCATTTCCTAGTAGTGTAATGAGCAATGGTCAGGATCCTTTCTCAGATTCTGCCCTTTTCTTGAAGCAGCCGCCCTATCTGATCATTCCTAGCTTCCAAAAGTTGAGAATCATGAAAGTGTTGAGTTTGTAACTGTTGTAGTTCCTTCTCCATTTGGGCTATCAAGTCATAGCGGTGTTTTCTATAAATTTTGAATTCTTTGGCTTGCTTAGTTGCCTCATCCTCAAGGGTGGTCACTTTTCTTTTACAGATTTGAATTAGTTCTTTCATAATTCCTCTTCATCTATTGCACAAATTGGGCCGTTCTTTCGATTTCTTTGCACACTGCGCCTCGATTTTTGCTATATTTTCTTTGGATTTTTCCAAGTTTTGTTGGCACTTTGAGACTTCTCTTTTCAGTTTGCTTAGCAATCTTTCATCGGCCCCTCTTCATTCTTTGTTGTTAGCAACTATTTTTATTTGTCGGATTTGAGCCCTAAGAGCCTCATTTTCTTGGTCCAGCTTCTTCTTGTCACCTTCATGGACTGCGGCTTGGAAGATGCTTTCAAACTGGAGGTCCTGAGCCTGCTTTTCCGACTATCCTATTCTAGTCCTGTACACTTTCTTTGCCTAACCTATCCCATTGCACCTGAGCCCCATCAGTGAATTGTTGCACATATGGCCTTTTTCGGGCCATTGAGGAATCTGGAACCTTTCGCCAAACCAAGCAATGTACTTAGAGTCTACATCGCCCCTAGCCCGATCTCGCACTATGGTTTTAGGCTTATGAACCTTGCATTTATTCCATATTTGGCAAATCTTTCCTTCTGGGAACGCATCTTTTAGGCCTAGTTCGATGGCTTGTTTACTCAGAACTTCATCACCATGGATGGTTTGAAATCTTCCCAATTTGCGCAAAAACCTATAGGGAGCATAGGGTTGGATGCTTCGGATGCCCATCAAGAGAATATATGGTACCTCAACTGATGTGTATACTGCCTCAGTAACGGGAAGCCATCCGAAAACCCACTCAATTTTGTCAGCGATGAAAGATATCAAATATGATAGCCAAGCCTCGGTGACCTCGGGGAATTTAATTCCTGCTACTCGGGTTTTAAATTCTTCAATACAGCTCCACCCGATCAAACCATGATTCATGTACTCGGTCCAGTGATAGAGACGCTCTTGTATCCATAGCTGTAGCAACAGATTGCAACCTTGGAAGAATTTCCCCCCTTCTCGGCATATCGTCAGGGCTCGATAGACTTCAGACACAATTAGCGGAACCACCATGCTGTTGGCTTTTTTGATTGCGACATCTAGCATTCCTACAAGGCTGATCTCTATATGACTATCTCTATGGTGACAAATTGTCTCTGTTTCCGGCATGGGTTAGACCAGTATTCGGTTCTTCGAAACCTCGGGGATTGTCGTATAAATGATGCAAGAAATAGAGTGTGCAAAACCCTTTCGATATATTTCCATCCCGAGTATCCCGCCTAATGCTTAATAAGTCTAGGAACCTATGGGGAGTCACCGGTCTTGGTGCCAATGGATAGAGGCTTCTGAGATTTCCATTTATACCCACTTAACCAGCTATTTCTTCCAACATCGGTGTGAGCTCGAAATTGGAGAAGCGGAATACGTTGGAGTGTGGTCCCAGAAGGGTATCAAAGCCTCAACTATGTCCGGCCTTGGCTTGACTTTTAATAAACCGAAGAGGCTCCCCAAAACTCTTGTCATTAGTTCTTTGCTACCCATTCTTAAGTCATCCCACCACATATGGAGCTTCAAGGGGATCTCTTTAAGGGTAGTTAGGGGTTCAATTTCATCTGTGCTCATCCTGTACATTATTAAAAGTGATTTAAAAACTTATTGTGACCCCGAAGGAAGAAAACATCATTTTTTTCGAAAATTCTTTAATTGTTTATTTTAAGACAAGACTTCGGCTTTGCAGATACGGCCTTTTAGTACCTCGAGGGGGGAGAAGAAGATTTTAAGGCTGTGTCTGCTAACCGTCGAAGATGATTCAAGGTTGTCGTTTTTGCAAAAACAAACTTCCAGCGCCCTTTTGAGGACATTCGGCTTATTGTAGACAAGAATGGCATCACCTGACTTATTTGAGGCTTAAATTAAATTTTTTGTTGTGTTTTAGGTTATATTTTTCAAAAAGGAAGTTGGACCCGATGGGGGTTGCCTACGTGTCCCGCATCCGGCGGCAATAAAACATGCGTAGTTCAGGCAAAATGTGTTGTCAAAACAAAAAAATACGTTAAAAAGTCTCTCTTTGTTTTTTCCTTTTTTTTGGGCTTCACTTTTCCTTTTATTCAAAAATCTGGTAGCATTTCGGTACTATTTGGGCATTGATCTTTTGAAACAAGAGATTACCTTCATTCAGTCCTAACACTACTATTTTTCTAAATTTTCTCTCATTATTTGCAAGCCGTTCAACATGCAAATCCAAGCAAATAAATGCACAAGTAGCACGTAAGATGCATCAGGATGGTCTTTCCATCTTAGTTCACCTGTCCTAGACGGACCCAACCCCTGCATTGAGTCCCGTGAGTCAAATGCACGTGATGCAAACAAACGTTCCTACTAAGGATCCGACATGAGGTTTTGTTATACTAGGTTTAAACCCTGGGTTTATTGTTCTAGACCTGGCTTACCCGAGCGGACAACTCGAGCGGGAGGGGGGGCAGCGTATCGGGGATACAGAAGCTCCGCCGGATTAGCAACACATCCAAAACTCGTTCTAAATTGGGTATGACTTTAATCAGAAGAGAAGTCACCTGAAGTGCACCCTTCTCCATGATTTAGAAGACTCAGAGAGGAAGGGTTTCGTAGCAGTTTATATACATTTCACCCAATATCAAAGAGGTAAAGCATTTAGCTCATATAGTATGGAACATGCAGGAAACTCAGCTAAACCGAATATAATAGTTATTCAATGCTCAAATTCTTGTACCCTGAACCAGAAATTCTGGGTTCGTCCCCAGCGGAGTCACAAGAGCTATCACGCCTTCTTTTTACAGACCTACTCCGAAGGATAAATGTATAAGGGAATTCCTATTTTAAGTAACATTATACGAAATAGGATTCTTTATTTATTTTTCAGAGTCGCTACTTGGAATAGGTTTGGGTTTTGGAATCCCAGATCACCTATCTATGTTGAATCCCAAATCGAGGAAATTTTTGACTTTCCAAATGAAGTCTGCAAACTAGTAATTCTTGAGTAAGGAATTGTGTTAGACCGAGGGAAGGTGTTAGGCACCCTCGGATTTCGTGGTTCTAGCACGGTCTCTTAAACTATTATAAATAGCTTAATATATGACTTTAATACATGTCATCCTATAGTGAAATTTTAAAATTACTTACCGCTTTTAATTGAACTTTTGAGGAAATTGAACATTATTTAAAACATGTTTTTAGATCGCTTCGGGTCACATGAAATGCACACCCAAATTTATGAAGGTAAACTTATTAAATAACGCGCCAAAAGCGACTAGCGTGTTGATATCTTCGCGGGAAGCCATGGAAATTTGCTAAATGGCTTACTCGATTTCTAAATAATTTTTATAGAAGTGTTTAAAGAGGGCCGCACAATTTTCTGATTTGATTTGGCACGGCACACCTTATAGAGGCCCCGTATCTGGTCTAGAAAGAAAATCATAGAACCTAGCTCGAGCACCCCCTGATTGGCCTCCACCTATAGAACAACCCCCTACCCACCTTATCTCTGCCTCTAGGCAATCGAACGGCTGGTGGGGTAGCTGATGCTATAATCATAGGCTTCTAACCCTAATGCACTGTTTTGCCCCGAACCTTGGGGCAGAACCTCTGCACATGACTAAGATCCCCGCACTTGAAACAGCCTCTCGGTATGGTGGGTGCTGGTGGGAAATATGAACTCGTTGGATTAGAATTGAAATAGGGTCTCATTGGAGCACCCCAAGGAGGCAGCAGTACTAGATATGTTTTCTTGATGGAGTGACCCATCATGAACTAACCTCCACCCCCGTTCGGGACCCCTTTGGACTCTCCAAAATATCAAATTGCTTATCCCTCATAGCCTGATCTCGGCTACGCTGACGTACACCATCGATCCTCTAAGATATCTCCACAACTAGCTCGTATGAAGTCCCCATCTCAACCTCTTGGTCCATAGTGGTCTGAATATCAGTGTGCAAACCTGCGAGAAACCACCTCACTCTATCTGTGTTTGAAGGAAGTACCGTAAGTGCATGGCGAGGAAACTTAGAGATCCTCACCTCATAGTTGGTCACTGGCATCTGACCCTTCTAGAGCTGCTCAAGTTGAAACTGTAACTCTTCCCTCTGGGATGGTGGAATATACCTATCCAGAAAGAGACTGTGAACATTTCCCAAGTCATGGGAGGAGAATTTTCTTGTTCTCCAAGAAGATATGACTACCACCATCTACTAGACCTGCCCTCCAACTAGAAAGTAGTAAAGTTTACCCCATGGGACTCCAATACCCTCATGTTGTGCAGTCTATCCCTGCACCGATCAGTATGTCCAAGGTATCCTCATGTAGTTCACCTATAAATACAAGAGGATATAGCATGGTCCATCTATCTAATAGCTTCTTTAGATCTCTGGCCGTAGCTGATACAGGCATAGGTATTGCTGTTGTCGCTGGCTAGGCTTCGCTCGCGAGTAGTGTGACCATTGTCTTATATACATTAGTTTCATTCCTAAGAGCCTAAGTAGTTGGGGTAGTGCTCCCCCTCCCGCCTGAGATACGGTTGGGTGCGCTCGAAATGAACTAGCCCGAGTCATAGAATGCATGAATCATAACATACGGCCCATGACATCCTAGAATCCTGGCACGGACATGAAATCCAATGGGGGTGGATCTGCCGCATGCACCATACCGTGCTCCTCAATAATAGGATCCTCTACTGGATCCGCTGGTGGGATAGTTAGAGAAACTCTAAGATGTACTCGTCCATTACCACGGGTTGAAGCCCTCCTACGGCCTGTGCCCCAGACTCTAGCATTGAAGGTGCAACTCATCCATGGTCCGGAACATCCGATGCGCACATTCTCACTATGTGGGAGAGAATGAAAGAATGATATTTAGTACCATATCAACTACACAATAGGAGATGAAAAAAGAGTAGTTTTCTTAACACCATATGCCCTCTCTAAGATAAGTACAGATGTCTTCACCTGATTTGCAAGACTCTATTAGGACTTCTCATAACTTGTGAGACCCACATGAATCTAGTGCTCTAATATAATATTGTAACAATATAAGTCTCTTATAGGCCGTGAATGCACCCAGCACTGCCACTAGGCAAGCCAACAGTAAACTAACCACGTAATTTCCCTTTTTTCAAGTAATTAGATTTTCCTTAATTAAATGATCTAAGAAACGACGGGTTTCAATAAATAAAATGAAAGCAGCTTATTGCAATCATAGCCACAATAATAATCCAAAACTAGAAGTCTACTGATTTGTTCCAAAACTTGGTGTCACAAATATATAAGAAATAATAGATTATACAGAACTCTAGCTAATGTCTGAAATATATAGACAAAATGAATGTAAAGGAGAGACACTAGGTGCTGTGGAACGGCTCAGGAAGCAGCTCGCCACTAGGCCTCCGGGTAACGGGGTAACCTCGAAAAAATAGTGACTAGAGGTTGACTTAGATACTTACTATGGGTCAAAAATATGAATAGAGAAATTATAAATGAACATGGGATATGTGAATAATAATAATAACTCATTAGCAAGCATGAACATGTAATTCTTTCGCAAATAAATAAATTCCAAGTAAATTCTTGTCATTAATAATTGTAATCGCACAAACCAATAATAATATCAAGTATGATTAGGCTCCAAGAAGTATTAAGCATGATTTATGCCGAGATCATACGACCTGATCCAGAATAATGTGAACATTACCAAGGGACGGTGTTTGGCCCGCTCCAAAAGAAATGAGGATACTTTATAAGCATTTGACTTAACATTCTTACATGACTAATACACAATGTAATACAATTTAAATTAATGGTGAAGTTACCTCCAAAAACTCATGTAAATGCAATTCGGTATTTGATAGTTTCTTAATGAAGTTCCAATATGATTTAGATAATCCAATTAACAATTAGGGCGCAAAAAGTACAAGTATTTCATGATTTGGGTTCTAATCTACCCGAACATAAGCATAATTAGTAGCTACACATGGACTCTTGTCACCTCATTCGTAGTAGCTCCCACAAATGGAAGAACATATCAAAATATATCACCTATAAGGTAAATTTCCTCTTACAAAGTTAGGCAAACGACTTAACTTGTCTCAAAGATAACTTTCTAGCCTCCTCGAAAGTTACAAAACTACTAAAGCACATATGGAGAGTCTTATTTAGGGGGATGAGGATCTACGAAGTAAAACAACATGTCAGGTCATTACAGCAAATGCCTCGGCTTTCGTCCCCCTCTTTGACTATTTTTTCTTCTTCTTGTTGTGACTTGGTTTCTCCTTCAATCATTGTTGCCACCGCTCATCCCTCGGTCCTTGTTCGTGCATTTTGTCCTATTCCTTCTTTGGCATATTCACTATACTATCTTATAGACAAAGAAGAGAATGAGTTGGCATATGGCAAAGAAGATTTGATGCCTCGCAATGGGAGGTCTGTTGTTACAGGTACGGGGTCGCTCGGGCCGCCAATGTAACAAAAGGTGATTTTGACGATGCATGAGACGACAACCAATATCATCAAATATGTGGCCAAACCACTGTCATTCCCGCTTTTTCCTCCGCAGAAATCGAGTATATAACATTCGGTTGGGACAACTCTTTCCTTTTGGGAAAGGGATTTGCAATTTTGAAAAGTCACCACCTAACGATTTTAAGGTGCATTAGGGCACCTATAATGTTCAACTACGGCTACATTTTTGATAATCAGAGATAGGGTAAGGGCTTGAAATTATCCCAAGGGGAAGGTGTTAGACACTCCTCAGGATCCAATTGTGTGGTTCCCGGCCAGATAGTTCTTTGTGACAAATATACAAAAAAGACTCAAATAAGAGGTGATTCTGAATACATAAGTGTTTGGAAATAGTAAAAATAAAACAAAGTTTTGAAAGAGTTTTAACTAAACATGCTGATGAATTCAAAAGGAGTCCTAGGTTTATTTGTAATATGGATCATATCAATACAATACCCGATAATCTACACGTTGTATTAGCTTACCAGTCATCATATCCATATCTACCATTCCCACCCCGTTAAGGTATTAAAGTGTGTATTGATCTTGATCAATATTGCATGCTATTACCCATCCCATTTCGATCAGTACCAGAAGAATTAAGATTACTATTCCTATAAAAGGGAGGATTTTAGGCTGATTCTTGGGTTTTAAAGGTAAAAAGGCTAAGGCGTCATTCAAAACACATAGGAATACATATTATGGGAGACATGTAAAACAAATCCGAGGCTCAGATATACCTCATCAAGTAAAGCACATAAATAGCATGACTTAAAACATATTTAGGGCCAGAATTTAAAGTACTAAGACAGGGGTGTTTTAATTGTTAAAGTAGACCAATTTATTACATAACTTAGATAAGAAGTCCGAATTAGGCCCGCCTGTTGGTTATAGTAGTTTCTAATTAAACAAATACAGTTTCAATTTTAACGTTATTACCTAAGGATTGCCTAAGTGTGTTTTGGTGATACCCAATGAGCATGACATCTATTACTGATTCAAAAATGGCAAGGCAGTAATAGTTTTTTTAAAAATGGACAAATTTGATCCTATAGGCATGCTTTCTAAACCGCACTGATGACAAGAGTGAGTTTCTTAAACTGATTCAAAGTAGTACGAGTCAAATTGATTTTTAACTAAAATGGTTTCAGATTATAACCTCTATTTTTGCTGATTTTAATTCCTATAGACATGGTATATAATATTAAAGCTAATTTGGTCCTATCGGCATGGCATCTAATGAAGTGGAGTAGGCAGAATTTATTTAATCACAATGAAATTCCTATGGACATGATTTCTCTATTGATATTAACCATATAGTCATGACCTCTAGTTCAGAACCTGATTATAACTTCCAGGCATGATGTATGATTGTAACCATTAGACCCTATAGGCATGAACTCTAAGTGTGGAGTTAAACTATGCAGAATTTGAAAGTAGATCCTATAGGTAGGATATATAGGTGTAGAATCAAAATATGCAGAATTTGAAGCAACAGACCATATAGGCATGAAATCTACCCTCCTAACAGCTAAACTTGCATAATAACCTATCCCTTTTCACTAGTCAACCCCAATATTTATTTACAAATTATTACAGACCAATTGCTGAATTACAAGAGAAGTGCAAAATAAGAAGTTACAACCAAAGAAGCCTGATTGTGACCTCTTCTCTGAGTTATGGAACAAAACACCTAAAATGCCACTTATTTCGAAGCCTTTCCCTGACCTAGGTGTGTCAATGTTCCCTAAGTGTATCAAGGGACCTCGGGCAGTTTTTACACCTAGGTTTGCAAAACCAGATAGAGAATAAGTGCAATATTGAAGCGACCAGCCCTTATTGTCCAAGTTCAGAGTGAGCTCAAGGGTCCCAAGAAAAGGCTCACACAAGAGGGGTAGTGTCACACCTCCTTTTGGCTTACTACACCGCGGAAGGGCGCAATAAAGTGAGTTTTTTTCAATTTAAGTGACAATCGAAACGGGATCATTTAATAAAATAATTCATAGTCGCCACTTGGGATAATTTTATGGTGTCCCAAGTCACCGGTGTAAAATCCTGAATTGAGGAAAGAATGACTCAATTAATATAATCTGCGAATCAGAAATCTGGGAAAGGAATTCTGTTAACCCGGGAGAAGGTGTTAGCCACTCTCGAATTCTGTGGTTCTAGCACGGTCTCTTTGATCCTACTTGGCTTGTCATGAATATTAATTAATTTTATATCTAATAACATGAGGGCCATGCATTTGTCATTTTCATTTGGCGCGGCGCGCCTCAAATTTTCAATAAAACTAGAGATTTGAACTAATATGTAAAGAAGGTCATTGAGATACTACAACAACTGAAATTAGATTAATATACATAAGCTTAACTCCTACAACTCTCATTTCTAACAATCAGATCGAATAACGACATGTTAGCACAGAAAAATGATTTTTAGCCATTTTATCCCATTGTAAATGTAGCCCTTGTTGTGTTTCAAAGCCGTAACACTTAGTTTTTTAAAACCTATTAGTTCTAATGACTAAGTGAGGAAACGGTAATGCCAATAGTATAATCTCCATCATTAACAAGCAAATATCAATCTTTGGTCACGATTATTCACAATTTGTTACTCATATTCACAATAAGAGCCACTTTATTCCAAAACGATCATACTGCGGGAATAATAAGAACACCAAATGAAAGCACAAGTAGATTTCAATATTACCTAAATCAAAATCAGCTAGCTACCTCGATCCCACAGATTTTAGGACCATCATAACAATAACACAATTCTATATATTCATAAACACTAAAATAGGAGAAAACCGAGTGAACAAATCCAACATATGCACTGTTTTCAAATCAGAAATTCGCGTAAGTTGAAACAAAGACAGTAAACAAAGCTGGAACAACTGAACAGATGGGAATTACACCAACAATCTCGACCAGAATTATAATCATAAACTCAAGCGGGCATGTAACGCAATGACAGTAGGTCTTAATTTCCAGCTTTAGTCAAATTTCGAACATAAAACAGAGATATAAAGAACAGGGGATTACCTGAGCAATATTAGTTTAACCAGTTTTATTTGCAATGCAATTACAAGACGAATCCAAGCTGTAAAAACAACGAAGAATTACACCATGAACCTCGGACGGCGACGAGCCAGCTTCAAACCTCAAACTCGCATCCAATTTTTGAAACCAAATCTGATATCAAAGATTATAAACAACATTTTTGAGAAAACGACCACATGTAATCTGAACAAAGAACTGGACACTAGGGACAAGCTGGTCGACTCGACCCATACCAGAGCGGAGAAATTGGTGACCCTCGACAATGTTAGAAAACTCAGAAAAAAGTCCAACAGAAACCTAAAATTGGAGTCTGTTTCGACGGGATTTGTGGTTAATGGTCAGAGGTTTCACCGGTGTTTTGGAGGGCGGAAGTCTGTGAAAAAGAGGACCACACAAGGGGGGTCAGCTTTGCGTGGCTGGTCGCTGGAGAAGACGACACACAAGAGGGGGTCCTTTTTTGTTCAAGCGCAGCCCTCCTCTCTTTGCTATCAAGCATCTCCAGACGTGTATATGTGTATTGGATCATTGTGTATTTGTTAAGAAGTAGCCAAAGTTGCCAGTCCCCTCCCAGGCGTCTCTCTCTGTATCTCTATTGTGTGTATTATTCAGAAGAGGCAAGGCTGCGCATCCCTCATTCAATTTCCAGCCTCTATCGTGTATTGTGTATAGATTATTTATGAGTTAAGCTTTTAGGTTAGGAAATGGATTTGAAGAATTTGGGCTCACTTATCACATGGCCCAATTTCGAATTTGCTTTTAAATTTCCTTCTTTTTTTGTTTTAATTAATTTAAAAACCCAAACTAAATTCCTGAATCAATTCAAATTGTAAAATTCAGCTAATTACCTAACTATGTAAAAATGATCATTTTTTCAGTTTTTGATTAATAATGCAATTAACTCAATGTAATTAATTCCTAAATACAAATTGAAACTAAGGTGGTATAAAATTAAAATGTGATACTTTTTATGGCTTTTCTATGATTTTAAAAATATTTAAAATGTATGAAATGCAACTAAATAAAGAAAAATACCTAAAATTAATAAAGATTTGTTTTGGTCTATTTTTAAGGAGTTATTGTCATGTAGCGCAAAAATCACGTGCTCACAGCTGCCCCTCTTTGCTCGGGAACCCGAAAGGTTTTCTTGCAAAGATAAAGTGAGCAGTTACGAGCGATTTTTGCCCACTTGAATACTCCATGGGAATCATTTTGAAATGGTTGACCGTACCCTGCTTCAGAGGTTGCCTACATATCCTCTTCTAAAGAGGAATTAGATCAGTGTAGTTGAGGAGTGAGTGAGATGAAGGAGCATGCTGAGATAAAGATCCGGTCGAGGTGCCGTTCCGCCAAGGTTCCGGTCCGCGGTCTTGTTATTACATCAAAATCAAAGGAATGGAAAAAGACTAACTAATCCTGTCAACTACGAGTTACAAGATTTTTATCTATAAGTATTAAGAAGCTTGATCTTGAGTGTTGAGTTGTTCTTCACTCCGACTTTAGATTTTAACCTTGAAGCTTGTTATGTGCAGGTGCTAGCTTGTTCTTCTTCAAATTTTGTTAATTAAGACCAGACAATATATCGCCTGTGACCTCTACTATGCCTTGAGAAATTCACCTCTTTCATATGCTTTTATTTGGATTAACTTCCTGCTTGCCTTCCTTTTTTCTTCTTTTTTTCTTTATTATGACTCACTTTTGTTGATTACCTCGAACATTTGACTCGCATTCTCACCACGAGCTTCTTTTGCTGCTGACTTGAATTATAATCTGAGATGTTTTCCCCTTTCTTCATGTGGATGCCTGATTGCTGAACTCGAATTTGGAAAAATATGCCCTTGTTCTCCAGGTCGGTGGCTGATTATCAAAACTTGACATTTGAAATATATTCTCTTATTCTACAGGTGGACGCCTGATTACCAAGACTTAAATTGTGAAAAATATTCCTTTGTTCTATAGGTGGGCGCCTGATTATTACAACTTGAATTTTGAAAAATATTCCCTTGTTCTACAGGTGGGTGCCTGATTATAAAAACATGAAATTTTAAAAAATATTCCCTTATTCTCCAGGTGGACGCCTAATTATCAAAACATAAAATTTTGAAAAATATTTCCTTGTTTTACATGTGGCGCCTGATTACCAATACTTGAATTTTTGAAAACTATTCCCTTGTCCTATCTAATTTTTGAAAAATATTCCCTTGTTCTATCGATTTTTTAAAAAAATTTCCCTAGTTCTACAGGTGGGCGCCTGATTGCAAAAACTCGAATTTTGAAAAATATTCCCTTGTTCTACAGGTGGGCGCCTGATTACAAAAGCTTGAATTTTTTAAAAAATTTACCTTGTTCTACAAATGGGCACCTGATTACCAAACCTTGAATTTTGAAAAATATTCCCTTGTTCTACACGTGGGCGCCTGATTACCAATACTTGAATTTTGAAAAAATTCCCTTATTCTACAGGTGAGCGCCTGATTACAAAATCATGAATTTTGAAAAATCTTCACTTGTTGTACAGGTGGACGCCTGATTACAAAAACTTGAAATTTTGAAAAATATTCCCTTGTTTTACAGGTTGTCGCCTGATTGCCAAAACTTAAATTTTGAAAAGTATTCCCTTGTTCTACAGGTGGACGCCTGAGTGCCAAAACATGGAATTTTAAAAAATATTCCCTTGTTCTCCACGTGGGAGCCTTATTGCCAAAATTTGAATTTGAAAGATATTCCCTTGTTCTATAGGTGGGCGCCTGATTTTTAAAACTTGAATTTTGAAAAACATTTCCTTATTCTACAGGTGGGCACCTGATTACCATACCAAATCTTGCAACCTGAAAAATTTTCCTTTTAGACTGCTGCCTGTGTACCTGATCACAACAAAACTGTTAGTATTTATGCCCGTCACTAGAGGGGGGTGAATAGTGCGGCACGAGAATATTGATAAATATTGCGGAATTAAAATTGCAAGAATAAAATAAATTCGTTAATTAAAATAGTAAGGAAAGAACACACCGAATTTATCCTAGTTCACCACAACTTGTGGTTAGTCCAGTCCCCGAGAGACTCTCTCGAGATTCCACTAACTCCGTTAAGCTTACGGGTGCCTAACAAACCGTTACACTTACTCGTAGATGTACACTCTACAAGACTTCAACTTGCTCGAGGATACCGCACCTCAAGACTTCACCTTGCTCGTGGATACCGCACTACAAGACTTCAACCACTAAGATTGAGGGTACTTAGCAAACCCGACAATCAATGAGAAGATATGGTCTTCTCAAACACCTTTCTCTTTTACAACAAGAACTCTCTCAAAAGAGTGGATAAAGAGATACAATATTAGCTCTATGAACAACTCAAAGTTGTCTCTCAAATGGCTCAACAAAAGCTCTATAATGATGCATATGAATAATGAGAGGTGTTGTGTGTTTGAATTCAGCTCAAAAGACCTCTATTTATAGGTGGTAGAAGTAGTATGTCCGTTGCTTAATTGACAATCAATTATGCTGATTTTATGCAAGGATAATCGATTATTTGCTCTAACGTTCAAAAATCAGAAGCTGACTTTATGCTGGATAATCGATTATCTGAAGTGCATAATCGATTATTTTGTTACAGTGTTCAAAAACATTGGCAACGGTTACAAGATAATTGATTATGCTATACATGATAATCGATTATTGTGCTGTTTTGGAAATTCCGGTTTACACTGTCTTAACATAATCGATTATCACAATAAGCATAATCGATTATTTCTGTCCAGCTTTGAAAGACATGTTTAAAATTTATTTTGGCTAAAATGAAAATGTTTGAAATCATTTTGTTTGAAGTATTTGAAATATGATTTGATAAAATGATTTTATTCATATTTATGATGACCTATGTTGAGCCAAAAGACGAGATAACTTTAAACGTTGCTCTTACATTTGTTCTACCTAAAGACCTACGCCTTAGGTCTTCGGTCTTGAACTTTTGAGCTCGTCTTTGGCTTTTCCATGCAATCCGTTCATCAATATGCTCCTCGTCATTCAATCTTGATTGTTTGTCATATAATAACTTGTTCGACACTTGACTTCATTATTTGTCATTCATCGACTTCGTTGTTTGTCATTCATCAAAACCTATACCTGAAAATCATTGCTAATACAACCAAAGCACACATATCATGGATAGAATGATTTTCTACAATTTCTCCCTTTTTGATAATGACAAACAACAGGAGATATGCATATCGGGTTCCCCCTAAATTCATGCTATATCTCAATATACAGTTCATGCAAACAATTCCCCTTAATTATAATTCCCCCTCAAATAAGGCATACTATAACGTAGATACATTCCCCCTTATTTGATGCATATCGCCTAAACTCTTCCCCCTTTTGGCATTAGCAAAAAGAGAGTATAAAAAGGTTATTATCCCCTTTCGACACTTCCCCCTTTTGGGTATATCAATTGTTAGTGTCAGATATAAGATAGGAAATACAATGAGGAACATACATTGACGAAAATCATACCAACATGAAACAATACCAAATGTTAGTAAAAATATAACAACCATATCAAAGGTTATTTTTCGCAAATCATATTGCTTAAGAACATATCAACAGTTAATTTTTAACAAATCCATAGTTGTGTTAAAAACACGAATCATTTATTTTTCAAGAATATATCAACTGTTATTCAAACCAAAAATAATATTCATCAAAACATGAATCAATTATTATTTTTAACAAAAATAATTGATACCAATTGTTATTCAAGATAAAAGTTATCAAAACATGAATCAATAAAAATAATTAATATCAATTGTTAACAAAGATATATTAATTGTTAACACATATCAACTATTACGTTTTTATCAAAAAAATGATAACTAATCGAAATTCCCCCTCGATGCAATAAGGTTCCGTGCTTGGTGCATCTACTACGATATTGTAGTCTTCAAGCACACCTGCAAACGTACCTAAAAATAGGTTTTCGGTACCCAACTACTTTTGGATCCTTGGGGGTTAGGCAAATAATAATCATAGTTAAAAGATAAATCTCTATGTTTTGCAAAACATACGGGTGCTATGTGTCCTACCCGGTTGCAATAATGACATATAACATTCGGGTTGTGCATATGTCTTGGTTGAGCCAAATACGTTCTAGGTGATCTAAAGTCGTTATTCGTAGAAGCGTTGAAATTAGAGTCATTTCTAGGTGGTCTAAAATGATTCATTCTAGACTCATTAATAAAATTCCTATAGTTGTTTCTAGATGGTCTAAAATGATTAATTTTAGACTCATTAGTGAAGTTCCTAGAATTATTTCTAGGTGGTCCAACTTCATTTCTATCATCCCTTTTAATTACTTCAATTGTTTTAGGATTATCAACACTATGTTTTTCTAGTGTGTTCCTAAGTTCTATGTTCTCTATTTTCAAAGACTTACAAGAAGAACAATTTGAACTTTGATCAATTGAAGAGGCTTCATTCATCTCCTTAATTTTATTTCTAAGATAAATATTGTCATTTTCCAAAAATTTATTTTTCTCTTCTAAAACTTTAATTTTAGCCTTGGCCTCTTTGGAGATTTTTGAAGTCTTTTTCAATTCACCATATAAGTCATGAAAAGCTTCTTTTAATTCTTCAAAAGAATAAGAGTTAGAATTACTTACCTCTTCTTCCTCGTTGGCCATGAGGCATAAAGCGGCAGTTTCACGAGCTGTCCGAGTCCCATGTCACGCGCCTATGGTGTTTCTTCTTTTTCTTGTCCTTGGGTTTTGGACAATGTGATTTAGTGTGGCCAAGTTTTTCACAATTTTGGCATGAAGGACTTGGTTCTTCCTTCTTTATTTCTTTCTTCATACACTTATAAAACTTTTCAATTATATCATTGGAAATAATATCATCATCGCTTTCCGAATCACTTGCCTCTACTCTTTTAGAAGATGAGGCTTTGAAGGCAATATTCGAACTTTTACTTCTAAGGTAGGGATTAAGAATTGTGCTTTCATAAGTTTCGAGGTTACCTCTTAGTCCATCAATTGTGACATCCGTGATTCCTATCGATTCTTGGATGGCATTGGCTTTGGAACGCCATTCGGGAGTGAGACTCCGTAGGATTTTTCGAACAAGATCTTTGTTTGTGTACACTTTCCCGAGAGCATGAAGATCGCTGACGATTGTTGAGAATCGTTCGAACATAATACCGATGGGTTCTTTCTCCCTCATTTTAAGGATTTCATATTCATGTGTTAGAAAATCAACTTTAGATTCTCGGACTTGAGACGTACCTTCATAAGTGATCTCGAGTTTATCCCACACTCCTTGGCGGTTGTGCAGCAACAAATCTTCCGATAGTCATCCGGATTCACCGCACAATATAATAAGTTGACGGCCTTTGCGTTATTTTCAACTTTCTTTATTCCTCGGCATCATTCATCTTCCTCCTTTGGAACCGTGGTTTCTCCAACTTTCTTTGTTGGCATTTGTTCACCGTTCTTGATGATTTTCCATAAGCGAAAGTTATTTGATTGGATAAAGATTCTCATCCGCTCTTTCCAATATGTGTAATTTGTTCCGCCAAATAGTGGAGGCCTATAGGTGGAGTGTCCTTCGCTCATCATTCCTGCGTTCAATATTCTCAACAAAACAATATATATCGTTCTCTCAACCGGTTAAGGCTTTCAGAGAGTTAGGTTCTGATACCAATTGTTAGTATTTATGCCCGTCACTAGAGGGGGGGGGGTGAATAGTGTGGCACGAGAATATTGATAAATATTGCGGAATTAAAATTGCAGGAATAAAATAAATTCGGTAATTAAAATAGTAAGGAAAGAACATACCGAATTTATCCTAGTTCACCATAACTTGTGGTTAGTCCAGTCCCCGAGAGACTCTCTCGAGATTCCACTAACTCCGTTAAGCTTACGGGTGCCTAACAAACCGTTACACTTGCTCGTAGATGTACACTCTACAAGACTTCAACTTGCTCGAGGATACCGCACCTCAAGACTTCACCTTGCTCGTGGATACCGCACCACAAGACTTCAACCACTAAGATTGAGGGTACTTAGCAAACCCGACAATCAATGAGAAGATATGGTCTTCTCAAACACCTTTCTCTTTTACAACAAGAACTCTCTCAAAAGAGTGGATAAAGAGATACAATATTAGCTCTATGAACAACTCAAAGTTGTCTCTCAAATGGCTCAACAAAAGCTCTATAATGATGCACAAATGATATCAATATGTATATGAATAATGAGAAGTGTTGTGTGTTTCAATTCAGCTCAAAAGACCTCTATTTATAGGTGGTAGAAGTAGTATGTCCGTTGCTTAATTGACAATCAATTATGATGATTTTATGCAAGGATAATCGATTATTGGATTTAGATAATCGATTATTTGCTCTAACGTTCAAAAATCAGAAGCTGATTTTATGCTGGATAATCGATTATCTGAAGTGCATAATCGATTATTTTATTACAGTGTTCAAAAACTTTGGCAACGGTTACAAGATAATCGATTATGCTATACATGATAATCGATTATTGTGCTGTTTTGGAAATTCCGGTTTACACAGTCTTAACATAATCGATTATCACAATAAGCATAATCAATTATTTCTGTCCAGCTTTGAAAGACATGTTTAAAATTCATTTTGGCTAAAATGAAAATGTTTGAGATCATTTTGTTTGAAGTATTTGAAATATGATTTGATAAAATGATTTTATGCATATTTATGATGATCTATGTTGAGCCAAAAGACGAGATAACTTTAAACGTTGCTCTTACATTTGTTCTACCTAACGACCTACGCCTTGGGTCTTCGGTCTTGAACTTTTGAGCTCGTCTTTGGCTTTTCCATGCAATCCGTTCATCAATATGCTTCTCGTAATTCAATCTTGATTATTTGTCATATAATAACTTGTTCGACACTTGACTTCATTGTTTGTCATTCATCGACTTGGTTGTTTGCCATTCATCAAAACCTATACCTGAAAATCATTGCTAATACAACCAAAGCACACATATCATGGATAGAATGATTTTCTACTAAAACAAACAAAACACAAAAATTCTTCCTGCCCCAGTTTGATTTTGGGCAGATCCGTGAGTGTTAATCAAATCTTTTTACTAAATATCTCTAAACCTAAGTGAAGTACCATTATCCAAGAGGGTCCTGACTATTCTTAACCGATGACAGCCTTAAGATTATGTTATGTTTCTCAAAAGGTATTATTTTCCACTATGTCTTGTTGTGAGTTATATCTACTGGTGGGTCTGCTAGTGACTGATGATTGAAATTACTTCCCGTTATCCAGGCGAGTCCTGACAACTCTTAATTAGATGACGAGATGTGTCAGCTGGGGGTTAGTATTTAGGGCTAAGTCCCATCATCCAGGGGGTCTTGATGACTCTTGTTGGGAAAATATCTAATTTAAGTCCCATTTTTCAGGGGGGTTCTGATGACTCTTGTTGACTCGTGTTGGGGAAATATCTAATCTAAGTCCCATTTTTCAGGAGGGTCCTGATGACTCTTGTTGACTCTTGTTAGGGAAATATCTAATCTAAGTCATTTTTCGAGAGGTTCCTAATGACTCTTGTTGACTCCTGTTGGGGAAATATCTAATCTAAGTCGCATTTTACAGGAGGGTCCTGATGACTCTTATTGACTCTTGTCGACTCTGGTTAGGGAAATATCTAATATAAGTTTCATTTTCAGGAGGGTCCTGATGACTCTTATTGACTCTGGTTGGGGAAGTATTTGATTTAAGTCCCATTTTACAGGAGGGTCCTGACAACTCTACCTAAATCCTACTTCGACATGCAAGTCATTTTATGCCAGGTGTTATCCATGAATACTCCTAGCCTTAAAATGAGTCCCATTCTCCGGAGGGTCCTGACGCTTCCAACTTAAACACCAATTCTAACTTCTGGTTGTTTTAGCTAGTGATTGTTGTCTGGGAGGGGTTCTACGACTCTTACTAGGGAAGGTGTTGGTGCTTGCCCATGTTACCCGTACCTGACTGGGTTCCAAACTACATTCCATCTCAACTTCTATGCTTCTTTTTAACTCTCAAAATTTGTCCCCTTGTGCTCTTTGCTGGGGAGGGTGTTTATGATGGACTATGTCCCTTTTTGAGTTTTAACTGAGTCCCACATCCAGGTGGGCTTTGAGATTTTTATCATATCTGCCATGTGCCTGCCTTCGCCTGTGGGTGGCCTCCCTTAGGATCTTCTGGAATTCTCTTGCCCTTGTGTCAATCGAAGAAAACTTGTCAGTTTGAAAAGTGGTGGTTAGCTTGCGGTATTGTCATTGGAAGTGGCCTCCTTACTGTCGTGTCCGTTGTGTTCAAATTTCCCTATTGATGATGAGTTGCCTGAGTTTGTTAGCTGACCCCTGTCCTTTATGGATTTACTTTGCTCGCCCACTGCCGTGTTACATTCCTAGCCGTTTTTCAAGAATTCTTGCACCTTTCCCGAGATTACCAAGTCAATATATTATGCTTGGTTAACCCATGTGTCCTTCCCATATTTGTGTTGCGGTTCTGACTCTTTCGCTAGAAGCCATACATACTCTCTGAGATTACCGGTCAGTGTGTTATGCTCGGCCATCCCTTGAGCCTTGTGGCTTTACTCTAGTTCCCATCTTTTTGTTGTATTTCCGACCCTTTGCCAGAATTTTACATCTTTCCTAAGATTGTTGAGTCAGTTTACTATGCTTGGCTAACCTTTTTGGCCTTTCCCGTCTTTGTGTTGCGCTCCTTCACTTGCCTTGGTAACTCCGATTTCACCTTGAAAGACATTGCTTGCCTATTGGCTAACTAATTTCTATGTCACCCGTATCTCAAAAAATACCCATTATCCATTCAGATCCCATCTTTTCTATTCGTTGCATTGCCTATGAACTGACTTCTTCCCATCCTTTGCATTTCAAATGACCCCCCAAAGCACGTCCATCACCCCCCACTTCCTGTGTATGCTGTTTTTATTGACTTAAACCACCGACCTTGACCTTGAGGTCTGTTTCTCCTTCACTTGTCATGATGATTGATTTTCATTTAAAGACCTGTTGCCCCTTGACTAACCGCTTCCTTTGTAAACCTTAACCCAAAAAATACCTCTTCTTATTTGAACCCAATACCTTTTCTCTGTTGCATTTTTCCTGAACCGACATCTGCCAAACCCTTGCGTTTCACCTGATCCTCAAAACATATTTACCAACTACATTGTATATGGTGTTCTTTCCTGACCCAAATCACTAGCTCTAACCTTGAGGTCTACTGCTCCATCGCTAGCCATGATAACTTCGATTTCTTCTTGGAAGATCTTGCTTGTTACTGGTTTACCACCCTTCTTGTCACAAAAAACACCTTTAATCCATTCACCCTAGCCTTCATTATGCTGCGTTGTCCATGAATTGCTATATACCAAGGCTTTGTATTTCAAGAAAATCCTGATGCATGTTGATTGTTACCAGCTCAGTGTGCATGTTGTTTTTTCGTAACTTATGTTGCTTTGATGTGACAAACAGGTCCCCTTTTGTGCAATTGGAATGCTGGTGGTAGATTTTGAAGTAATTTCTCACTTGTTTTGACCCGACAGACTCAAGAAGAGGGAATAAACAAGACAAAATGAATAGAGTAGAGGACAAGAAATGGAGATGATTCATAACAAAACCCTAAAAAGTAGAAACCTATAAAATGCGGGTACCAACTCTAATGACCATGACATGCACATGCGTCCCATTCTGTTAAGCAAATCTTACATTCAATCCTTGTTGTCCCCCTAGTCGTGAAGCCGGGCTTTGATGCTCTGATTACCCAATCTGATTCTCAATCCTTATTTGACCTGTAGCGCTCAAAGGGTTTTCACGATCAAGCCTCTCTTACTTGTTCTTTCTCTCTATTTACAGTCGCCTCAAGGTGCTTACGAGGGTTTTCACCAATAAGACTCTTATTTGTTTTCTTTTTTTCAGCTCTCGTCGCCTTGCCGTGCCCGTGAGGGTTTTCACCAATAAAACTCTCTCATTTTTTCATTTTTTTTCAGATTACGTTGCCTTAGGGTGCCCGTGAGGGTTTTCACCAATAAGAATCTCTCATTTTATTATGTTTCCTGCTTAGACCAAAGTGTTGCCCCTGACATGAATCACCGCTACTTGCCCAACTTGGCATCTCTTGAAGACTGATAAGAAGGTCTTTCTTTGGACCATAATGTGGGCTTTTGGATTGGGTTAGAAAGAAAGGGTATCAAAGGCTCAAAACAATTCAAGTGGGTTTAAACTACAACTTTCGGAATCAAATTTCTTACAACAACCACCATTTCTGCCCCAGTTTCTTCCTTGGGGACTTTTGGATTTTTATTTTGATGAGACCGAACCGTGAGGCTGCCTACTTATCCTTACAAGTAACCAGGTCAAACGTAGTTCATAACGATACCTTGTTTTTGTTGTCATTTTCTTCTCCCTTTTTTCTTTCTATTTTTCTTTTCTTCCTTTCTTTTTTTGTTTTGTTTTTCTTTCTCTTTTCTCTTTTCGCTTTTCTTTTCTAGTTTTTCTTTTTTTTGTTTTCATTCTTTTCATTCTTTCCATTCTTTTCCTTTCACTACCTTCTCACGCTTACGGTTTTTGACTTTTGTTACCGATTCTGAAAGAGGGGTATGAAAGAAAATAATTAAATCTCAAAAGGGATAGCAAAAGATGAAGTGTTTAGATAACAGAATAAAATGCCTTCATCAACCTAATTTTCAAAGTATGCCAAATCAAGCAAGTACAATTAGTTAAAGAAATCATAAATAATATCTCATGACTGTGTCGGAATTGATTTCCATTTCTACACATTTCCCTTTCTCATCTGTCAAATATAATGTACCATTGGACAATACTCCAGCTACAGCAAATGGTCCCTGCCAGTTTGGTAAACTTGCTTTCAGGATTTCTTAATGTTCTGTTTGCCCGTGTTTCACGTGGTTCGGGCTTCAAAAGATCTCAATGGGTCCATTTCTGTTCTTTTTTCGCTCAAGTGTCTCTATTGCCTTACGATTAATCTATTAAGACCAGGCCTGGGGTTATGCATGCATGTCATGTCATTAAAACCAACAGGGAAAAAAATTCTAAAAAAGAATCGAAAATTAAACGAAACGACTAGAAATAACGGAATTGCGTTAGACAGATTATGAAAGATCTTGGACAACAAAAGCAAGTAAAAAGACTGGCGTAAAAAACCCTGGAACAAACCTAGACGATACTAAACAAAACTAGGAAAAGTAAAGGGATAGAAAGGTTTGAATCACAAGACAATATCCGGATTACAACTCTGAAAATAACCCAGACAACAGAAATGACAAAAAAATAAACCACAAAAATTCCTCTCTGGTTGACCAAGAAATGGAGCGTCTTCCCAATTACCCATCACGACATATTATCTACTAGGTTCCACATCAATAACACTAGGCACTTCACAAACCTTCATCACATTGTTCTTAACAGATTACTTTTGGGAACCTTTCGCGGCTCGTTCTGAAGATTAACCTCTGATAGTGTCGAAAGCTTAGCAGCACTCGTGCCTCCGAGGCTCCCAGAAGAATTCTTACATTCCAACATATGCATCTCATTATGCACAAGCGATGGACTTTGGCTAGTGAATGCTGCATCCGGATTTTGCATGATAATGTCACTTGCATCAATAAGCTTCTGAATTGCTTTCTTTAAACTCAAGCACTTCTCTATGTCATGCCCCGAGGCATCAAAGCAATATGCACATCTTTGAGAAACATCAAACTTTTTTGACAGAGGGTTTGGCATTTTTATCTGAATCATCTTCAACAAGTCTAATTGCTTCAACCTTTGGAACAAACTGGCATATGATACTCCAATAGGGGTGAAAGCCTTTTCTTTTTTTAGTAGACTCTCCTTCTTACATGCTTGGCCGGGCTAGAAACCTAATCCAGGAGGTTTTTGGTATGCTCGTGGGGTTGGATAAGCATTCTGTGGAGCTGGGTATGGGGAAAGTGATGTACGATTTTTTGAGTTCTATAGGGAGAAGCAGCGTTGGGGAGGATTATCTGGTACACAAGGATGTCCACGAGGACGATGTTGAGGCTGGAAATGTTGATCATCTTTTCTATTTCTCTTTCTTCCATCGAAGCTTACTTTGATGTTCTGAATATTTTTCGACCCACTCATGATTCTGCCTGACTTGATTCCCTATTATGCTTTCTCCCCTATTTTTAACTCATCATTGAAAGATTTTTCAAAAGTCGGGATGAAATAACTTAAGTAGGTGGGCTCCTAGGCTTGTAGGAAAAACTCAACCATTTCCTTTTCACCAATTGGGGTACTGACTCGAGCACCTTGTGCCCTCCATCTATGCCCAAGCTCCCTAATGTTTCCTTCGTCTTCTTTTCATTTTGGATAGGGAAACGCGGTCTGGGGTAACACTGGATTTACATTGAAAGTATCGAAAAAAATCTTGAGCCATGTCACCTAATGTAGGCCATTTACCCATATCTTGACGAGTATGCAAGTCCAAAGCTGCCCCAGTCTGGCTCTTGCTGAAATATGCTATCAACAGGTCATATTTCTCTCCAACGCCTCTCATTTCACTACAATAAACCCTCAGGTGGGCTACTGTATCTCTGTACCCATCATACAAGTTAAATTTTGGCACTTCGAACCCTGCGGGTAGGCGAACGTCAGGGGATGCAAATAGTTCTTCGCAAGCCATATTATCATGGTCTCGCATTCCTTGCTTGTTCTTCAAGGGACTTTCTTATACCTTCAAGCCTCTGGGGTAATCCATTCCGCCCTTCTTTTCCTGTGAACTTTTCATTCTCAACATGAAGCTCATCCTGCAGGCTCTGCTTGTATGAGTCAGGAACCTTGTGGGCCACCTCTGCGGGATAGTATTGGATATCATGAGCTATGAGTAAATATTCAGTGTTGGAGATTGTTGGAGGAAAGTGATGGAGCTACTGGGGTGATTGGGAAAACTTCAGTAAGCAGGTGCATCTTGAGAGTATGGAGGATCATTCGAAACCAAGATCGAAGTTTGGAGAAGAGTGGCATCAAAGCAGCTGGGTGATGGAGGGGGTGGTGTTGTCCCCGTTATCCAAGCCTGATACATTTTTTTCATGTGTTGTCTCAGCATTTTTACCTCATCAATTAATGCACTGTCCTGGTAAACCAATTACTTTCGGGCCCCGGTATCGACCAACCTAGTTTTGTTGTTGTTTGCCATTGCCTTAGACTTTGTGTTGTAGAGGAGAGTTACTACTTTAAAAAAAAAACCAACCACCCTTATGTTATGATTATAACAAAACTAAGTCATCATGTTAGCGTTAGGGCATTAAACAACAAAAATATCATATTGCGTGTAATGCTCCTAGTCACAGTTACCGGTTCTAACATGACTTCGAGGGTATGAAGTTCATATGGCATCATCCCAATTTGTTCATTTCAACCTCTCTTTTCTTTTGCTTCTCCGGCATTTTCTTGATCATTTTACTTCCTCTTTTTTTTATTTATCACTCTTTTCTTTTCACACCCAATAAGTACTCCATTTTTTCTCTTTTTTTTTTCCTTTTCTCCTTTTTAATCTTTATCTCTTTTTTTAAAACAAAATGATTCGATCGAACCCTATGTAGGTTGCCAACGTATCATGACCCCACACGAACCAGATCTTTACGTAGTTCTAGAAGATAAAAAATGGAGCGAATAAACTAACTCATTTTTTTTATTTTTTACACAACTTAAACTATGAAATGCTCTAAGAAACAAAAAAAACATTTTTTCTTTCTTTTTTTCAAAAAATAAAAAAATAAAATAGACTTGAAACCATTTCAATACCACCAAAACCAACGGTCAAAATATTTACAAAAGATGGTTACATATGAAAAAATCGGTCAATTCTGCAATTCTGGACATCCTCACAATAACTGACAAAGTTGCAGCATAATGGTAATCTTTCGAGCCATGTCTTGAACAATTAAAGCAATGGTAATTTAACCAAACTACTTTGCAGCTACAATACACTTCAAGAAATTTCCATAAACATTAGTAAATCTCAACAAATCACCCAAAAGTAGTAATCCCAAAAAAAACTTTTTTCTTTTTCATTCTCTACTTTCTGCTTTCTCTTTTTCTTTTCATCATTTTTTTAAAATTTGTTTTAAGGGCAATCCAAAGTAACAAAACTAAAAATTAAATACAAATAAATTAAAATAGCGAAAATCATGCGGAAAATAAACCAACTACAAAGTGAAATATAGACTAAAATATCGAGATTAAACTTAATAAATACAATTTTATGCTAAAAAGTGAGTGAAAACTTAAATAGTACGATTGAAACTTGACTGGTAATTGAAACTCAGCAACTGTGCAGGATAAAACTCAAAATCTAGTTAAAACTTAGAACCAAGCAAAAAAATATGCTACAAACAACTCTACAGATTCACATTTATAGCCTGTTGGACCAACTAACACCAAACTAAACTAGCAGCAACAACCAAAGTAACTTTAAGCAATATTTTCCAGCTTGTAATTCCCTGTTAACTAAATCACCAAAACTTTTGTAATGAACTGAATTCAACTGTGCAGAAAAATCAGCTTGCACTCACTAGACAATTGGTGCAAAAAGTGCAAATTTTCAAGGTTGTTTCAACAACTTTCAATAACAGTCCAAAACACTCTTATTTGAGTTCAAAATTCTTTAAACAAACTCTAATGTCCAAACCAGTTTCAGGTTTATAAAATATCCTCGAAAAATACAATTAATGCTTAGGAAAATTGTATTACAACAACAAAATGCAAAATTCTAAGATTCAAACAAGCTGGCAGGTTCGCTATTCAATTGCTTCTCAAAACTCAAAACTTCAGCAATACCTTGAGCAATAAATTGAGCAGCAGTAGGCACAGAAATTTTAGCCCAGAAAGACGACCTCAACTGTAGAAACAAAGCATTAGAATCATAGCAATATTGAGTTAGAATAACCACAAAGTACTGCTGAATAGTGCGGGATCTACTTTTAAAAAAATAGCTCAAAACTTGAATTTCAATAGTGTATTGTTGGCATATAAACTGAATCAACACAGTTGAGTTAACTGAAGCTAAAGTTTTTGCAAAATTCCCTCAACTGTTAAGAAAAACTATAGTAACAACAATCAATTAAAGTAATGTGAAAATCTCCATTGTTGAGCAAAAAATGAACAATGCAGGGCTGTGGACAGCAAGTATGAAATTCTTTTTTGCAATGGAAAACAAGCAGCAAATTATTTTCCAGCAAATATGCAACTTCTGTCAGCAGATTCTAACCAACTGGACAATAGTTTATGTAACAAGAACACTCAATTCAACAAGGAGAACAATTTAGAAGTAAAAACCAGCTTTAAAGCTATCAGTGCTAAACTCGAGCACAATCTCAATAGATACCAATTTTCGGCAGATTAAGCTTACTGTATGCTCAACCAAATCACAATTCAAGCTGCTCAATCTTTAGTTCAACTGAATCCCCTCTATTAAACTCAACAATAACAACAACTATTAAAAACCGGTGGTAACAAGTTCAAACGAGGAGAATTTCAGCTATAAATTTACTCCAAAAACATCACAAATTGGCAAACTTCAACAAGACAAGCTTCAGAACTCCACTGTCTTAGCACAAAGATAATTAGTGTTCAATGCAGGATTTTCTTTCAAACATTGGCCCCTGAATAACTCATAGATTGAATTAAAATCACAAAACAATGCTCAAATTGTTATGAAATAATATAAGAACAAGAACAATAGAGAAAAAAGTAGAGAGAGGAGTATTCTTATTGATACTTTGGGATGGTTTACAATGGGAGAGAACCCCTTTATTTATAGGGATGTGGTGACTTAGCCACCAAGTAGTAAACCCTAGAATCTCTCTAAATATAGACATTCACCTTAAATAGGATTCTATTTATAACACTCCCCCTTGAATGTCTATTCAATAATGTGCCTCATTAAAACCTTAGCTAAATAAAACCTAATGGGAAAAAATTATAGAAAAGGAAAAAGAGTACACATGTTTGAATATGCGCCTATTGGTTGCGTCGCTAAAAACCTTGCAAGGAAAACCCATTGGGACAAAACCTTGTAAGGGAAAAAGAGTGCAACGTGCATTAACTCCCCCTGAAAAGAGCATCAATTCACATCCTTGAGCATTTGCATTCCAATCTTGTGCACCATCTTCAAAACGATCTTTTGTAGAGATTTGATAAATAAATCAGCCATATTGATTTGAATAAATATTCCGCACCATGAAATTATCATTCTTGATAGATATGAACATCTTCATATAATGTCGTGGAATGACTCTTCAATATCTCCATAGAGGTATTCTCGATGCCATCATGCTTATAGTTATAGCAAGATACATACGTACACTAGTTGCACTTAGGATGTGGTACTTCAGGACCAAGAATTGTATATGCTTCAAGCAACTACAAGCTTTCATGGATTGACATATAAGTTAAGTCATATAAGCCATATAATAGACTTTAGATGCATATCAAGTTTTCATGTCATGCTAAACAAATAAGATATCGAAAACTGATTACACATACCATTGACTTTATACTTTCAAGTATTTGAACTACATGTCCAAAACTACATGTCTTTCATATGGAATCAATTCTGCTTGAATTGTATCTCTTCAATTTAGCCAATATTTGTTTGTATTCGACAAACATAAGATCCCCATCGATATTTAGCGCTATCATAGATGTCGTCGACGAACATTTTATATCGGTTCCAGTGAAATTTTATAAAGACATAACATGGAGATCTCTTTATTCATATATTCAGGTACCTGAATCTCTCATGAGATTTTATGAAGTGTTATGTCATGTGATCTTCTAGATCACTTGCCTCCCCATTATGATCACTTTGATCATTTGCTCATCTTCTTTATTAAGAAGTTATTTTGAAATCGATTTGTCTATACGCTTTAAGCGTATCAAAGACTTGGTCCTTCTGGGACTTAATATGAGCATTTGCAGTGAGAATATAGTTACTTTCTTTGGGTCAGCAAATGCGTATAGCATGCTTTGCAATATGTTGCAATTGAATTATCCTTTTATGAACTTTAGGTTCATATTATGATATTCGAGGATCTATATATACAAATGATAATTCATCCCATGTAACCTTCTCTCAAGTGTTTATCATGTCTCCCCTCATGTTAGAAAAGCTAACTTGTTTCCTCAACTTTGAGAGTCCATCTTTGTGCATTATGGTGTTAATGAAAATATACACCGCACATCAATAATAATAAGATGAAATTATTTGGCTCCTGACCCTGAACCACTTGTGAGGGGAGAATATAATATACTCTCGTATACAACGTATATCAAACTGATATATATAACTTTGTTCTCATAAGAAACAGTTTAGCTATTAAGTGGAGGCACTCAATAATTATCTTGCTAAACCAACTATGATATAAACCAACTTTTTCAAGATGAACTATCTTGAATAGAAAATCTGGAAATTATGCTCGAAGTTATATTACTGAGCAATTTACCTCGCAAGCACCGCCCAGGCTGCGGGTTAATAACAATTGCACATGTAACCATATCATAGATGCATCATATGTGGTATGCATGGCAGGTGAATGGGCCCATATTCACCTTTGATATTTCCAGAATTTATGGGATTCAACCCGAACTCTTTAGTTGGTCAATTAATTAATGAGAACAAGTAATACAAGAGAATTCGTAAAGAACTTTCTAGTTCTTTAATATTTACCCATGTGAATTCTCTATTACTGCCCGTCATTCTTAAAATGATATGGCTAACCCGAATGCCAACTGAATAAATTATCAATATTGATAAACTTCAAATTTACACCATGACATGTGCAATTATCAATAAACTTCAAGTTTATTATGATATGGGTTTTTATATCAATAAACGTCCACTTTATTGTGGTATTCTTGTGTAGTACAAACTGGAGAATAAAGCGGGTAGTTTTTCACATACAGATTATCCCGCTACAAGTTTTAGTAATAGAAGATATCAAATCTTTCCTTTATTTATAGTCTCAATATAATCAATCGCTTTCGCATATACTTTGGAAACTGAATAAGTTTCTTTGAGACTTACTACAACACAGTACCTTATTGGTAATCAATTGTGTTTCTCCAACATAGTAATAATTGGCTCTTCTAGAGCTCTCAATTAATTTTGTACTACCACAAATTCATCAACATCCATGTGGTGAATATCTCTTTTAAAGAGAAAGTTATACCATTATGGTCATGTCAAAATTATATGCAAGATATGTTTCTTGCATTATTATTGTCCTTTGATAATCACATTGACAAATTATTTTGGCGTACAATAGGTACGTGACCAATGACTATTCATGCCATAACAATGATATTATTTTCATATATCATCTCAAACCTCCTTCTAGGGGTGAGTGTGGTATATTCAATACCAATTTCATGTTCATATTCTTCCAATAATGAATATGTATTCGTGAATTAGATGTTGTCACATTCACTGCGGGGATATGTGATTTTGTTATCCTTTTCAAATCTGTAAATGCGTCTGCCATTCGATTTGCTATTCTTTGCAAATGGATAATATTTTGCACCTCTTTTTCACAAATAGAGGTATGTGGATCAAGATGAGATAATGATGCATTTTTCCACAAAATTTCCCGTTTGGTTTCACCAACTTCTCCCCCTAATTTTGGGAAAAGTGTCTCATCGAATTGACAGTCTGCAAATCGTGCAGTGTACAAATCCCCTGTCAATGTTTCGAGGTAGCGAATAATGGAGGGCGATTCAAAACCAAACATATATTCCTAACCTTCTTTGCAGACCCATTTTGGTGCAATATGGCGGTGCTACAGGCACATCTACTGCACATCCAAAAATTCTTAAATGGGATATATTAGGTTCATGACCCAAAACTCATTGCAACGGGGAATATTTGTGATAATTCGTCCTTCTGAGACGAACTAGCATTGCTGCATGCAAAATGGCGTGACCCCAAACCGAAGTGGGCAGCCTCGTTTTTATGAGTAAATGAGGAATTCAAGATTATTCTCATCTATTGTCTCAATATGATATCCATTTTGAATGATATCTTTAAAACTCAACAAGTTCCTTTTAGACTTGGAGGAGAACATTGCATTCTCTAAAATGTTGTTCCTTTAGGCAGAGTTATAGTTGCTCTTCCGGAGCCTTTAATCAATTTACTACTACCAGAAATTGTAGTAACATCTGCCTTACACATACTTAAATGAGAGTAATATTTCTTCTCTTTGAATATCGTATGTGTGGTACATGAATCAATTAATCAAAAGAGATATACGAACATGAGAATAAACAAATTTAATCTGTTGCTTCATAATTAAACAATATTTTCAAAATCTGCTGAGGTTATTCGACTAACTTAGTTGATAGTCGACTATCTTGGGAAGCAGTCATCAGGTTAGTCGACTAACTAAATCAGATAGTCGACTATCTTGCCTTGCGGAAAAGTCCAGTTTTAATGCGAAATATTAGTTAGTCGACTAACTAAGTTGATAGTCGACTAACTTAGTAAACAGTCATCAGGTTAGTCGACTATCTAAATCAGATAGTCGACTAACTTAGCTTGCGGAAAAATCCAGTTTTAATGCGAAATATTAGATAATCGACTAACTGTTAGGTTAGTCGATTAACTCTACTGGAAAATAAAAATATCTTTGAAATTTAAGCATATTGAAACATTCTAAAGAACTAGTACTAACGTTATATCATAAACTAATTAATACGAGCTGATACTAATGACTATTAGTTTATTCACTAACTAATACAAATAAGTAAAATAAAATCAAACAATTCCATCTTCCTTCATCACAGATCCATCACCAATTAAGTGGTCTATTTTCCCCTCAGGGTGCTCAAAGAAGTCTGCCACATCCAAGTGGGTGATGTCAAAATTGTCGTCAGAGACAAAATTGGTTTCAGGGCCTTTACTCTTTAGAGATGCTTGATAAAGCTCAACCAAATGTCTTGGTACACGGCAAATTTTCGCCCAGCGCCCTTTTCCACTGCAGCGATAACATATAGTTTATGAACTATTTGCTTTTGGATTCTCATCATATCGTGCTTGTGGCAGAGTGACCAACTTCAGGTTGTCATATCTCTCCTTTAAGCCATTCCACAAGATAGGTGGATCTTTGACTGTGATATATTCAATTTTAAAACCTTCATCAAGGATATGGCGCAAGAAAATCAAGGCCTTAGCATAGCTTCAAACCTTCATCAAGGTGATGACGCAAGAAAATCAAGGCCTTAGCATAGTCTTGGGTGGATACATTATTTCTGTCTTTAATGGCGTCTCCAAGACCCATTGCATCCAAATGAATTTCAGCATCCAACACCCATGTCATATAGTTCTTGCTCGAAATTTCAAGGGCAACGAACTTTCTTTTCATAATGTCAGACATAAAACAAAATTACAACAAGAGCGTGTCCCTACTTACAGGCTTTATTACAATTATCACATTCACTTCAGGGAATGGATCATAATCATCTGTATGTGCTATATACAATCTCATGTCAAATATTACTTTCATAAAGTGAAAGATTATTTTGAGAATCTTTATTATTCTCATTATCACAATGATGACGATTATAATTCCGTCTATTGCTACGTCCACATCCATTGATACCTTCATGGTAATAATTTTGTCTTCTTTCAGACTTATCACATACTGCTACCACATTCTCTAAAGGGAATGGAGCAAATTCAATTGGACGGATTTTTTTTAATTCTTTGCCCACAATCATACATGAATTTGATCATGGCAAGCCATAGAACTTTTACCACTTCACGTGGTTATAATTCCTTACAAACTCCATTAGAGTTATAATCAAACTCTGTTGTCTATGTTTGTATATGAAATCAAATCGTAGAATTTCAAGAATTTGAAAGGGAAAAGTAAATTACTTACCTTTAAGGTATACCAATAAATGTTGTGATATCAAATATACCTCTTGAATTTCCATCCCGTTGCATTATTTTATGATGATACCATCTCTTCTATTTTTCCGTATAGAAATTCTCATATGGAGCAGTAGCAATCATTATTACACTCTTTTGCTTGGAAATTCACCTTCAAAAAGAAAACAAAAGTAAACAACGAGAAAGAAAAAAAATTGAAGAATTTCAGAAACCAAAATATCACAAATCTCGTTTCACTCGAATAGAAAAACCCAAACGACGGAACACGAATTAGAGTGGGTGAATCTGATTGCAACTCGAGATTCTGAGAGCGATAATTGCTGAATATTAAATTCAATTGGTTAGAGACTCGTGCTGATAATGTGTTATGAAATAATATAAGAACAAGAACAATAGAGAGAAAAGTAGAGAGAGGAGTATTCTTATTGATACTTTGGGATGGTTTACAATGGGAGAGAACCCCTTTATTTATAGGGAGGTGGTGGCTTAGCCACCAAGTAGTAAACCCTAGAATCTCTCTAAATATAGACATTCACCTTAAATAGGATTCTATTTATAACACAAATAAATAAAGACTGATCTCAACAGAACTTTCACCAGCATAAAAGAAGTTTGACAAGATAATTCCAACTTGAACTCTAAGAATTTCAATAGTAGATTCCATTGACACAACTCAATTCACATAATTTCCAACAAACAACTTCTGAAATCTAAAACCAACCTATGCAGCTAAAAGTGGCTAGAAGTGCAAAATTTGGCTATGACCCCGCAAAGCCAAGAACCTAAGATTTACTAGGAAAAATGGACTCTATGTGGGTTGCCTATGTATCACACCCCGAAAGACGAGAATCAGGTTTGAGTATAGGGAAAATTGGATACGGGCAAGAAATAAAAAAAACAACCAATTTTAGAGAAAACATTCTTTTTTTTTTTACTTTTTCTTGTAAAGTGTTGAAACATGCAAAATCTTTTGAATTTTAATTTTCCCACTTTTTTTATTTTTTTTGAAAAATGATAAAAGTGCAAACTCGTTTTTTTTTTGAATTTTTCATGTATATATTTTCCTTTTTCATATAAAAAAATGTAACAAAAACATAACTAGATCCTGCTTGCTATATTTTTGCACTTCACCCTCTCTTTCTTTTTTTTCTCCTTTTTCAATTTATCCTCAGCTGTTAGTGGTTCGCCAAATGCCTTTTTGCCCTTGAATGAATGCAACCTGTAGCACATAGGATGCATCAACACAGTCTTTTATTTCGGGGTACACCTGTCCTAGACGGACCAACCCCTGTGTTGAGTCCCCTAAGTCAAATGCAAATAATTCAAATAAGTGTTCCTACTAGGGATCCAGCATGAGGCTGCGTTTTTCAAAATTTAAATCATGGGGTTTTTATCTAGACATGGGGTACCCGAGCGGACAACTGGGGTCATGGAGGGGGCGACGTACCGGGAGAACTAAAGTCTACCCGGCCTTGTCTGTTTCCCAGCCTCGCTCTATTTGGTATAATTTTTACAAAAAAGCAGACTACGCGTATGTATGCACCATTTTCAGAAGACTCATTAGGGGTGGCGTAAGAAAGCAATTATATAAAATTCAACAATATTAAAGCGGTGAACAGATAGCATTAATATCAACAATAAATAGGCCAAGTAAAAATCATAAAACAAGCTCGAATTCTTGAACCCTGAACCAGAGATTCTGGGTTGGATCATTTATTTCCTCAGCAGAGTCGCCAGAGCTGTCACACCTCCTTTTGGCTTACTACACCCCCAAAAGGGCGTAATAAAAGGAGTTCTTTTCAATTTAAGTGACAATCGAAACGGGATCAATTACTAAAAAATTCAGAGTTGCCACTTGGGATAATTTTATGGTGTCCCAAGTCACCGGTGTAAAATTCCGAATCGAGGAAAGAATGACTCTGTTGTTATAGTCTACGAATCATATATCACGGTAAGGAATTCTTTTAACCCAAGAGAAGGTCTTAGGCACTCCCGAATTCCGTGGCTCTAGCTCGGTCGCTCTGATCCCACTTGGCTTGTTAAATTATTAATTACTGATTTTTTAACCTATGTGCTTTTTCTTTTTACCTCTTTTAATTAGAAAATTATCTTGAAACGGGTTACGCGTACGTATACATACTTGTTTGGCGCGTCAAGAATCATATCACACGAACGTGTCCACAACTAATAATACTTAATTATTATAAAGAAGAGTTTGGGCTAAAGTTGCGCGAACGCATACTCCAGTTTTGTTTTTATAAGTGTGATTGTGTTACGCGGACGTATACGCAATAACACTGGTATTTTAAACGTCCCTAAAGGATATTCTACGAAATATTATATCATTACCTAACCTACGAAATTACTAAAGGGCCATGTGATTCAATGAACTTGCATAAACTAAAAATAATTAAAACTTGTAGCCTATTTTATTATTAAGAAAAAATTAGTCGAAGTTGCGCGAACGCATACTCAAAATTATTTTAGAATCATGGTCGTGTTACGCGAATGTATACGTAACCAAAATTTTATTTTAAACGACCCTATAGGCTTTTCTACAATAATTCATTTTTAATGTCTACAAAATTACTAAAAGGCCATATATGATTTTTATGAACTTATGCAAATAAAAAAAATAAAACTTGTAACCTAACTTATTATTAAGAAAAAGATTGGATCGAAGTTGGTCACGATTATTCACAAATTTGTTACTCATATTCACAATAAGAGCCACTTTATTCCAAAACGATCATGCTGCGGGAATAATAAGAACACCAAATGAAAGCACAAGTAGATTTCCATATTACTTAAATCAAAATCAGCTAACTAACTTGATCCCACTTATTTTTGGACCATCATCACAATAACACAATTCTATATATTCGTAAACAGTAAAATAGGAGATAACCAAGAGAACAAATAAAACATATGCACTGTTTTCAAATCAGAAATTCGCACAAGTTGAAACACGGACAGAAAACAATGCTGGAACAACTGAACGGATGGTAGTTTCACCAATAACCTCAATCATAATTCAAATCATAAACTCAAGCGGACATGTAACACAATGACAGTAGCACTTAATTTCAAGCTTTAATCAAATTTCGGACATAAACCAGAGATATAAAGGAGTGGGGATTGACCTAAGAAATATTACTTTAACCAGTTTGATTTGCAAAGAAATTACAAGCTGAATCCAAGCTGTAACAACAACGAAGAATTCCACCATGAACCTCGGACGGCGACGAGCCAGCTTCAAACCTCAAACTCGCATCCATTTTTGAAACCATATCCGAAATCAAAGATGATAAACAACATTTTGAGAAAATGACCACATGTAATCTCAACGACAAACTCGACAGTAGCAACAAGCTGGTCGACTCGACCCAGACCAGACAGGAGAAATTACTGCCCCTCGACAATGCTAGAAAACTCAGAAAAAAGTCCAACACAAACCAAAAATTGAAGTCTGTTTCAACGGGATTTGTGTTGAATGGGCAGGGGTTTCCCCAGTGTTTTGGAGGGCGGAAGTTTATGAAGAAGAAGACCACACAGAGGGGGTTGGTTCTGCACGACTGGTCGCTGGAGAAGATGACACACAGGGGGTTACGTTTTTTGTTCAGATCAGTGCAGCCCTCATCTCTTTGCTATCAGGCGTCTCCAAGAATGTATATGTGTATAGTATCATTGTGTATTATTTAAGAAGAAGGCAAATTTTCCAGTCCCTTCCTAGGCGTCTCTCTTTGTATCTCTATTGTGTGTATTATTCAGAAGAGGCAAGGCTGCGCAGCCCTCCTTCAATTTCCAGCCTCTATCATGCTTTCTGTGTACATTGTTTATGTGTTAGGCTTTTGGTTTGGAAATAGATTTGGGTATTGGTTGGTTTGGGTCGACCCGGTTTGGGGTTGGGTAGGGCTAATTTGGGTTTGGTTTAAATGAAGAGTGGGTATTAAGAATTTGAGCTCACTTATCACATGGCCCAATTTCGAATTTGCTTTTCAATTTTCTTCTTTTTTTGTTTTAATTAATTTTAAAAACCTAAAATAAATTCCTAAATCAATTCAAAATGTAAAATTAAGCTAATTACCTAACTATGTAAAAATGATCTTTTATGCGATTTTTGATTAATAATACAATTAACTCAATGTAATTAATTCCTAAATACAAATTGAATCTAAGGTGGTATAAAATTAAAATGTGACACTTTCTATGGCCTTTTCTATGATTTTAAAAATACTAGAAATGTATGAAATGCAACTAAATAAAGAAAAATACCTAAAATTAATAAAGATTTGTTTTGGTCTATTTTTTAGGAGTTATTCTCATGTAGTGCAAAAATCACGTGCTCACAGGCAGAACTTAGGTTCTAGAAATATAGTTGAAGTGCAAAAATAGAGATCTTATTTAAAACTGGGTTGAGAATAGTAATTTTTAAGGGTGTTTCAAAAACAGTAGTGATAAAACTTAAATTACACAAAACTGGTGATTTTACAAAAGAGGTCAGGTTTGGGACAAGCACAACAATAGATGATGCTGGCATGCCCACAAAACAACCAGAACATAATCAAATAGGAGGATATGGGGGTTTGTGATTCATAATTCAGCAAATCATATAACAAATGACTCATAGAGTACATGCATAAGGAAACATTAATTTAGAATAGGGGAGTGGATTACAACATGCTTGGTAATATAACTTGATTGCATAAACATAAGTAGGAACATGCAAGAGTGAAGGAAGCAGCTAAAGAAACATGTTGTTGTTAATGGTTGAAGATTAACAAGACATACCAATAAGAAGCAAAACGCGGAAATAAAAAAGCAAGTAAATCTCAATAGCCTAGCCTTGGCTTTTAGCAAACTACACAAAGCACAAATAGAATTAGAGAAAAGAGAGAGTTTTTGTGAAGTGTATATTCTGAACTTAGGTAGTTCGTTTGTGTTTTGAATGAAAAAAAGGTGGGTATTTATAGTTTTGAAAACATGTGAGGAATAAGGTAATTAGTAAAGTTTCAACACAAATATAGAAACAATCACCGGTCAAAATCAATTATACAAGTGATTCCATTTAATTATGAAATCACTATATAACGGGTAGAAACATGTCTAATTAAGGGAAGAAAATCAGTTTGGAAGCAGGCTTATTATTGCCATATAAAGGGCAGTAAAAGCATGCAGTGAACAATCAAGTCAGAGCGCAAAAATATACTTATTTTGGGAAAGAAATCAATAAGGTAAAAACATCAAAATAAAGGAAAAAGAATCGATTAATTTTAAATAGGCGAGTGAAATTAGGGCTCATATAAGAAAGCTTTTGCGATCAGTTACAAGATCGAAATCAATCAAGAAAGGAACATGCTTTTGCACTTCAGTATATAAGTAGAGTGAATAAAACATCAGTCATGCGAGGTCAAATACATTGGAAAAAGCAACAACATACAATAATATCAGAAATAAACATAGGATTCAGTAGATAGTCAAGGCTCACACATGTAGACAAAGTGAGGAAGAGAGTTGAACAAGTACAAGGCTTGCAGTAACAAGTGGCGAAACCCTTTTAAGAGATTAAGGTTTCAACCATAGTCTAGTTGAAGATGGTAAAAATCTTATAAGTCACCTAAGAAAGAGAGTATGAAACAAGAGCTTTCAATTAAGTCAAGTATACATTCAACCAAACAGTTTTAGACCCAGAGACGTGGGGCTTTTAACTGTAATCAAGTTTTAAAAGATGATAAACAAATAAATCAAACAAGCACATATCTAACAAACAGTTTAAGAATTGGAACGAGACCACAAAAGGAACTAAGTTTTAACAAGATGAAACGGATAGAAGAACAAAATAAGAAAAACATAGCAAAATCGCAAACACGTTAAAATCAGAGATCTTTGAAAAGAAAGCCCTAATCGGAGAAGATGAAGGGTCATTTTGAAAAAAGATGAAAAACTTTCTAGAAAACACTTAAAACACTCATAGCAAGTACATGTCTAAAGTAGATCTGAAAGAAATCGAAAGGTTTTAGAGATTAGGATTTTAGAAAACCCAAAAGAAATGAGAAAGATCTCGAAAGTTAACGCTCTAACCAGAAAAGGTCAAGGACTGCCTTGAAAGGCCATGAATGACTGGAAAAGGTCCCGGATGGACAGAGAAAGGCCATGAACAATAGTCGAGCAAGAATGGACTATACTCATTCGACGTCTGGCCGTGAAACCATAGAACAAAACATATATGAGCCATAAAAGGCTGGTATAGGCCTCAAATGACCACGGAAGGCCATGAATTAGGTAGGTATTACGGTGGGGTTGAGGGCGGTGGCTAGGGTTCATGAGAGTTTCAGAAAGAGTTGAAAGAGAATGAGGATTCAAGGGCAGTGGATTGTATCAAATGATAGGTTTTCTAGGGTCGTTTGGGATTAATTAAGGAAAGGGTGTATAGGAGTCATTGATCTAGATCAATGGCTAGGATTAAAGGGGTTAGGTGGGAGACCATGTTGGGTCTTGTATATTGGATTAGGGGGTCAAGATTGAGAATCAATTGGATTGAGAAATTAGGTCCCAATTTTAGGCTGAAATTGAAATGAAATTGGGCCATCATTTAAATAGCCATGTTTCCTTTTGTGAATTACAAAAATAGTAAATTAACTTTTGAAAATAAATTAAAAGCACTAATATAAGACTAATAGCATAAAATTAAAAATTTAAAAATACGGGACTTAATTTTATTAATATAAAACACAATTAAATCTTAAAAGGGCGAATATTGTAATTATGCACTTTAGCGTTGAAAAATATTAAATTAATTTGTATAAAAATATGTAAACATTTTCTTAGATATATCTTGGCATAAATGTAAAATTCCAATAAATGAACTACAAAAACTAAAAATTTTGAAAATTATTATTGGGTTTTTATGGATAAAATAGGAGAATAAATTGACTTAATTTTTTTTTAAATTAAGGAAAAATAATAAAATATTCGGGCATACTTATATATGCATACATATGCTATTATGAAGGTATTTTTCATATAAAAATATCTAAGAAACATTGGGTGTTAACAACCGGTATATGAAATTTCGAGTTTGGCGGAGGTCGATGTAGGTATGCCTCTTCATTCTGTAATGAGGAGGCTAATGGGCTTTCTACTTGAGTCATTGATGCTTCGTAGCAAGAGAAGACCTCAACTTCATGTTCGGATGATGATACTTCTTTGCAGGCCGATGAGAAAGGTAAAAACATTCCTGGAGAAGGCTATGAGACGGGCTCAAACATTAACATTGGTGACCTAAAGATGATGAAGGGTTTACCCAACGTGAGCTAAGGTTTTGAGGGGTCTACGAGGACCATTGAGATCCCTATGGCCGTGATTTGCTAAAAAATACGGAGAATGTGGTCTCTAGCCATGGCCCCTGTTGTTCCGAGATAGAGGGCAAAACCCTTAAAGAGTTGGATAATGATACTCTATGGAGTAGCATCGCTGTCTTACGCTTAGAGTATGTGTTCAAATTTTACTCTTTTCTTCTTTTTTCCTTTATTTTTCGGGGCATCTTCATTTCTAACATACTCCTTTTCTTTTTATGATCTCAGATGGTGATCTTGGAGATCGAGAGTTCCCGAAGGGAGGAGAGGCATAGGGAAATTTTCATAAGGATAAACAACAAGTACCTTCAGTATCTGTGAAAGTAACGAGTATTTTGTCGGCAGCTCGAGGAAGGTAGCAACATGCAGTGCCTTCGGGATGAGTTGAAGGAGAAAGATGATGAGCTGGTGAAGTCCATTGAGCAATGCAGCATCCTTGATGGGACATATATAATGTACTTCCTAATCACGAGCTTAATAGTCATTTATCTATCACTCACCCACCTAGCCTCTACGACAGAATCGCAAAGATCCTTGTCTTCTAAAATACCCACTCCATTCTTACCCTTCATAACTCCAGAGTACCACAACTTATACTATATGCATCCCTCGCTCTCTAACCTACAGACCTAGTATTTGAGAGACAAGCTATATTAACCTTCCTCCTCTGGAGAATCTTCGCAAACTCTACAAACATACTCATCTGTGTTTCTATGTTGCATGACCCAATTCTCAACCTAGAGGCTCACTTGTTCCCCTTACTCCCCTTGCCTCTCATCCAATCCCCTTAGTGCTACCCCACCCCCTCCGCACCCAAGGACATGACCTTACTCTACCATCCCAGACCTCGACCACTACACCTATGAAAAACTAAGGACACTTTCTAGCCGAAATAGGCAATAGACCAAACTAAAAGAAAACTATTTGTAACTACAGGCACGCAAATATTATTATTATACTAATGCAAACTAAAAAAGGTGTCACACCCCAAACCTGGGAGGCGTGACTAGCACCTGGTGCAGCATTGGCCTGAGCAAACCATTCTATAACTCATGATGTGATGACCCGACTAGTCATCTTAATAATTAACGCCGTGATTCCCTAGTAACTGCTTTCCCCGAGTTTAATTCAGCTAATTTGATTTTTCGGGACGTTCGGTTTTCAGTTTTGCTGAATTTTGGGACACTTTGTCCCTAAATGAGAGCATATGTGTTGAAAAGTTGTTTGTAGTCAGAACAGTGTGAAGACGGCCTCGGAATGGAAATCATATGGTTCCATTAGCTCTGTCACACCTCATTTTTAACACTACTATCCCGCGAAGGGCGTAGAAAGGGAGGTTTTCCATTTAAAGGACAATCGAAACTAGATTTATTTATTTAATAGATTTCAGAGTCGCCACTTGGGATGATTAATGGTGTCCCAAGTCACCGGTATAAATCATGAATCGAGGAGAGTTTGACTCCGTAATACAGTCTACGATCCAGATATTCGGGTAAGGAATTTTGTTAACCTAATAGAAGGTGCTAGGCACTCCAAAATTCCGTGGTTCTTGCATGGTCGCTCGACTGTTATATTTTTCTTGATTATCTTATTTTAATCCATTTGTACCTATGTGCCAATTTTAACTTAAACCGCTTTTATTTAGTTAAGGAATATTACAACGTTATTAAAACACGTCTTGAACCACGTCACATAAATGCACCCGCGGCCTTCGACATGTTCTAACATCGTTGGGATTTAGATTTGGATCACATTAATGCAGACCCGAATTTAGGAACGTAGATTTTTAGCTAACGCACCTAAAGCGATTACGTATTTTTTTGAATTTGCGAGCGCCATAGAATTTACTAAATGGCACTACTCAAGTTCTAGGGATAAAATAAAATTAATGGCCATGTGATTGTCATTTTGTTTGGCACGTCACACCTCAATTCTAATTTAAAAGGGTCCATTCAACTATTCAGAAGGCCATAACCGTCTATGTTATTGAATATGGATCACCTGAACCTGCTAAAAGTCTGATCAATTAATACTGAATTAAGCTGGCTAAGGTGATTTTTTTAAGGGAAAACTACTGTATTGTATTAGAAAACTTAAGCCACCACAAAGGTCTGGAGGCCCAAACAAAGAAATGATCTGCCTCTAATTTGAAGGGACCCTCAGAATGGGGCCTCCAAATGGCCCAAATGTGGGACTTTGTAGTTGTTGAATCAAGATCCAATATCGATCTTTAATATATGAACAAATCTAGAGGTTGTCAATGAATTCTAATCGTTTTTGGTCAATCAAATAACACTTGACGGTTTGATCATGAAAGCCCAATTTTAACGATTAGCAGGGGGAAATGGGATTTAACAATTTCAACTTCAAAACAACGCAACTAACCACACTACTCTCGCACAGAAGTTACCATATCTAATGATGTTTGATCATTCAACACCTGATTAAGAAAATGGCTACTTAGAATGGTCTGCAGAACTTCATTACTAACGCCACTAAGCAGGCATGATGTTCTAACTTTCAAGCAGATTTAAACATTATGCTCCAAGTCCATTTACACAATATTGGTTTTCAGATTACAGAATATTCGACCAAAATTGAGTCCCATGTTCATTTCAAACAAAACTCAACCACTAAAAGCATTATCAGTGACCAATATTCAGACGTAAACATATTTAAACTAAAACTCGAAATAAAGACAGAATTAAACTCTTCTAATAAAAATAAATGGCTAACATGCTTTAACTCTTCCTGATTTCCATATCATAAAAGGTTTTACAGCGGGTAAAGTAAAAATGTACCTGGAAGTGAGAGTAAAAGGGTTAAGATTTAGCAGTAGCAGTAACAAGACCCAGCAGTAGAAATAAACCAGAGACGTAGCTTTAAGACAACAAAACACTAATGCTCAACAATCAAAATCCACAACCAAAAAACATTTCCAACACCAGATAATTCATCTCAGCACAACGAGTTTAGAAGCTATTTTAGGAATTAGAAGTTGAAGAGATCACAAGAAGAACCCAATGAAACAGTTACTTCCACAAACTTCAAAAAAAAAAATTCCCCACAAATCAACACCAAACCTAGTCCATTTCATTCCTCAAATTATTAAGTAAATATCTCAAAAGTTGAAGGCTTCGGCAACCAAAGGAAAGAGAAGGAAATTTGATGAAAACAATAGGGAATTTTTGGTCGTCGTATTTTCTGGAATTCTTTATCACTCCAATCTACCTTGCTAGGCAAGAATGAAATTCCTTTATAGGCAAGAAAATAAAGCAGACTTTAGGATTTTAATTTTGCATTCTGGACCCCTCTTTAATTCTTATTTTTAGCTTAAAATTCCTCAAATCTTGACTTGTTCTCTAAGCTAAACCACCAAAAGTCTGAATTTCTCCTAAGGCCCCTACTAGAGGCTTCTAAAATAAGTTACACCAAATATTCCCGCAATTACCCCTGACTACACTTGAATTTACCTAGAAACAACCAAGTTAGCTAGTCAAGCTAAAATTGGTTGTAAACCTCGACTAGGCTCGAAGCCTTAATGGGCATGACCTAATGATACAGGAGAGCCCCTAGGAGGGACTCCAAATACCAAAAAAATGAGACCGATTCGAACAAACAAACAACAAAGGACATTCTTTAAAGTCTTCGAGTATTAGTCCTATACTAATTGAAATATCAGTAAGCAAAAAGAAAACAAAGAATTTACGAAATTATTAGACTAAGATCATTAGGGACCAATTTCAAACACTGAAATGAAAGTCATTTAATACTTGATCAGGCTAGTCGAAATTGATAAGGAAGACAAAACAAACAGCAGAGAAAAGGAAACACAATATAAAGGGAAGAATAAAAACAAGGAACTTACCACACGAGTCTGAGAGCTCAAAAACAAAACATATGACTCAATCAGTGTTGAATATTTGTTCTTTGTAAAGAACAACTTAGCAACCTCAACTCGTTGGCTGAAAACTTCATAATTTGCACAGAAATAAAAATCCCTGGACTATGCATGCCATCAAATTCCATGAAAGTCAATGTCGGATATGAGGACTACAACTCAGATACAATATTTGAAGAGTTCTGGGTATATTCGAGGGTTGGGAGTGTGAGATTAGGGAAGAGGAGGCCATGGGGATGCTGTGGTGTCAATTTTGTGGTGTTTGGATGGTGGCACCGCCGTGCACGGTGGCAGAGTCAAACTTCTGGCCGATATTCAAAGGGTGCGGCTTGGTTTTGAGGGATAATGTTTGGAGATTTATAAAGGGGAGGTGGAGGATGGTGGGTAGTGTCTTTTGGCTAGGTTTGGACGTCGGTCGCCATAGTGGATGACTTTCGGCAGGCGGTAGGCGGTAGGATTAAGGCAGCGTTACATATGATCTTTGAGAGATAGGATTAGGGGTCGAAGTACAAGGTACTAGGTTTGGACACTAATACGTGAGATGTGTTGAGGATTTGTGCCTGATAGATTAAAACAAATGAAGGGCCAAGATTGAGTAAGTTCCCTAACTAGAAACAACGTCGTTTGGTCGTCAAGAGGGCTGGGTCGGGCAAAATAGACCTGGGCTGGGTATTGGGGTGGACTGGGTTTGGGTGTTTTTGGCTATGAAATTAATAGAAATGGCCCAAATTTCATTTAATTCTTCATGTTTCATTCTTTCTCTCTTTTTTGTTTTTTTTTTCAAAACTAAACTAAGAATCCTAAATTAAAAACATGGATGCACAATTGACCTATAAGAGATGCTAATTAATCATAAGAAATAATTATCGTAAATAGTTAAAGCAAAATTAAGAGAGAAAAAATCACCTAAAGGGCAAATGAAACTATTCTTGAATTTCCTTTTTCATAAAATGAACCAATTACTTATAATTCTAAAAAATGCAAATTTCCTCATAAATGTACACTCCACATATTTTGTATTTTCCACTAATTAAGATAGAATAAATATGCACAAACAAATGCAATTCATTAACAGAAAATGCCACAAAAAATCAAAATTGTAAATAAACAAAAGACATTTTTTTGTTTTGAATGAATGATTCATATAGGGAAAAAATCACATGCTCACAGCTTCCCATCTTTGCACGGACATGAAGAGTTTTCGTGCAAAGATAAGTGAGTGGACACAAGCTATTTTTGCCTGCTTGAATACTCTGTGATAAGCAATTTGAAATGCCTGACCACACCCTGCTTCAGGTCAGTGTAGTTCAGGAGTGTTTGGTAGCTGAGATTACCGAAGCTGTTACCTCACTGTTGTTGTTGCAACTGCTGCTACTACTTACTAGACCTCCTTATTAAAACATGTAAAGATAAAAGAAGCTAGACTAAGCTAAGAACTATGGATAACAAAAAACTTATTTTTGTCTTCAGACATGCTCTTAATCCTTGTTGCCTTGTTGCTTGTACAGCTCCCTGTTATTGCCTTGTTGACTTGTATTTCTTCCTGTTATTGCCTTGTTGACTTGTATATTTTCTTTCTCTAAGTCGATGCTGAATTGTTGGACTTCAATTGTATTCCCTTGTTCTGCAGGTGGGCGCCTGATTACCAAAACATGAAATTTGAAGTGTATTCCCTTTATCTGCAAGAAGGCGCATGACTACCAAAACTTGAAATCTGAAACGTGTTCCCTTGTTCTCCAGGTGGGCGCCTGATTACCAAGACTTGAAATTTGAAACGTATTCCCTTGTTTTGTAGGTGTGCGCCTGATTACCAAAACTTGAAATTTGAAACGTATTCCCTTGTTCTCCAGGCGGGCGCCTGATTACCAAGACTTGAAATTTGAAATGTATTCCCTTGTTACCAAAACATGAAATCTGAAATATATTCCCTTGTTCTCTAGGTTAGCACCTTATTGCCAAAACTTGAAGTTTGAAAAATACTCCCTTGTTCTACAGGTGGGCGGCTGATTACCAAAACTTGCAATTTGAAAAGTATTCCCTTGCTCTCCATGTAGGCGCCTGATTACCACAACTTGCAATGTGAGAAGTATTCCATTGTTCTCTAGGTGGGTGCCTGATTACGAAAACTTGAAATTTGAAATGTATTCCCTTGTTCTACAGGCGGGCGCCTGATTACCAAAACTTGAAATCTGAAATGTATTCCCTTGTTCTACAGGTAGGCGCGTGATTGCCAAAACTAGCAACTTGAAAAGTGTTCCCTTGTTCTCCAGATGGGCGCCTGATAAAAAAACTTACAACTTGAAAAGTATTCCCTTATTCTCCAGGTGGCAACTGACTACCATAAAATGTAATTTCAAAAGTATTCCCTTGTTCTTCAGGTGGGCGCCCAATTACCAAAACTTGTAACTTGAAAAGTATTCCCTTGTTCTCCAAGTAGGCGCGTGATTATCGAAACTTCCCATTTGAGAAGTATTCCATTGTTCTCCAGGTGGGTGCATGATTACCAAGACTTGAAATTTGAAATATATTCCCTTGTTCTCCAAGTGGGCGCCTGATTACCAAAACTTGCAACTTGAAAAATATTCTCTTGTTCTCCAGGTGGGCACCTGATTACCAAGACTTGAAATTTGAAATGTATTCCCTTGTTCTCCAGGTAGGCGCCTAATTACCAAAACCTAAAACTTGAATAATATTACATTGTTCTCCAACTGGGCACCTAATTACCAAGACTTGAAATTTGAAATGTATTATATTGTTCTCCAAGTGGGCGCTTGATTACCACAACTTGCAATTTGAAAAGTATTTCCTAGTTCTTCAGGTGGGCGCCTGATTACCACGACATGTAATTTGAAAAGTATTCCCTTGTTCTCTTAGTGGGTGCCTGATTACCAAGACTTGACACTTGAAAAATATTCCTTTATTCTCCAGGTGAGCGCCTGATTACCAAAACATTTAACTTGAAAAATATTCCCTTGTTCTGCAGGTGGGCGCCTAGTTTCCAAAAGTTGAAACTTGAAATATATTCCCTTATTCTACATGTGAGCGCCTGATTACCAAAACTTGAATTAAACAAAAATTGCTGCTTTTAATCTTGATTACAACAAAACAAACAAAACAAAAGAAATTTTTCTGCCCCAGTTTGGTGCTGGGCACATCTGTGAGCGTTAATCAAATCATGTTACCAAATATCTCTAAAATAAGTCCCATTATCCAGGAGGATCCTGAAAACTCTTAACTAATACCAGCTTTAAGATTTGGCTATGTTCTCCAATGGTATTATTTTCCACTATGTCTTGTTATCTGAGTTATATCTGTTGGGGAATAGTAATTAAAGCTACATCCCATTATCCAGGAGGGTCCTGACAACTCCTACTTAGATGAAAAATCGTGTCTGCTGGGGATTAGTATTGAGAGCTACATCCCATTATCTAAGAGGGTCCTGAAAGCTTCTACAATTAAATCCCATTATCCCGGCGCGTCCTAACAACTCTTGTTGAGGAAATATTTGTGCATGACCATGTTACCCGTGACTGTTTGAGTTTTAAACTGAGTCCCATTTTCTAGGAGGGTCCTGACAACTCTTATCTGAGTTCTATTACAGATCGCCTTATGCTCTTTGCTATTCATGATTACATCCAACCTTTGGGCAGGTCCCATTATCCTAGAGGGTCCTTAGAGTTCCAAATTAAATGCCAATTCTAACTTTCGATTGTTTCTACTGGGGTTTGCTAGTTAAAGTTTCTTCCCATTATTCAAGCGGGTCCTGATGACTCTTGCTGGGGAGTATATTCATGTCAGATTGTGTTCCTTATTGAGTTTTTACTGGGTCCCATTTTCCAAGTGGATCATGAGATTTTTTATCATACTTGCCATGTGCCTGCCTTCTCATAGGGAGGACTTTCCTTAGGATCTTCCAAAATTTTCCGCCCCTATGTCAATCAAAGAAAACTTTATTAGTTTGAAAAGTGGTGGTTAGCTTGCGGCATTCTTGTTAAAAATGGCCTCCCCACCGTCGTGTTGCGTTGTGTTTTATTTCCCGCACCGATGATGAGTTGCTTGAGTTGCTCGGCTGACCTCGAACCCTTATAGCCTCACTTTGCTCCCCCGTTATTATGTTATATTCCTGATTCTTACATCTTTCCTGAGATTACCGAGTTTGTTTACTAACGAAACTTTCATGGATCATTTCCCTTGTTGTTTCAACTTTTGTTGCCTTTGTTACCTTTTTGACCGGCATGTGCTTTGCCATTCGGGAACAAGTGGTAAGCTTTGAAATTTCTCTCATGCTGGCTTAAACAAAATCACTTTGGAGACACGAAAGAAAATAAAATGCAATGACTCTAAATTGTTTTCGAATAAAAGAATTCCAAATATGGCGGCTATTGAGATGAGAAAAAAAGAAACTTATCTATGGAGGAACAGCTGGTTTTCATGATTATGACATGTACTTCGACTTAGTCGACCTAGTCTGTCCAGATGATCAGCCTTCGGTTTCCATGCTTTGTTGTTGTGACCATTTTTAACCCAATTTCTTTAACAACCCTAACTTTGCTTGACTTGTGGTGTTTTGAATGGATTTCCCCCAACAGCCATTTTTCCAGTGGTTTGCTTCTGGCCTTGCCTTCGCCTTATGGTGCTCGTGAGCCTTTTCACCGATAAGACTCTCTCAATTATATTTCTCTCGGCTCCCGTCACCTATCGGTGCCCGTGAGGGTTTTCACCAATAAACTCTCTCATTTTTATTATATTCCTGCTTGAACTAGAATGTTGCCCTGGGATATGAATCACCTCTTCTTGCTTGACTCGGCATTTCTTAGAGACTGATCATAAGTTATTTCTTTGGACCGTAATGCAGACTTTTGGATAAGGTTAGAAAGAAAGGGGTGTAAAAGGCTCAAAATAATTTCTATGGGTTCAGAATTTACAACTTTCGGAATCCAATTTATTTAAAACAAACACAATTTCTGACCCAGTTTCTTGCATAGGGACCTTTAAATTTTTATTTGAATATGATCGAGCCGTGAGGCTACCTACGCATCTTTTAAAAAGGAATCAGATCAAACGTAGTTCTTGCCGATTCATTGTTTTTGTGGTCTTCTCTTTTCTTCCTTTCCTTTTTCTATTTCTTCATTTTCTTTTTGTTGTTTTGCTGTTTTGTGGGGTTTTCCCTTCTCTGTCTTTTCTTCTCTTTTTCTTTTTATTTTCTTTTTTCTTTTATTTTCCTTTGTTTTCTTTTTTTTCTTCTTCTTCCTTTCTTTTCATTCTTCCCTGGTCTTTTCTTTTGCTGACTTTTACACTTGCGTTTTTGTTTATTACTGATTCTGAAAGATGGGTATGAAAGAAAATAATTAAAGTTCAAAAAGGGTAAAGTGTTTAGATAGCCAAATAAAAGGTCTTCGCCATTTCAATCTCTAAAACATGCCAAGTACAAACAAACATTCCAAGTACAAACTAACATGCCAAGTATAGACAATAATTTGAACAAAGAAAATCATACATACTATATTTTAACTGCATCTGAATTGATGGTGATTTCTACAAAATTGTGTTCCACATCTGTTATATACAACGCCCCATTGGACAACACTATTGATACAATGAACGACCCTTGCCAATTTGGGGCGAACTTGCCCTTTGCCTCTGCCTTATGAGGGAAGATGCGACAACTGACCCACTTCAAACATTCTTGGACATACTTTCTTTTTGTATGCTCTAGCCATCATCTGTTGGTATAACTGGCTGTGACATACTGCTGCCAATCTTTTCTCATAAATCAAATTCAATTGCTCCAAACGGGCTTTGACCCATTCATCATCATCAATTTCTACTTCGGCGACAATCCGAAGGGATGGGATTTCAATTTCAGCTGGAATTACTGCTTCTGTGCCGTACACTAACAAATATAGAGTTTCCCCTACTGAGGTGCGAACAGTCGTGCGATAACTTCACAATGCAAAAGGTAACTTTTCGTGTCATTGCCTGGACCCTTCCACCATTTTTTGAAGTATCTTCTTTATATTCTTATTGGCTGCCTCAACTGCTCCATTCTCTTTGGGACAGTATGGGGTGAAATTGTGATGTGTAATCTTAAACTGCTGGCATGCCACTTTCATCAAATGACTATTGAGGTTTGCTCCATAATCACTGATGAATGTCTTTGGGATTCCAAACCGACAAATGATATTTGAATGCACAAACTCGACCATGGCTTTCTTGGTCATTGCCTTGAAAGTTTTAGCTTCGACCCACTTGGTAAAATAATCAATAGCCACCAGGATAAACCTGTGTTTGTTAGAAACTGCTGGCTCGATGGGCTCAATAGCATCCATGCCCCAGAAAATGAAGGGCCATGGTGCAGACATTGTATGCAGTGGAGATGGCAGTGAGAGAATCAAGTCTCCATGCACCTGACATTGATGACATTTACGCACGAAACTAATACAATCTCACTCCATGGTGAGCCAATAATACCTTGCCCGGAGAATCTTTTTCGCCAAAACATATCCGCTCATGTGCAGTCCACAGACTCCAGAATGTACCTCATTCATAATGGACGTGGCCTGCCCCGCATCTATGCACCTTAACAACCCAAGATCTGGCATTATTTTTTATAGCACCCCTCCACTAAGGAAAACCTCGCTTGATAGACGACAGATTGTTCTCTTCTGGTCACTTGTGGCTTGTACTGGATACACACCCATCCTGATATATTCTTTGATGTCGTGAAACCAAGGCTCACCGTCATGATCTTCCTCCAACACATTACAATAAGCATATTGGTCGTGGACTTGGATATACAATGGATCAATATAAGCCTCATCTAAAATCATGTAAAATTGATGCCAAAGTGGAAAAAGCATCAGCAACCTCATTGTGAATTCTCGAAATATGCCTGAACTCTACTGACCTAAATCGTTGACAATGGTCGTGCAGGCATTGCCGATAAGGTATGAGTAGGTCTGAGTCTATCAAGACCAAGACCTCCCGGATACCCATGTCTGCAGCTAACCTTAAACCCAAAATGCATGCCTCATATTCTGCCATATTGTTGGTGCAATAGAAGCGGACCTGAGCCATAACTGGGCAATGGTGGCCCATTTCAAAAATGAGTACTGCTCCTATCCCCACGCCCTTCATGTTGGCAGCCACAACAAAAAATAATTTCCATCATGGCTTCTCAGCCTGTTCTATTTCATCAATATGCATTATTCCTCGTCTGGGAAGTATGAATTTAAGGGTTCGTATTCCTCGTCTACCATTTTCTCAGCCAAATAGTCAGCCAATGCTTTTGCTTTCATTGCAGTCCTAGTCATGCAGACAATGTCGATCTCGGTGAGCAAGATTTGCTATTGTGCGAGCCTACCCATGGGCATGGGCTTCTGAAAAATGTATTTCAATGGGTCCAAACATGAGATGAGGTAAGTAGTATATGATGAGAAGTAATATTTCAACTTTTGGGCTACCCAAATTAGGGCACAGCACGTCCTTTCAAGATAAGTATACTTAACCTCACATGCTATAAATTTCTTGTTGAGGTAGTATATGGCATGCTCTTTTCTCCCAGTGACATCGTGCTGACCTGGCACACATCCGAATGAGTTGTCCAAGACTGTTATATATAGAATCAAAGGCCTTCTCGTTTCCAGTGGGACAAATACCAGTGGGTTTGACAAGTATTCTTTTATTTTATAAAAAGCCTCTTGGCACTCTTCCCTCCATTTAACCGCAATATTATTTTTCAACAACTTAAAGACGGGCTTGCAGGTTGTCAGGATCTGGGCGATGAAGTGACTGATGGTTGACTATGAACCCTAGCAACTTCCTTGAGGGGACCCCCAATGCGCATTTCGTAGGATTGAGTTTGAGATTATACCTGTGGAGCCTCTAGAAGAATTCTTCAAATCTCTGACATGGTCGGATTGCTTCCTGGATTTCACAATTACGTCATCCACATAGACCTTAATCTCCTTGTGTATTATATCGTGGAAGATGGTTTTCATTGCCCTCATATAAGTTGCCACAGCGTTCTTCATACCAAAAGGCATGACCCTGTAGCAATATGTCCCCCACGGTGTGATGAATGTTGTTTTCTCCGCATCCTCCTCATCCATCAAGATTTGGGGTACCCTGCGTAACAATCCAATAACAACCCAATATCATGTTTTGCATAATTGTTACTCGGTATGCGGATGTTTGGCAGTGGGAAGTTGTCCTTTGGACTTGCTTTGTTGAGGTCATGATAATCGACACATACCCTAGTTTTATCGTCCTTTTTTGGCACTGGTACAACATTGGCTAACCAAGTGGGATATCGTAGCGAATGACTTTTGCCTCAATCTGCTTGGTCACTTCCTCTTTAATCTGTACGCTTACATCAGTTTTAAACTTCCTCCGCTTTTGTTTGACAAGAGGGCGGGCTGGGTCAGTGGGCAATTTGTGAACCACCAAGTGAGTGCTCAACCCTGGCATATCATTGTATGACCATGCAATAACATCTTTGTATTCAAACTACACTTTGATTATTTCAAGCTTGAGCTGTGGTTCAAGATGGACACTTATTTTAGTTTTACGGACATTATCCTGATCCCCTAAGTTTACCGCTTTTGTATCACTCAGGTTTGGCTTGGGTTTTTCCTCAAAGTGGCTTAGCTCTTTACTGATTTCCATAAAGGCCTTTCCATCATCATATTGTGGCTCATCCTCACATTCTATCTCTTCGATTATTATTTTTTGAATTAGAACACCTTTAAGACTGGATCGAAGAGTCCTTATGCATGTCATATCATTGAAACCAGCATAAAAATAACTGTATAAGAATGAAAAGGAATGCAAAGAAAGAAAAACAAAAACTATCAGTACGGATGAAAAGGAAATTGCATTTCATAGAAATTTTGGAAAGATAACAGGGTTTACACATCCAAACAGACGGAACATAACGTCTGAATTAACAAACCTGGAGATAATCCAGAGTAAACTGAAAAGAAAAATCAAAGACGCTACCATGACTCCCTCCGGGTGGAAAGAGGAGTTGCTTCCCAACTGTTGACTTTTGCATGGGGCCCCACAAACTGCACTTCTGCCTTTCTTGACCCTTCTCCGGCTTCCACGATATTTACTTCATTGAACAATCTCTTGAACCCATTATCCAAATCTTTATCAGCATCGATTATTGGGCCGGGAACCATTGGAACTGGCACTTTCTGGTACTAGGCTTGATGTATGATCTGGACAACAACGGGATGGGCTTTGGGAGAACCTGTGCCCTCTATTTTAACTTTCTAGCTCTCTTTATGTCTGCATCTATAGGCTTAAATCCTAAACTGAAAGTGTCCAAGTTTTTAGGAAGAGCTACTGGTTGTATGATGCCTGGCAGAGAAGCACCCAATCCTTTGCCGGGCACGAAGCCATTCTTTAACATCTCCGAAGCCACCATGACTGACCCTGCTGCTATCTTTTGAGTTAGGACAACCTCACCTTCCGGGATCTTTTGAACTGACACCGTGTTGAAGACCTGATATATCCATGGACCCTTGCTGTCTTCGACTTCAATAAAAGGTACAACGGCATCACCCAAAGCGCACTGATTATCATCACCATGCACCACAATCTCTTGTTTATCCCATTTAAATTTGACCATATGGTGCAAGGTAGACGGCACTGCCTTAGCGGCATGAATCCAAGGTCTTCCCAGCAAAAGATTATTAGAAACTACTACATCCAGCACTTGAAACTCCAAGCTGAACTCAACGGGACCTATGGTCAGCTCCAGTACTATATCCCCCACTGAATCTTTGCCTCCGCCATGGAACCCTTGGAAGGAAATGTTATTCTTGTGGAACCTTTCATTGTCGACCTTCAGCTTGTTCAATGTGGAGAGCGTGTAAATATTCATTCTGGACCCATTATCAACTAGAACCCGAGTGACCACAACATCTTTACACTTCATAGTCAAGTAAAGAGCCCTATTATGCTCGGTGCCCTCCATAGGAAACTCATCGTCCAAGAATGTGTACCTCTAATATTTTGTTTGCGATATTCTCCAAGTGATTCACTATGATCTTGTCAGGAACATGGGCTTCGTTCAGAATTTTCATCAATGACGGGTGGTGCTCATCTGAATGGATTAATAGGAAGAGCAAGGAGATCTAAGCCGATGTTTTCCATTATTTCTCTATAATGGAGTAGTCCTGCATTTTCATTTTCTTCAAGAATTATTCTGCCTCTTCTTCTGATACAACTTTCTTTACTGATTCTGGGTTATCCTTGGGGTCCTGCTTTTCCTTAACTCCTCAGGGGCGAAGTATCTCCCTGACCGAGTCAAACCCCGGGCTACACAAACTTCTTCTCTAACTTCCTTCTCTTTGTATATCTCTATTGCCTATTCATATCTCCAAGGCACGGCTTTGCTGTTGATGATTGGTGGCTAAGTTATCGGCTTTATGATGACAGGCTCTATGCGAGCGCCTTCCACAACTATGACGGGTTCCTTAACTGCCTCGTGCACAACCACTTTTGCCTTTTTCCTATTACAGTGCAACCATGCTTGATGACTCCCCATTGAACCGCCACAATAGGTTTTCTATCCATTTCCTTCATCTTGATCAATGACTTCTCACCACGCGCATTCTTAGTTGGCTTGACTTCAATAGATTTGATCATCATTACAGTTTGTGAGGGCTTTTTAGGCTCTCCTCCTTTGTCCACTATCTTGATCATATTTTTCTCTTGAATAGAAGGCAGTGGGTTTTGATTAATGTTGGGTGCTTCCGGGGCTTGTAACTCAATCTGATGGGAATTAATGAGTTCTTGATTAGCACACTTTAAATGCCCACAATTTTCCGTGTCATTTCCTGGGGCACCAGAACAATACTCATAACTGACAGAATAATCTAGCATTCTAGGGGTAGGGTTTGGCAACTTTGTTTCAATCGCCCTCAACATGTCTAGCTGTCTCAGCCTGTGGAACAAGCTGGTATATTATTTTCCCAATAGCGTGAAAGTCTTCTTCTTCTTCTGGATTCTTTCATTTTTCAAAGTTTGGTTGGCCCGAAAAGCTGGTCTCGAGGGTTTGCTAGTAGGCTCTTGGAGGGTAGTTATTTGGTGGAGCTGGGTAATTATTTTGTGGAGCTGGCGTACGCCATTGTGCGTTAGCGGAAGTTGGGTATATGTTTGGGCGTGATAGATTGAGTAACGAGATTCTAACGGTGGATAGTAGTTTTGTGGAGGGCCATATGGAGTGTGTGGGTACATTTGGTTGTAAGGACGGTGTTGGCTATAACGAGATGGAGCCCGAGGCCTGAACCAAGTCCCTGACTCAACTGTCGCTACTTCTTCCTTCCTCTTGTTTCCAAATGTTTCTCCGGTCCCGCTTTGGATAGCCTGAGTGGTTTCTTTGATTGCAGAGTAACTCATGATCTTGTTGGATTTGAGTCCTTCCTCGACCATACTTCCCATTTTAACTACCTCATTTAAGGATTTTCCTACCGCCGATACCAGGTGACCAAAATATGTAGGCTCCAAAGCTTGCAAGAATAATCTACCATCTCCTTCTCCTTGGGGGGTCAAGCCTAGCTGCCTTTTCCCTCGAATGGAAACCGTATTCTCTGAAGATCTCATTGTGTTTCTTTTCTAGTTTCGTCAAAGATAGATAGTCCGAGACAATTTCAAGATTATATTGAAAATGATAGGCGAATGCTTGTGCTAAATCATCCAAAGTGTACAATCAAGCATGATCCTACCTAAAACAGTAGCCTCACCGGCGCACGATAGCAAGGCGCTTCCGTCGTCGTAATATGGCTCGCCGCCGGCGTAACCCTCCACCTTCTGATACATAACTCGTTACACCTGAGAAAGGCACAACCAAGGAGTTGGAACCATTAACCTTTGGCAGTTTTCTGCCTCAGAAACTTCAACTTACAGAACCGATACATGCAGAGGTAGTTCCTTGTGAATTACCAGTGACGAAGAATGATGCATCTTCACCAATTGCTGCAAGGCGCTTACAGTTCACTAATAACATTGATGTGGAGAAAACCAGACCTACTGCTGTGGATGTGGTGCGTGGTAACCGTAACGCTCAGATGGGTAAACAACTCTCATTTGTTCCTCCTACTGAGCGAGATGGTAAAAAAATTATTACGATCAGTGAAGAGGATCTGAAACCTCAATTGGCTTATTGGGAAAATGCATTGATTGGATTCGTAATTGGAGATCGACCTACTGAACAGTCTCTGGAGAATTTTGTCATACATGTGTGGAATTTTGTCCCCAAGCCTCAGGTACTAATTCATGCTGATGGTTACTGTATTTTTTGATTCAGTAATTCTGAGGATATGGACTTGGTCATACAGTCAGGACACTATTCATTTAGGAACAAGCCAATGGTATTGAGACCCGGGGAAGTTGATTTCAATTTTCAGAGTGATGTGCTTAGCACTGTTCCTATTTGGATTCGATTTCCTGGACTTCCAGTTGGTTATTGGTCTACTGAAGTTCTAAGCAAGATGGCTAGTGCTGTTGTTAGGCCATTGTACACTGACAAATACACTGCACATTATGAGAAAATTTCATTTGCTAGAGTACTTGTTGAAGTTAATGCTGCTTACACCCTTCCCGACCAATTGGAGATTGATACTCCTTATGGCCCTAAGATACAGACGATTGAATATGACTGGAAACCTTCTTTCTGTAATCACTGCCTCAAATTTGGTCATGATGCAATTGAATGCTGGTATTATACTGATAATACATCAGTGCAGGATAAAGGAGATCAGGACAAACCTAGAAGGCAAAGAGGTAGAGTAAATCAGCAGGGGAAACAATCTAAAACAGAATGGATTGCAAAGCAGGCTGTAGCTAATTCAAAAGGGCGGACAAGTCATGTGATTCCTGCTAACATTGAAGTTCTGGAGGACCAGCAAGTTCAGGAACCTAACAAGTTTATTGAGAGTCTTTCAAATAGACAACAGCAAACAACAATAACTGAGCCTGAAAATACACTGAGATCTGAAACTGCAGTTATTGTAGTAAATACAGTAAATGGCAACAGGGAACAGTTGGCTGAAGAGGGCAATAAAGGCAAGGCTATTATGAATGAGGCTGGTAATAGGGTTCACATTGATCCTGGACCCTCTTACAGTGAAGAGCCTAATTCAAAATGATAATAGTCACTTGGAATATAAGGGGGCTTAATCAGCCTCATAAGCAGAAGGAGTTGAAAAACTTCTTAACTATTAATAAGGTAGATGTAATGGGAATACTTGAAACCAGGGATAAGGAACATAAGGCTAGGAAAATACTAGATAAGGTTGCTAAAAACTGGTCGGTGCAGTGCAATTACTCTAATGCTACTAATGGTAGAATATGGTTGATCTGGAGGCCTCACATCCAGATTTAAATTTTAGCTATGTCTGATCAATATATTCACTGTTTGCTGGAAGAAACAAGAAGCCAGACAAGATTTCATTTTAGTGTAATCTATGGTCATAATACTGCATTACTCAAAAATCAGTTTTGGAGGGACCTCAGATCATTCCATATCCCTAGTCAAGCTGCTTGGCTAATCAGTGGTGATTTTGACAGTGTTTTAAATTCTGATGACAGAATAGGATCTCCTGTGACTGATGCTGAAGTGAAGGATTTCAAAGCCACTATTTCTGATCTCCAGCTGACTGCCCTTAGAGCTAAGGGTTGGTACTACACTTGGACAAATAAGCAAGATACTGCCACTAGAGTATATAGTAAAATTGACTAGGCACTGGGTAATTATCATTGGTTGCAACAGTATGGGCACCTGGAAGCTGATTACTTGAACCCTTCTATATCTGATCATTCTCCTATCCTAATTAAATTTGGAATGCAGAAGTTTTTGCACCCTAAACCATTAAGGTTATACAATGTTCTTATGGAACATCCCCAGTTCCTTGACATTGTACAGCAGGTATGGAGGCAGGATTGTATGGGTACTCCCATGCAGCAGATATGGAAGAAATTGAAAATGCTGAAACAACAATTAAAGGAGATCACTACTCACATGGCATCTTACAAGCAGAATATTATCCAGGCTAGGGAACAGCTAGGAATCATTCAAGATCACTTGCAAAGCAAGCCATTCATACAGGAACTTATCAATGAGGAAAGACAAGCAATTGATGAAATTGAGAAATGGAGTAATATTGAGGAAGAAATATTGAGGCAGAAGTCAAAAGCTGTCTGGATTGAATGCGGAGATTCCAATACAAAATACTTTCATGCCCAATGGAAGATCAGAACAGAACAAAACAATATTACATCCACATATGCAGATACTGGAGTGAAATTAACGGATCCACTCTCTGTGGGACAGGAATTCTTAAAGGTATTCCACTCTTTAATGGGAGAAAATGCATCTGAACTTCCTTGTGTTAATTCTCAGATTATGAAGGAGGGGAGATGCCTAACCTTAGATCAGCAAAGGCTACTCATCAGAGAGGTGACTCTGGAGGAGATCACTGAAGCAGTCAAGGACGTGCCTAAGGATAAAGCTCCAGGAGTTGATGGATTTCCAGTGGAGTTCTTCACTAAAAACTGGGAACTGGTTAAAGCTGATGTTCTATCTGCTATTAAGGATTTCTTTTCTACTTGTAAACCGCCCTATATGATCAATACTACAGCCATAACTCTTGTCCCTAAAGTAAAGCACCTTCTAGTGTGAAAGATTACAGACCTATTGCCTGTTGCACTATAATATACAAAATCATCTCCAAGATCATTACCAGAAGAATGAAGGGTGTCATTGGTGAGATATTGGGGCCTGCTCAATCTGCTTTTATTGAGGGTAGATGTATTGTTGATAACATACTGTTAAGCCATGAAATTTTCAAAGGGTACTCAAGAAAGGGTATCTCTCCCAGATGTGTTCTAAAGGTTGATTTGAGGAAGGCATATGATACTTTGGAATGGACCTTTCTGAAACAGATTCTTACTGATCTGGGATTTCCAGCTAAGTTCACTTCTGGATCATGGCATGTGTCTCTTCTGTATTATATTCCTTAGTAATGAATGGAGGTTTAACCAAACCATTCAATGCTAAGAGGGGTATTAGACAAGGGGATCCAATGTCACCATACCTTTTTGTGATGGCCATGGAGTATTTAAATAGACTACTACAGCAGCTTCATAAGGATGGAAACTTCAATTTCCATCCTAAGTGCAGAAAACTTAATATCTCTCATGTGTGTTTTGCTGACGATCTACTTATGTTTTGCAGAGCTGATGTAATCTCTATTCAGATATTGCATAATGCTTTTCTCCAATTTTCAGCAGCCTCTGGCCTTCAGGCAAATATAAGCAAAAGTGCTATTTACATAGCTGGTGTACAACAGCATATCAGAGAACAGATAATTGGTAGTTTGGGGTTCACTGAAGGACAGCTACCTTTTAAATACTTAGGGATCCCACTGGACTCTAAGAAGCTGGCTATTCATTATTATTTTCCTCTAATCTAGAAGATAACAGATGAAATCACATGTTGGTCTGCTAAGCTTCTTTCATATGCAAGAAGAAGCCAATTGATTACGGCTGTGGTGTTTGGAATTCAATATTATTGGGCTCAGGTTTTTGTTATGCCTAAGAAAGTACTGAAAGCTATTGAAGTAATATGTAGAACTTATATTTGGACTGGCAAGGCAGACATTTCCAGGAGAGCACTGGTGGCTTGGGATAAGGTTTGCCAACCAATATCTGCTGGAGGACTTAAAATCTTGAACTTGTCTTTTTGGAACAAAGCAGCTATAACAAAGCTGTTATGGGACTTGGCTAGAAAGAAAGATTGCCTATGGGTTCGTTGGGTTCATGCTTATTACATTAAACAAGCAAATTATCCACTGTCAGCATTCCAAAGGCTGCATCTTGGGTGATCAGGAAAATACTAGAAAGAAGAATTTACATACTGGAGAGTACTCAATTGTATGGGGATCTTACTGTTAGATTGCACAGTGTCTGTAAGCTCAACAAGTTTAATATACAGAAACTGTACCTTGCATTGCTTCCTTGTTTCACAAAGGCTACATGGAAGAACTTGTTACTCATTGGCAATGTACTTCCTAGATACAAATTCATTGTTTGGTTAGCTGCTCATCATGGCCTTCCAACAGTCGAGAGGTTACTGATTATGGGCATACAAATTCCAGTAGACTGTGTCTTTTGCAAGCAGCATGTGGAAGACTTTAGTCATCTGTTCTTCGAATGTCCTATCACCAACAGATTATGGGCTAGAATATGCAATTGGTTGGGGCATTCCAGAACTACTGGCTGCTGGGAAAATGAGCTCAATTGGATTTGCAGTAGAGCTAAAAGCAGAATTTGGCGCAATTCAATGACTGCTGCTGCCTTTATAACCACTACTGCACTTATATGGAAGAAAATGAACCATATTTGGTTTGAAAGAGCTACATATATGGAGGAATCGACATGTCGAGAGATTGCCTTACTGTTGCATATGCGAGGCAGGGAAAGCAAACAATGGCAAACTGGTCTAAGGGAGCTTAATTACTTTCCTTACCTTGCGGCTTTAGACACTAAAGATAGATTTTGAGTGTACATAGCTAATGTAGTAAAATGATACTGGAAGTAGTATAGTAGTTAGTCCAACACTACTATAATGATCTGTGATGTACATATTCTTTGTTATCAATGAAAGCAAAAATTTGAAGAAAAAAAAAAAGCATGATCCTACCTGGTGTACCATTCCAATGCCGAGCCACTCAAACTTTGACTGAAGTAGCAATCAACAATTCATCCTTTCCTCCCGCACCTCTCATCTTGCTGTAAAAAACCCTCAAGTGTGCCACCAGATCACCATGTCCATCATATAAGTAAAACTTAGGCATCTTAAAACCTGGAGGTAATTGCACATATGGGAATAAACAAAGGTCTTTGAATGCCTAACTCACCTGGCCACCTAACCCTCGCATATCTTGGAACGATTGTTCTAAGCTTCTGACCTTCCAGAGAACCTCCTCTTGCTCGGGATTTTTGACTCCTTTCTCAGTCTCCGCCGGGATTTCAAAGCAGGGAGCATTAGAGTAAGGTGACAGGCAAATGCTTGTGCTAAATCATCCCAAGAGTACAATCCAGCATGATCCTACCCAATGTACCATTCCAATGCTGACCCACTATAACTTTGAATGAAGTAGGCATCAACAATTTATCCTTTCCTCATTCCCCTCTCATATTGCTGCAAAAACCCGTCAAGTGTGCCACCATATCACCATGTCCATCATATAAGTCAAATTTAGGCATCTTAAAACCTGGAGGAAATTGCACATATTGGAATAAACAAAGGTCTTTGAATGCACAACTCACCTGGCCACCTAACCCTCACATATCTCGGAAGGATTGTTCCTAAGCTTCTGACCTTCCTGGGAACCTCCTCTTGCTCGGGATTTTTGACTGCTTTCTCAGTCTCCACCGAGATTTCAAAGCGGGGATCATAAGAGTAAGGTTACAGGCGAATGCTTGTGCTAAATCATCCCAAGTGTACAATCAAGCATGATCCTACCCGGTGTACCATTCCAATGATGAGCCACTCAAACTTTGACTGAAGTAGGCCATCAACAATTCATCCTTTCCTCCTGCCCCTCTCATCTTGCTGTAAAAACCCCTCAAGTGTGCCACCCGATCACCATGTCCATCATATAAGCCAAACTTAGGCATCCTAAAACTTTGAGGCAATTTCAAATATGGGAATAAACAAAGGTCTTTGAATGCCAAACTCACCTGGCCACCTAACCCTCAAATATCTCGGAATGATTGTTCTAAGATTCCGACCTTCCTGAGAACCTCCTCTTGCTTGGGATTTTTGACTGCTTTCTCAGTCTCCGCCGGGATTTCAAAGAGGGGAGTATATGAGTAAGGTTCATGGGCTTTGTAAGCGGGTTCTGGTGGGTAATACTGATTTTCGTGAGATTTAAGAAAAGATGATCTGTGGAGTGTGGGAGAGGAGGTGCCACATAAATCCCTGTTATCCGTATATCAATATTTTTATACTTCCTTAGAAATAAAAAAGGCCTGAAAAGAATACCATGAATGCGAAACAACGGTGTTCCTCCCATGTGAGTCGATTTCCCTTGCTACAAATATTATTTTCTGGGTCATTAAAATCCCCCTATGTGCCCATACCTCTGATATATAAACTGTGGAGTACAAAAGCCGTCTGACAGATTTGGATTGTGAACCTTCCTACTGATCTTTAATGAATCCAAGAACTTATGAACGGCGATGTGTTAGGATTTATGCCCGTCACTAGAGGGGGGTGAATAGTGCGGCACGAGAATATTGATAAATATTGCGGAACTAAAATTGCAGGAGTAAAGTAAATGCAGTAATTAAAAGATTAAGGAAAGGACACACCGAATTTATACTGGTTCACCACAACGTGTGGTTAGTTCAGTCCTCGAGAGACTCTCTCGAGTTTCCACTAACTCCGTTAAGCTTACGGGTGCCTAACTAACCGTTACACTTGCTCGTAGATGTACACTCTACAAGACTTCAACTTGCTCGAGGATACCTCACCTCAAGACTTCACCTTGCTCGTGGATACCGCACCACAAGACTTCACACACTAAGATTGAGGGTACTTAGCAAACCCGACAATCAATGAGAAGATATGGTCTTCTCAAACACCTTTCTCTTTTACAGCAAGAACTCTCTAATAAGAGTAGATAAAGAGATACAATATTAGCTCTATGAACAACTCAAAGTTGTCTCTCAATTGGCTCAACAAAAGCTCTAATATGATGCACAAATAATATCAATATGTATATGAATAATGAGAGGTGTTGTGTGTATCAAATCAGCTCAAAAGACCTCTATTTATTGGTGGTAGAAGTAGTATGTCCGTTGCTTAATTGGCAATCAATTATGCTGATTTATGCCAAGATAATCGATTATCAGATTTGCATAATCGACTATCAGCTTACCGTTACAAAATCGGAAGCTGATTTTGTGCTAGAATAATCGATTATTGGATTTGCATAATAGATTATCTGCCTGTCGTTCAAAAACTTTGGCAACGGATACAAGATAATCGATTATGCCCAAGTGTATAATCGATTATCCTACTCTGTGGAAATTTCCAATAAATGGAATTTCCCAGAATAATCGATTATCACTTTTGCATAATCGATTATTCACCTATGCTGTCCAGAATTGAAAACTTACTTCAAAAACCATTTTGGTTAAAATGAAAACGTTAAAATCATTTTGTTTGAAGTATTTGAAATATGTTTATGATAAATATGATTTGATAAAAAGATTTTATGCATATTTATGATGACCTATGTTGAGCCAAAAGACGAGATAGCTTAAACGTTGCTCTTACATTGGTCCTACCTAACGACCTACGCCTTGGGTCTTCGGTCTTGAACTTTTGAGCTCGTCTTTGGCTTTTCCATGCAATCCATTCATCAATATGCTTCTCGGCATTCAATCTTGATTGTTTGTCATATTATAACGTTGTTTGACACTTGACTTCATTGTTTTTCATTCATCAAAACCTATACCTGAAAATCATGCTAATACAATCAAAGCACACATACCATGGATAGAATGATTTTCTACATGATGGCCCTTGGTGCAACCAAATACTAATGCCACATAGGAATTGTAGGAACCCCAATATATGTAGTTATTTATTCCAGGGTCGAAGTGAGATCAAAGTACGAGAAATGAAATACGTTGTGGACTGGATCCCAAAATGTAACCAATGCTTTTGTGATGTCTCCTCTAGGATTAATTTACAACGACACGGTAAGCCCCACCACGTGCGTGTTGACCCTGTTTTTCCCCGCTTTACCTAGATAATTCCACCACATGCGTACCTCCAAAGGTATCTTGTTCATGACTAAGATAGGAAAATTTTGATTTGTGCTCATTATGCACATTTACTAAGGTGATTAAGCAAAACAAATCAAGATTTATTGGACTTAAAACAAGGGATTTTCAATTTCTCATCTCAAAAATGCAACCATGGCCTTGTAAATATGGCTTTTCAGCACTTCTAGGCGTAGATTTTAAAGTTGTGCTTACTACCTGCCAAAAAATTAAAAAATGATCCAAGGCGGCTATTTTTGCAGAAATAGCCTTTCGACGCCCTTTTAGGGACACTCGGTTAATTTTGATAAAATTTCTTTATTTACTAGTTACAAATAAAACCTGGTTCTTTTTTTTGCTATTTTCGTATAAAGGAAGTTGGGCCCGATGGGGGTTGCCTACGTATCTGACACCTTGTGAGAATCAAACTGGCATAGTTCGGGCAAATAAAACTATTTTTGAAATCAATACTCTATTCTCCTTTTATACATTGGCAAACAAATAAGCTATTTATATTTATTATTATTATTATTATTATTATTATTCTAAAAAAACTATGTTTGAAAATAAGACTCTTTTTCTTTTTCACTGGAAAATAAAACAAACTATTTTTGAAAACAAGACTCTTTTTTATTGGAAAATAGAAAAAACTATTTTTGAAAGCAAAACTCTTTTCCCTTTTCTTTTTTCTTTTCAATTTTCTCAAAAAATCAGCAGAGTTTCGGCACTATTTGGACATTTGGTTTTTTTCAAAACAGGCGATTAACTCTCTTTACCCTCATACAGCTATTTCTCTTTTTCTCAACTTTTCCCCAGTATTCAAGTGCCAGTCAGCATGCAAAATCCAGAATAAATGCACAAGTAGCACGCAAAATGCATCAGGATGGTCCATTGTTTTGGGTTCACCTGTCCTAGACGGACCCAACCACTGTGTTGAGTCCCCTAAGTCAAATGCATGATGCAGATAAGAGCTTTTACTAGTGCTCCGGAATATGGTTGAGCTATTCTAAGTTTATAACCTTGGTATAAGGTCAAGACTGTGTACCCGAGCAGACAACTCGAGTCGATGAGGGGGCTATGTACCGGGAACCAAAAGGTCATCCGACTTTGTAACTTACCCCAGCCTCTTTCTTATTTGAATGTAAGACACTAATAGAATAGGGAGCCTCGACCATCGAGCACATCCCCGAAGATTAGAAGAGAAGGGTTCTGCGCCAATTTATATACAATCCTAGTAATATTAAAGCAGTAAAACAATATTAACCACATTGGGCACAATTATGCAATAAAATTAGATAATGATAAAGCCAAATACAACAATTATTTAAATCTCGAATTCTTGAACCCTAAACTAGAAATTTTGGGTTCAATCCCCATCAGAGTCGCCAGAGCTGTCACACCTTCTTTTTAAGACTACTATCATGCGAAGGGCGTAAAAAGGGAGTTTTTCCAATTAAAGGACAATTGAAACGGGATTTAATTATTGAGAGATTTTAAAGTCCCAACTTCGGAGGATTCATGGTGTCCCAAGTCACCAGTTTAAATCCCGAATCGAGGAAGGTTTGACTCCATAATACAGTCTGCGAGCCAGAAATTCGGGTAAGAAATTCTATTAACCCGGGAGAAGGGGTTAGGAACTCCCGAATTCCGTGGTTCTAGCACAGTCATTCCACTATTATATTTGTCTGGATTATCTGATTTCAATCAATTTGTACCTATGTTAAAATTTTAACTTAAACCGCTTTTATTTAATTTAGGAATATTACAACGTTATTAAAACACGTCTTGAACCACATCACATAAATACACTCGCGGCCTTCGGCATGTTTTAACATCGTTGGGATTTCGATTTGGGTCACATAAATGCACACTCAAATTTAGGAAGGTAGATTTTTAGCTAACGCGCCTAAACTGATTACGCATTTTTTTAATTTGTGAGGGCCATAGAATTTACTAAATGGCACACCTGGAGTTCTAGGGATAAAATAAAATTAATGGCCGTGTGATTGTCATTTTGTTTGACACGTCATACCTTAATTCTAATTTAAAAGGGTCCATTCAACTATTCGGAGGGACATAACTGTTTATGTTATTGAATATGGATCACCCCAACTAGTTAAAAGTTTGATAATTAATGTTGAATTAAGCTAGCTAGGGTGGTTTTTGTAAGGGAAAACTAATTTATTGTATCTGAAAACTTGAGCCACAACAAAGGTCTGGAGGCCCAAACAAACAAATGATTTGCCTTTGATTTGAAGGGACCCTCAGAATTGGGCCTCAAAATGGCCCAAATGCGTGACTTTGTAGTTATTGAATGAGGACCTAGCATCGAATCCTTACCATACGAAAAACTCTAGAGATTTTCAATGAATTCTAATCGTTTTTGGCCAGTCAAATAACACCTAATGACAGTTTGATCAGAAAGCAATTACAATTTCAACGATTAACAGAGGGCAATGGGATTTAACAATTTCAAATTTACAACAACACAACTAATCACACTACTCCCGCACAGAAGTTACCATATCTAATGATTTCAACACCTGATTAAGCAAATGGCTACTCAGAATGGTATGCAGAACTTCATTACTAACCCCACAAAGCAGGCACGTTGTTCTAACGTTCAAGAAAATTTAAACATTATGCACCAAGTCCATTTACACAATACTGGTTTTTAGATTACAGAATATTCGACCAAAATTGAATCACATGTTCATTTCAAACCAAACTCTACCACTAAAAGCACTATCACTGACCAATATTCGGACGTAAACATATTTAAACTAAAACTCAAAATAAAGACAGAATTAAACTCTTCTAATAAGAATAAATGGAAAGCATGCTTCAACTCTTGTTGATTTCCATAATATAAAAGGTTTTACAGCGGGCAAAGTAAAATGTACCTAGAAATGAGAGTAAAAGGGTTAAGATTCAGCAGTAGTAGTAACAACACCCAGTAGTAGCAATAAATCAGAGACATAGCTTTTAATCTAACAAAAAACTAATGCTCAACAATCAAAAAAACACAACCAGAAAACATTTCCAACACCAGATTCAATTCATCTCAGCCCAGCGAGTTTTAGAAGAACCCAATGAAACAGTAACTTCCAAAAAATTCAAACCAAAATTCCCCAGAAATCAACACCAAACCTAGTCCATTTCATTCCTCAAATTATTCAGAAAATATCTCAAAAGTTGAAGGCTTCGGCAACCAAAGGAAAGAGAAGGAAACTTGATGAAAACAATAGGGAATTTTTGGTCATTGTGTTTTGTGAAATTCTTATCACTCCAATCTGCCTTGCTAGGCAAGAATGAGATGCCTTTATAGGCAAGCAACTAGGACAGATTTTAGGATTTTAATTTTGCACTTTGCCTCCCTCCTTAATTCTTATTTATAGCTTAAAAACCCTTAATTCTTGACTTGTTCTCCAAGATAAATCACCAAAAGCCTGAATTTCTCCTAAGGCCCCTACTAGAGGCATCTAAAATCAGTTACACCAAAGATTCCCTGAACTAAATTCCCTGAATTACCCATGACTACCCTTGAATTTACCCTAGAAACATCCAGGTCAGCTAGTCAAGCTAAAAAGATTTGTAAACCCTGATTGGGCACAAAGACTTAATGGGCATGAACTAATGATACAGGAGAGCCCCTGGGATTGACTCCAAATATCAATAAAAATGAGATTGATTTGAACAAACAAACGACAAAGGAAAATCTTTAAAGGCTTCGAGTATTAATCCTATACTAATTGAAATATCATTAAGCAAAAAAGAAAATAAGGAATTGACAAAATTATTAGAATAAGATCATTAGGGACCAATTTCAAACACTGAAATGAAGTCATTTGAAACTTGATCAGGCTAGTCAAAATTGATAAAGAAGATAAAACAAACAACAGAAAAAAGGAAACACAATAGAAAGGGAAGAATGAAAACAAGGGACTTACCACACGAGTCTGAGAGCTCAAAAAGAAAACAGATGACTCGATTAATGTCGACTATTTGTTCTTTTTAAAGAACAAATGAGAGACCTCAACTCGTTGGCTCGAAACATCATAATTTGCATAGAAATAGAAATCCCTGGACTACATGCCATCGAATACCATGAAAGTCAATGTCGAATTTTAGGACTACAACTCAGATGCAATATTTGAGCAGTTCTGGGTATATTCGAGGGTTGGGAGTGTGATATTAGGGAAGATGAGGCCATGGGGATGCTGTGGTGTCAAATTCGTGGTGTTTGGGTGGTGGCGCCGCCATGCACGGCAGCGGAGTCAAACTTCTGGCCGATATTCAAAGGGTTTGGCTTGGTTTTGAGGGCTAATTTTTGGAGATTTAGGGAAGGGAGGTTTAGGAGGGTGGGTGGTATCATTTTTGCTAGGTTTGGACGCACGTGGCCGTCGTGGACAAATTTCGGCGGGCGGCAGGCCGTGGACTTAAGACAGCGTTACATCTGATCTCTAAGAGAGACGATTAGGGGTCAAAGTACAAGGTACTAGGTTTGGACACTAATGTGAGATGTGTTGAGGATTTGTGGCTGTTAGATTAAAACAAACGAGAGTTTAAGATTGAGTAAGTTCCCTAACTAGAAAAGACATTGTTTGTCCGTCAAGGCGGATGGGTCGGGCAAAATAGACCTAGGCTGGGTATCGGGGTGGACTGGGTTTGGGTGTTTTTGGGCTATGAAGTTAATAGAAATGGCCAAATTTCTTTTAATTTTTCAGGTTTTATTCTTTCTCTTTTTTTTGTTTTTTGTTTTCAAAATTAAACTAAGAATCCTAAATTAAAAACAAAATGAATGCCCAATTGACCGATAAGAGATGGTAATCAATCGTAAGTAATAATTATTGTAAATAGTTAAAGCAAAATTAAGAGAAACAAATTCACCTAAAGGGCAAATTAAACTATTTTTGAATTTCCTTTTTCATAAAATGAACCAATTACTTAATAATTCTAAAAAATGCAAATTTACTCCTAAATGTACATGCCAAATATTTTGCATTTTCCTTTAAATAAGATAGAATAAATATGCACAAACAAATGTTGACCATTAACAGAAAATACCATGAAAAATAAAAAATTATAAATAAACAAAAGAATTTTTTTTGTTTTGAATTTATAAGAATGATTCATATAGGGCAAAGATCACACGTTCACAAGATCTGTTAGGTGATTTCAGGGTTAGGAGTGGATTTAGATTGCATTTTGAGGGTCTGTAGCTAATTTAGGCTTGAAATGCCGAAGTTTGAATTTTGGAAGTTTCCGGTCCAACAGTGAGATTTTGATCTGAGGGTTGTAAATGGAATTCTGTGAGTAGCAATAGTTCGGTCATGTCATTTGGGATGTGTTTGAAAATTTTCAGGTCAGTCGGACGTGGTTTGATTAGATTTTTGATTGAAAGCGTATTTTGAGGAAAATTGGAGTTCTTAGGCTTAAAACCTTGATTAATTCGAGTTTCCGACTTTGTTTTAGGTGGTTTATGGATGACACATGTTTTAATGATGTTATGGGATATGTCCGTAGGTTTGGTTGAGGTTCGAGGCCTTTGGGTGTTTTTCGGATGCTCAACGGAGTATTTTGAGTTGTTTAAAATTGCTGATTTTGCTTAAGCTATTACAGACCTGTTACCTTTCACATTCACGTTAGACCTCCCGCGTTCGTGAAGCTTTACCATTTTCTTTCTTCACGTTCGTATCAAAGTCCTCGCATTCGCGTAGTGTTATTTGGCGCAGAGGGATGTGCCTAATTTTTTCATCGTGCTCGGATGCCCTACCACGCATTCTAGCTTTGCCAGTCCAAGCCTTCACATTCAAGTACTGTTCCACGCGTTCGCATAGAGCAATTCAAGCATCCTTCATTTTTCCTTCTTCGCGAACGGGTGACTTCCTCCGCTTTGGCGATGCATTAAATGTTTGGGGAGTTATAAAAATTTCAAAACAAGGGATTAGCCATTCTTACCAAAACTAAAGCTTCAGAGATCAGAATTGGGCAAGATTTCAAGGGTTTTTTAGAGGTATTGATTGGATAATGATTCTAAGCTCCCTTCTACTTGTAACTCATTAATCCAAGCGTGAATTCCCCCTTTAATTTCATATTTTTGGAGTGAAAATTTAGTAAACCTTCATAGACCGAATTATTGAGTTTTTGACATCTGACTTGGGAGATTTTTATATGGTTAGACTCATGAGAGTACGAAAATTATGAAAACGTTAGTTCCATCAGATTCTAGGATGTTGGCCTGAGAGGCATTTTTGTTATTTTACCTTGTTCCGCGTCTTAGCTTTGAATTAAATCGTAGAATCAGCTGTTTGAGATGTTATTAATGATATGCAAATGAATTGAATAGACTTAGGCCATTTGGAGTCGGATACTCATGGCAAAGGCGTAACTTCTAGTTGATTTTGAGCTGATTCGAGGTAAGTGGCTTGTCTAACCTTGTGAGGGAACTTTTCCCTTAGGATATGATATTTGGTAATTGAATTTCCTTCTGCGCGAGGTGACGACCACGTACTTATGCAAATTGTTGGAAATCCAGTTTTTTTTAAATTACTTACTGGCATGTTTCCCTTCCTGTTTTATTTCACTTTTAAATAGCATGTTGTTAGTTAGAAGATCATGTTTAGTTGTCTTAAATTGTATATTTGCTTAAATTTCCTTGGCTACATTATGTGAAACATGTTAGGCTAGAATTACTTGTTGCCTTGCTCTGAAACTTCATTGTTCTGAATATCTTCTTGTTGTTGTTGTGCATTTACCTTAGGAATACAGATGTGGGATACCGGTGGCTCTCCCCTTGTGTGTTTACTTTGGGACTACGGGTTAGATTTCCGATAAATCCTCCTGCACATTTACTTTGGGACTACTGGTTAGATTTCCAATAGATCCCCCTGCATAGTTATATGGAACTATGGGAATATACCGGGTAGATTCCCCCAGTACTGGGCATTTATATTTGGGACTATGGACCGTGGTTTCGGTAGATCCCCGTGCATTGATAGCTGGACTATGGGACGGTATCCGGGGATATCCACTCGACAGTTGATGAAAGGGACTACAGGAGGGTATCCTAGGAGATCCTCATGTTACTATTGGTATTGAGTTGTTCTGATTTCTGGTTTTACTCTGTTATTTGGATAATTGTTGTTGCCTGGTATACGCTATCTTATTTCATTGTCGTTCTCATTTATATTGCTTATTTCATATTGTTTAAAAATATTATTATGTTCAACCGATGTAGGGCCCTAACTTTCTTCGTCACTACACCGATCGAGGTTAGGCTTGACACTTACTGAGTACCCCTGTGGTATACTCGTTCCCCTTCTTAGATGTTTTTCATGTGCAAATCTAGGTGCAGCTACCCAGGCGTATCACCATTGAGGCAGGGAGAGCTTTTGGAGACATCGAGGTACACCTGCCGCATCCGCAGACCAAAGAGTCTCCATCTTTATTCTTTCTTGTAGTGTTGGCCCTTCTATCGTACTGTTGATTTCAATGCTGGAGATTAGAGCACTTTACTGTATTTTTCTTCTAGCTTGTGTTCTCGTGAGTTTTCGGGTTTTAGGATAGAATTATAGAAGTTTGAGATATTTTGTTGTACGTGTCGCGTGGAATTTTACATTTTGTTTCCATCTTGTTAAATCTTGGTTTTAAATAAGAAAAATTTGCATGTTATTTTTTTTCGCATTGTTTGGCTTACCTAGTTGTAGGGACTAGTTGCCGTCACGACACGTTCACAAAGGATGAACTGGGGTCGTGACAAGTTGGAATTAGAGCTCTCGGTTCATAGGAGTCACAGAACACTTTCTGGTTTATTAGAGTTTCGCTGATCTGTACGGAGATATTTGAGAGACTATATAACTGTTACACTCCACTTTATTTGATTTCTTTGTCGTGCGAGATATTTGATATCGCAACTAAACTTATGTCTTTCTATTCTTTCACAGATGGTGAGGACACGAGCTGCTCGAGACGATCAGGCACCCGGGCCCCTTATTGTAGCCATTTGTGGCCGAGGCTGGGGTAAAGTTCGAGACGCGCACATAGTGCAGCTAAACAACTGCATGAGCTGCCGCCGAGGTACCACCAGTAGATCGAGCTAGAATCCATGGACCTGACACGCCTACTACTACTACTACTATCACTACTCCAGCTCTCGAGGAGACTCTAGCATAGTGTATGAGCTTGCATACACCACCTTGGCTCAAGCAGGGTTGCTTCCCCTTGCTGCAGCCACATCTTATGCCAATTAGGTTATAGCTACACCACTTGCAGTACTAGTTCAGCCCGGGAATAGGGCAATGGCTTCCTAGGATGAGTAACTGAGGCTTGATACGTTCAAGAAGTACAAGCCTCCTACATTCATCGGTCTAGCTTTGGAGGATTCTTTGTGTTTTCTTGAGGCGTTCGGCCCGCTCCCATTTAATCTGCCGAGGCGTTCGGCTCGCTCCAATAAGAAATAAACATATACAGGCAGTCAATCAAGAAGTCATCATGGAACAATTATCCACAGAAAAGCCATTTTATTTTTAAAGACTTTTGAAAATGAATTTTAATCTTTTGTTGAAGTTCATTTACTAATCTCGAGGTGATTTAACAAATTCAAATATCAAAATCCTTAAAATTAATCCAAGTATAGCATGCTTTTGAGTCCTAGACTACCCGGACAATAGCATAATAGTATCTATGCACAGACTCTCATCATCTCGTGCGTATGTAACCCCACAAATAGGAGCACATAACAAATTAACTCACCTATGTGGACAATTCCCTCTTACAAGGTTAGAGAAGAAACCGACCTCGCTCCGACGTTCGATAACCGGCGTTCCACACCCTTCTGGAGACTCTAATTGATGAAAAAAACTCCAAAGCTAGTCAATAATGATACCGATCCATTAATATATACTCAATTATTCATTATAACACAATTTACAAAAATTCCTAACCCCAATCGATAAGTTGACGAAAAGGCCCTCTGGACCACATGCCCAGATCTTTCCAAAAGTTTTGAAGAATAAGTTTACCCATAAGCTCACGAACATAAATATATGATTTACTCTCAGTTTCATACCCAAAATCATGGTCAAATTCCAAGATTCTCAAATTTCTAGGTTTTCATATAAACACCTTGATTTTCCTTAATTTTTACATGTTAATCTACCCATAATCAATGTATTTAACTTAAGATGCATAGAAATTACATACCACTTTGATGATGACCAAATCCCTCCTGAAATGCTTTAAAAATCACCTAAGGCCAAGTGGGAAATGAGGGAAGTGGGCTAAGTTTCGAATTAAAAAGCCACAGCTCCAATCGCAGAAGTCGCATATGCGACTCTAGGCTTGCAATTGCAATGTCATATTTGCGACAAAAGCTTCGCAAATGCGAAGCCTAGACCGCACTTGCCCTTGTCGCATTTGCGATAAAATCTTTGCAATTGCAAAGATCAGTGCCTAGCAATTCCCATCCCCCATTTCGCAATTGTGAACTCCCCCCCCCCCGGCCCCAGCTCCCAGGCTCGAAAATACAAAGGGGACTTCACAAATGTGATCATACCAGCACCAACAATCCTATTTCTTAGCAAATCACTCCGAAGCTATCCCGAATCTCACCCGAGCCCCCGGGGCTCCAAAAGAACACTTGTGCATGTCCAAAAACATAACACTGACTCGCAGGAAGACCAAAATCACACCAAACAATGCTAAAATCATGAATCAACACCCAATCCAAGCTTAATGAATCTTGAAATTTTCCATCCTTTATTTTCGATGTTTAAACCTATCAAATCGTGTCTGATTGACCTCAAATATTACGCACAAGTCATATTCGACTTTGCGGACCTACTCCAACTTTCTGGAATCGAATTCCAACCCCGATATCAAAACGTTACTTCTGGTTAAACTTCTCAAAAACCTTCAAATTTCTATCTTTAGCCAAATGGCTCCAAAATGACCTACGGACCTCCGAATTCACTTCCGATCACACTCCCAACTCTAGAATCACCATATGTAGATACTCCCGAACTTGAAATTCTAAACAAACATTGATATCACTAAAATGCACTTCAACCAAAACTTATGAAATTTTTTCAAAAGGCTAACTTCCATAATAGGCACCAAAACCCTCCTGGGTCATCCAAAATCCAATCCAGGCATACGCCCAGGTCCGAACTCATCATACAAACATGGTGTAACCTTCAGATCCCAATTCTGAGGCCGTTTACTCAAAATTCTATTCCTAGTTAATTCTTTCAACTTTAAGCTTCCGAAATGAGAATCCTCTTTCAAAATCGACTCTGACTTCCTGAAACATAATTTCGACCACGAGTACGAGTAATACCTCAAATAAAACTGTTCATGGCCTCAGTCTGCTGAAGGACATGCTAGAACTCAAAATGATCGGTCGGGTCGTTATAATACATATCCTTTCAACTTAGGGTTCAGATCATCTATTGACCTAGTTATTCTTGAATTTTATTGATTCTTTGATGTCTGTTTGGGTCAAATTGTCCCAAATCATATGGAGAGTTATTGCGTGTTTGAGGCATTTAGCCAATATTGCTGGTGTCTCTTTTACCTTCCCCCACCTTATTTACCTTTACTCCCTGAGGCTTTTACGCAATGATGTTTTTACTTTAGTATCCAGGAGTAAGAGGGTTTTGGTTAGCCCTAAAGATGACAAGAACCGTGGCTGGTATGCCAGGTTTGTTGCTATCCCCACTGTATGTTTAGTGGGTGAAAATAGTGTTCCCTTCCCTGAGAAGTGGAATTTTGCACGTAAGTCTTTTACCTTTCTCGTGCCTTTTTTCCTTTAAGTCAATCACCATTTCTAATTTTGCCTCTTTCTTTTTTACCAACCATGGGAGTTGTGGAGGATGTTCCCAATTTCCATGGTTAGGTAGATAAATTGCTGAAGACCGCACCAATGGATGGTATGTCTTGAAAAATACTTTCTTACCATTATGGTTGGAAAGTAAAGACTCATGGTAAGAGTTTTTATTTTATATTTCACGCGTATTTATATTTTTCTTGTTTACTCTAACTCCCTTCCTTTTTATCAGGATTTATTATTCCAGGAGTTACTGCTGAAGCATTTGTGGCCTCTCATGTCTCCTTGGGAATTCGTACTCCTTCGAGGACCCGTATCTCTTTATAAAGAGCCCAAGAAATAGTCTTGGGTTCTTCTTATGCGAAAAGGAAAGTTGTTGAGGAGGTAGAATCTGAAGAAGAGTAAGATGGTGGCTCCCTGGTGATGAGGCCACGAGCTAGGAGACGCATCATCTCTGATGATGAAGCTAAAGTTTCTCCTCATATTTTCGTTCCTCTTACCGAACCTGCTGAAACTCCAGTAATAATTCCTGACGATGATGTCCCTCCCCATGATATTCGTGAGTCTATTGATCATCTTTTCGTCAGTGGTTTTGGTAGTGGAAAATTAGGAGGCTCTTTAAGTAGAAGTGTCTCTATGAGAAGGGTAACTATTAAAGTTCCTTCTGATAGTAGCTTTTTGACGTAGTCAAGTCAAGTAGACGTTTGGTTGGAGCCTTTAATTGGCCAAATTGAAAAAGTAAACCCGGAGAGCCATAGTTCCTTGACTGTAATGAACTATATCGTGCTTGCCACCTTAAAGGTATTTTCCTCCTCTTTCTTCTTTACTTAGTAAAAAAAATTTATCTTTTGAATTCTTATTTTCCTTCTGCTTTTTTGGGCCGATCTCATCGGTACGGAAATAATGATAGAATCCCCCTCTTGGAGAAGGTAGCACGTGACTCAGAAAAGATAGCACGTGACACTCATGTGGAGGCGATCAATTGGAAGGAATAATTTAAAAATGTACAAATTGATGTGAAAGACTTACAGGAGAGAAAAGTTATCTAAGAGCAACAGGTGCGGGCCTTAACTTCAGAGTTAGCGATTGCAAAAGCTTCTTCAAGTCAAGTAGAGAAAGAGAAAGAACGTATCGAATCCTCCTTCTCAGAGCAACTATCTAACGCCAGTGAGGAGATCAGAGAGTTGAAGGCTCTCTTACGTCAAAAAAAAGTTTGTGTAGGGGAGCTCGTGCAAAGCTTAACTCAAGCACAAGAAAACCTTCGGGCCTCCACTAGCAAGATGCGTGTTGTACACAGATCCCATGCTTCTCTTCAAGCTTCTTATAACTACACCTTCGCTGAAGATGAAGAGCTAAAAAATGAGATTGCTTATTGGGAAAAGGATTATGAGATCCTTGAAAAAAACCTACTGGTAAGGTAAGTTGGGCATTTTTGAATTCACGTCGTGATACCCCAATTCAAGTTGGCTGAGAAAACTTTAATCTGGAGTCAGAGTTAGCTAAGATCAAGGGAAACCATAAAAAAAGCTCAGCAACCTCAGGACTTCCCTTCTCCCGTGGCTGGAGCTTTCAGGAACGTTGAATTTGATTCCAGTATCGCGACTCCTTCAAGCCCAATAGAGCCTATTGATAAAAGACAAGTTGAACCTGCAACTGTTGATATTCCTGCCAAATTGAGCCAATTGCTATCGATGTTCTTGCTTCAGTTCCACAAACTTCTCAGTAACCAGCTTTAGTGCATTTGTTTTTGTTTTTGTTTTTATTTTGGAAAATTGTACTCAAACCCTTAGCTTCAATCTCATGACTAATTATCTTAAACATGAGTTTTATAAAAGAGGTCCATTTTACATTGCGACACTTAGTGAAGAAGACGTCTCAACTTCATAATGGTGTTATCATACAATAAAAGAAATAGGAACACAAATGTTTCTTTTAAATAACTTTGACAAATTTTGAATAGTACTTGACAAGTTTTGAACTTGAAAAGTTTTGAATATACTTTACATGTATTTAAGGTACATCTATAACTTTCTCGTAACTGCTTTTCATATAATAGATTCTTACAAAAGAAGAATAATAGACACAGGGTTTTTCCTTGTAACCCGTTTCAGTACATAGCCTTTACCCTATCTATAGTGAGGTTTTTCTTTGGCCTTAGCTCATGGCTCCATCTTTTGAATTTGTGAGTTCTTCACATGTCTGTGTATATTATATAGTCCCTCAAATGTTTGAGTATTGAAGTATGAAGCCTCAAGCACATGATAGTTTCTCTCATTTGGTCCTTTTCCTAAAAAGGAAAAACACACGGGACTCGAAGGTGCGATTATAGATGAAGACCGCTTAACCCGTTTAAGTTTCTATTAGAATAATTGTAACTGTAGGATAGGAATTTTAGGTTATTCTGTGTGCCTTACAGGTCGTGACTCGTCATTTAGTACGGGTTTGCTTTTTGCCTATCATCTAAAATCGTTAGTAAAATTTTTATAATTGAAAAATTAAATTTAAAATAACGATACCTGACCTTAGATATTCCTTAGAAATAGTATCTCTTGCAATAACAACATTCCAATGTGAAGGTATTATCTTGACATCCATTGTCTCTAGTTCATATGCTTCATTTCCTGCTATATCACGAACTCTGTAGGGTCCTGACCATGTTGGACTTAATTTACCAGCGTTAGCTGCCTTTAAAGACTGAAAAACCTTTTTAAGCACGAAGTCCCTAACTCTGAAAAATCTTAGGCGTGCTTTTCGGTTGTAATATCAATCTATGACTTGTTTCTGTGCTGCCATTATTATTAGTGCAGCTCCTCTCCTTCCTTAGATTCTTGTGTCACCAGTGTGAACCGTGTACTTGGTTCCCCTATCTCAACTGCAATTAGCGCCTCAGCTCCATAAACCAATGAAAATGGTGTTTCTCCTATGCTTGTTTTTGCAGTTGTACGATATGCCCATAAAACTCCAAGTAACACTTCAGGCCAGTTACCTTTTGATTCCTCTAACCGCTTCTTTAAATTGTTGATAATAACCTTGTTTGTTTGATTCTACTTTCCCATTACCCACTGGGTGATAAGGTGTAGACGTAATCCATTTAATTTGCCAACTTTGAAAGAATTCAGTGATTTGAGCTCCTATAAATTGAGGGTCATTATCACACACAATCTCATTTGGTACACCAAATCGACATATGATATTCCTCCAAATGAAATTCTTGACTTCCTTTTCTCGTACCTGTTTAAATACACCTTCCTCTACCCATTTAGTAAAATAATCAGTAAGTATGAGCAGAAATTTTACATATCCTTTCGCTTGTTGTAATACACCCATGATTTCCATTCCCCATTTCATAAATATCTACAGTGCGATTATAGATGTATTAATTCCGCAGGTCTATGCATATTGTTGTCGTACTTTTGGCATTTATCGCATTTAGCAACGAAACTTTCTGCTTCTTCTTCCATCTTAGGCCAATAATAGCCAGATCTAATAAGGGTTGTTGCCAATGATCTTCCTCCTGAGTGATTCCACAATGCCCTTCATTAATCTCTCTCATCACATACTACGTTTGGGAAGGTCTGAGACATCTTGCTAAAAGTCCACTGAATATTTCACTATATAAATTGTCATGCATTAAGCAATACTGAGCGGCCTTTTTCGAAGCTCATGAGCTTTATTCTTATTATCAGGCACGGTACCATACTGCAAAAAAGCTACAATCTTGTTCCACCAATCCTGAGTTAAAAAAGCTACAATCTCGTTCCACCAATCCTGAGTCCGCTTCAACATTTTCATCCCTCAGTCTTTGTGTATCTTTCCATGTTTGAAATTGCTTTATCAATTACCGTACCTTTTAGGTAAGACATCATCCTTGCTTCCCTGGTTGTATAAGTCCCCAGCATTGATTAACCACGAGTTGCAAATCACTCTTGATTATAATCTCATTTATGCCAAGTTCTCGTGCAAATTCTAGACCTGCAGTCATAGCCTCATACTCCGCTTCATTGTTAGTTATGGAGTTACATTTAATAGCTTGTCGAATGGTTTCACCCGTAGGTGGTACCAAAACACCTCCTAAACCTACACTTTTTACGTTAGATGAACCATTTGCATCCAAGTTCCTGGGTTAGCTCCATTGAACACCTGTAATTCTTTCTCTGCTTCTAATTGCATGCCCTGGCTAAAATCAGCCACGAAAGCAGCTAATACTTATGATTTTACAGCAGTCCTAGATTGGTATGTGATTTCTTATTCACTTAACTCTATAGCCCACTTAGACAATCTACTTGATAACTCATGTTTATGTAATATATTTCGCAAAGGGTAGGCAATTACTACAGCAATAGGGTGACATGGAAAATAAGGTCCTAACTTCCTAGATGCCATGATTAGTGCAAGTGCAAGTTTTTCTAACTGAGGGTACTGCTTCTCCGCATCTAACCTTGCTCCTCTCGGACCAAAACAAAACTTATTGCTACTTCCGAAACAACAAGGTAAATAAGTAGTCTTTCCCCTGCCTTTGGTTTTGCCAGTAAAGGTGGATTTGATAAGTACGTTTTCAAGTTCCTGAGTGGCTGTTGACATTCTTCATTCCATTCAAAATGATCCTGCTTTTTAAGGGCCGAGAAGAACTTAAAGCACTTCTTCGATGACTTAAAAATGAATCTTCCCAAAGCTGCAATTCTCCTTGTTAATCTTTAAACTTCTTTCTTGTTTGGAAGTATATCGGGGATTTCTTCAATGGCCTTAATTTGTGCAGGATTTACTTCAAGACCACGGTTAGAAACAAGAAAACCCAAAAACATACCTGATGTAATGCCAAATCACATTTCTCAGGGTTTAACTTCATATTTAATTTGCGTAAAATTGAAAATGTGTCAGATAAATATGATACACAATCTTTGAATACTGATTCTTAACAAGTATCTCATCTATATATACTTCCATGGTTTTTCCTCAATGCTCTTGATATATTTTTGTAACTAACCTCTGATACGTTGCACATGCATTCTTTAGACCAAACGGCATTATCTTATGACAATAAATCCCTCTGTCTGTTATGAATGAGTTTTTTCTTCATCTCGTGGATCAATTATTAATGTGATTATAGCCTGAATATGCATCTAAAAAGCTTAATAGCTCATGACCTACAGTTGCATCAATCAATTCATCTATATTTGTTAGTGGAAAATAATCTTTAAGACAAGCTTTATTAAGATCAGTGTAATCTACACAAACTCCCCACTTACCGTTCTTCTTTGGAACCACGACAGTATAAGATAACTAGTTAGGATACTTTACCTCACGAATGGAACCAATTTTTAGCAATTTTTGGGCTTCTTCTTGAATCACCTAATTCTTGAAAGTTCCATGCTTTCTTTTCTTTTGTTTAACATGTGGGTATGAAGGATCTTCATTTATTTGTGAGTCATCACTTTCGGTGGCATCCCTGTCATGTTAGAATGGGGCCAAGCAAAGTAGTCCACGTTAGTTTTCAAAAAAGTAATGAACTTATCCCTCATACCTTGTTTAATATTAGCCCCAACGTAAACTTTCTTATCAAGCCATTGAGCAAATAACACAACATCCTCTAATTCCTCTATTGTTGTTTTGATATTTTCATTCTCTTCTGATTCTTGAATGGTATCAGGTCTTGAGTCTATATTGGTTTTCCCTTGCTCAGTTGAGGTTTATGTCAGCTACAATATGGGGAGCATACCTTGCTAAAAAATCAAACTGCATATTGTACTCTCGCACACTCATATTACCTTGTCTAAGGTTCAAGAACTTATCAGCTCTAGCCGTCGTATCTCAACTGGCAAGTAGTGACAAAGAAAGGCCTCAGAAAATTCATTCCACACAGCTAGAGGAGCATTCGGACCCCTGGATCTCTCACAATTATCATACCACAGAACCTCTAAATCTCGTAGCCGATAAGAAGCCAACTCTACTGCCTCTGTATCACTAACAAGCATAACCCGCAATGTACGATGAACCTAGTCAATAAAAGTTTGTGGGTACTCCTTGGGGTCTGATCCGGTAAACACTGGAGGGTCTAAATTAATAAAATCACAAACTCTCGTACTAACTGGTTTATCATCAACACCTATGTTCTGCCTCTGAGCCTGAGCAGCTACCAAGCGAGTCAATAACTGCAAGGCACTCCGCATATCCTGGTCTGTAGTGTCAGACGGAAAACTGGAGGTGTTAGGTTCCTCCTAATATCTTCTTGAAGAAACAGAGTAGATGAGGTATGAGACGACATCTCACTCTGAGCTTCACTTTGGCCTACTCTGGGTTGGGGCACCTGACTGGTACCCTCTCCCGCAGTATCAAGCCATTTACTAATTGTTTGCTTCCTAGTCGAAGGAATTGCTGAAAGAAAACAAGGTAAATATTAGAGACGAACACTTAGGACTCAACTCTACGCACGATCTAGGTTGAGGAAGAAGGTAACAACCCTAGATGTCCTGTAGCCTCCTGATTATAAATGTGGCGCGCTACACATCCATAATCAAGACTCGACTATACACGGCTCATAGAAAATCCCTAGGATAGACCGACTCTGATACCAAGTTTGTCACGACCCAAACTGGAGGGCCATGACTAGCACCCGGCCATACTTGTCGCTCACCAACATACATTTCACCTAACCTTCTTTATTATCTGCTAGGCCAAATGAGATCAATATAAATGGTATCCATGGATCACGAACAACCAACGATAAAAGATGATGGCATAAACATACATAACATGGGGTGGCCAGACAGCCAAGAAACTATATATAAGGTACGAGCTACCACGATACCATGAAAGACTATACAACAAAAACCACCCGACAAGGCATAACAAACTATACATGAGTCGACCCATGTCTATGAGACTCTAAAGGAACATAAGTTCTGCAACATAGCCGGAACAGGGCCCCAACATACGCATGATGTCTATGACAAAAATGCATACCAAGACCACGACAAGTACGGAGAAGGGATCTCGCCAATTACCGCTGAACAGGACAGCCTACTGTGGTGGGGGAGCTGCACCTGCCTGTCTATCAAGACCTGCAGCACGACATGCAGCATCCACAAACAAAAGGATGTCAGTACAAATAAAGTACCGAGTATGTAAGGCAGGGAACAATAAATACAAACAGTAAGGTAAGCAGGGATAGAGAATATACAACTTGTAACATCTGAGTACCTCTGAGGCTACTGACATGAAATTCATGATACATATATATAAATACATAAATTGTTAAAACATACTCCTCTGTGGCCATCATCATCATTATATCGTACCTGGCCGTAATAGGCTCGGTAAGAAAATGTACCCGGCCATCATAAGGCTCGGTAGAATCGTACCCAGCCACGTGGAGCTCGGTAAAACCCAACTGATCAGTAGTTGCACAATAGGTGCCGTACTCGGCCGACTATAGCACGGCTCGGTAGAGTAAAATAGATACATATATATAATGCATGTTCGACTCATGGAAACAGGTTCTAGACCTTTCGAAGTGATGTAAGATTGGTATCCTTTGTACACGTTATTAGGACTAACTCCTCACTATGAACCTTATAAGAATCAGGAAGTACCAACAAAATTGATAACATAAGAATAAGAGAAGAAACATCACATCAATAGTTCTATAAGAGGGGAAACAATGTAAGTATTGCTAGCTTCTAAGAGTAGAGTATCTTGGAAGCTCGTTCATTACAATATGTACGACCGGAGTCATGTAAAATAAGGAAAGGGATAGCCTCACATTGGAGTGTGCATTCGATTTATCGATTCGATTTTGACCCTTATCGATAGTTACTTATCGATTATCGATTTGTACATATGCTTATTGTTATCGTTTCAATAAGGTTTCGATTTTTCCGATTTTGATTTATCGATTTTGGGGCTAATCGATTCGGTTATCGACTACACCAATAAGAAAATATGCGGGGTTCCATAGAAAGTATATCGCTATAAACACGCCTTACTTATATGGACAAAAAGAAGCTAAAATAAGACGAACACCATTTAACATAAAAATTGTATCAACAAGCACATGCAACAAAACTAAAGTAAGGGATCAAATGTATTCCACCAATGCTCCAACGGTACAAAAAACAAAACAAAACAAAATACATCTTCACGATTTTTATTTCTTTTACATTAATTTGAACTTCATTCCCTTGATCTTTAAATATGACCATTCCTTAAATGTGGTAGAGGAAATAATAGGGTAAGGGACTTAGGGTAAAGGAAAGGGTATAGATTAGGGAAAATGATATTGTACAGCCGCTTTCAAAATAATAGCGGAATATATATACATTCTGTATGTTATATTAATCTACACAAATAGATAATTACTCATTTTACAAGTGTCTACAGCCTAGGGGTATGTATTCTATTTATCGATTCGATGTTGACCCGTATCGATAATTACTTATCGATTATTAATTTGTACATATGCTTATCGTTATTGTTTCAATAAGGTGTCGATTTTTTCGATTTTAATTTTTTTGATTTTGATAACAAATAATCGATTCGATTTATCAATAAACCGGTTCGAGTGCACACCCCTAGCCTCACATACCTTGTATATACTACCCCAATCTCAAGCTATGCAATTGTCACAACTCCTTAGTTTACTATAATTGAGACGATACTATCATTATCATTTAAGCGTCATAACTATTATGTACCGACCACAACCCATTTTGTAAGTAAGCGGATAGCACCTCCCCTATTTATATGACTTCCCACAAGTGAAAACAATCACCAAACAGCCCATACAACATCAATGTTAATCATATTGAACCTCCCGAAACAGTCCACCAACTGATAACATTACTACCAAGCCTTTCGATATATATTTCACAAGTTTTAGCTTCAATGACTTAGCCGCAACTTGGATAATCTAAAATACATATAGAAAAGGAGGTTCCATAACTTAATACAGAAAGTAAAACTCCAAATTTTACCTTAAGTCTCCATAAAATATCCCTCCAATGCAGCCACAACAACAAGGAAGCGAACTAGCAATCAATTAGTGTTTTTCGGAACTAGAATCACTTTAGAAGGCTTGAAATCACCTAGGGTTGATATTACAAACTTGATGGAGTATTTACAGAACATAAAACCTATAAAAAAACCTCCCACACGAGCTGAAACAACATAAAAATGAGCAACAACAAGAAGAACAAGAGACTTACTAGTGCCACAGGATTCCCGACACTTGATTTGTGTTGTTTGCCCTTTGTTTGGGTCTTGAATTTTGAGAGAACCTTGAGAAGGTGCTCCTAGGATTCTAAGGTCAGAAAATAGTGAAAATAAACGACTTAAAACGGGTTGGAGGTGTCCTATATAAATGCAAATATCTTAAACCGCCTTAAGTGGGCCCCATAGAGAGGTGCTTGGCGCAGTCTCGTGAAAACGCAAATATCTCTACTCCGAGGTCGTTTCAACAAAAGGTTTAACATGTTAGAAACTAGACTCGTAGATATTTAATTTGGTGGTAAGATCACTCCATAGTTCTAAGTAAATTGGGAGGAAATCTTAATGATATTTGACCTAATGTTTAAGTACAACCATGAACCTAAGTTGCGACAACGTTTGTCGAATTTTGTTTCATACTTCGTTTGACTTCAAGACTATGAAACGAATATTATATGATTCAAATACCTTAAAAATGACTTCTTGAGTGTATTAAGCACCTATGGGTTTACCCGAAAATACGAGTTACAACATCCTTGATTTGTTTAAATTCTAATACTTGTTAATCACCCTTATACACCCTTGTATCACTTAAGATCAATAGGATTAACTTTTTATCATCTCAAGGATAATTCCTTCTTGGATTTATGTTAACTAACATATGGAATGAACTAACGCGTGTGGACATGGGTTGTAATATGAATGCTGGACTGAAAACTATTATTGTTGGCAAATTCGACTAAAGGTAGATAAGCATCCCAACTACCTCCAAATTCAAATAGGCATGCTCTTAACATATCCTCCAAGATATATATAGTATGTTTAGACTGCCTATCTGTCTATGGATGAGATGAATTAAAAAGATCTACCCGCGTACTCAATAATTCTTGAAAAGATTTTTAAAAACGTGAAGTAAATTGTGATCCTCTTTAAAAAATGATCCATAATAAAATCTTATGGAGTCGGACAATTTTCCTTCATGTATATATCTGCATATATCACCTTACTATAGAAGTATTATGGAAACATATTTAAAATTTCTCCCCATAATCACATCTTCTTTTTGTTTGGGTAGTCTCGTCATAAAATTCACTATAGTTATACTTTACTTCCACGTCGAAATCTCGAGTTGTTATAGTGGTCCTGCAAGTCGCAAATATTTGCCTTGACATGCCACAAGTCAAGTAGTTAGAAACAAGTTAAGAAAGTTTGAAATTTGTTCTTTCTTTTCTTACATATACAATGTTCTTCTAGTCATGGTACATCTTGTTGGATCCCGAATGTATAGTGTATCAAGAGTTATGAGCTCCTCAAAAATAGCTCATCTTAACCTATCTACGTCAGGTACATGTGAGCAATCACCTAGTCAATGAATATTATCACTATCAATAATCATATCCTTGGTTTCACTCCATAGGGCCTCATCATGTTACATAGTTCTTCATCTTTATATTGAGTAGCATTTATATACTCTACTGGTGAAGACGTGGATTTAACATTAGCCATCAGTATCTCTAAATTTTTCATAATATATTTTATACTGGTATCCTCTAGTTTATGCATATCTTCAACCAAAAGGCTCCAGCTATATGTACCAAACTATCTATAGATTTTTTGCTCAATGCATCAACCACAACATTGCCTTTCCTAGGATAATTTAAAATAGAAGAGTCTTAGTCCTTGAGAAGTTCAAGAACTTAGAGTCAGTATAAATCTCGCATGATTTGTCATATGAATAGCATCTCTAGATCTTTAGAGCAAATACCATTGCAGCCAAATTATAAGTAGAATAGTTTTTTTCCATTTTTTAGTTATGTTAAAGCACAAGGTATCCCAATAATTTTACGAGATCACACATCCTAATCCGACTTTTGAAGCATTACATAATATCGTGAATCTACTAGAACTTGATGGTAAAGCTAAAATAGTGGTCAAATATTTCTTGAAATTCTAAAAGCTCTACTCATTTCTTCGTCCAGTGAAACTTTGAATTATCCTTTTTTTTTCTATGTTAACTTGGTAAATGGCAGCACTACTATGGAGAGATTCTACAAAAATAGCTTGTGGTAGTTTTTCTAGCCAAAGAGTTGTGAATCTCTATAGAGGTAGTTCATCCTTACCGCTTCTAAATTGCTTCTACCCTTCTAGATCCAACGTAATCCAATACCTAGTTATAATATGCCTGAGGAATTCCATTGAGTCTAGCCAAAATTCATGCTTCGCGAACTTGGTAAAAAAGCTTATTTCCCTCATACGTCTTTAACACATTTTTCAAGTGATCCTCGGGTTCTTCCGGGCTATGAGAATATACTAGGATATCGTAGGCAAAAAAATATGAATTTTATTTTCTTCTCTCATGCCCCTTATAATATACATGAGACCTAAACAACCATTCTTCTACAATTGTTAAGCATTCAAAATATATAATTTGCTCATCTCAAAAACCTATAATCCACTTTTTTGGCAAAACTATCTTTAAAAGTTCACCAAACTTAATAATCTTTTTGTAATAATCGAGGGTAGTCTGGTACTAATCCATATACATCAGGAAGTTAGAGTCTATCATAAAGAGTACAATTTGGTTAGCTATGGTTTCCTTCTCTTAACTTGAATCTTAGAAGTTTTAAACATATGTCTAACTACTATAAAATTTTCCAAGATGTGTCAACCCGAAAAGGATCACTTAATATCTCAAAACATTCTTCATTTTTAGATCTTTGACTCATATTAGAATTCATACTAAAAAAATATTCTAATCTGGATCTTCTTATGTTGCACGCCAATCATGTTCATATTTGAATCTTTTGGTAAGTGCAATTGCTACTAAATAGGTTTAAGTCCTCATATATGCAGTTACTATCTTGTTTAAACAATAAAATCAACCTTTTAACAAGCCTCTAAACTTAAGATATTGCTTGCGTATCCAGCTGAGAAAGTTTAGCGTTTTATGTAAGTATACCCAACATAATAATCCCCAAATAATCTAGTAGGAAAGTTCACATCACAAACTATCAAGAAGGAACTGATTCATAAACACTTTAGTGAAACTATTCCCAAATTAGTTGTGTTGCCCTTGTTGTCATCTCTAAGAGTACAGTAGCATTTCATCTATCCGCCATGTTCTCTAATCTAAAAGCTGCATGTTCCATAGGCCTCTTCATGAAATATCCTATAGCTCATAACGTGGTAAGTATTTTATTAAAGCCTTTAAGGATCCTTTGAACTATCATAAATAGTAAACTTAGTAATTTGAAATTTAGGGATTTAATTTTTAAAAAAATTATTCGTCATAATCTTCTAGGTGCATGAGGACTTTAGCACCCCTTTTTGTTGCTCATTCTTCTCATGTTTATCTATTATATCCATAAAGATCTCAATTTTTACTTTTTCATGAAGATAGGTAATCGTTTTTTTTTTTTTGTGATAGCACCCCTCTATTAGTGTAGTAGTGGACTGGTATAAATTTCCGAAATGAACCCTGTTATGCATCATACCAGAAAGCACCTCATACATCACAATGAACATTTTACTGGTCTTGTATACTACTTAGGTAGCATTTCTTTGCTTGGAGATGGTTGCATGTCCATTGGCGAAATTTGACGTCTTTGAAGTTTGAACCTCTAGCTAAATTCTATTGTAGGGTAATTGGTCTGAGCCATATACGAATAGGATAAATAATGATAGATCCAGTTATCTGACACTAATCTCCACAAACGTACGAAAGAATAAGAAAGAAAGATAAGACACATCCTATCATGCCCTCGCAGAATCAGATTATGGGAATGGTCGGCTACATAACCACAATTGAGATTCTACTACCAACATGTGCTCCATTAGTCACAAGAATAACCTAAGCTGTGATACCAATTTTGTCACGATCCAATTTAAGATCATGACTGACACCTAGAAGCAAATTTCCCTAAGTAAGCCTCATCAGTATTTTACAGAAAATCGAACAAAGTTTTCTATGTTTTTAGACTATCCCAAATTTTTTCCTATCTCAAACCAACAACAAAACATCCTTATAGAAATTCAAATGACAATGAACTTACCAATTAACCAAAATAAATATCTAACTTTAATAGTCCACCCACCAACTAGAAATACTACTTTATCTCTAAATTTGATAAGAATGAGTGTTACTAGACATAAATCTATAATAACAAAGAATACTCAACACGCTAAAAAATTTGACTATAGCGCGACTATAAGAGTTCCAAAAAAAGACCATAATAATAAATAAAATCTCCGCCCCCGCGAACAAATGCAGTGCTTGCCAGAAACTATCAATATGTGCGTCTAACTAATGAAATACTCTCCCTTCAACTGTTGTCTCAGGAAAAAAATAGCGGGGAGTGAGTCGTTAGCTCAGTGAGTAATAACACTTAACCAAAATCGTTTTTAATTGGGGACAAGTCAAACAACATGCATTTATAATAATAATTAGGAAATATCACAAAAATAAATGTCCTTTTAAAAAATAGTAATAATAATCGGTCTCATCTTGTGTTTTCTATAATAGAAATCAATTTAATAATTTAATTAAAGACTTGGTAAGCACTATTTCATATCAAATCTTTATGTTTGGGAGGTTTTCAAGGAAGGATCATGTAATCTTTATCATTGTATGGACCCCTTCGTCAAAGGAGTCAAATATAACTGTAGGTCCCTACTCGAGGGAAAATTATAACTGTATGCTAGTTCTACTTTCCCACTAGTGAGGGCTATAACTGTAATCGATACCAATTCTAACGAATCCGTCGTTAGCTACAGGATCCATCAAAGTATCCTCCCATTTATGCTCTTTCTTGTAAATAGTAAATTCTCGTACAAAAGTATTATTAAAATAATAAAAGGCGTATCATTCCTTATCAAAACTTTTAATTTTATTTCGGTAATAGTAATCATGTCTCAAGTAATGGTAAAGATGTCTAGTAACAGTTAGAATACTTCAAATAACTGTAACATCTCAAGTAACGGTAAAATATATCTAGTAACGATGAAAAGATTTACATTAATCAGTAAATATCTCAAGTAAATTGTTCGGTATCATATCAAGTAAAAGGACTTGTCCCACATGCAATTTCAAAGCATAATACAATTATTTTCAAAATCAAATATAAACAATACAGGTTATGAAAATACAAATTGTGGTAAGATTACTACTCACAGTACTCGTGTCGAAATATCAAACTTGTCACCTCGAGCGATCCGTACGACTTTCTTCAATCAATCTATAGCCACACCAACATCAATCTTGTGTTAATTTTCTTGTTTAGGCTAATTCGTATCTAATTTAGAATGTCCAACCCTCAGAAATTTTTTTGACTCTTAATTCATCGATTTATAATTTCTCGTGCTACTGGTAGTTTAAACCAAATTCTAAAAATCAACCAAATACAACATATTCAGATAATATACTCCGTTAACATCTGAAAAAGTCTTATGGGTTTCTCCCAATTTTTTCTTAATTTTATCTTTAAACTTTTAATCCAATCCCAACACCATCTCTACTCAATCCAAAAAAAATCATGAATATAAAATTCTATTGTCTCAAAAGAAGAAAAATTATATAAAATCACTTGGAGTTTATTGTTGAAGCTCAAGGATTTATGTCGACAATATGGGAAAACACGATATTCGGCACTACGAGTACATGATGAACTTTCTTTCTTTCTTTTTTCTGTTGATGCTTGCGTTGGCTAAAGGGGTTTTCTCTTTTTTAACCCTATTTAGCTTCTGTTTCAATTGCAACATATATGTTGCGTTTCTTTCCCCCAAAATCCCTTTAGCTTTTGTATTATTTTTTAATTTTGTTTTATTTCCCCTTTTCTCGTTTCACTTTTCAGTGGGCTTAGCCCATTCTTCTAATGTTTTATTCTCTTTTTTTTCTTTATTTATTTTATTTTATTTTTAATGACCAATGTACCCTTAATTAAATTATGGGGTATTACATTGTCAAAGCTAGAATTTAGAAGAACACATGTTATTAATAATCAAAAAAATGTATGAAAGGAAATAATTTAGGTAGCAAGAGAGTATAAGAGAAAAGCAAGTAAATCAAAATATATTCCAATGATTTCGTATCCTTACAACTGATCAGATGTCTCCCTTTTATAGGTATCTTGGAGATATACGTTTTTCCCAAATCATAATGAGGCTATTATAACTAATGAAAGACATTGAATGCTTTATTACAGAATTATTTCATTCAATACAAATTCCCTGACGTATTCCACATTTTATGCCTATTAAATATCGTATCTGCATTCTTTTCTATTGTCAGATTCATTCCTTTTGACCATTGGATATAAATTACTTAAATAGGTACGAGCGCAGAGTTTTTTGAATAACTCTTCATGCCTCTTTTTCTGTCATTTGCTCGTACCTGTTACAATTCGTGCATTTTATCTAGTTGTAATTCTTTGACCATTTAATCATTTTTTGTGTCTTCACACATTTCCTTTATATTTAAATATAATTTCTTCCCAATACACCCAACTATTCTAGAAGTACTTCGTGAATATTGAAGGACAATTTAGCCTTCAAAAAAAGTTCTCCTTTTGTTTTCTTTTTCCTTTTTTTAGTTTAATCATTCCCAAAGAAAATGACAAGGTTGAGATTGACAGCCTAAGTTGAACACAATATAGTCAATAACTAACCTTTCGTCTCTAGCTTTCTACTACTAGTTAGTGTCACATTCCCACCAGCAAAATAAAGAAATCAAAGAAAGAAGGGTAGAATATCTTACGTCGTTTTATGAATCCACACCAAGAAAGACTTTCCAAATTCTCTGCGACCCACCCAATCAATTTTATGAAATTAAATAGTGATATATTCTTTTCGATCAACTTTAATTAGTTTTTTATTTTTCTTTGTTACACATAATAAAAGATTCATTTTTTAATATTAATTAACAATAAAAATAACTAAATTAACTTTAATTTGTTCATTAAAAATATAACAAATTTTCCGAAGCTCTTTACTGTAAAGACAATTTATGAAGAAAAAAAAAGTGAATTCTTACTTGATATCTGAAAAAATCGAATATTATGAACCACAAGAAAATAATTAATAAAACCAATTAAAGTAAACTCGAGGAAGTATTATGTAGCACCCAAGTGTAGTGGTTTACCTTTAGAGTTTGTTTGGAAAGGCATCATATAATTGGAATTAGTGTAATTACTAGGGTAATAATTATACAACCTAATAATTATATAGTTGTGTAATTACAACGACATTTTTTTTGTTATTGTGTAATTACAATTTATTTGCAAATTTAATGTTTGATTATAAAGTATAAATACACAGTTAGATTAAATTTTAACTTGAGTAATTATCAAAACTTAAAAGTTAATATAATAAATATATGCCTATAAGATCTTATAAGTATAAATAATACTATATTTGGTATTTAAGATGTAATAATATATTTATAAGAATCTTGTCAAAATTATTTATATATGTATTTTAAATTAATAATATTTTGTTTAGATTCTTACAGAAGTTAAAATATATATATTGTCAGAATATCATGTAATTCATGTTTGATAAAATAAATTAATATATAAATATAATGTCATACTATTATTTAAATTTTTGACAAAACTAATTTATTAGTTGTAACTGAATGAACAACATACAATGTGAGACAATACTACTAAAACAAATAAATTAAAACAATAAATATAACACAATTTTAAAATTCAAAAAAAATAAAATAGTTTGACATATATCAAATTCTAACATAATAATAGTAAGTTCCACTGAAACTTAAGACTGGGAACATGATAAGTTTTTAACCACATCAACAACGAAAATTTCCTTTAATTGTATCACTCATTATATGCCAAGTTTGTTACTGAATCATTATTTCTATTATTAGGAGGTGTAGTTATAAAAAAATTAATAAAATAAATAATAAATAAAATATAAGCAATTACATGAAATCACAAGAAGTAAAAATAGAGAAATAAAAAATAAATAATGTACAAATAAAAATATAATTTTAAATTTTCAAAAGAAATTAAAAATAAAAATTAATTTAAAAATTAAAATATTAGAAATAAAAAGTTATAAAGAATAAATTAAATTACCAACAAAAAAGGAAGAAACTAAAAATCAACATTATATTACACAATGTAATTATCACTAGTTCTCATTTTTCCCCTTGAAAATTAGAGAGTGTAATTACACCCTTTCAGTTACACCCAATTCTATGTTGATCAGGTAATTACTTGGCCAAATAAACATGCCAAATGATGTAATTACACTCAATTACATCCAAATCCATTAATTTCTAATGTGGCTTTCCAAACAGACTCTTAGAGCATGTTTAGAAAGCCACCTTGGAATTGGATTTAGGTGTAATTGAGTGTAACTACACAGTTTAGCATGTTTGTTTCGGCCAAGTAAAATTACTTGATCAACATGGAATTCAGTGTAATTGGAGGGGTGTAACTACACTCTCCAATTCTCAAGAGGAAGGTGAGAATTGGTGATAATTACACCGTGTAATGCTTTTTTAATCTTTTCATTTTGAAGAAGAGAGAATTGATAAGCACGTTAGAGAGAGAAAACTGTGGCGACAGGTAAGCAAGGCGCCGCCCACCGCCGGCAAACAACCACAGATACCAATCACCCATACTAACCGCTTCTTCACTGTAAATATAGCAAGAGTAATTACACCAGAAAGTGGAATCCCACAACAGTTAACCCCAAGACCCCTTATGCATTGGTTCCCTGGAATAGGGAGTGCCCCGACGGTCATGCAGGCACCGCCGGAGAAGGAGAAGGAGGGTGCAGATGGAGCGACGATGGCTAGGAAACTCACCCACTCCACTGAAACTCAGAAATCTAAAATGGCGGAGAAACCGACAATGGCGGAAGTTGTCAAAGGCAATCGAACCCAAAAGCAGCGCATGCAATTGAAATTCTACCCTCCGTTGATGAAGGATGGTGTCAAAATTGCTAAGCTGAACCCGAAGGAGATAGAGAACCAGAATCAAAAATGGAGGTCTGCTCTAATTGGTTATGTATTGGGAGGTAACCATTTCTTCAAAGAAATGTTGAAGTATGTCTATGGCGTTTGGAATGAGGTTACAATGCCTACTCAGTTGCTTCACGATGATGGGTATTTCATCTTCAAATTTGAGTCTATGGAGGAGAAGAACTTTGTCATTCAGAAAGGACCATACACCTTCAATGGAAGACCTATGATTTTGAAGGAATGGGATCCTGAATTTCAGGTTAAAAATGAGTCGATGAGAATTGTCCCAATTTGGGTCAACTTCCCTGGACTTCGATACAATGTTGGTCTGAGGAGAAACTAGGCAGAATAGCAAGCTCACTGGGTAAGCCCCTATGTATTGATAGGCTAACTGTTGAGTGTGAGAATATCCTATGCGAGGGTTCTTGTAGAAATGGATATCACTCAACCTCTGCCTGAGGATATCCATATAGAGATTCCAGATGGGAAAGCATGGACACAAAGTGTAGAGTATGAATGGAAACCAACATTCTGCCTTGAATGCAACTCATTAGGACACAAGAATGGTGATTGTCAACAGGAGAAACATACTGTGGACATCCAGAGACAGAGAAGGAGGAAAAAGAAGGTAACACGAGTACAATGGCAACCAAAAGCTACTGCTAAGGTGACAATGGAAGGGGAAACAGAGTGACAGACAAGCCGTGAAGCCTACTGAGAATCCTGCTGAGACATCTAATATAGAAAGGAATAACAAAGGCAAGCAATTTGCAGTTGTTCAAGGCCCAAAGGACAAAAATCAAACCAAAATGACCAACTATGCTGAGGTAGCCAGGAGGAATACCTTTGCAGTACTCACCATAGTTGAACCCCCTGATGAAAGCCAGGTGCAGGGAGAATGCAGCCTAGAGCCAGTTGACCCAGGAGGAGCCACTTCCACTGTTTCTCTATGAGAATTATATCCTGAAACTTTAGAGGACTAAATAAGTCCTTTAAGCAAAGAGAGTTAATCAAATTTTTGAAGACTAATAAAGTTGATATGATAGCCTGCATAGAGACTAGGGTGAAACAGTAGAATGCAATGGCAATTTACAAGAAACTGGGAGATGACTGGACTGTAGGGAATAACTATTTACATGTCCCTAATGGCAGAATATGGGTATTGGGGAAAGAGGTAAATGTCCAAGTGACAATACTGGAGAGAACTGATCAAATAATTCACTGTCAAGTAAAGTACAGACACTTAACATTTAGTAGCTATGTCACATTTGTATATGGTCTTCACACTACTCAACAAAGAGCAACACTAGGAGTTTGAGAGCTATACAGCAAAATGGGCCTTGGCTCATAGTAGGGGACTTCAACAGTCCTTTGGGAGTTGAAGACAGAATCAATGGACAGCCAGTGCACCCTTCTGAGATTGCAGACTTCCAAGGGTGTATTGATGACATAGGAGTAGGGCAGCTTACCAAAAAGGGCAGTTCTTTCTCATGGAGTAATAAAAGGGATGCTACTGACAGAATTTATAGCCATATTGACGGACTTTTGGCAATGCCCCAGTGGTTAAACTTGTACACATGAGTGGAAGCAGTTTATATGTTGCCCGGAATCTCAGATCATACCCCAATATTGATAGAGACTGACATTGTCAAAGCTAGAGTGAAAAGACCATATAGGCTGCTGCTAACAGTTATGCAACAAACTGATTCCAAGGAAATAGTTCAGAGAGTATGGGATCAACAAATTCAGGGACACACTATGTACTCTATTTGGAACAAACTGAGGAGAATTGAACAAGAGGCCATAGCTATTCAACATGAACATTCATCCGTGGACACAAAGCTGCAACAATTGAGGGAAGATCTGAGAATAGCCCAAAGCAAACTGAATGAAGACTATTTCAATGAAACAGTGATCACAGAAGAGAAGAACTTATTACTGAACATTGAAAAATGGGAAGGTATGCAAGAACAAATATTGAGGCAGAAGTCAGGGGCACAATGGATTCAGTTGGGTGACAGCAACTCCAAATACTTCCATGCGTATATGAAATCCAGACAAGCCAGAAACAGGGTGAGCAACATACTTAATGATAACCAGATGAGGATCACAGATCCACATCAGATCCAAGAAGAGTTCACTCAATTTTTCCAACAGCTACTGGGCACAGCAGCAGACCAACTCCCTAGATTTGATATCAATGTGGCTAGGGATGGGCCATGTCAATCACTGAACCAACAGCAGCAACTCCTAGCTCCAGTAACAAAGGAAGAAATCAGTCATACAGTCCACAATCTCCCTAATGATAAGGCCCTTGGGATAGATGGATACCCTGCAAAGTTCTTCAAAAATTTCTGGCCTATTGTGGGGGCAGAGGTTATAGATGCAGTGCAGTAGTTTTTTCAGAATGGGAAGTTGCTGAAAGAAGTCAACTGTACCACTATTACATTGATCCCGAAAGTGAAGAATCCAAATTATGTTAAGGAATTCAGGCCAATTGCTTGTTGCTCAACATTATATAAAGTCATTGCAAAAATTCTTACAAATAGGTTGAAAATAATGGTGGACTACCTGGTTGGGCAGGCACAGTCAGCCTTCATTAAGGGGAGGAATATTCTGGACAATGTCATCATGGCCCATGAATTGATTAGAGCCTATTCCCAGAAGGCTGTCTCTCCCAGATGCATAATCAAAGTGGACATCAGAAAAGCCTATCGAATGGGGTTTTCTGAGAGCAGTACTACTGGAGTTTGGTGTACCTTACAGACTAGTCAATCTGATCATGAAATGTGTTTCTATAGCAAGCTTCTCACTGTTGGTTAATGGGGGCCTTACCAGCAAGTTCTCAGGAAGGAAGGGGCTAAGACAGGGGGACCCAATGTCCCCCTATCTATTTGTCTTAGTCATGGAATATCTCAACAGACAATTGAAGCAGCTGAGCAAGAATCCAGACTTCAACTTCCACCCCAAATGCTCCAAATTGCAACTAACTCATATTTGTTTTGCAGATGATCTCCTGATGTGTTGTAGAGGAGATGAAACCTCCCTGAAACTTTTACTGAAATAATTTGACAACTTCTCACAGATGTCTGGGTTGCAAGCCAATCTGGAGAAAAGTTCACTGTATATAGCTGGGGTATCACAAGAAACTAAAAACAGCCTACTGGGAGAGTTTCAGCTTACAGAAGGACTCCCATTCAAATACCTGTGAGTCCCCATGTCAACTAGGAAAATCACAATTGCAAAATGCCCACCCTTGGTGGACAAGATAGTAGATATGGTCAGATGCTGGTCTTCCAAGACACTGTCCTATGCTGGCAGACTTCAATTGATCAAGAGTGTCCTCTTTGAGATGCAAACATACTGGGCACAGGTATTCCTAATTCCAAAGAAAGTCAGCAAACTGGTGGAAGGTATATGCAGAAACTACCTATGGACAGGGAAGCATGAATCAAGTCACAGGGCACCCATAGCTTGGGATACAGTATGCAGGCCAGTGGCAGCAGGTGGCCTCAATGTGATATGTTTTGAAAAATGGAACAGAGCAGCACTGTCAAAGCTATTATGGGCACTAATGCATAAAAAGGACAAATGGATCAAATGGATCCATTGCCATTATATAAAAAGGAAGGAGGTGATCAATATGGAAGCACCAAAACAAGCAAGCTGGCTGGTAAGGAAAATATTTGGAGCTAGGGAATGGTGGGCACAAGACTAGGCAGCAATGCAATCTTGCTGCCAGAAGGGGAAATACAGTATCAAAAATGCCTATAGGTACTTCATCCCACAGATCACCAAAGTACCCTGGAAAAAGTTGATGATGGTGCCAGGCATTCTGCCAAAACAAAAATTTATTTTATGGATGACATTGCATCGACGCTTGGCAACAGTAGACAGGCTAGAAAAAAGGGGTATACAAACAGACCAGGCATGCTCTTTATGTGACAGTGGCAACAGAGAGACACATGATCACCTTTTCTTTGAATGTCATTACTCACAAACACTGTGGCAAGGACTACTAAGGTGGCTGAACTTCACTAGAATGTTATACAAGTGGGAGTATGAAATACAATGGCTATCTGCTAGAGTAAATAGTAGGAACCCAAGGAAATCCATCCTAGGAGTGGTATTTTCTGCAACTGTATATAATATCTGGATGGAACGGAATGAAAGAAGATTCAGAAAAACGAGCATGGAGGCTAAGATTAGAGCAAGATTGATTGCACAGCAAGTGCACATCACTGGAAGGAAGATGAACAAATGGCAGCCTACTCTGCAATACTTAAATTGTTACCCACTTTGTAATCCTTGATTATAGTCACAGTTTTGTAGAATAGAAGTTAGTTCAACAGCCTTCGGGTTGTATAGTGGATAGTTAATATGTTTTTGAGAGGTGTTCAATAGTCCCAAAGAACACGCGATGTACAGTTACATTGGTTGAAATACAATTTTTCATTTTGACCAAAAAAAAATTACACCGTGTAATTACAGGGTTGCTTTATAGTTTTTTTTTTTGTTTTTATATTAATTTATTTTCTTTATAACTTTTATTTCTATTTTTACTTTTTAATTTTTTTGAAATTTTAAAATATTTTTTTCTTTGTATCTTATTTATCTTTTATTTCTGTACTACTTCTTGTGATCTCATGTAATTGCTTATAATTTATTTTTTATTTATTTTTTGAAACTACACTTCCTAATATTAGAAATCATGAGTCATAACAAACTTTGATATAATGAGTGATGCAGTTAAAGTAAAATTTTATTTTTTAATATGATTATAAACTTATTATATTTCCTACTGTGAAGTTGTCGTGGAACTTATTATTATGTTGAAATATGACATATATTAAACTACTTTTTTGTGTGTGTTTTAAAATTGTGCTATATTCATGATTCTAAATTACTTATTTTAGTAGCATTGGCTCACATGGCATATTGTTCATTTTTTAGTTAAAATTGATAGATTAGTTTTGTCAAATATTTGAATAATTTAATGACAATATATTTATATATATATTAATTTATTTATCAAACATGAATTCCATGATGTTCTTATAAAACATATGTTTTTAGTATTGTAAGTATCTAAGCTAAATATTATTAATTTAAAATTATATATAAATTATTTTTTACAATTACTAAGTATAAATATATGATTACTAATTAATGTATATTCACGAAAAATATACATCTTAAATATCAAATTTAATATGATTTACAGTTATAAAAGTTTATAGGCATATATTTATTATATTAACGTTTATGTTTTGATAATTACTTCATTTAAAATTTAATCTAATTTTATAATTATACTTGTGTAACCAAACAATAAACCCGTAGTTACAATTATACTATAACAAATAAATAGGTTACCATAATTATACAACTGTATAATTATTAGACTGTGTAATTACTACCACCATTTATAATTACCTATACCTATTAACTTTCCAAATAGACCTCTAATGAAGTGCGATAAATGTTATTATGAAAGAGGTAGTAGAGTTCAAATTTTAAAAAAAAAACAAAAACCAAGTGATTTCTTCTCTTTTTTCACCGATACAAGTCTTTATGGGCAAAATATAGCGGCATACTACATGGTAGTGGAAATTTTTGGGATTAAGCTTCAAGTAAGGGCAAAGAAATAGCAGACGTCAAATGGTTTGAAATAAAGCTCCAAAGTATTTCTTTATCTCCTTAGTCTTTCTATAGTCTCTCCAAAGTGTTGATATGCTAGTTGAGTTAGGTTCAAGCTTGACTATGGTTATGGATTCTGATAGTAATTAATAATCAGGGGAGGAGTCTTGGCGTAATTGATAAAGTTAACGATACGTACTAAAAGTTTACGGATTCAAGCCGTAGGAACAACCTTTTGCATAAATACATTTAAGGTTACGTACAGTAGACTCTTGTGGTCTAGCTTTCCTGGATCAGGAAGTCATAGGTTCAAGTCGTAAAAACAAGTTCTTGCATAAATGCAAAAACTCTTACCTGTGGCCCGCGCATAGCACACTAGGCTGCCCCTATTTTTTATAGTAATTAATAAGGTGTCCATGAATATTTAGAAAACGACTAGATCCTTATGCATAGCGAGAATTTAATGCATTGGGCGGCATTTTTTTTATAGTAATTACTATTAGTAGTTGCATCGTGGATTATGATATAGCTACTTACATACTAACATGATTTCATTATGACTGTTTGGTACAGCTTATGATTATGAACTACACAATGATTTTCTAGAGCTGGCACACTTAAACTCGTTTGTCATAGTGTACGTACTAGGTAAAAAAGCATGGCTTGTAAAAGGTAGAACAATAGATCTTGTTTCCGAGCTGCCATCTTCAAAGAAAACCCTGTTTGCCCATAGATTTTGTTAAAAACATTTTTTATTTCTTTTAGCAAATACTTATTTGTTTATAGATTTTATTTATATTTTGACAAGTTTTCAAATCCCAATACCTAAATTTCAAAATCAGTTCAAGAACTGTTTTTGGTCCAAAATTTTACTGTTTGGTTTTTAAAAGTAAAATAAAAAATTTACCCAAACTTTTGTATTTAATAAAAAAATCACTTTCTGTTATTATGACTCAACGACTTTACCCTTCATTATAAACAAAAGAACACTTTCACAAAAATTGTTGTGCCAATATGTGTCTATCCACCACAGAGATAAAATATGAAGGTAATTTGCTAAAATTCGTTAACGTTTGTATAAAATTTTCTTCATATTTTTTTTGTTTATTTTGTATGAATTTTCTTTAGATTTGTTTTGCTTGTTTTGTATGAATTTTCTTTAGAGTTGTTAAGTATTTTTTATAGTTTTAAAAATTTATGAATATAAGTCACATTCTATATTATTTAAAAAAAATGTGAAGTATGTTTTTAAAAATTATGTCCAAACTTATTTTCATCTTCAAACAAAATTTCTCTCAAGTCAAATTGTTTAAAATAAATTTGGGAATCTAGCTTAGTAAAAAACCAGGAGCTCCTTCGTGGTTAAGGATTCTAGAAATACTCATTCCTATTATGTTTTAATTCCAAATTAGTTAATTAAGGTTAGCAATATGAAATTTTCGGACAATATTTCCCTTTTATTCAGCTCCATTTTACTTTGAATTAAACTACTTTAAACAGACTATAAACCTACCGCAACCTTTCCTTACTATTCCCCGATGCCGACTGTACTTTATCAAGCTCACATGGCAGAGTTAAATAGGAATCCTCATAACAATATAAAATTGAGAAATATATATATTTTGAACCGTTTCAAAATAATAACTCATATAATATGTATATATATATATTGACTAACGAATACAATTAAATTTGACTGATCGGCTCCCCTTTGCATCCATGTGACTTAATCTCCTTCTTGCTTCAACTCCAAGCCCAAAGGTCATATTCCAGATAAGCTTCATTATTCACAGCTAGCCGATCAATTTTGGGCTTGTTCACACTTATGGCCTAAATTTCGTAAAAATCGCACGGTTGCGCCTTATTTGGTCGCTCCTATTTATTTTGTATTTATTTTTTTAAAGTTTTAATTTGTATCCACTTTTTAAACAATTTCAACATCCTTTCTCCTCCTCCTCCTCCTCCTCCTCCTCCTCCTCCTCCTCCTCCTCCTTCTTCTTCCTTCTGCTGCTGTTGGTGAACTTCAGTTCATCAAATGATTGCCATTAATATATTTATCAGATTATTTAAAAATAAATTATAAATAATTACGTAAGTTAGTAGATAATAATTTGTGAATATTTCCACGTACGTAAGTTAGTAGACAATGATAATTCTGTTCTTTTCGTGTTTATTGTTTTCAAAATTTATGATTTAGAACTGTTGTCAATCTGATTATTTATCTAGTATATTAGAAAGTCTTTTTAAAAACTTCAGCTTATATACTGCTGAAATTGTTACAAATGAACTAAATAACTTCATCATCATCTGCTTAAATTTTTGAAAAAGCTTTATGAGAAAACTAATGAATCTAGGACAAAAAAACTTCAGTTTTTAGTGCTGGAGTTTTTACAAATAAATTAAATAACTTCATCAACTTCTGCTGAAGTTTTTGAAAAAACTTATCTAAGACAAAAAATCTTCAGCTTATTTAGTGCTAAATTTTTTATTAATGAACCAAATAACTTCAGCATCTTCTGCTGAGACTTTTCAAAAAGCTTAATGACAAAACTAATGAATACATGACAAAAAAGCTTCAGCTTATTTAGTGCAATTACAAAAAAAAACTTAAGAAATAGAGAACAAAACTCCAGGTATATGCTTAAGTTCAGCAATTACATATAAAAAGTTATGCAAATCGAGAAAAAAACTTCAGCTACTATGCTTAAGTTTAGTAATTACAAACAAAATCTTCAGCAAATAGAGAATAAAATCTCAGCTACTATGCATAAGTTCAACAATTACAAACAAAAACTTAAGCCTCGTCTACTAGAATGCTGAAGTTTTGCGTGATTGCCTTTGATACTTCAGCCTGTATGTTGAAGTTATGCGAAAAACGGGTATGCTTGCCATTTTTTTGCAAATCAGGCACAAGTTAAAACGTGACCCAAAAAGCGGGTATAGATGCAAATGCCCCCTAAATTTTTGAAACAACCTATAAATTGATTATTTTTCCATGGGCTTCCTTCCCGTAACATATTTTGATGTCGTGATTCTAATTTTGGATAGATTCGATGCGAGTTGAGGCCGATTCAAGGGGCAAAGGCGTCACAGGCTAGATTTTGGATCGGATTAAGGTGAGTAATGATTGTAAATGTTGTCACGAGGGTATGAAACCTTGGATTTCACGTTGTTGTTCTATATTGAGTGAACACACATGCTAGATAACGAGCGTAGGGCCTTGCACCATTAGAGAGTGTGACTTAGTCCATCCAGTATGGTTGTTTTATTGAGTATTTGATTGAAACTCTTTGTTATCATCATGTTTTGGGCTGAATGTCGTATTTGGGCCACGTACCAACTATTTGAATCCTTAGGGAAGTTTAACTGATATTTCCTCACTGATTTAATGTTATACTTGTGCTCAATCATGCTATATTCTACTATTTTCATAACTCGGCCATGTTTACTCTGTTTTAACACATGAAATGACATTTTAAATGATAATTGGGCCGAGCCTCATGTTTTACTATTGCCCCAGTGGCTTATGAAATTCTGACTGAGTAAAGGCTGAGGGCCTGTGTTGTGAGGATACTTTTGGTTTGAGATGCACGTCGCAGTAGTGATACACTGATTATGATTATGAGGCAGATGTCTTGAGTTATACAGAGGTTGAGAGCCTAGTGATTATGCCACAAGATGGCTTGATATTGCGCTTGGGCTATAAGGGGCGCCTTCCAGAGTTTGGACACTCCTATTGAGCGCAATACCCATTGTGATATGAGATATAGCATGAGAGGCTAGTGTTATTACATATTGTTGCCCGATGGGTTGATTTTGTTGGTACTGTGCCCGAGGGGTGATTTTTATGAGTTTATCTTTTCTAGTTGCCTCCAATTTACTTGTTTAAATGCCAAAAAATTATTTTAAAGAAGCTTAAACTGAACTAAGGTGTTTCCATGTGATTTCACCGTGTTAGTGCACTTCACTGGTTTTACACTACTTTTTTATTGCATAGTATTGTGTCTTGCGTGATTTCTTATCACTCAGTCTTTATTTATTATTATTACTCACATAGTTAGACTACTCACTTTATGCCCTACACCCTGCGTATAGATTCAGGTGCTTCAGGTCCAGCTAGCAAGTGTTGATTTCTTCCAGCTCAGGCAGTTCGGAGATTCACTGTGTAGTTGCTCAGTGTTCGCAACCCATTTCTTCTCCCCCATCTTATTTTCTCTTGTTTTAGTTCTGTAATAGACTATGTAGACTCTTCCTATTTAATCGGTTAGTAGATGGTCATGACTGGTGACATCCCGATGTCGGAAAGCGCTGACCTTTCTACAAATTATACTATTTCACTGTTTATGTTGGTACTTGATCATGTTATTGACTTAGTATGCTAGTTTAACTGTTTAACATAAATTGTGTGTTATGTCGGTTGACCTTGTCTTCATGAGAGGCACTATCACGATTGGGTCTGGGTTTAGGGTCGTGAAAAGTTGGTATCAGAGCTGGCCCAGACTGTCCTCAACCACAGAGAGACGTAATTTTCTTGGTTTGGTGGGTTATTATTACGGGTTTGTTCATGAATTTTCATCTATCGCATCGCCCTTGATCAAGTTGACACAGAAGGGTGCTTCATTTTTATGGTCAGATGAGTGTGGGGAGAGCTTTTAGAAGCTCCGCCTTGACCATGGATCTAGTGTTAATTTTTCCAATAGCTTCAAGTTCATATACCGTGTATGGTGATGCGTTGAGAGTTTGTATTGGGTGTGTATTGATGCAGGAGGGTAGAGTTATTACTTATGTTTCTCGTTAGTTGAAGCCTCATAAGAAGAACTACAATGTTCATGGTTTGAAGTTGGTTGTCATTGTTCACACATTAAAGATTTGGAGACATTATTTGTATGGTGTGTCTTGTGAGGTGTTTACTGATCATCGTAGCCTCCACCACTTGTTCAAGCAGAAGGATCTCAATTTAGGCAGCGGAGGTGGTTGGAGTTGCTAAAGGATGATGATATTACTATTTTATACCATCCATAGAAGGCTAATGTAGTGGCTGATGCTTCGACCTGAAAGGCGATGAGTATGTGAGTTGGCATATATTCTAGTTAGGGAGAGACCTCTTGCAGTTGATTTTCAGGCCTTGGCCAATCGGTTCGTGAGGTTGGACGTTTCAGAGCCTAATGGGGTTTTGGCTTGTGTGATTTCTCGGTCTTCCTTATATGATCGCATCAGAGAGCGTCACTCCTTATTTGCTTGTCCTTATGGATAGAATTCAACATGATGATGCCAGAGATATGACCACTGGGTATTATGGGGTGTTGAGGAAGCAAGGCTAGATATGTGTCCCCAATGTATACGGGCTTCAGGAGTTGATTCTAGAGGAGGCACATAGCTCACGGTATTCCGTTCATACGAGTGACGTGAAGATGTATCAGGATCTAAGACATCATTATTGGTGGAGGAGAATGAAGAAAGAAATTGTGGGATTTGTAGCTTGGTGTCTCAATTGTCCGCAATTTAAATATGATCATCAAATACCTAGTAGCTTGATTCAGAGGATTAATATTCCAAAACGGAAGTGGGAAAGGATCACTATGGAATTTGTAGTTGGAATCCCATGGACTTTGGACAAGTTTGATGCTATTTGGGTGATTTTGGATCGGATAACCAAGTCCACGCACTTCATTCATGTGTCTACTACTTATTCTTCAGAGCGGTTGGCAGGGATCTATTTCGGATGATTGTTCGGTTGCATGGTGTCTCGGTTTCCATTAATTCTGATAGGGGCATTCGGTTTACTTCACAGTTTTGTAGGTCGGTCCAGTGAGAGTTAGGTACTTAGGTTGAGTTGAGCACGACTTTTCACCCTCAGACGGCAGGGCAGTCCGAGCACACTACTCAAATATTGGAGGACATATAGCACGCTTTTGTCATTGATTTCGGGGAGTCATAGGATCCCTTTCTACCGCTCGCAGAGTTTTCTTTTAACAACAGTTACCAGTCAAGTATTTAGATAGATCCATATGATGATTTATATAGGAGGCGGTGTAGATCTCCATTTGGTTGGTTTGAGCCAAGTGAAGCTAGGCCATTGGGGAAGATTTGGTGCATGGTTCTTTAGACTAGGTGAAGTTAATTCAGGAGAGGATTCATACCGCGCAATCCTGACAAAAGTATTATATTGACGGGAAGGTTATGGATGTGTCCTACATGTTTGATAAGAAGGTTCTGTTGATGGTTTAACCATGAAGGGTGTTATGAGATTTGGAAATAATGGTAAATTGAGTCCTCGCTCCATTGGTCCTTTTGAGGTTCTTTAGAGGATTGGGGAGGTGGCTTATGAGCTTGCTTTTCCACCCATCTTGTCGAGTGTGCATTTGGTATTTCATGTTTCTATGCTCTAGAAGTATATTGGGGATCTGTGTCATGTTCTGGATTACAACACAGTTTAGTTAGTTTATGATTTAACTTGTGATGTGGAGCTGGAAGCTATTTTGGAGCGTCAAATTCGAAAGTTGATATTGAAGGATATAGCTTTAGTGAAAGTGCAGTGGAGAGATCAGCCTGTGGGGGAGGATACATTGGAGACCGAGCGAGAGATGTAGAATAGATATCCTCTCCTATTTTAGGCTTCAGGTATGTATCTTGACACGTCCATGAATTTCTAGATTAATTCCTCAAAAAAATCATGTTTTTAGTTCATAAATGATGTTCTAAACTTCAATACCACACAAGAGGAGGGAGGAGGGGTGATTGTGTGGTACTCAATTTTCGAAGTAGAAGAACCTGGTTCTTCTAGGTGTTCTAATTACTACTGTTTGCAGAAATAAAAGTACAAAAATTAAAGAACGTGGAGATTTTACGTGGAAAACACCTGGCTAAAAAGGTAAAAAAACCACGACCTACTACTCAGTAGGATTTTCCCAAACATCCACCAAAACCACTGATCCAAAATAACGTTTACAAAACTCTTTGTAAACCTAAGGAAGGATTAACTCTAATCCCAGTGTGGCACACAGCCTCAACTGTTGCGACACTTCAAGTTAACTCTAACTTGAATACTCAAAGTACCTAATACAATTGCTTCTATGAAAGTTGGAAAACTACCATTGTAAACCCCCTACTATAATTGAACAATACTAAAAATAAACACAAGGGAACTGGTTCTTCTATCTCGTTCAAGTAGCTACAGGAGAGCACACTTTAATCTCACATAAATTGCTTGCAAAATTGGGTTGCTCTTTTGCTATCAATTTAGTTTAACTTCTGCATATGTGCCTCCCTGTAAAAGAGAACAAACTTTGTTATTTATTAAGTTAGTAATTAGAGCTTGATTGAGACTCAATTGTTGATCCTCCATCGAATTTGAGTCCTAGACCAATACAAACTCCAATCCTTATCCTTGATCCGGATTGTGTTCTCTTCTCATAAGGAGACTTCTTATCCTTATCCCATATCCAATCTTTTCGATCAGTTCAGAATATATTGTTTCTTGATCCCTAAGACTTATCTTCATCACGTGCATCTCATATGCATATGTTAATAACCACTATGTATCATAAGATAGACCTGGTCAATCACTAAGTTCATTTGTCATTCTTCAAAACTTCAACTAAACTTGGGCCAATAAATTCCTCCTTTTTAATGATGCCAAACTCTGCGCTTTTACTGATCAGAGAACCTATGGAACTCAACTAAATTATCTACACTTTTACTTATAATTGTAACTCATCATCAAGGACAATATTTAATCAGGTTATAAATATCACTTTCTTGGGGTTTCAATAGCAGGTGTTGATGATGAAGTATTAGGAGATACTGGTGGGGGAGTATTTCAATTGTCTTGAGGATTTGTCATAGTAGAGTATTTCTGGGAATTTTGGGAAGTTTGGAGATGAAAGGGATTATTAGAATTTTGGAAGAGGTGAATAAATGTTATGAACAAAAATAAGGAATGTGCTATATATTTAAAGAGGGGTTATGATTAAGTGCAGTAACGACATGCTTTTTCAGTAGTCAATTAGGGGTCTAATCACATTATAATTCTGGTGTCTTGGTGATTAATGGGTGATGCTGGTTTTTAGGAAAAAGTCCCATTTTATTTCGACGTCTAGGATAATGAAACTGGTTCAATGCTCAGCTGATAGAACTTCTGGAAGTTTGGTACAATTAGGACTTTTACTCACAATTAGAAAATTTATCTTTATAATTGTGTATATCACAGAAACATACCTGAACTTTCTCATGAGCATATACTGATGAACCAAGTTCTTCAAGTAAAACTTCTCTTGATCGTGCCTCAAATGTCAGAATAGAAAATTTTTGTATGAGATCAGTGAAACATATAAACACATGTCACAGGAGTATACTAACTAAAGTATGAAGTTGAGTTAGGATTAGTCTGGATATTTACATAATATTAACAAATCCTAACAAAAAACATTTCATTGTGCATTCTGAACTTGACCTTTTTAGGTGATCTTATTCATCCTTAATTCCAACCTGTTCTTTTTCAATGTTTTCTCTACTCAGTGTTTTTGTGAAGATGCCAGCTATTTGTTTATTAGTAGCATAGAATTCTATTGAGATTAACTCTTTTTCATAGTTATCTCTTAAGAAGTGGTGTCTAACATCTATGTGCTTGGTCCTTTTATGATGAACATGGTTCTTTTTAATACTTATGGCACTAGTGTTATCATAGAATATTGGAATACATCCTACTTCAATTCCAAAGTCTACCAGATGTTGTTTGATCCATAGCAATTGAGCACAACAAGAAGCAGCATCAACATATTCAGCTTCAACAGTAGATAGGGCTACTGAATTTTGCTTTTTGGTAGCACATGACACAAGAAATGAACCCAAGAAATGTGTCATACCTGAAGTGCTCTTCCTTTCCACTAAGAAACCTACATAATCAACATCAGCATATCCTACTAGATCAAAATTACTACCTTTGGGATACCAAAGACACAAATCAATGGTGCCTTTCAGACATCTCAATATCCTCTTGACAGCAGTCAAGTGTGACTCTTTTGGATTTGCGTGGAAATGAGCACAAAGCCCTACACTAACAATGTTAGGTCTGCTCGCAGTGAGATACTAAAGTGAACCAGTCATACCCCTATAAAACTTTTGATCAACTGATGAACCATGTTCATCAACATCTAATTTAGTAGCAGTTGTAATTGATGTATCTATTTTTTTTTGGAGTCATCCATTTTAAACCTTTTGATTAGTTCTTTCATGTACTTCTGCTGATGGATCATGGTCCCATTTGGGATTTGTTTGATCTGCAAGCCTAAGAAAAAGTTTAGTTCACCCATCATACTCATTTCAAACTCACTTCCCATTGGTTTTGTAAAGTCTTTGCTCAACCTATCAGTAGTGGCCCCAAATATTATGTCATCAACATAAATTTGCACAACAAGGAGGTCTTTACCTTTTTCCCTTAGGAAAAAAGTGCTGTCAATTTTACCTCTTTTGTACCCATGCTCCAATAGAAATTTTTATAGTCGTTCATACCAAGTTCTTGGGGCCTGCTTGAGCCCATATATAGCCTTTTCTAGCTTGTACACATGCTCAGGACATTCCTTGCTTTCAAAACATGGAGGTTGTTTCACAAATGCATCTTCCTTGAGGTAGCCATTCAAGAATGCATGTTTGACATCCATCTGATGGAGTGTGAATTCCATATGTACTGCAAAGGCTATGAGGAGTCTGATTGCCTCTAGTCTTGCAACTGGAGCAAATGTCTCATCATAGTCAATACCTTCTCTTGGCTATAGCCCTGAACCACCAGCCTTTCCTTGTTTCTTGTCACTGTTCCATCTTCATCAAATTTGTTCCTGAAGACCTATTTTGTACCAATGATTGATCTGTCCTTGGGTCTTGGAACTAGATGCCAGACTTGACTTTTTTCAAATTGGTTGAGTTCATGTTGCATAGCTTTGACCCAATCTACATCCTACAAAGCCTCAACAACTTTTTTAGGTTCAATAAGAGATAGAAAAACATCAAATGCACACAGATTCTTTAGTCTTGATCTAGTTTTGACTCCAGATGTTGGATCAGTAATGATGTCCTCAACAGCATGATAACATTGATACTTGTCGGATTTCAATACCAATTAATTTCTACTAAATGATTCTCTTATGTTCTGTTGCTGAGGAACAGGTTCATAGACAGGTTCATATAGAGAGTTTGTTTCAATTTCTCCCTGATTAGTTCCTCCTATCAGGTTGCCCTGAGTGTAAGAACATGTTCCATCACCTGTTCCTTCTTTTGATGCTACTTCAGTCAATTCTTTACCAGTCCAATGGCCTCATATTCATGTTCCTATCTCTTAGAAAGAATATTAGTCTCATTAAATACAAAAGGCACACTTTCTTCTACACACAAAGTTCTTTTTATTGAACACTTTATATGCTTTGCTATGTGAAGAATATCCCAAGAATACTCCCTCATCACTTCTAGGATCAATCTTACCTAGGGAGTCTTTTCCATTATTGTGCACATAACACTTGCAACAAAATGCCCTAATATGGGATATGTATGGTTTTCTCCCTTTAAGTAACTCATAGGGAGTTTTCTCAACAAGAGGTCTAGTGATGCATCTATTGATTATGTAACATACAGTGTTTACAGCCTCTACCTAGAAGTTGTGAGGTGATTTACTAGAGAGAAGCATGGTCTTTGCCATATCCCCAAGGATCATGTTCTTTCTTTCAACTACTCCATTTTGCTAAGGAGTCCTAGGGGCAAAGAAGTTGTGATCGATACCATTTTCATCGCAATATTCAACAAATTTTGCATTTTTAAATTCAATTCCATGATCAGACCTAATGGATGCAAGTTTATTTCCTAGTTATTTTTGAGTTTTTTAACAAAAGCAGTAAACATTTCAAATGCCTCATCTTTAGATGTTAGAAATAGTACCCAGGTAAATCTACAATAATCATCAACAAGCACCATCACATATTTCTTTCTACCACTGCATATGGTTCTCATTGGACCATAGAGATCCATATGAACCAGTTCCAACTTCTTGGACGTACTTACGATTTTCTTAGATTTGAAGGATGACCTTACCTGCTTCCCCCTTGCACATGCCTCACAAACTTTATCTTCCTTGAACTTGATATTAGGTAACCCTATCACCAAGTCCTTGGAGACTAACTCTTTTAGTTGATTTAGACTAGCATGGCAAAGTCTTTTGTGCCACAGAAGGGGATCATTAACTAACACACTTAAACAAGTGATTTCAGTTTCTGAAAGATTTGACAAATCTACAATATAATATCGTTAACTCTTTTTCCCTGCAAAACAGTCATGTCAGTGATAAGGTTATTTGCAAAGCATTTGGTAGAGGTGAAAGCTACAAGGTTAGCTCTATCACATAGTTGTGACACACTGATTAGGCTATATTTCAAGCCATCTATCAAGTAGACATGCTCGATGGAATAAGAGTCTGTGTTTCCTACCTTTACAACCCCAATGATCTCACCTTTCATTCCATTACCAAAGGAGACATTGCCTCCTTTTAGGTTCTCAATTGAAAGGAACTGGCCCTTATTCTCAGTCATGTGTTTTGATCAGCCACTATCCATGTACCATATTTGGCTACTCCATTTCACTTGCACGTGCAAAAACAAATCAGGAGTTAGTCTTAGGAACCCAAGCTAGTTTGGGTCCCTTCTATGGACAAAAGGATGAATCAGATTCTTTTTTTCCCAACCAAGCAACTTGTGTTTCTCTTGAACAAATGCTTTGTTCTTTTGACTGGCCTTTTCTTTTGCATTGCATTCATTTTTATAATGGCCTATCTTACCACAGTGTGTGCAGATCTTATTCTCAGGAAGTGTGAGGTACTTGTTTTTGGGGTCCCATTTTTGAGTTTGAGTCCCATAACCAAGTCCTCTTTTGTTTCTACTCTAATGCTCATGTAACCAGGAGAGTGCATCAGAAGCTTTGTTCCATTTTCAAGTTATGTCTAGTTTATGTTTCACCTTTCCCAGATCTTCTTTTAGGACCTTAATCAGTTCATCTTTCTTATATAATTCATCTTTCATTTTTCCATAGATTTTCTTCTAGAGTAAGAAATGAGTGATCAGCTTTGTTCTTTCCTGTTCCTAGTTTTAGTTTTAGGTTTTCAGACCTAAGTTCTAGCAATATTGTCAAGTTCAAGAACTTGGTTCTTCAACTCAGCATTTTGGTTATAACTCTCATCAGCCCTAGATTCTAGAATTTTGCATTTTGCTTTTAGCATAGCATATTTCCTACACAGAACTTCCTTTTCATTGTTAACTGCTCAGACTCATCAATAAAGTCTAATAAAAGCTCAACCAACCTTTCTTTAGAAAAAAATTTAATTTTGTCTATGAGATGTAGAATACTTATCTCGTGCTCATCCTCTGATTCTCCAATGGCCATAAGAGCTTGCTCTTCTTCAGCTTCATCTTCCGAGTCTTCATCAAAAGTTTCACCCCAAGCAACAACCATAGCCTTAGTTAATCATTTGTTTCTTTTGGGTTGAGCCTGTTCCTTCTTCTTGTTTCTTCGTGTAGCCCTTTCTTTATTCCACTCAATTTCCCATTGAGGGAAATTCTTGATCATGTGGTCAGTCTTACCACACTTATAGTAGCCGTCATTGGTCTATTTCTCAGGAGCTCTTGTCTTGTTGAAGTTTTTACCTCTTGATGAACCCTTTCCTCTAATCAGGTGCTTTTTTAAATATCTAGTGATCATAGCCATCTCATCATCTTTCAGATCTGAAGCTTCCGTAATTTGAGAGTTAGGTTTCTCTCTTTCTTGGGTGTATCCATCTTCCTGGTTTGCCTTCTTAGTTCATAACCAGTAAGATTTCCAATCAGTTCATCAAGTTTGAGAGTAGCCATGTTCTTGAATTCCTGAATAGCAGTGATTTTGCTTTCCCAAGAAACTGGAAGAACTCTTGTCAAGATTTTATCAACCTTGTCTTCTTCAAGAATAACTCTTCAAAGAGACTTAAGTTCATTTATCAGTGTAGTGACCTAGTATACATCTCTTGAATAGTTTCTCCATCTTTCATAGTAAAATTCTCATATTGAGAATCTAGCAGTGTTCTCTAGATCTCTTCACTTGAGGCGTTCCTTCATGAGCCACTATAAATGTGTCCCATATCTCTTTGGCAGTAGTACAGCTTTGGATCCTGTTGTACTCATCTGGACCCAGTCCACATACAAGCCATTTTTTGGCCTTAGAATTTTTCTCCAACTTTTTCAAGTCTTCAGCAGTGCAGTTTGCCTTTGTCTTTGGCACATCCATTCCTTCCTTAATTTTCATTGTAGTTGCCAAAGGACCATCAATGACTATTTCCAAGAGTTCATAGTCTACCCCTATGATGTGATCCTTTATCCTGTTCATCCACCAAGAGTAATATTGTCCATTGAGCAGTGGACGCCTGGCAGTAGATTGCCCTTCCTAGTTCCCAGGTGGTGTACTCATATTGATCTTTTCCTCATGTGTTAGCCTCTTCAAGGATAACCCGCTCTGATACCAATTTATGTTCCAAACGTCAATGCCACACAAGAGGAGGGGGGTGGTTTGTGTGGTACCCAATTTTCGATCTAGAAGAACCTGGTTCTTCTAGATGTTCTAATTACTACTATTTGCGGAAATAAAAGTACATAAATTAAAGAGCACAGAGATTTTTACATGGAAACACCTGACTCAAAAGGTGCAAAACTACGACCTACTACTCAGTATGATTTTCCTAGACATCCACTAATATCACTGAGCCAAAACAGCATTTACAAAACTCTTTGTAAACCTAAGGATTAACTTTAATCCTAGTGTGGCACACAGCCTCAACTGTTGCCACACTTAAAGTTAACTCTAACTGAATACTCAAAGTACCTAATACAATTTCTTCTATGAAAGCTGGAAAGGTATAATTATAAACCACCTGCTACAATTGAACTAGACTATGAATAAACATAATGAAATTGGTTCTTCTATCTCGTTCAAGTAGCTGCAGGAGTGCACACATTAATCTTACATAAAATGCTTGCGAAATTGCCTTGCTCTTTTGCTCTCAATTTAGTTTAACTTCTGCGTGTGTGCCTCCCTATAAAAGAGAACAAACTTTGTTATTTATTAAGTTAATAATCAGAGCTTGATTGAGACTCAATTGCTGATCCTCCATCGAATTTGAGTCCTAGACCAATACAAACTCTAACCCTTATCCTTCATCCGGATTGTGTTCTCTTCTCATAGGGAGACTTCTTCTCCTTATCCCATATGCAATCTTTTCGATCAGTTCAGAAGATATTGTTTCTTGATCCCTAAGACTTTTCTTCTTCACGTGCATCTCATATGCATAGGTTGATAACCACTGTGTCTCAAAAATTTGATTGGTCCATCATTGTGTTCATTTGTCATTCTTCAAAACTTCAACTAAACTTGGGCCAACAATAAAAATCACCTCCAATAAATCCTCTTGGAATCCCTCTTCAATTTCTCCCAAATAGCTCTTAAAATCCTCAACAATGGTGGAAAATGACTTAGCTCGCGAGATAAAATGTTTTAAAAACCCTTCTCCCCAACCGATGATTTTTTCTATGTGAATGTGAGGCCCACTCGCATATGCGATGCGCAAAAGTCCTTGCCAAAAAATAACAATTCGCAAACGCACTTCCTTATCCACGAACGTAAAGCTTCAACTGCTTGTACTACGCAAATGCGAGCTCTATGTCGCGAACGCGAAGAACAAATTATATGTATCCTTAATTCCTCTTACGCGAACACGAAATAATCCCCGCGAACGCGAAGCACAAGTTTCTCGCTCTCTGCAAATGCGAGGCACCTAACGTGAACGCGAAGAACAAAACCTCACCTGCCCAAAATCCTTCTATGCGATCGCGCCCTAGGTTCGTGATCATGAAGGTCAAAACACACCTACAATTTTTCTGCAATGTTTAAGTCTCAATACATCCCGATAGCCATCTGAAATCACCCCGAGGCCGCTGGGACCTCAACAAAAAGTACCAACGCATTCTAAAATATCATTCAAACTTGTTCTAATCATCAAAACACCTCAAACAACACCAAAACCATCAAATTATATCAAATTCAAGCCTAAGTTCTTTCTAAAACTTGCAAAACACACATTTGATCAAAACCCCAACCAAATCACCTCCGAATGACCTAAACCTTTATAAACATATCACAAACCGCGTAACGAAGAATATCGGAACTCTCAGAATTCTATTCCGACCCTCGAATCAAAATCTCACCTACCAACCGAAAACCGCCAAAATACTAACTTCACCAATTCAAGCATAATTCTACTCCCGACCTATAAAACCACTTTCGATCACACTCCTACGTCACAGATCCCACGAAGCTGACCAAACCATCGAAATTCACATCCGGTCCCTTTAATTTATAAGTTAATATCTGGTTGACTTTTCCAACTTAAGCATTCGTAAAAAAGACTAAGTGTCTCATTTCTTATCAAAACCACTCCAAACCAAATTGATCACATAAGATACGGATAATGAAGCATAAAGAAGTAGAAAATAGGAAAACAAAGTGGTAACTCATGAGACGACGGGTCGGGTCGTCACATCCTCCCCAACTTAAACAAACGCTCATCCTTGAGCGAGTCAAGAAACATACCTGAAGCCTCAAATATGTGCGGATATTTGCCTCGGATCTCTCGCTTAGTCTCCTAGGTAGCCTCTGTGGGCATGTGATTTTTTTCCTACGTGAATTTCTCCTATAAAGTCAAAAAAATCATTTTAGTTATTTTTTGATATTTTATGATTTTTCGTTACATTTCTGCTAATTGTTTGCATTTTGTGTACATTTTACTTAAACACACATTCATGAAAAATAGAAAATATATTCCATGTTCATTTCGGAGTTAATTTCATATTTTTAGAATTATTCAGTAACTTAGTCATTTTAGAAAAAACAAAAAATAAAAAAAATAGCTTAATTTGCACTTTTAAGTTTAAGTTTGATTTTTAGGTAATTTTTTAATCTTGTTATAATTTTTTAATAATTTTTGTAGGATTAATTAGGATTTTTAAAGGTTAATTAGAGATTTATAACTCAACTTAGGTTTTTAAAATTTTGGAAAATAAATAGAAGAAAATTGGAAAAATGAAAAAGAGAAATATGGAATTTGAATACCCAATTTGGGACATTTTAAATTAAGTTTTAACCCAAAAAACACCCCTAGAACTGGCCCAGTCCACACCCAAACCCGTTCCACCCCCTCCCCCAATTTCCTTGAATCTTTAATTGAATTGCCAGTTGCTCCACCGTATACGGCGCTGTCAACGCCAAACGGTCTCAAATTAACACCAAACAACCACCCGACCTCCTTCATCCCAAATCCATAATTCCCTACCCTCAAATCTTCGCCAAGCGTCTCGAATCCTAAATCAAAGAACTCCGACCGAACCTCATTACCACCAAATCACCCCAAATTGATACCAAATAGCCTCATCACCTTCCTTAAGACGAATCCATAGGTGGTTTCCTTCGAACCTCGTTGCAGTGGCTCGAATATTAGATCGAAAGTTTGACTTAGAAGCCATAGCCTATGCATGAAGACTTCAAAGGTTTAACACAAATTTTAAGCAATTTTCTGTTTATTTTTCTAATTTCCTTCTTCTTCATCTTCAGTTTGGTTCAATTAAAATGGTGTTAGTAGTTTTATTGTATTAGGGCTTTTATGTCAAATTTTGTTAGGTCGAAGGTATACAAGTCTAATTGGTTTTCAGTCTTTGTTTTGAATTGAACTGCTAGATTTTAGTCAAGTGGTAGGGACTTGTTGTTGATATGAATTTCACCTTATATTTGAATATTATTTATTGCAAATAATGTTTTCCTTCAGGTTTCATCGGTTACACTTTGACTTCTTGCATATTTTCCTTCTTAGGTTTTAGGTTTTAAATTAATAATTATACCACATTGCATTTAGCTTAATTAGTCTATTTGTTTTCTTCTCATCTTTGACTAATAGTCCATAGTATTAACTTCCAACTTTAAAGTAATTGAAAAGTAATTCATGTCTTAAGGTAGGGTCATTCATATTTTGGGCTGAAGGTTCATGCCTTTCGATCCAGGATCTGGGCTGGTTGTTCAGTAGGCTCGACCCAGGGCCAATTTGATCCACAGCCCACTTGAGTTTAATGTAAAATCAAGGATACTGGGAGGGTATTCTAGGTATTTAGGGTTGGAGAATCTTTCATAACACATTTGTAAACTTCTAGTAGGGGTTCCCAGTCAATTTTAAGCTCTAAAACTTGGTCCACAAGTCAGATACTGAAGGATTAAAATAAAAAAATATATAATCTGAAGGGTGGCCCTATTGGCTTGCCTATAAAAGACCCCCTTTCTTGCCTTAGAAGGGGGACTTTTGAAGACTTTGGAAGGCTAAAAAAATTTGAAAAGGGATTTCATAGGAAAAATATTTTAGAGTCAAAATTCCAAAGTCCTGTGAGTAGTAAAATTCATAAAATATAACTGAGAACATCTAGTGAAAAACAATATTCCATTGAAATTTTAGCCAAAAGCATTAAAATATTTTTTTATTTCGGAAAAACATTCCTCTTGGCCATTGCTCTGATTTTAGTCAGTGGATTGAATTCATTACTAATTTTGGTTGAATCTGGGATGTTCTGTTTGCTGGTGCTTATTTCAGCATTTGATACTACTGGTTCTTGACCTTCCCCTTTACCTTTTCATTCCCTGGTAATTTCCTTCAATCCACTATTATCAAGTGATCTACTACAAGTTAGAACAAGATTAAATCCATGTAAAGATCTGTGAATCCTTGTTGAGATTTGAATAAAAACACTAGGTCATTGTTGTATGTGTTGTTGAATTCTGCCATTTTGCGCGTTTAAAATTTCGTAGCTCTGCAACGTTTTAGTCTTCTTTGTCTATTTATTCAAGTTTGGTGGATTAAGTCTTATTGTTTATATAGAATAAGTCTTGGGACTCAGAATATTGGCACCGTAATAACAAATGAAAACTAGTGAAAGGACTGTTAGACATGCTGCAAGGAAAGATCTCTCGAGTGTATCAGCTTAGTGTTCTTATGGTTTGAGATTAGGAATTGTAATTGACCTTCAGTGTAACTTAACAGTTTCATAGGTATTTTGAATGATTGTATTTGAACATGGCATTAGTGTTCTGGTGCATTGGCACTTAATCTATCTACATCATGTTATGTATTGTTTATGTTTAATTTGGTCATACCTTAAAATGGCACATGTTAGTGTAAAGTCATTAGACATGTGCAAGGCCACATTTATCTGAGGCTTATTGAAAGATATGGTGTTCGAGTAGTGGTATTGTTTGTATTTGGTCGTTTGTGGACTATTCAATAGTGGTCTTTGGTACATCGCTTGAAGTGGTATGATTAGCCATGTTAATAAGAGTTCAAAACTGTTGCAATTTCAACGTTCTGGTTTTTGTCATTAATAATTAGGGCCATGATTTTACTCATTGACGATATCAAGTATCACTGAAGATCCTATGGATAGTCAAAAATATATCCAAATGGTACTTGTGCTTATGATGATCTCGTAGTTATATACTTCAATTCTATTTGCATGTTCACAAGTGTTGGGAGGTTGATATGGGGCTTCAGTTGTAGGCCTCCGAATTTAGGCTCATTTTATGGTCCAATCTAGAACTCCCTTCATAAATATATCCAACCGATTTCCGAGCATAAGACGTTGCATAAACGAGTGAGCCTTGGTAAAATGTTTTAATTTCAATGGAACTCTCGACACATTCAACATTTTAACTAATTTGTCGTAACTTAGAATTCGAGGTGCACCACTCAATAAATTTCTGTGGCCCTCGCAAAATTAACAACGTGTTAGTTACTTTTAGGCATGTTATTTAATAATCTTACCATCTTAAACTCGGGTGTATATTTATGTGACCCAAAATCCAAATCCCAACGATGTTAAAATATATCAAAAGTCACCGGTGAATTTATGTGACGTTGTTCGACACTTGTTTTGATAACATTGTAATCTTCTAAGATAATGAAAAATAAAAGTGGTTAAAATTACACCGTAAGCACAAAAATGTGTTACAATCAGATAATTAAGTTAGATATAATTGTCGAGCGACCGTGCAAGAACCAAAGAAATCGGGAGTGCCTAACACCTTCTCCTGGGTTAACAAAATTCCTTAACCGGATTTTTAGCTTGCAGACTGTTAAAAAGAGTCAAACCTTCACTGATTTGGGATTTAAACCGATGACTTGGGACACCATAAATTATCCCAAGTGGAGGCTATGATCCTTAAATAAATGAATTCTGTTTCGGTTGTCCTTAAATTGGAAAAACTCCCTTTCTACGCCCTTCGGCGGGGTTGTAGAAGTTAAAAAAGGAGGTGTGACAGCTAGAAGGTTATTTTTGCGAGAACCGCTGCCTCAGATTATTTTTCAATTTTTGGTTGGTAGTAGGCACAGCCTTAGACGCTTCCCCCGAAAGTGCTGAAAAGTTGTATTTACAAGGCCGGGATTGTATTTTCAAAATGAAAATTTGGAAAAAAATTAAATTTTGTTTAGAGTCCAATAAATCATGATTTGTTTCTTAATCACTTTAATAAATGTGCAGAATGAGCACAAACCAAAATTTGTCAATCTCAATCATGAACAAGATTCTTTTGGAGGTACACATGCAGTAGAATGATCTAGGTCAATCGGGGAAAAACAGGGTCAACGCGCACTTGGGGGGTTACCACAATTCCTCTAACGCATCAGTATCTGATGGCACCAAGGGTCATCGCCATACACAAATTCTTGGATTCATTAAAGATGAGCATGAAGGTACACAATCCAGACCTAGCAGCCGGCTTTAGTACTTCACAGTTTATATAGCATAGGTATAGGCACATAGGGGGATTTAATCACCCGGAAAATAATATTTGTAGCAAGGGAAATTGACTCAAATGGGTGGAACACCGTTGCTTCACGTTTATGGTATTCTTTTTGGGCAGTTTGGTGTTTCCACGGAAAGATGGGTATATCGATATACAGATAGCAGGGGTTATCAATACTTTAATCACTCAAGCCAAGAGCACCCTCGCACCCATGATATTATCTAAAATCTTTCGTGCTCTCACCGCCTGTAAAGCCAGAGGAGATTTCTTTAAAAGATGCAACCTGCTGTTACAAGTATGGATGATTGAACACTTGTTCCATCGGCCTCAATTCATGAGTTATGGGTCGTCAATAAAAAGCTGCATAGAGGAATTTTATAATAGGGTTTATGGGCTTAGATTACCATAGGGTGCTACACAATAGGTATCACCTCTCTGTGCAATAACTGCAAGCCAAATAGAGTGGACGTTTGGGAGGCTTCCCATTGATGAACTCATATATATGCCAGCCACCGGACCTCATTTCTTTCTGGTGGGTATCCGGAGTATCCAATCCTATGCTCCATATTGAGTGCTTAGATAATTAGAGAGGTGCCAAATGATTCCCAGGTATGAGAACATTAGTCACCATGTGGTCGAGATTAGCCCAATGGTCATTTTCCCGAAGTAGTAGTCCGTCAAATTTGGAGCGAATTTCAATACTAGACGGCGAAAGCTCAAGTGCGAGACTTATCTGAAAGAGAGGTTACACCAGGGTACCTTACTTGGTATAAGAAATAAATAGAGTTCGGAAGGCGGGCTAAGAGGCCACATCTCTAGGAATTTGCTGAGGCATCACAAGAACAATGAAATTGTTTAGCAAAGGAAAATGAATACAGGGTCACGATAAGGAAATTGGAAATCAAGTCAAAGACCTTTATTTCAAAAATGGTTTGCTAGTTGCGGCAGACGAGGGTGAAAAGAAAAGACTAGCCAAAGAAAACGAAGTGTTGCGAGCCCAAATTCATAAAATAAAAACAGTCGCAGAGAATCCTCCAGGAGCGCGAAGGATGAAAAGCTCATAGATAATTTAAGGCAACAAGTAGTAGAATATGGTTTTGACTAGAATAAAGCAGAGGGTAATCTGTCCAAGGCCCGAAATCAATTGGCCAAAAATGTGGAGGAACGAGCCCGCATGATTGAACAATTAAAGGAAAGACACGACAATGAGGTTGTTGGGTTGAAAAGGAAGGTCATCATGGTTGAAAATAAAATATCAAAGCAAGCTAGGGACTTTAAGGCTGAGAGAGAGCATTGTTATGCATCAATAACATGATTGGAAAGAGATTTGCAGCAATTCAAAGAACTGAGTCGTGAAGCCGAATGAACTTTCAAGGCAAGGGCCCAGCAAATTGGACGATTGTCGCAAGAAAAGGGTGCTACAAGAGAGAGGGTACGGATGATCGTTCATTACATCACCACAAAGTGCAGCCACTGCGAAGATTTGACATGATCTATGTTCTTTCCACCGCCATGACCTTTGTTCGTCAAATAATGGAAGACCTCCACCACCTCCAAGGGGATTTAGCACGCAAGCCTGCGACAAAATCGAATGATATCCCCTGGGCCCCAGTAGCATTAGAGGCTTTAATGTATTCATGATTTGCAAATTTGTTGGTCCATTTGATAGTTTGTATTTTCTTTTATTTAAAGTTCATAGTAGGTTGTCGAGTCAGAGTCTATTGTCTTCGATTGAGTGAGTCTGTCAATTTCTGTTAGTAAGTTGTAATCGAGTGCTTTACTTTATGAAAATTAAAGAAAGTTTTCTAAATAGCTTCTGTATTTATTTGCCTAAACTACACTCAATCTGATTCATGCGGGGTCATGATATGTAGGCAATCTCCATAGGATTTGACCACAACCAAATAAAGATAAGGAAGAAAAGGGGGAGGAAAAATGAGAGAAACGGTGGTAAAATAAAGGAGAGAATAATGAAACAAAAGGTGTAGGTAAAACAAATTGAGAGGGAAGAAGAAAAAGAAAAAAACAAGAGAGAAAATAAAGATACCATAGGATAAGAGCCGAGATAATGCAAGCAACCACTTCATGTGCATAATAGAAACAGATAACTGCTTAGGTGCATCCATCCCCGAACATGTGGCCACTTATGTGATGAAACATAAGCACTAACAAGTTTGGTGTTGTCTTTCCCACTCTAGACAGGTGGTTACTTCTTGCGACGTTCTGGAAACCCAGTCCTACAACACTCGGTCTAATAGCAAGCTGATTATGGGCAATCAAGAAACTGATGCCAGTATCATTGATCCCTCAAAAGAGGTATAGGATTTGGACGTTAATACAATGAGAGAGGAAATGTACAAACTGAAATATCAGATGGCTGAGATATATCAAGCATGGGTGAGAGGGCAACTACCAACCTATCCTGCTAATCCGACCTTCGTCCCATCACTGGCCCAATCACATGACCATCCCACCACTGATCCACCCCATGTTTCCCTGTCTACCCGCAATACAAGGGTACGACTTCTCAAGCACCCCTAGCTCCACCACCCAAAGCGGTTCCTCAGCCCCCTACACAAATTGCTCCCATTTATGTGGCACCTCCTCGACCCAAACTCCACAGATCATCCAGCAAGCCTTTGCTTCAAGCTCAGATAATTAGTATTGCCCACCAAAACTCGCTTACAAAGCCCATGAGCCTTATTCTTATGCTCCCCATTTTAAAATCCAAGTGGAGGCTGAAAAACCAGTCAAGAATCCCGAGCAAGAGGAGATGCTCAAAAAGGTCAGAAGCTTAGAACAATTGTCAAAAGATATGCGAGGGTTAGGTGGCCAGGTGAGTGTGGCATTCAAAGACCTTTTCTACTTCCTAGAAGTGCAATTACCTCTGGGCTTTAAGATGCCTAAGTTTGACTTGTACGACGGACATTGTGATCCAGTCGCACACTTAAAGGATTTATGTAGCAAAATGAGAGGAACAGGAGGAAAGGATGAACTTCTAATGGCGTACTTCAGTCAAAGTTTATGGGGTCAGCATTGGAAAGGTACACCCGACATAATCATGCTCGATGGTACACTTGGGATGATCTAGCACAAGCATTCACCTGTCATTTTCAATATAATCTTGAAATTATCCTAGACCGTCTGTCTTTGACAAAATTAGAAAAGAAGCACAATGAGAGTTTCAGAGAATATGGGTTCCATTAGAGGGAACAGGTGGCAAGGGGTCGACCCCCTAATGAAGGAAAGTTAAATGGTAGATTATTTCTTGCAAGCTTTGGAGCCTACATATTCTGGTCGCCTGGTATCAGCGGTGGGTAAATCCTTCAATGATGTAGTGAAAATGGGAATTATTGTTGAGGAAGGACTCAAGTCCAAGAAGATCATGAGTTACTCTGCAATCAATGCAACTACCTAGGCTACCCAAAGCGGGATCGGGGGAACATTTGGAAAGAAAAAGAAGGAGGAAGTAGCGACAGTTGAGTCAGGGACTTGGGTCAGGCCTCGGGCTCTATCCCATTACAGCCAACCCCGTCCTCACCAACAAATATGCCTACACACTTCATATGGACCACTACAACATTACTACTCACCATTGGAACCCCGTTTCTCGGTCCATCATGCACAAATATATACCCAACCTCCCGCCCACACACAATTGCGTGCGCCAGCTCCATAAAATAATTACCCATCTCCACCAAATAACTACCTTCCAAGAGCCTACCAGCAACCCCCGAGACCAGCTTTCCGGGCTAACCAAGCTTTGAAAAATAAGAGAATAAGAAGAAGAAAACTTTCACTCCATTGGGAGAATCATATACCAGCTTATTCCACAGGTTGAGGTAGCTAGACATGTTGAGGCCGATCGAAGTAAAGTTGCCAAACCCTCCTCCAAGAAATCTAGATTATTCTGTCACTTGTGAGTATTATTCTGGTGCCCCGGGGCATGACACAGAAAAATGTTGCCATTTAAAGTGTGTTATTCAAGAACTCATTGATTCCTATTAGATTGAGGTGATAGCCCCAGAAGCACCCAACATAGATCAAAATCTGTTGCCTGCTCATCAAGAGACAAATATGATCAAGATAGTGCACAAAGAGGGAGAGCCCAAAAAGCCCTCGCAAACCGTCATGATGATCTTAGCTAGTGAACGGAAGAAGGGTGAGAATTTGACCAGCAAGATGTCAACACTCAAGTCAAGCACAGCAAGTAGTGACCCTATTGTAGTCAAGAAAGATCCCCGAAATGCGGGATGGTGAAACAAGAGAATGCAAAAGTGGTTGCACCAGGGAAAGCAAGAAAGCGCATGGTTGTCGTAAAAGGCACTCGTTCAGAGCCTGTCATTATCAAACCTGTATTTCAGCTACCTGTAATTAGTAGTAAGGCAGTGCCTTGGAATTATGATCGAGTAATAGTGACCTACAAAGGGAAAGAGGTTAGAGAAGAAATTTGTGAGATTCATCGATTGACCCGATCAGAGAGGTGCCTTGCCCTTGAGGAATTGAGAAAATCAAAACCAACCAAGGATAGTTCAGCACTAGTGAAGAAAAATGTGAGTGAAGAAGAGGTAATGAGATTCTAAAGAAGATTAAAATATAGGATTACTCTATCGTAGAACAACTGAGGAAGAGGGCTGCTCAAATCTCGTTATTATAATTGTTAATTCATTCAGACGAGCACCATCAGGCTTTAGTGAAGATCCTGAACGAGGCCCACGTTCCTGATAAAATCACAGTCAACCATTTGGAGAAAATAGCCAATAAGATTTTTGAGGGGAAAAAAGTCACATTTTGCGAAGATGAACTACCAATTGAAGGCACCGAGCATAACAGGGCACTCTACCTCACGATAAAATGCGAAGATTCTATGGTGACTCGAGTTTTGGTCGATAATGTTTCAAGCACGAATATTTTCCCTCTCTCCATGCTAAACAAGTTAAAGGTGGACAATGAAATAATTCACAAGAACAGCATCTGTGTACGAGGATTTGATGGCAGGGGAAAGATTTGGTTGGTGACATAGTGCTCGAATTGACAATCGGGCCCGTTGATTTTACCATGGAGTTCCAGGTGATTGATGTGGCTGTCTCTTACAACCTGTTGTTCGGGTAACATTGGACCCATTCTGCTAGAGAAATTCCCTATTCTTTGCATCAAATGGTGAAATCTGAATGGGATCGACAAGAATTAGTGGTGCACGGCGAAGACCATCTGTATGCTTATACTGATGCTATCGTACCCTTCATTGAAGAAGATGACGATAAAGGGCCCTAGGTGTATCAGGTTCATGACTTGTTATAAGTGGAAAAATTCCTAGAAGGGGAGCATGTTCCAACACCAAGATTAGCTACGGCAACAGTCATGGTAGCAATTGAAATGCTAAAGAATGGGTTCATTCTTGGAAGGGTTTGGGGGCCTTACTTCAGGGTATCATATAGCCGATGTCTCTTCCCACTAACCTAGACACTTTTGGTTTGGAGTTCAAGCCTACAAGTGCAGACATCAAGAGAACCAGAAAGATAAGGAAGAATGCATGGGCCCTCCCCAATCCGGTGCCTCATCTCTTCAAGTCATTTGTGAAACGTGGCGCCAGAAGTGCTTGACAACAACAAGTTCCAATGTTGCGGTTGATCTTGAAAAAGAATTACTCGAGAGGTTAGAAAAGTTGTTTGAAAATGTGAACACGGTGGAGGCTGGATAAGGATCAAGTAAGACAGATGTGCAGTTTGTGGGACCCCATGCAAAAGTCTATAATTGGAAAGCTACTCATCTTCCCACTCGGAAGGAGTCGTGGTAGTCGGCTTTGATTTTTCTTTCATTTTAGTTTGGATTATCTCCAGGGCTGTAATTCATATGTTACGTCAGTCCATTTGGATGTGTAAACCCTGTCATCTTTCCAATTTCAATGAAATTCAAGTTCCCTTTTCTTTAGTGCTAATAGCTTTCAATTTTCTTTTCTTTTCTTTCCCTTCTTGTACAGTTATTTTTATGCTGGCTCAAATGATCTGACATGCATAAGGACTCTTCAGCCCAGTCTTAAAAATTGGTCTAATTCAGAAATGATAATTCAAGAGATAGAATATGAGAATGAGTCATAATATGATGAGGAAAGGGCATTGGATGAAATTAGTAAAGAGTTGAACCATTTTGAGGAAAAGCCCAAGCCAAACCTGAGCGATACAAAAGCAGTCAATTTAAGGGACCCAGATAACATTAGAAAAACCAAAATAAGTGTCCATCTGGAGCCACAGCTTAGGGGAGAAATAAATGAAGCACTGCTTGAATACAAAGAGGTTTTTGTATGGTCTTACGAAGATATGCCAGGGTTACGAACTGACTTGTTGGTTCACAAGTTTCCCACCGACCCGGCCTTCCATCCCGTCAAACAAAAGTTGAAGAAGTTTAAAATTGATGAGAGCCTGAAAATCAAAGAGGAAGTTACCAAGCAATTTGAGGCCAAGGTCATCCGAGTCACACGATACCCCACATGGTTAGCCAATGCCATGCATGTGCCAAAGAGGGATGACAAAACCACGGTATGCATCGATTATCGTCACCTCAACAAAGAAAGTCCAAAAGACAACTTTCCACTGTCAAACATCCACATATAGATCAATAATTTTGCAAAGCATGAGATTGGGTCCTTCGTAGATTGAACGCAGGCTACCAATAGATTTTAATAGATGAGAAGGATGCAAAGAAGATAGCATTCATCATGCCATGGGGAACACATCTACAAAGTCATGCCATTCGGTCTGAAGAATGTTGGGCAGCCTATTTGAGGGCGATGACAACCATCTTCCACGATATGATACATAAAGAGATTGAGGTCTATGTGGATGATGTAATTGTGAAAAACAGGAAGCAATCCGACCACGTCAGAGATCTGAGAAAATTCTTCCAGAGGCTTCGTAGGTATAATCTCAAACTCAATCCAGCGAAATGCGCCTTTTGGGTCCCCTCAGGGAAGTTGCTAGGTATCATAGTCAGCCGCCAAGGTATTGAACTAGATCCATCAAAGATCAAAGCCATATAAGAATTGTCACCTCCGAGGAACAAAACATAGGTGATGATTCTGTTAGGGAGATTGAATTACATCAGTCGATTCATTGCTCAGCTCACGACCACCTGCGAGTCCATCTTTAAGCAATTGAAAAAGGATGTTGCAGTTAAATGGACAGGAGAGTGTCGGGGGCTTTTGATAAAATGAAGGAATACTTGTTGAACCCACTGGTTTTGGTCACACCAAAACTAGGAAGGCTGTTGATCCTGTGCCTAACAGTCCTGGAAAACTCATTCGGATGTGTGATGTGTCAGCACGATATCACCGAGAGGAAATAACGGGCTATATACTACCTCAGCAAGAAGTTTACAGCTTTTGAGGTTATGTATACTCATCTTGAAAAGACGTGTTGTGCCCTAACTTGGGTAGTCCACAAGTTGAAACATTATATGCCATCATATACCACTTACCTCATCTCATACTTGGACCCATTGAGTTACATCTTACAAAAGCCTATGCCTTCGGGAAGGCTTGAAAAATGGCAAAGCACAGGCACTGGATGATCATTTGGCCGAGAATCCGGTAGACGGAGAATATGAACCTTTAAAGATATACTTCCCTGACGAGGGGTAATGCATATTGAGGAATGAACAGGGCGGGAAGCCAGTAATGAAATTATTCTTCGATTGGGCCGCTAACATGAAAGGCGTCGAGATAGGAGCGATACTCATTTCTAAAATAGGGCATCATTACCCCATTACAGCTCTGCTCCACTTCTATTGCACCAACAACATGGCAGAGTATGAGACATGTATTTTAGGTTTGAGGTTAGCTGCAAACATGGGTGTCCAGGAAGTTTTAGTCTTTGGAGACTCGGACTTGCTAGTACACAAGATTCAAGGGGAATGGGAAACACGAGCCTTGAAACTCATACGGTATTGAAAATTCTTGCACGACCTTGGTCAATGATTTCGGTCAGTAGAGTTCAGGTATATCCCAAGAATTCACAATACGGTTGTCGATTCTTTGGCCACATTGGCATCAATGTTACAGCACCCAGATAAGGCTTATGTGGATCCATTGTATATCCAAGTCCATGACCAACATGATTACTGTAATGTGGTGGAGGAAGAGCTTGATGGTGAACCTTGGTTCCACGACATCAAAGAATATATTAGGATGGGTGTGTTAGTATATGGCACAGAAGCAGTAATCCCAGCTGAAATTGAAATCCCGCCCTTTCGGATTGTCGTCGAGGAAGGAATCGAAGAAGAGGAATGGGTCAAAACCCATCTGGAACAATTGAGTTTCATTGATGAAAAAAGATTGGCATCAATATATCACGGACAGTTGTATTGACGGAGAATGGCTAGAGCATACTACAAGAAAGTGCGTCCAAGAGGGTTTGAAGTGGGTCAAGTGGCATTGAAACACATCCTCCCTCATCAAGTAGAGGCAAAGGGCAAGTTTTCCCCAAATTGTAAAGGGTCGTTCCTCGTATCAAGAGTGTTTTCCAACGGGGCATTGTATCTAACAAATGTGGAAGGCAAGTGCGTAGAAATGACTATCAATTCAGATGCAGTTAGGAGATACTATGTATGATTTTTTTGTTCAAATCATTGTCGATACTTGGGATGTTTGTTTGTACTTTGCATGCTTTAGATATTGAAATGACGAAAGCATTTTATTCGGCTATCCAAACACTTTACCCTTTTCTAATCCTTTTTTAGCTTTAATTATTTTATTTCATACCCCTCTTTCGGAATCAATAACAAAAGTTAGAAACGTAAGTGTAAAAGTTAGTAAAAGAAAAGACCAGGAAAGAATGAAAAGAAAGAAAAAAAAAAGAAGTAAAGAGAAGAGAGGAAGAAGAAGAAAAGAGACAAAAAGAAAAAGAAAGAAGAAAGAAGAAAAGAAACACAAACAGAAAAGAAAAAGAGAAAAAGCGTAAAAAAGAAAAGAGAGCGAAGGAAAAACCCCAGAAAACAGCAAAACAACAAAAAGAAAAACGAAGAAACAGAATAAGGGAAGGAAGAAAAGAGAAGACCACAAAAACAAGGAATCAACATGAACTACATTTGACCTGATTCCTTTTAAGGATACGTAGGTAGCCTCGCAGCTCGGTCATATTCAAATAAAAAATTCAAAGGTCCCCAAGCAAGAAACTAGGCAGAAGTTGTGTTTGTTGGAAGAAAATTTGATACCAATAGTTGTAATTGTTGAACTCATTTGAGTTATTTTGAGCCTTTAACACCCCTTTCTTTCTAACCCTATCCAAAGCCTGCATTATGATCCAAAGAAACACCTTTTGATAGTCTTTAAAAAATTCCGAGGCAAGCAAGAAAAGGTGATTCATACCCCGGGACAACACTATACTTCAAGAATGGAAAATAATAAAAATGAGAGAGTCTAATTGGTGAAAACGGGCACTGTAAGGCTACGCGAGTTGAGAGAAATGAAAGTGATGGAGTCTTACCAGTGAAAACCCTCATGGGAACCATAAGGCGAAGGCAAGGCAAGAAATAAGTAATTAGAAAAGGGTTGTTGATGGAAATCCGTCCAAGGCACCATAACTTAAGCAAGGTCAGGTTTTGGTTAAAGGGTTTGGATTTGAAGGTGCAACAACAAAGCACGTAGCAGAAGGCCGATTATCTGGGCAGACTGGGTCGACCAAGCCAAAGTGCATGTCATGATCCTGGGAACTAGTTGTTCCTCCACAGATAACTTTCTTTTCTTTTCCCCTCAATAGTCACCAAATTTGGAATTCTAGAGTCATCGCATTTCATTTTCATTCAAGTCGCCATTCTTCTAATGTGTCCTCAAAGTCATTTTGCTTAACAAAGCAGGAGAGAAATATCAAAGCTTACTACCAGCTCCCGAGTGGCAAAGCACATGCCGGTCAAAACATAACAAAGGCAGGAAAAAGTTGAAATAGCAAGGAAAAAGATCAATGAAGGTTTCATTAGCAAACTCACTCAGTAACTTCAGGAAGGATGTAAGGATTCTGGAAAAAGGTTTAGGAGTGTAACACGATGACGGGAGAATAGAGTAAAGCTATAGGGTTCAGTGATCAGCCGAGGAAATCAGGCGGGTCATCATCAGTATGAAAAATTGCACACAATAGAACTTCACAGTGGGGAGGCCATCTTCAGAATGCCGCAAGATAACCACCACTTTTTGAAGCTAACAAGATTTTATTTGATTGAAACAAGGGCAAAAAATTTCGAAAGATTCCGGGGGATATCTTCCACATGGGAGGGCAAGCACATGGCAGGTATGATCGAAAATCTCAGACCCTCCTGGAAAATGAGACGCAGTTAAAATTGAACAGGGAACATAATCTGGCACAAATATCTTCCCCAGTAAGAGTCATCAGGACCCTCCTCAATAATGGGACAAAACATTAACTAGCAATCCCCAGCAAAGACGACCGAAATTTAGAACTGACATTTTATCTGGAACCCTCAGGACCCTCCTGGAAAAAATGGGACTTGCCTAAAGGATGGAGATAATCATGAATAGCAAAGAACAAAAGTGACTTGCATGTTGAAACAAGATTCGGTTAAGAGTAGTCAGGACCTCCTAGAAAATAGGACCTAGCTTAAAACTTAAACAGTTGGGTAACGTGGTCAGGTATAAATTGTTCCCCAACAAGAGTCGTCAGGACCGGCCTTGATAATGGGATTTAATAGTGAGAGTTTTCAGGACCATCCTGAATAATGGGGTGTAGCTCTGAATAATAATCCCCAGCAGACACATTTTGTCATCTCATTAAGAGTTATCAGGATCTGCCTGGATAAATAGGATGTAGCTTTAATCAACGATCCCCAGTAGATCCCTAGCGTATATAATTCAAATAACAAGACATAGTGGAAAATAATACCTTTTGAGAAGCACATCCAAATTTTAAAGGTGTCATCAGTTAAGGGTTTTCAGGACCCTCATGGATAATGGGACTTAGCTTTCAAATTTAGAGATATTTTGCAATGGAATTTGATACAGATGCGCCCATCACCAAACTGGGGGAGAAAGAATTTCTTTTGTTTTGTTTGTTTTGTTGTAATTAGGTGCCAACCTGGAGAACAAGGGAGTACTTTTCAAGTTTCAATTTTTGGTAATCAGGCGCCCACCTGGAGAACAAGGGAATACTTTTCAAGTTGCAAGCGTTAGTAATCAGGAGCCCACCTGCAGAACAAGGGAATACTTTTCAAGTTACAAGCTTTGGTAATCAGGCGCCCACCTGGAGAACAATGAAATACTTTTCAAGTTTCAAGTTTTGGTAATCACGCGCCCACCTGGAGAACAAGGGAATATTTTTCAAGTTGCAAGTGTTGGTAATCATGTGCCTACCTGGAAAATAAGGGAATACTTTTCATGTTACAAGCTTTGGTAATCAGGCTCCAACCTGGAGAAAAAGGGAATACTTTTCAAGTTTCACACCTGGAGAACAAGAGAATATTTTTCATGTTTCAAGCATTGGTAATCAAGCGCCCACCTGGAGAGCAAGGGATTATTTTTAAAGTTTCAACTTTGGTAATCAGGCGTCCACCTGGAGAACAAGGGAATATTTTTCAAGATTCAAGTTTTGGTAATCAGGCGCCCTCCTGGAGAACAAGGGAATACTTTTCAAGTCAAGTTTTGGTAATCAGGCGACCACCTGGAGAACAAGGGAATACTTTTCAAGTTGCAAGCTTTATTTTTTAAGTTTCAAGTTTTAGTAATCAGGCGTCCACCTAGAGAACAAGGGAATACTTTGCATGTTGCAAGCTTTGGTAATCAGGAACCCACCTGGATAACAAGGGAATACGATTTAAATCCAACAAATATGCATTAACATGGAGAAAGAGAATTATAGCAATAAGGCAACCAGAAGTTGCACAGAAGGAAGTACAGCAAGCAACAAGAAAGTTCACAGGGAGATACACAAAGCAACAAGGCAACAAAGATCAAGATCAAGACTGAAGACATAGATAGGTTCTTTTGTAATCTATAGTTCATAGCTTAATCTGGCTTCTTTTTAGCATTACCTGGTGTAATAAGGGGTCAAGCAAGCAGTAGCAATAACAACAGTAAGATCACAGCTTCAGTAGTCCTAGCTACGAAACACTCCTGAACTACACTGACCTAATTCCTCTATATCCAAGGATATGTAGGTAATCTCTGAAGCAGGGTATGGTCAAAATTTTCAAAATGCTTCTCATGGAATATTCAAACGGGCAAAAATCGCTCATGTCCATTCACTTGTCTTTGCACGAAAACTCTTTGTAATTTCGGGGAAAGAGGGGCAGCTATGAGCATGTGATTTTTTTCCTACGTAAATTACTCCTATAAAGTCAACAAAAAAATCATTTCCGTTATTTGTTTGCAATTTTATGAATTTTCCTGACATTTCTGCTATTTTTTTGCATTTTACGTGCATTTTAATTAAACACATATTCATCAAAAATACAAAAATATGTTGCATGTGCATTTAGGAGTTAATTTCACATTTTTAGAATTATTCAGTAACTTAGTCATTTTATAAAAAAACGAAAAATAAAAAATATAGCTTAATTTGCACTTTTAAGTTTAAGTTTGATTTTTAGGTAATGTTTTCTCTTAATCTTGTTATAATTTTTTCATAACTACTGTAGGATTAATTAGAATTTTTATAGGTTAATTAGAGATTTATAACTCAATTTAGGTTTTTATGATTTTGGAAAATAAAATGGAAGAAAATTAGAAAAATGAAAAAGAGAAATTTCGAATTTGAAAACCCAATTTGGGCCATTTTAAATTATGTTTTAGCCAAAAAAAACACCCACAGAACCGGCCCAGTCCACACCCAAACCCGGTCCACCCTCCCCCCTCCCCCAATACAAAACGACGTCGTTTTGGGGTCGTTCAATCTCGATCGTCTAGGTTTTAGATCCTATGGTCATAAAGCCCGCTATACTTAGAATATAAATGTCCTAAGACCCCTACCTCCCCCAGGCCTTGTCTCTCACCCCACGCTCAGAAAACCCTAACGTCCTCCCTATGTCCTATGCCGCAGGCCAGAAATCGCCTCCACCGGTGGCGATTGTTCAAACACTCCAAAAATAACACCACACTCTCCTTGTCGTCCTCTTTCAATATATGTCACTACCAACCCTCAAATCATAGCCGATCGCCTCAAATATTCAATTGAAACACCGGCTGCTCCGTCGTGTACGGCGGTGCCAATACCAAACGGTCTCAAATTAACACCAAACGACCACTGCACCTCCTTCATCCCAAATTCATAGGTCCCTTCGCTCAAATCTTTGCCAAGCATCTCGAATCCTAAATCAAATAACTCTGGCCGAACCTCACTACCACCTAACCACCCAAAATTGATATCAAATAGCCTCCTTACCTTCCTCAAGACGAATCCATGAGTGGTTTCTTTCGAACGTCACTGCAATGTCTCGAATATTAGATCTAATATCTGACTTAAGATCCATAGCCGATGCATGAAGACTTCCAGGGTTCAACACAAATTTTAAGCTAAGTTTTCTGTTTATTTTTTAAAAATTTCCTTCTTCTTCATCTTGGTTCTCTATGTTTGTTCGTTGGTGCTTAGTTCTAGGGTTCAGGTTAGGGATTCAGTTTTGTTTAATTAAATTTTGTTTGTAGTTTTATAAGTTTAGGCTTTCACGTCAAATTTTGTTAGGTCGAAGGTTTACAAGTCTAATTGGTTTTCAGTCTTTGTTTGGAATTGAACTGCTAGATTTTAGTCAAATGGTAGGGCCTTGTCGTTGATATGAATTTCACCTTATATTTGAATCTTCTTTATTGCAAATCTTGTTTTCCTTCAAGTTTCATCAGTTACACTTTGACTTCTTGCATGCTTACCTTCTTAGGTTTTAGGTTTGAAATTAATAATTGTAGAACATTTCATTTAGCTTAATTAGTCTATTTATTTTCTTCTCCTATTTGAGTAATTGTCCATAGTATTTGATTCAAACTTTAAAGTAATTAAAAATTAATCCAAGTCTAATGGTAGGGTCATTACAATTTTAGGCTGAAGGTTTATGCCTTCCAATCCAGGATCGGGGATGGTTGTTCAGTAGGCTCGACCATAGGCCAATTTAATCCACAGCCCACTTGAGTGCAATATAATTGCAAGGGTACTAGGAGGATAGTCTAGGTATTTGGGGTTTGATAATATATCATAAAAGATTTGGAAACTTTTAGCAGGGATTCTCAGTCAATTTTAAGCTTTAAAACGTGGTCTACAAGTCAGAAACTGAAGGACTAAAATGAAAAATGTAAAATCTGAAGGGTGGCCCTATTGGCTTGCCTATAAAACACCCCCTTTCTTGCCTTAAAAAGGGGACTTTTGAAGACTTTGGAAGGTTAAAAAAATTTTGAAAAAAGATTTAAGAGGAAAATGATTTTAAAGGATTAAAATTCCAAAAACTGAGAATATAACTGAGAACCTCTAGTGAAAAACACTATTCCATTGAAAGTTTTGCCAAAAACATTGAAGTTTTTTTTATTTCTAAACAACATATCTCTTGGCTGTCACTCTGATTTTAGATAGTGGATTGAATTCATTACTGATTTTGGTTGAATCTAGGCTATTCTATTTGGTGGTTCTGATTTCTGCATTTGATACTGCTGATTCTTGACCTTTTCCCTTTTCCTTTTCATTCCCAGGTATTTTCCTTCAAACCACTGTTATCAAGTGATGTACTACAAGTTAGAACCAGATTGAATCCATGTAAAGATCTAAGAATCCTAGTTTAGATTTGAATAAAACACTAGGTCATTGTTGTATGTGTTGTTGGATTCTGCCATTTTGTGCCTTTAAATTTCCTAGCTCTGCAACATTTTTGTCTTATTGGTCTGTTTATTCAATTTTGGTGGTATAAGGCCGATTGTTTATATAGAATAAGTCTTGGGACTCAGAATATTGGCATTGTAATAATTAATGAAAACTAGTTAATGGACTGTTGGACATGCTGCAAGAAAAGATCTCTCGAGTGTATCAGCTTAGTGTTCTTATGGTTTAAGATTAGGGATTGTTATCGACCTTCAGTGTAACTTAACAATTTCATAGGTGTTTTGAATGATTTTATCTATACATGGGATTAGTGTTCTGGTGCATTTGCACTTAATCTATCTGCATCATGTTATGTATTGTTTATGTTTAATTTGGTCAAACCTTAAAATGGCACCTGTTAGTGTAAAGTCATTGGACATGTTCAAGGCCACATTTATCTTAGGCTTATTGAAAGTTATGGTGTTCGAGTAGTGGTATTGTTTGTATTGGGTCGTTTCTGGGCTATTCAATAGTGGTCATTAGTACATCACTTGAAGTGGTATGATTAGCCATGTTAATAAGAGTTCAAAACTATTGCAATTTTGAGGTTCTGTTGTTTGTCATTAATCATTAGGGCCATGATTTTACTCATTGACGAGATCCGGTATCACTGAACATCCTATGGAAAGTCAAAAATATAGTGTTAGTTGTGGTTATGATGATCTCGTAGTCATATACTTCGATTATATTCGCCTGTTAACAAGTGCTGGGAGATTGATATAGGGCTTCAATTGTAGGCCTCCGAATTTGGGCTCACTTTGTGGCCCAATCTAGAACTCCCTTCATAAATATATCCAATTGATTTCCGAGCATATGCCTTTGCATAAAGGAGCGAGCCTTGGTAAAATGTTTTAATTTTAGTGGAACTCTCGACACATTGAGCATTTTGACTAGTTTGTCGTACCTTAGAATTCGAGATGCACTACTTAGCGAATTTTTGTGGCCCTCGCAAAATTAACAACACGTTAGTTACCTTTAGGCACGTTATTTAATAATCTTTCCTTCTTAAACTCGGGTGCGCATTTATGTGATCCAAATTCAAATACAAACGATGTTAAAATATGTCAAAAGCCACGGGTGCATTTATGTGACGTGGTTCGAAATGTGTTTTGATAACATTGTAATCTTCTAATAAAATGACGAATATAGCAGTTAAAATTGCACCATAGTAACAAAAATGCTTACAATCAGATAATTAAGTTAGATATAACAGTCGAGCAACTATGCTACAACCACGGAACTCGGGAGTGCCTAACACCTTTTCCTAGGTTAACAGAATTTCTTACCCAGATTTCTGGCTCGCTGGCTGTTAAACAAAGTCAAACCTTTGTCGGTTCGGGATTTAAACCGGTGACTTGGGACACCATAAATTATCCCAAGTGACGACTCTGATCCATAAATAAATGAATCCCATTTTGATTGTCCTTAAATTAGAAAAACTCCCTTTCAATGCCCTTCGCCGGGGTTGTAGATGTTAAAAAGGAGGTGTGACAGCCTCCTCCACGGGCTGACCTCTCTATTGCACCTTCACTGTAGCTATGTCCTTTGATCTCAACTTTCGAACCTAACGACCCAAAATAGCCACTGGCTCTACATCATAGGTCAAATCATCATCCAACTGAACCGTGCTAAAGTCTAATCTTGAGACGGGTCTCCATCATCCTTTCGGAGCATAGAAACATGAAACATCGAATGTACACTCAATAAGCTGGGTGGAAAAGAAAGCATATAAACCACCTCTGCAATCCTCCAAAGTACCTCAAAAAGTCCAATGAATAGCGGCTCAACTTCACTTTCTTTCCAAATCTCATAACACCTTTCATGGGCGAAACCTTCAGCAAGACATTCTCACCTACCATATAGGACACATAGACCTTCTGGTCCACTTAACTCTTCTGATGCAACTGTGCATTACGAAGCCTCTCCTGCACCTTCACCTTCTCTAAGGAATCCTGGACCAACTATGTCCCCAATAGCCTAGCCTCACCGGGCTCGAACCAACCAATTGGAGATCTACATTGTCTCCCATACAAGGCCTCATACGGTGCCATCTGAATGATGGACTGATAGCTATTTTAATAGGCAAACTCTGCAAGTGTCAAAAACTCATCCCACGAACCTCCAAAATCAATGACACAAACACGCAACATGTCCGCCAATAAATGAATGGTACGCTCGGACTATCCGTCCGTCTGAGGATGAACACTGTGCTCAACTCCACCTGAGTACCCAACTCTCTCTGCACGGCTCTCCAAAACTAAAAAGTAAAGTGAGTACCTGTCTGAGATGATGGAAACCGGATCACAATGCAATCAAACAATCTCCCTGATATAAATCTCTCCTAGAAGCTCTAAAGAATAGGCAGCACATACACGAGTGAAGTGCACAGACTTGGTCAGCAAATCAACGATCACCCAAATGGCATCAAATTTCTTAAAGGTTTGAGGTAGTCTAACAACGAATTCCACAGCAATCCTCTCCCACTACCACTCGGGAATATCCTTCTGCTAAAGCAAGCCATCTGGTCTCTGATGCTCATATTTCACATGGTGACAGTTGATTTATCGAGTTATAAACCCTACAATATCTTTCTTAATTCTCCACCACCAATAATGTTGTCTAAGATCCTAATACATCTTTGCAGCACCTGGATGAATGAAATACCGTGAGCTATGGGCCTCTTCCAATATCAACTCCCGAATCCAATCCATATTAGACACGCAAATCTGGCCCTACATCATCAACACTCCATCATCACCAATGGTCACATCTCTGGTATCTCCATGCTGAACTATGTCCTTAAGGAAAAGAAAATGCGGATCATTATACTAACACTCTCTTGTGTGATCATATAAGAAAAATCGAAAAACCACACAAGCGAACACTCGGCGAGGCTCCGAAATCTCTTATCTCACAAGACGATTAGCCAAGGCCTAAACATCAACTGCAAATGGTCTCTCCCAAACTGGATGTATGCCAAACTCCCCATACTTACTGCCTTCCGGATCCAATCATCGGCCACCACATTGGCCCCTCCCAGATGATACAGAATAGTGATATCGTAATCCTTAAGAAACTCTAGCCACCTTCACTGCCTCAAATGAAGATCCTTTTTCTAGAAAAATTGCTGAAGACTGTGGTGATTAGAGAATACCTCACAGGATATGCCATACAAATAGTGCCTCCAAATCTTCAATGCATGAACTTTAGCATCCATTCCATATCATCAACATGGTAGTTCTTCTCATGGGGCTTCAACCAACGAAAAGTGTAAGCAATAAATCTACCCTCCTGCATTAATACACAGCCAATACCAACTCTCAAAGCATCACAATTTACTGTGTATGAACTGAAAACTGATGGCAGAACCAATACAGGATTTATGGTCAAAGTTGTCTTGAGCTTCTGAAAGCTCTCCTCACACTCGTTCGAATGCACAAATGAAATGCCCTTCTAAGTCAACCTGGTCAAGGGCAACGCGATAGAAGAGAACCCCTGAACAAACCGGCCAAATGAACCCCTTATCTAGGAGCTCCTGAAGTTGCTCCTTCAATTCTTTCTTCTCTATTGGTTCCATACGATAGGGCGGAATAGAAATGGGGTGAGTGACCAGCACCAGATAAATACCAAAATCAATATCCCTGTCGGATGACATGCCCCGTAGGTCTGCAAGAAATACATCAGGATAATCCCTCATAACTGGAGCAGAATCAATCCCAGGAGTCTCAGCTCTAACATCTCGCATGAAGGCGAAATATGACAGACAAACCTTCCCAACTATACGTTGGACCTTAAAGAAAGAAATAACTCTATTGGGGACATAATCAGTCACACCACGCCACTCAATCCGCAGTACACTTGTATAGCCAAAGTAATTGTCTTATCATGACAGTCTAGAATAGCATGATACGGAGATAACTAATCCATTCCAAAAATCACATCAAAGTCCACCATGCTCAATAGAAATAGATCAACTCGAGTCTCCAAACCCCTAATAGTCAAAATACATGACCGAAACACACGGTCTACAATAATGGTGTCACCTACCGGGATAGACATGAATAAGCAAGGTAAGAAGTTTCTGGGTCGTACCCAAATGGCGAGCAAAGTATAAGGGCACATAAGAATAGGTGGAACCATGATAAAATAATACAGAGGGATCTCAATAGCAGACTGAGACAACACCTGTAATAACAGCATCTAAAGCAATGGCATCTAACCTACCTGGCAGAGCGTAAAAACGAACCTAGCCACAGCCTGAACTGCCTTCCCCTCTGGGGCGACCCATGGTTTCCTGATCCCTACCTTTAGCTGGCTAGGTAGGTGGTGAAGTAGTTGGAGAAAAAGTTGAGGGATGATCCCTCTACTGAAACTGACCACCACAAAATCGAGGACACTACCTCCTATATAACCAAACTCTCCGCACTCATAACAACTACTCGGTGCTGGAGATGGGGACTGAAGGGAACTCTTCGCACCGGAGTGACTAGCAGATATGCTCGGCGCAGAAGAATGCTGAGCTGATGGGGAATGAGATGAACTCTGAGCTGGGAGGGAACTAAGTGAAGACTAGCCCTGCTGGAACACCTGATGACCACGGCCTGAAGATGCCCCCCATACGCTGGACGAGCCGATTCGGCATGCCTGAATGAACGACCTTTACCCTGCTGAAACTAGCCCCTCGAGGGAGCACCACTGAAACTGCCAGAACCTCGGGGCCTTTTGGCCTCCCTCTCCTCTCTCTCTCAACGGCGAACTAACTCGATCTCACGAGTGATATCCACTACCTCCTCGAACGTAGCACCCAATACTCTCTCTCTAGTCATCAGAATACGGAGATGGTAGTTAAGGCCATCAATAAATCTCATGACCCTCTCACGATATGATGGAACATCCAGGTGGCATGATGAGCCAACTCCAAAAACCTCATCTCATACTGGGTCACGGTCATATCTCCTTACGTCAACCACTCAAACTGCCTACGCAGCTCCTCTCTCCGGGCGTACAGTACATACTTCTCTAAGAAGAGAGTGGAGAACTCCTGCCAAGTAAGGGGTGATGCACCAACTATCCTATGACTCTCATACGCCTCTCACCAAGTGAAGGCAACCCCAGTAATCTGAAAGGTGGTAAATGCCACCCCACTAGACTCAAGAATCCCTGCTGTATAGAGCATTCACTAACACCTGTCAAGAAAACCTTGGGCATCCTGGCCCTCAGCACCACTGAATGTTGGAGTCTGGAGTCCACCAAACTTCTCAAGATGATGTTGCTCATCCTCCGGCATAACTGGAACCCTGAACTCCTGCACTGGTGCAACCGATTGAGCTGGAGGTGCCTCTGACGTCTGTAGTCCCTGCACTACCTGCTCAAGTGTACGAGCAGCACGGGTCTGATTGCCTCCCCCTGCCTGCAAAGTAGCTACTTCTATGGTGGCTGAAACTACCTGAGCAAGGCCAGCGCAAACTATCAAGATCTGTGTCAAGGTCTTCTGTAGACCCGGAATCACGATGGGCACAGCTGGTGCCTGAACTGGTGCTGCTAGAGTTTGATGCAGAGCTGGGGCAGCTGGTGGATCAATGGATGCTGCCCTCATTAATCTACCTCTGCCACGAACAAGACCGCATCCACGGTCTCTGGTGGCCTCAGTGGGTGGCACTAGTGGTCGTCCACCTCGTCCGGTAGCTCGTGTACTCACCATCTATGAGAGAATAGAATAATAGAAGTTTAGTTCTTGGCCCACAAAGCCACACGATAAGAATTTCAAGAATATGAAGTGTTCCTAAAGGTTCCACAGCCTTTCAAGGATAAATACAGACGTCTCTGTACCGATCTACTAGAATCTACTAAATCGGCTCATGACTCGCGAGACCTAGTAACCTAGGCTCTGATATCAACTTGTCACGACCCCAACCCCTGTAATGATAGCTCCCAACACATTTCTAGGAAAGCCCGAGCAATTATAAATCATAACCCCTCTCTCATAGAATTTATTACAAATTTCAGAGTTTTAAATGCCAGTTAACATGAATAAAGGTCAGCAGCAGTAAATAAGATGTGCGAAAAATATAACAACATCTCTACACTAGCCCACTGATCCGGTATCACAAGTCACGAGCCAGTATTTCAAGATTTTAACAGTCTAGTACATAGAAAGTCTAAGATACTGAAGATAGAGGGAGAAATCGGGTCTGCGGATGCCATACAGCTACCTCGATGACTCTAGTGGATGATGATCAACAAAAGAAACTCCCACTATGCCTCGGGAACACTTCAATCTGCACACAAGGTGCAGGGAGCAATGTGAGTACTCCGACTCAGTGGGTAATGAATATAAATAATGACTGAAAGCATGAAAACACGTAAAGGCACAACGCTATTCTATATCAAGCAGTAATATCACTTAAGCATTAAACTAGCGAAGAAGTCGAAGGAAATATCTCAAAATTAGGTAATGCAGGTAGTTTAACAGGTAATAACAAATAGGAATCCGCCCCTTGGGCTCATTCTCAATACTTAGCACTCAATCTAAGCACTTGACCCATATACTCTCATAATACCAGAAATTAGAGTAACCGTTATGGCGTGCAGCCCGATCCATACATCACTGCGACGTGCAACTCGATCCATATAGATAGTTGACTACACTCACTGGGGGTGTGCAACCTCCGAAGGGGTTTCTATAGCCCAAGCGCTATATTAGTGCGGCACGCAGCCTGATCTGCATAAACATTTGTTGCCACGTGCAGCCCGATCTATATAAGTATAGCCCGATCCATAACATATATAACATCCTCACTATTGGGTTCTCAACCCCTCTCAATCATTATATTTATAGCCTCACGGGAACAATAATATAAGGTAAGGATCTCGGCCCACATGTTTCTTTCATTTAGGATTCGCATTTCTAAAACCGGTTTATAATGTCTTAAACAATTAGAAACATGACTAAGGATATGATTTCTAACAGGTAAGGTGAGGAAAATGAGTCAAATGCCCATAAGGGTTCTGTAGGTCGGCACAAGGCCCCAAACATAGAAACTAGCCCAAATTATGATGATAACAAGTAAGTCTCAATCAAATAAATAGTAAATTCATCAACCGGAACGAGCCAAGTCACAGTCCCCAATGGTGCTCTTTCCCACAGTCGTTATCCGGCATGTAAGTCACCTCAATATAGCACTACGATGTGCAAATCTAGGGTTTCAAACCCTCAGGACATCATTTAACATCACTACTCACCTCGAACCGGCTAAAGCTCTAACTCGCTATGCCCTTGCCTCTCAAATCGGCCTCCTCGAACGTCAAATCTGACCAAAACCACAACAAATACGTCGCAATATGCCAAAGAAACAATACCCAATTGAAACAATCGGCAAATATCAAAAATCCTGAAATAAGCAAAATCTAAGCCCCATGCCCAATTCTCGAAACTCAGAAATTTTCACATCAACGGGTTCCTTATCTCGTCATGAGTCTATGCATATAAAGAATACCAACATCGGAGTCAAAATAACCCCTCAAATCCCAATTTAAAATCTCAATCATACGCCCTAGTTCTTCCATTTTTGGCTAAATTTCAAGGAATTTCTAGGTTAATTCCACAAATAAATCATGTTTTTAGTTCATAAAACTCACCTCCAATAAATCCTCTTCGAATCCCTCTTCAATTTCTCCCAAATAGCTCTCAAAATGCTCAACAATGGTAGAAAAATGACTTAGCTCGCGAGATAAAATGTTTTCAAAATCCTTTCGTCCAGCTGATGATTTCTTCTATGCGAACGCGAAGCCCTCTCGCGTTCGCGAGGCAAATAAATTCCTTGCCCAGAAATAACCGTTCCTGAACGCAGTGCCCTACTCTCATACGCGAAGCTTCAACTACTTCAACTATGTGAACGCGAGCTCTATGCCGTGAACACGAAGAAAAAATTATACGGATCCTGAATTCCTCTTATGAGAACTCGAAATAATCCCCAAAAACGCGAAGCACAAGGTTCTCACTCTCCGCAAATGTGAGGCACCAAACGTGAGCACGAAGAACAAAACGTGGCGTGCCCAAAATCCTTCTATGCGATCGCGGCCCCAGGCTCGCTATCGCAAAGGACAAAACACACCTGTAGTTTTTATGCAGTACTTAAGTCTTAAGATTTTCCGATAGCCATCCGAAATCACCCCGAGGCCCCCAGAACCTCAACCAAAAACATCAACGCATGCAAAAACATCATTCAAACTTGTTCCAATCATCAAAACACCTCAAACAACACCAAAACCATCAAATTACATCGAATTCAAGCCTAAGTTCTTCTAAAACTTCCGAAACACACATTTGATCAAAAAAACAACCAAATCACCTCCGAATGACCTGAAATTTTACATACACATACCAAATTGCATAATGAAGCTATAACAACTTTGAGAATTTCATTCCAACCCTCGGATCAAAATCTCATCTACCAACCAGAAATTGCCAAAATACTAACTTCGCCAATTCAAGACTAATTCTACTCCGGACCTCCAAAACCACTTTCGATCACACTCCTAAGTCACAAATCATCTCCCATAGCTAAACAAAACATCGAATTCACATCTGAGCCCTCTAACTCATAAGTCAATGTCCTGTTGACTTTTCCAACTTAAGCATTCTTAATAGGGACTAAGTGTCTCATTTTTTATCAAAACCACTCCAAACCAACTCGATCACGTAAGATACGGATAATGAAGTATAAAGAAGCAAAAAATGAAGGAAACGGAGCAGTAACTCATAAGACGACGGGTTGGGTCGTCACATTGAGTGAATAAACTCATAAGCTATAGCATACTTATATAGGCGAAAAAAACTTCAGCATAGTATATGAAAAGGAAAAGAGGAATTTTAAACGTTTTATAATGAAAAGCGCGCATGAATATGATAGGAATGTAATTATTACACTAACATATACCTCTAGTGCAATATAATTACTACTTCAATTGTGTGTGTTATGTTTACTTCTGTATACGATGCAGCTAATGTTGAAACATGCTGAAGTTTATTTAATCATTTGCTAAAACTTCAGCCCAATGTGCTGAAGTTATTTAGATTCTAAAACTTTAGTACTTAATAAACTGAATTTTTTTTGTCCGTGGATTCATTAGTTCTGTCATACAGCTTTTTCAAAAAAATTCAGCCGAATATGCTAAACTTATTTAGTTTATTTAAAACTTCAGCACTTAATAAGGTAAAGTTTCTGTCCAGGATTCATTAAATTTGTCATATATATTTTTTCAAAAAACTTCAACAGAAGATGCTAAAATCATTCAGTTCATTTGTAAAAACTTCGGGACAAACAATCTAAAAGTTTTCCTCTAGCACTATATAATTTTCTCCTTCGAGCTGAAGTTAAATTTAGTTTATGTCAAGTCTTATCTTGCATTAATCGCCTTCTTCATGAGCTTTTTCGAAAACTTCATTATAAACAAGCTGAAAATGTTCTAGTACATTTGCTCAACTTCAGCTTCAATGAGCTTACATTTTTTATGAACTTCATAATTAAATTCTTCTGTCCACTTTCCTAATACTTGCCACTAAATATGCTTCTGCAGGATGACTTTGATTTGCGTTGTTATTACTTTCAATGGGAGATGGACTCTTGAATTGAAATACTTGATCATGGTATAAAACGTGTTCTACTTAATAAGCAAATATCATTCAATACTTTCCTAAAGAAAATTAGTGAAGTTAAAAATATTGATTCAAGCAGATATTTACAAAAAGTATGGTTTGATATCAAACTAAATACATGCAAAGGAATAATTGCAAAATTCAGATGAAGAACTCAGTACATATATATACATTTGCTTACAACTAATTTAGCCTACAAGAATTGCATTTCGTCATCGAAAAATACAATATTTAGAATCTGCAACATTCAAACAATATCTTTCATATGCAATAGATTCAGAACCTTTTGTTGATTATCAACATGAAGTAGGGCAGCCAATAATGGAAGTAGACAACGAGCAATAACCTTTTAACAATACAGCTTCTTCAAAATATATAATGTTGCAACAATTACCCACTCCTCCATTAAATTCATACCAGTTTGCCGATGATCAAGAAGAAGAAGGACAATTAATAATGCAAATTTACAACCAACACACAATCCAACAAAGTTTTTGTTACCTTCAGCAATGATAAGCAACAATGAAGATGAAGTAAACATAGAGCTTATACCGATAGCATTAGATAATATTGAAAAAATTGCTGAAATTTTTATTGCTTCTCATAAATCAAGAAAAAGAGAGAGGAGAAAGTTGCAAGAATCTCCACCATGTAAAACACTTAGGCATGATGTGCTTCCCTTAGTAAATAAGAGTAGGATCAATGTTTTAGAACAAATAAACATGACTAAATGTTTCTGCAGCTTGGAGATAAACCAGAAAGTTGAATTCACTGTTGTTAGACCATGTTCAAAGAGATACGAACTAAATGCATCATGGAGAAATGTGGTTGGAATGTATGTGCTACCAGAATAATACATTTCACACTTTTTAGGGTGATAAAATATCATAACGACAATGAATGCTCAGTTGATACAAGAAAATCATATCAGAAGCATGCTACATCAAATTTTGTAAGTGAGCAAATTATATAACATGTTCGAGACAAAAGGATAGATGTTACACTAACCTTTGTAGAAAATGAAACAAAAAGAAATTTGGAATTGACATTGGTTATCACAAGGCATGGAGCTCTATTCAAAAAGTTGTTGCTTGCATAAGGGAAATACCGGAAGAGAATTACCAGATTCTTCCTTCATACATATACATAATGGTGCACAAAAACCCAGGAACGTACACAAGAATAAAAAGGGATGAGTAGAATAGGTAAGCAAAACAACACTAACCATCCGCCGGAAGTTTTAAATGTTCCTATTTGAAAAACTTCACACTTTATGATTTTTTTGTGTTTCATTGTACACATTTGCAACATGTTCTTTGCTCCTGCGATATCAATAGCTGGTTGGTTCTAGTGTAGACCCGTTATAGCAGTAGATGCAATGTTTTTAAAGTCAAAATATCATGGTGTTCTATTTGTTGTTGAATCAAAGGATGCAAATAATCAAATCTTTCCTCTATCTTTTGGTGTAGCAGATTCAGAAACAATGAAGCATACATTTGGTTCTTCGGGGCAATAAGAAAAGCAATTCAAGTCCGTCGTGAATTGGGTTTCTTGTCAGATAGAAACCAATCGATTGCAAATGGGATTAAAAAATTTTATCTTGAAGCTCACCATGGTATCTACCACTATCACTTTGAGAAAAATTAAAACTAAAGACATGCAAAACCCACTGTAATAAATCATTTTCAAAGTGTTGCAAGGCCATACAAATATGAAGATTTAAATCAGTTAATGTCCCAACTCAAAAGCGTTGACAATAAAACATAAAATTACATAATGGAAGAGCCTCCAGAGAGATGGCTCGATCGTGGTTCCCACGACAATGTTATGATATGCTAATAACAAACATGGTAGAATAAATGAATTGTGTTTTACTAAAAGAGAAAGAGTTGCATATTTTAAGAATATTAGATTTCATCCAGAAATAGTTGGGAAGGTGATTTTATGAATGGAGAAAAAAAGCAAATGAAACTTTTCACAAAGTATCAATTTGGGCAGAAGAAGAGATGACTAAGAAGATAGACTTGGCTTGCAAAATGTTTGTGAGAATATTTATTAACTTCAGTTTTTTATATCTGTTGCAGTGATTTACTACTTACATTTAAAAAACTTCGTACTTTTTCTTTTAGAAGCAACAATACACTAATTTAGTTCTTCATAATTTTATTCCCTCTTAGGTGTTCAACCTTGATTCAATATTGTATAGAATAAATAGTGAAGGGATTGAATTTATTGTGAATTTAAAGAAGAGAACTTTTGACTGCTTGGTATTCCAAGTTGGTGAACTGCCTTATCCACATGAAATTGCTGCTATTAATAAGAGATATTTGCATAAATCTGATTACTGCTCAAATTGGTATTCAAAGGAAATATGGTTGAGAATATACGAAGGACATGTGAATATCGTGGGAGATCAAAAATCATGGGATATTCCACAAAATGTAGAATCTGAGATCACAAAATCTCCCGATATAGAGATTTTACAAGGAAGACGACAAAATAAGAGGCATATCCCTACGGCTGAATTAGTACCATTGAAGTCTACCAAATGAAATCGATGTAGACAAGTTGGGCATAACAAAACAACTTGCTTGTATTATCCAATAACTCATCCATATTTCAAGAAACACAGTGAAAAATCCTCCAACCTTCAATAATCCTTGTTCTGAATTTAGGCTTTCATTATTGTATAACATATATAAAATGTGATTTGTTTCATAGGAATAAAAATAATAAGCTCTTGGACTATTTTATATACTGCTAAAGTATAAATCACTCATTTTTGTTGCGTAAGCTTACAAGTTTGGGTGAATTTTAAACAATTATGCAATAACTTTAGCGAGAAAAAGCTTCAGGTTACAGTATGTGAAATACATATCCTTAACAAACACACACACGCGTACATGTACACACATACGTGCATACATCACACAAAAGAAATGCATGTACAAACAAAATCTTTAGCATCTCTAGGCTAAAGTTATAGAAAATGAACGTAATAACTTGAGCATATTCCCTAATAAATATGCCGAAGTAAACAAAAATACACAGCATAAAAACATAAAAAAAGATTACAAAAAATATACATAAAATCCAACTAATTATATTAAATCAGTACTGACTAGAAGTACAAAACAAATAACAATGATAACAAGGTTAATACAACAAAAATCTAAGAAGAAAGAGGATGAGAATAAGATTAACATAAAAAGAGATGAGGACAACACACAAAAGAAATAAATGTACAAACAAAAAACTTCAACATCTCTAGGCTGAAGTTCTAGAAAATATACTTAATAACTTTAGCATATTCATTAACGAATTGCTGAAGTAAACAAAAAAGCACAACATAAAAACATAAAAAAGGATTAACAAAACTAAGCATCATTATCATCATCAGAACATTAGTCCTCAATTTCATGAAATATCACATCATCATCAGTATTGGAAATAACTATAGGGTACTCAGGCAAAAGACCGCAGAGTCTAATGAGATCAATCCTCAAATTGTTGAATTCATCAAGCAACTGACTTTGTTAACTATTACTCTATCCATAAAAGAAAGAAGAGTCTTCAGGTTATTTTGCAGCTTGGCATAGTTGCTTGAAATTATCAAACTGTTGCACGAACTTGTCAAACGAAGTTAAATAACCTCCACAACTACGTTCCAGGTTAAGCCTATTCCTGAATGATTCATCGGCAAAAAATTATGGTCTGATTCTCTTCTAGTTCAGTCTTTATTTGATCCAAAAATGCATTAGACTAGACATTGATATGTTATTGTACCACTCTTACTTCAAACTCTCCTACTTCTGCATAATTTTGTCCATTGTAGCCATCCTACTTCTGCTTGCACCAAACATTATATTTTTAACAAAAGCTAAAAAGCTCACGATGAATATAAATTTAAAGAAATATAATAGAAGTCTATGAATGACTATAAAATTTTCAAGTTAAGAGATTATTAATATAGCCAAAGAATGCACCTAATCAATTTAATATCTATATAAAAGTAACTTTTCAGGTATTTTTACTATTTTACGTTCAGAGAAACTGAATGAAATTAGATAAGTAGGTGGAAAAACAAATAGGGTAAATGCAAAAAGAAATGTAACTTCAGCCCTAATCAGCCCACAATTTTAACAGTGGAAAAAAACTTCAGCCAGAAAATATTTCACATAATCAATGCAAACGCAAAAGATGAAGTAGGTGATAAAAGACAGAGTAGCTAGTAAATACAAAAAATATAAGTACAAGTTTAAAATACCAAAACATGCTGAAGTTTTTGTCATGAGCTTCTTCAAAGACTTAAGGAAAAACTGCTGAAGTTAAACACTTCAGCAAATAATAAGCTGAAGTTTTTTGTCGTGGCTTCAATAATTTTCTCATAAAAGTTTTCCAAAAAACTTCAGCAGAAGGTGCTGAAGTTATTTAGTTAACTTCTAAAAACTTCAGCACTTAATAAGATGAATTTTGTCCTGGATTCAATAGTTTTGTCGTAAAGCTTATTTTAGAAAACTTCAGCAGAAGATAATGCAGTTATTTAATTCATTTTTTGTCCTAGACTCAATAGTTTTTCTAGTAAAGCTTTTTCAAAAACTTCAGCAGAAGGTGCTGAAGTTATTTAATGCATTTCTAAAAATTTCAGCACTTGATTAGCTGAAGTTTGTCCTGGACTCAATAGTTTTTGTCGTGAAGCTTTTTCAGAAACTTCAGTAGAAGGTGCTGAAGTTATTTAGCGCATTTCTAAAAACTTCAGCACTTGATAAGCTGAAGTGTTTGTCCTGGACTTAATATTTTTTGTCGTAAAGCTTTTTCATAAACTTCAGCATAAACTGCTGAAGTTATTTAGTGCATTTCTAAAAACTTTGGCACTTGATAAGCTGAAGTTTTTGTCCTACAGTCGACACTTTCGTTACGCCTTTTAACCAAAACTTTAACTTAAAAAGCTGAAATTATTTACTTCATTCTGAAGTTTAGCATGCTTTCAACAAAAATATGCTTAACATTCATGAAAAAAGACACAAACATATTTGATTCAATCATAGTCAACTAAAAACTAATTAATGCGAATAGAACAAAAATTTCAAAGACAGACATCGCATAATTCACAAAAATTAATGTATATTCACACCTTGAAAAAAAAGAAAATTTTGTTTTCTGTTTATAGGTTATTCTATATTTAAAAAATTCACAGAGTGTCTTTATATTCTTGTAATGACCCGACCTATTGTTTGAAGAATTTACGCCCCGATACTTTATTGATTACATTCCCATATTTGTTTCTGCCATTGTAAGTTGTTGAGAAAAATTATTTGGAGTTTCGGAGATTTTGGGATACTTGGTCCCAATGAGAGCTTAAGTTCTCGAAATTTGACCATAGTCAGAATAGTGTGAAGATGGCCTCAGAACAGAATTCTGATGTTTTCGTTAGCTTCGTTGGGTGATTTCAGGTTTAGGAGTGTGTTCAGATTATGTTTTGGAGGTCAGTACCTAATTAGATTTGAAATGCCGAAAGTTGAATTGTTAAAGTTTTCGACACGATAGTGAGATTTTGATCCGAGGGACCGGAATAGAATTTCAAAAGTTGGAGTAGCTTAGTAATGTTGAATGTGACTTGTGTGCAAAATTTCAGGTCATTCAGACGAGGTTTCATAGACTTTTTAATCGAAAGAGTAATTTGAGAGTTTTTGAAATTCTTAGGCTTGAATCCGATGTAAAATTTGTGTTTTGATGTTGTTTTGAGCGTTCTGAAGATCGTAACAAGTTTGGATTATGTTTTTGGATTAGTTGGCATGGTTGGCTGAGGTCCCGGGGGCCTCGGGTGTGTGTTAGGGAGGTTTCGATCATTTCGGATTGTTTTGAAATACATAAGGCTAGAATATGGTGATGTTCTTCGTGTCCACAAGGGTCCTCTTGAGTTCGTGAAGAAGGATTTGGCTTCTGGGATTTTGTTCTTCGCATTCGGGAAGAAGAAGAAATTCCGTTGCGCAGGTATTACTTCGGAGGCTCATATCTCTCGATATACAATGAATTTTGCAATGATTCAAAAACAAAAATTGTAGCTCTTTGAATCTAGTTTCCAAAACATATAATAATAGTCATTTGGACATCTGCAGCAAAAGTTATGGCCATTATACTAAATGTTGTCCGAGAAGAGTTTGAAAAATAGTTTTTGGGAAATTTTGTTCTTCGTACATGCAAGAGGAGGACTGCGAACGGGAAGAACAAATCCCCCGGCAGCATAATAAAGTCCAAACTTGTCTCACTCTTCCATTTTTGGACCAAGGGAGCTCAGGTGAGGCGATTTTTTGAGAGATTTTCAAGGAAAATCAGGTTAAGTGTTCTTATCTCAATTTTGGTTACATTACTCGAATCCATCGTTGTTTTTAATATTTAATTGGTGAATTTAGTTGGTTAAATTTTGAAAAATCTCTTGGTTTAATTTGAAGATTTGAGGGTCAAGTTGATGTCGGATTTTGGTAAAATTTATATGGTTAGACTCGTGGTTGAATGAGATGTCGGATTTTGTAAGTTTTGTCGGATTTTGAGATGTGGGCTCCACATGCGATTTTGAGTTAAATCTTGGGTTTTTTAGGAAAATTACTGTTTTTATATGGAATTAATTCGTTTGATTTATATTAAGTATATTGAATTATTATGACTAGATCTGAAGCTTCGGACGAATTCGCGAGGCAAAGGTTTGTTGGAATTTTGAATTGGTTGCAATACCAGGTAAGTGTTTGGTCTAACCTTAGCTTGAAGGATTAGGAGTTGTGTCATCATTATTATGTGTTATTTGCTGAGTACGACGTATAGGCATGGTGACGAGAAGCTATACGTTAGTGTCAAGCATCCCCGTGAGTCTTACACTTTGATTAATGTGACTCCAATATGACTTAACTAAAGAGTTTTGCCTCTCCTATTGTCATGTTATTTTTATAGTTACTTGACTCGTGTTGATTACCTTATTATTGACTTATATATTGTGAAATCATTGCTACGTGTTAGTTTAAGTTATTGAACTATTTCCTTTATGCCAGTATTCTTTTTTGTGGTTATTCCTTTGAGCTGGTTCTACCATTATCTCGTGATTTACAGCCCCTGAGTTGATTTACTTGTCTTACCTTGTATTATTGTCATTTGTTGTTATTATGCGTATTGCGGTGATGTTCGATCCTTCTATTGTGATGTATCTATTGATTCTGTTTGGTTATATTGTGTATTTATTTCGGGACTACGGATGTGGGATTACGATAGTTCCCCCTTGTTTTTTTACTTTGGGACTATAGGTTAGATTCCCGGGAGATCTCCCTGCACATTTACTTTGGTACTATGGGTTAGATTCCAAGAAGATCCCCTGTACATTTACTTTGGCACAACGGGTTAGATTCCTGGGAGATCCCCCTGTACAATATATGGAACTACGGGAATATACCCGGTAAATTCTTCCAGAACTGGGTATTTACATTGGGACTACGTTTCGGTAGATCCCCGCGCATTATGAGTTGAACTACGGGACTGCACACGGGAGATCCACTGGATATTTATATTTGGGTACTACAGGACAGTATCCTGAGAGATCCTCGGTTGTTATCTCTGTGATGTCCTTCCGTGATTATTTTGTCTCCATCGTAATTGTTGTTATCAATTCAAGTATTTTAATGGGTTAGATTCCTCTACGGTTGTGATCCTTTGTGTGGAAATTCATAGTGTTGACAATACCTTGCCCTATTTGTTTTATATATGTTCAATACATCAAATTTCAACAAATGTTACAATTATAACTCAATTGATTTCTCAACTAATTTTTTCTTATACCGTTTTCAGTTGTAATTTACTTAAGAAGGAATTTTTACTAAGTTAATTTATAAAATCTCTTGGTAAAAGTAATAACTCATCTGATGTTGTATTCTAATTGAAACATGGTACTTTATTTGTTCAAATGATTTCTAAAAATAACTTCATCTTTTCGTGATGAGTTTCAAATGGGTTTAGAAGTTATACTCTACTTCTTGTTAAGTAAATGAGGCTTCGTGAAAATTCTTAAATTATATTTGGTTATGGACCCTATGAACTGAGTTACTTGAGAACGTTTTTGCGCAATGTGAAACAGAAATCTCGGGGGACAAGGTGCTGGGGAAATATATGTTATTTATGATTATAAAATGAGGCGTCACAATGTGACCTTTACTCGAAAAGTTATATTCAAAAGATGCTTGTTTGAAGGAAATATATTTGAAAGATATTTATAGTTGAAGGACTTGATTAATTGATTGCACTTGCATACATTATTTGTCGAGCAATATTTATTGTATTTTTGTTGCCAACTTTTTATATCACTGGATGATCATTATTGCCATCATTGTTTTCTGTTTCCTATTATTCGTGTATGCTATATTGCGCGGGTTTATTTGCTAGTCTAGTCCTAGCCTCGTCACTTCTTTGCCAAGGTTATGCTAGGCACTTACCAGCACATAGGGTCGGTTGTGTTGATACTACACTCTATACTCAATAGGAGCGAGTTCAGATTGTGTTTTGGAGGTCACTAGCTAATTTAGGCTTGAAATGCAGAAAGCTGAACTTTTAAAGTTTCCGGCTCGATAGTGAGATTTTGATCCTAGGGGCGGAATGGAATTCTAAAAGTTGGAGTAGCTTCCTAGTGTTGAATGTGACTTTGTGCAAACTATCTGGTGTGTTTCATGGTGCTATCTGGTGTTGTTCTTCACGTCCGCGAGAGTCCTCTCGCATTCGCAAAGAAGGATTTGGCTTCTGGGATTCTATTCTTCACGTTTGCGAAGAGAGGCTCACGTTCACGAAGAAGAAGAAATTATGTTGTGCAGGTTTTACTTGAGGCCATATCTCTCAATCTACAATGAATTTTGAGATGATTCAAAAACAAAAGTTGTAGTTATTTGAATCTAGTTTCCAAAGACATACTATAGTAGTCATTTGGACATCTGTAGCAAAAGTTATGGACATTATATTAGAGCTGTCTGAGAAGAGTTTGAAAAATAATTTTTGGGAAATTTTGTTTGAATGCTATTTATAGTTGAAGGACTTGATTAATTGATTGCACTTGTATACATTATTTGTTGACCAATATTTATGGTGTTTTTGTTGCCTGCTTTTTATATCGCTGGATGATCATTGTTGCCATTATTGTTATTTGCTTCCTGTTATTCTTATACGTTATAGTGCACAGGTTTATTTGGTAGTCTGGTCTTAGCCTTGTAACTTATCCTAAGAACTTACCAGCACATGGGATCAGTTGTGTTGATGCTACACTCTGTACTCTTTTGTATAGATCCCAATGTTGTGGACTTTGGACTGTAGTGAGATTTGTTGTTTCTTGTTCATCAGGCGACCCAAGGTAGTCCTGCAGGCGTCTGTAGGTCTTGGTGTCTCCTTCTATCTACTATTCATGTTTCCTTCATGTATTTATAGAGACAATGCTGTATTTATTTCTTACAGACCTTTATTTGTAGTACTCCTAAATAGTCTATGAAGTTGTGACACCAGTCTTGGGTAGATTTGTTATGGATTGGTATTAGCGTCATTATTTACAACATTACAATGCAGCCTTTCGCTTATTCAATTCGGTTGTTATCTAATTGTTAGCTCTTAAATGTTATCAGATTAAAAATAGAAACAAGGTAAATAGTTCAGTTGGTTGGCTTACCTAGCTTTCATTAATAGGCACCATCACAACTCTCGAGGGCGGGAAAATTCGGGTCGTGACAAGTTGGTATCAGAGCTCTAGATTGCGTATGTCTCATAATTCACGGACAAGCTTAGCAGAGTCTGAAGCATCGGTACGGAGACGTTTGTACTTATCTTTCAAAGGCTATGGAGTTTTAGGAAAAAAATATTCATTTCTATGCTACTGTGTCGTGCAAAGTTATTCCATCATAGATTATTGAACTCATATATTCTCGCTCCATCACAAATCTCGACACAAGTAATGCATCTACAATCGAATTAGAGATGGAGCCCCAATGAAAGCAATAGGGTTTATTTTGCCATAAGTCAGATGAAGGATTCCGCCAAAAGGTGATAGAAAGATTATGTATTTACTGGACCCATTATGGTTCCGACTAAAGAGACGAACGAATCATTTAGGGTTGTAAGGGACCTTGGCGTCTTGTTGAGTTGTATGAGTTGGGAAGGTCAATATTGTGGATTATCAGATGTTGTGACCTATGACTTTAAGCTAAGTGAGGAATTACACTATCAATGGATGAATTATAGGGTCATGTGTTATATCAATTTTGGCATAAATGTATATATGGGATAGTGAAAGGATCCCTAAATGTTTGCGTATATTTAATGCATGAGACTTTGCAGGGGATAAGGTTGGAACTTGGGGTATGTATGCCTCCATAATAATGCAATAATTAAATATTAAAGTAGTTAGACAAATAACTTTAAATTACAGAAGGTCTACTCAGCATCGAAGTCACGGTTGCGAATTTTGCAGTGCTTCGAAGGGAGTACAGTGGTTGACAACCTTCTGGACTATGTTGTTTGTGCCAGGATTTATCTGTATAGAGCGTCACCTTTGTGATCATTGTGTATAAATGTGGTAAGAGTTACCCAAAAGAATAATGAAAAGTATATGAATAAGCGGGGTAGCTCAGCGGTGTTAAGTCAACATCGCAAAAGAAGAAATTGGCAGCTGGTGTTTGTGGCAGGTATATAGAAAATGAAAACTATCCAATGCAACACCACCTACTCGGTTCGGTTCTTAAAAATTCTTTTGAAAGAGTAAGTTTCCAGGATTCTCTGTAATATGTAGCACATAAGGTTTGAAAGGTTAAGTCAGACTATGTTATTAGTTTCAATAAGTTAGCCATAATACTCCTACTTTGGTTCCTACAGCCAGAGAGCGAGTTTATACACTCATTAAAGGATTCAATTGTGATCTTGAAATTTTGCACGACTTGAGAGCTAATAGTTAATACTTCATTTTGGCTAGTGGTAAGAATTGTCAATATGTTAGAATGTGTTTGGGATGAGGAAGGAGGAATCTAATGAGACCAATAGGTCTTGAGGTTCTAAAGGATTCAGTAGATTCTAATATACAACTATAAATTGTAACGGTAATGTCACGACCCAAGTTCACCCTCCGTGAACATGTTGTGATGGCACCTAGTTCCTATAACTAGGTAAGCCTAACAATGCGGAAAACAACACAACTTGCGGAATAATTAATTAAAACTAAACAACTAAAAGAAATTTGTATATAACTGCCGCTCGGCATATACAACTCAAAATAAATGCGGAAGTCTACTATAACACCCCAAAACTCGAAACTCACGGGAACACAAGCTAATGGAAAGTAATATGCGGCTCAAATCTCCAGAGTTTGTCTAAACAATAGTACGAAAGAAGGCCAAATACTACAGATAGAGTAAAGAGGGAGACTTCTTGGTCTGCGGACGCTGCAGAAGTACCTCAAATTCTCCGTAGCTCTCCTTGCCTCAAGGGTAGTGTGCCTGAGATGAAGTACCTATATTTGCACATGCAAAACATGCACATGAGAAGCATGAGTTCACCACATCGGTACTCAGTAAGTGTCAAGCCTAACCTCGGTTGGGTAGTGACGAGGAAAGGTCCGGGCCCTACTGAGATATAACATAATAAATAATAAGATAAGGCAAAAACGGTATAGATAAAGTGTACATCAAAAATCTAAATTAGATAGATACGGAAACCGAAATAGAAAGAAGAAAAAATAGGACAATACTAGTAAATACTACTCACAATAGGAACCATAGTCGGGGATCTCTTGGTATCCTCACCACATGCACGAGGGATCTCTTGATGTCTTGAGGATCTCTTGGTATCCTCATAACTTACAATTTCATGTGCCAAGGATCTCTTGGTATCCTCAAAACTTACAATTTCATGTGTCAGGGATCTCTTGGTATCCCGCACCCTCAGTCCAGAACACATCAAGTGTAGGGGGATCTCCCGGGAGGCCAACCCGTAGTCCTAATTTAAAAACACACAATCGTAGCCCAAACATTAGGATAGATACTAAACTCAGGACAAAAAGGAAAAATCCTAGCCAAATATACTACACAGAGAACGAACAAGATGGTTTAAGCACTTAGGCAAGTAAATCAATGAAACATGCTTCTCTAAACTAGCATAGAATAAACTTGCAGTTAAAATAAACATGTAAGAAAGAAACCTCAATTTAAATACTTCAAGTAAAAATGGATTTGCCACAATTTGCTCAAGTACGCGCTCGTCACCTCACGTACGAGGCATTCAAATACCAAAAATCATGTCCTAAAGGGAAGAAGTCCCCCACACAAGGTTAGACAAGCCCCTTACCTCAAACCGGCTCTAAATTCTACTTGAAACCACACTTTTGCCACGAGTATCCGACTCCAAATAGATCAAATCTATTCATTTAAATTACACCTCGTAATTATTATCTCAAGGAACTGATTCCACCATTTAATTTAAAGCTAAGATGTAAATTTAGGTAAAATGACCAAAATGCCCCTGAAGCCAACGTGGTCAAGACCCGGGGTACGAACCAAAACCCAATTACCCATTCCCCCACGAACCCAAATATATGTAATTTTTTTTGAAATCGGTACTCAAATTGAGGCCAAATCCCCCAACTTTTGAAAAACCTAGGTTCTACCAAAAACCCCCAATTTCACCCATGAAAATCCTTGATTTCAAGTGTAAAATATGTTAAATGATGTAAATGATTGAAATAATTGAATAAAAATTGACTTACAAATGATTTGGAATGAATCTTGTTCTTGAAAAAATGCCTAAGGAGTTGTATTTGAAAGTGGGGTGAAAAATGGCCTAAACTTCGACTAAGTATAGAAATTGATGGGCTGCAGATATGGAAATTGCAATTGGGGTTCACAATCAAAATGTGGGAATTGTGAACCATAGTTTGCATTTGCAAACTCAGGCCAAAAAGAAGGACATCGCATTTGCAAACACTGTGCCACCGCATTTCCGAGCCCTTGGTCGCATTTGCGAACACAGTAGAAAAAGGATACCTTTGCATTTGCTAAGTAGAGTCTCGCATTTTCGAGAATAGGTGGACCTGGGCTATCTTCGCAATTGCGAGAGGCCATTCGCATTTGAGATATCGCATTTGCGAACCAGGCTTCGCAAATGTGGAGCTTGCAGGTCATAAATGCATCAGTTGTGATACAAATTCCAAAATGCTCTAGTAGCCTATCCAAAACTCACCCGAACCCGCGGGGCTCCAAACTAGACATACACACAACCTCGAAAATATCCTACGGACTTAGTCACGCGATCATATCGCCAAAATGACATCATGTACATTGAATTAAGCCTCAAAATCCATGATTTCTTCTAAATTTTCGTAAATCATCAAATTTCCATTTCTAAGTCCGAAACACATCAAACAACGTCCGTTTTCAACCAAACTTTATAAAAGTGCTTAAATCATATATAGGACTTGTACCGCGCTCCGAAACACAAATATGGGCCCGATACCAATATGTTCAAATCATATTTCAATTCCAATTTCCTTAAATATTTTTCAAATATTAATTTCACAAAAAAATTCATTTCTCGGGCTTGGGACCTTGGAATTCGATTCCGCTAATACGCCCAAGTTCCATATTTTATTGTAGATCCTCCGGGACCGTCAATTATTGGTCTAGATCCGGTTACCCAAAATGTTGACCGAAGTCAAATTTACTCAATTTAATATCAAATTTTAATATGTTTCTCAAATAATTCATATTTAAGCTTTTCGGCTACGCGCCCGTACTGCGCACGTAAATCGAGGCAACCCTAAATAAGGTTTTAAAGGCATCAAAAGTACAGAATGGGTAAGAAAATAAGTGATGAATTATTTGGGTCACCACATCCTCCACCATTAAAATAACGGTTCGTCCTCGAACAGACAAAATAAAGAAGTATCTGAGATGAGAAAAAGATAAGGATAACGACTGTGCATATCAGACTCGGACTCCCAGGTTGATGCTTCAGAAGCTGACCCCTCCACTGGACACAAACAGAAAGAATCTCTTGGACCTCAACTGACGAACCTGCCCGTCTAGAATAGATAATGACTCCTCCTCAAAAGACAAGTCCTTGTCCAACTGGACTGTGCTGAAATCCATCACGTGGGTTGGATCGACGTGATACCTCCGAAGCATGGATACATGAAAACCTAGGTGCACGACTGATAACCTAGGCAAAAATTCATGTCAATGCGCCACATATCCCACTCGGTCAAGAATCTCAAACGGACCAATGAACCTAGGGCTAAGCTTGACCTTCTTCCCAATCTCATCACGCCCTTCATAGGCGATACTCGAAGAAATACCCGCTCACAAACAACAAATCCTACATCTCGAACCTTGCGATCTGCATAACTTTTGTGCCTCGACTGAACTGAACGAAGCCTATCCTGGATGATCTTAACTTTGTCCAAGGCCTCTTGAACCAAATACGTACCTATCAACCGAGTCTCTCCCGGCTCAAACCATCCAACCAGAGATCTACGTCGCCAACCATACAGTCCCTCATATGGTGCCATCTGAATGTTGGACAGGTAGTATTTGTTGTAGGCAAACTCCGCAAAAGGCAAGAACTGATCCTAAGACCCTCCAAACTCAATCACATACGCACGAAGCATATTCTCAAAAATCTGGATAGTGCGCTTGGAATGTTCGTCCGTCTGGGGGTGAAATGTTGTGCTCAACTCCACCCAAGTACCTAACTCATGTTGTGCGGCTCTCTAGAGCCGTGATGTAAACTGAGTACCTATGTCTGAAATAATAGACACTGGAATACCATGCAGACGGACGATCTCCCGGATATAAATCTTCGCCAACCGCTTTAATGAATAAATAGTACACATGAATGAAATGAGCGGACTTGGTCGGCCGATACACAATAACCCAAATGGCACCAAACTTCTTCAGGGTCCGTGGGAGTCCAGATACAAAGTGCATGGTGACGCGCTCCCATTTCCACTCTGGAATCTCTATCTACTTGAGCAACACACCCAGTCTTTGGTGCCCATACTTCACCTGTTGAAAGTTGAGGCATCTAGCTACATATCCAACTATATCCTTCTTCATCCACCTCCACCAATAGTGCTGCCTCAAGTCCTGATACATCTTTGCAGCACCCGGATGGATGGAATACCGCGAACTGTGGGCCTCTGCTAAAATTAAGTCTCGAAGCTCATCAATATTGGTCAAACAAATCCGGCCCTGCATCCTCAATACCCCATCATCACTGATGGTCAAATCTCTAGCATCAGCACGTTGGATCTTGTCCTTAAGTACAAGCAAATGAGGGTCATCATACTGCCATTCCCTAATATGATCAAATAGGGAAGACCGGGAAACCACACAAGCTAGAACCCGACTGGGCTCCGAAAGGTCCAACCTCTCAAGCTGGCTGGCTAAGGCCTGACATCCATTGCCGTAGGCCTCTCTAAAGCTGGTAAATATGTCAAACACCCCAAAATCTCCGCCCGGTGACTCAAGGCATCCGCCACCACATTAGCCTTGCCCGGGTGATACAGAATAGTAATGTCATTGTCCTTTACAACTTCAACCATCTCCTCTGGCGTGAATTTAGATTCTTTTTCTTAAACAAGTACAGCAAACTCCGGTGGTCAGTATAGATCTCACCAGGCACACCGTACAAATAGTGACGCCAGATCTTCAAGGCATGAACAATAGTAGCTAACTCAATCTCATGGATAGGGTAGTTCTTCTCATGTATCTTCAACTGTCTGGACGCACAGGCAATCACCCTACTGTCCTGCATCAACACCGCTCCTAGGCCAAATCTCGAGGCATCACAATAGACACTATAAGACCCTGAACATGTAGGCAACACCAACGTTGGGGCTGTAATCAAAGCTATCTTGATCTTTTGAAAGCTCGCCTCACACTCCTTTGTCCACTGAAATGGAGCACCCTTCTGGTTCAATCTAGCCATAAGGGATTTAATCGACGAAAACCCCTCCACAAAACGACAGTAGTAGCCTGCCAAGCCAAGGAAACTACGAATCTCTGTAGCTGAGGACGGCTTGGGCCAAATCTGCACAGCCTCTACCTACTTCGGATCCACTCGATACCACGTGGCCTAAGAATGCCACTTAATCCAACTAATACTCACATTTTGAGAACTTCGCATATAACTTCTTCTCTCTTAGAGTCAGGAGCACTGTCCCAAGATGCTGCTCATGATCTTCCCGACTCCAGGAATACACCAGAATGTCATCACTAAAGACAATGACAAAAAAATTGATATATGGCCTGAACACACTGTGCATCAAATGCATAAAAGCTGTTGGGGCATTAGTCAGCCCAAATGACATAACAAGGAACTCGTAATGGTCATAGCATTAGTCTTCAAGATATCTAGCTCCCGAATATTCAAGTGATGGTAACCAGAGCGCAAGTCAATCTTAGAGAACACCCGTGTGCCCTAAAGCTGTTCAAATAGATCATCAATACGAGGCAAAGGATAATGGTTCTTCATGGTAACCTTGTTCAACTTGCGATAATCAATAAACATACGCTTAGAACCATTTTTCTTCTATACAAATAGGATGGGAGCACCCCACGATGAAACACTGGGTCGAATAAAACCCTTATCAAGTAATTCTTGCAACTGATCCTTTAATTTCTTCAACTCAGGAGGAGTCATATAATACGGAGGAATGGAAATGGGTTGAGTGCCCGACAACAGATCAATTCCAAAATTAATGTCTCTATCAGGCGGCATGCCAAGAAGATTAGATGGAAACATATCGGGATAATTCCGTACCACTGAAACTGAATCAACAGAAGAGGTATTATCACTAACATCTCTCACATAAGCTTAATATGCGTCACACCCCTTCTCAACAATACGCGGAGCTTTAAGAAAAGAGGTAACTCTATTGGGAGTGTGATCTAAACTACCATTCCACTCAATACACGGAATAGCATAGCCAGTGTCACGGTCTTTGCATGACAATCAAGATAAGCAAAATGGGGCGACAACCAATCCGTGCCCAAAATAATGTCAAAATCAACCATACCGAGTAATAATAAATCTTCTCTGGTCTCCAACCCACGAATTGTAACCAAACATGACCGATAAATGCGGTCCACAATAAGAGAATTCCCCACAGGAGTAGTAACATAAACGGGGGCACTCAAAGAATCCTGAGGCACGCCTAAATGCGGAGCAAAGTAATAAGACACATAAGAATAAGTAGAGCCGAATCGAATAGAACTGATGCCTCTCTGTGACAAACCAGTGTAATACCTGTAATGACAGAGTCGAAGCAATTGCCTTGGTATGAGCAGGAACAGCATAACATCTAGTCCGGCCCCTCTCTCGAGGGTGACCTCTATCTCCCCGACCTCCACCCCTAGCTTAAGCATATGGGGTAGCAGCTGGAGCTGTGATCATGGCCTAAGAACTTTGTTGAGCACACTGTGGCTGAGAAGTCTGTGGGGTTGCACTCCTCCCAAGTCTAGGGAAATCCCTCACCACATGGCGAGTGTCGCCACACTAAAAACAAGCTCTGGGAGGGCGTGGTGGTTTGTGACTAACTAGGGCTAGGTCTACTGAACTGACCTCAGGAAACACCCCGTGCAGGACGCGAGCTAGAAACTGGAGGTGCATAGTAAGGCTCCTGAGGTATAGGCGGAGCTCGAGCACTGCTGACTGCTAGAAAAGCTGAATGAACGGGCCCACATAACCCCTACCATAATAACATGTTGCTGGGGTACCGGCACCAGAGTAGTGACCCGACTCTCAAAAACTCTTGGCCTCCCTCTCCCCTCACTCCCTGGCTAGCCTACTCTAAATCCTCTTAGCAATGATCACTACCTACTGATAAAGGATATCCATCTCTAACTCTCGAGCGATGCTAGATCTGAATGGGTAGGGTAAGACCTTCGATAAACCTGCAAACTCTCTCATTAACTGTAGCAACAAAGGTCGGTGCATGCCTGGCCAGCCTGGTATAATGGATAGCATACTCTAAAATGATCATAGCACCCTGGCACCAATGCTCAAACTCTGCACGCTATGCGTCCTTGAGACTCTAGGTTACAAACTCTCTAACGAACATATCTAAGAACTGGGTCCAAGTCAGTGAGGCAGCCTCGGTTGAACTGTTTATCTCATAAGTGTGCCACAATCATAGGTGGCTCCCTAAAGCTGGAAGATAGTGAAGGAAACCCACTGGACTCTACTATGCCAACAGTACGAAGATTGCGCTAACACTCCACTAGAAATCCCAAGGCATCGTCTGATGCTAATCAACTAAATACTGGGGGATGATACTCCTTGAACCTCTCAAGTCTCCGTTGCTCAACCTATGAAGCGGTTGACCCGTCCTCGGGCTGAACTGGCACTGCATGCGGTGCTGGAATAATCTCAGAAACCTGCTCAACCTGCACTCACTACATAGGAGTACGGATGGCAGGAGTCTGTGCTCCTCCCCCGGCCTAGGATATGGCTGCAGCAAGGGGAAGTAACCCTACCTAAGCCAAGGTGGTATACATACTCATAAACTAAGCCGAGACTACGGATGTATCTGCAAGTGGTGCCTCGGCGGCAGCTCGCGTAGGTGCTCTGGCTGCACCACGTGCGTGTCCTCGACCTCAGTTGTAGGGGGCGCGGTCCCTGATCATCCCAAGTAGCACATGTCCTCACCATATGGAAGAGAATAGAAGATAGAAGTTTAGAATTTTTTAATGTCAAAATATCGCACGACAAGGAAATCAAATGAAGTGGAAATTTTCCTAACAGTTACATAGCCTCTCATCGATAGGTACATACGTCTCCATAACAATCAGCGAGACTATAATAAATTGGCCTGTGTTCCGTGACTCCTATGAACCTAGAGCTCTGATACCAACTTGTCATGATCCCAGTTCACCGTGCGTCAACATGTCGTAATGGCACATAGTTCCTATAACTAGGTAAGCCTAACAATGCGTAAAACAACACAACTTGTCGAATAACTAATTAAAGCTGAACAACTAAAAGAAATCTGTATATAACTGCTGCTCGACATATACAACTCAAAATAAATGTAGAAGTCTACTATAACACCCTAAAACTAGGAAACCCACGGGAACACAAGCTAATGGAAAGTTAAATATAGCTCAAATCTCCATTATTTGTCTAAATAAAATTACGGAAGAAGGCTAAATACAACAGATAGAGTAAAGAGGGAGACTCCCTGGTCTGCGGACGCTGCAGAAGTACCTCAAAGTCTCCGTAGCTCTCCCTGCCTCAAGGGTAGTGTTCCTGAGATGAAGTACCTGGATCTGCACATGAAAAACATGCGTAGGAGAAGCATGAGTACACCACAATGGTACTCAATAAGTGTCAAGCTTAACATCGGTTGGGTAGTGACGAGGAAAGATTCGGGCCCTACTGAGAAATAACACAATAAACAATAAGATGTGGGAAAAATAGTATAGATAAAGTGTACATGAAGAATCTAAACAAGATAAATATGGAAAACGTAATAGAAAGCAGATTAAACAGAACAATACTAGTAAATAATACTAACAACAGGAACCACAATCGGGGATTTCTTGGTATCCCGAGGATCTCTTTGTATCCTCACCACATACACGAGGGATATCTTGGTATCCCGAGGATCTCTTGGTATTCTCAAAACTTACAATTTCATGTGCCAGGGATCTCTTGGTATCCCGAGGATCTCTTTGTATCCTCAAAACTTACAATTTCATGTGCCAGGGATCTATTGGTATCCCGCACCCTAAGTTCAGAACATATCAAGTGCAGTGGGATCTCCCGGGAGGCAAACCCATAGTCCAATTTAAAAACACACAACAGCAACCCAAACATTAGGATAGCTTCTAAACTCAGGACAAGAAATGGAAAATTCTAGCTCTCATTTTTTACACCAATAAACAAAACCTTAGAAAAAAATATATCTAAGAGTGAGATTTCACATATAGGGTATAAGAAAATAGTCTGTGAGGAAAATAAAGAGTAAGCGATATTGTAGTGAGGTGGAAATATCAAAAGAGGGTTATTTTATTTTGAGTGTTGTAGTGGTCTTTGGAGTATTTTACTCGGAACTACAAAGTGTAAAATTTCTTACTATAGTGATATCAGTTGCTCCTCTCAGGGCCGTGGTTTTTTCCCTTATTCATAAGGGTTTTCCACGTAAAAATCTTGGTGTCATTGTTACTCTTTTATTCTTGTTAATTACCGTATCTTAGTGCTACATTATTATTCCGCATTTATTACCGTGAATATTATTTTGGTAGGGGGTTTGAGCACGAAAAGGCAGTTTAAGCACTTAGAGGCAAATAAGTCAAATAAACATGCTTCTCTAAACTAGCATAGAATAAACTTGCAATTTAAAATAAACAAGTAAGCAACAATCAATTTAAATACTTCAAGTAAAAACGGATTTCCAACAATTTTCTCAAGTACACGCTCGTCGCCTCACGTACCAGGCATTCAAATACAAAAAATCATGTCCTAAGGGGAAGAAGTCCCCCACACAAGGTTAGACAAGCCAATTAACCCAAACCGGCTCCAAATTCAACTTGAAACCACACTTTTGCCACGAGTATCCGACTCCAAATGGCCTAGATCTGTTCATTTCAATTACACCTCGTAAATAACATCTCAATCAACTGATTCAACTATTTAATTTCAAGCTAAGACGCAAATTTAGGTAAAATGACCAAAATACCCCTCAAGACAACGTGGTCAAAACCCGGGGTTTGAACAAAACCTCGGTTACCCATTCCCCCACGAACCCAAATATATGTAATTTGTTTTGAAATCGATCCTCAAATTGAGGTCCAAATCCCTAACTTTTGAAAAACCTAGGTTCTACCCAAAACCTCCAATTTTACCTATGAAAATCCTTGATTTAAGTGAAAATCATGTTAAATGGTGTTAATGATTGAAAGAATTAAGTAAAAATCGACTTACAAATGATTTGTAATGAATCTTGTTCTTGAAAAATAACCTAAGGAGTTGTATTTTGAAAGAGGGGTGAAAATGGCCCAAAATTCGACTAAGTATAGAAATGTTGTGCTGCAGATATGGGAATTGCAAACCATAGTTTGCATTTGCAAACTCAGGCCAAAAAAGTGGACTTCGCATTTGTGAACTATTAGTCGCATTTTCGAACACTATGCCATCGCATTTCCTAGCCCTTGGTCGCATTTGCGAACACAGTAGAAAAAGGATACATTTGCATTGGTGAAGCAAAGTCTCGAATTTGCGATAATGGGTGGACCTGGGAAATTGCGAGAGGCCGTTCGCATTTGCGATATCACATTTGCGAATGCGAAGCCTGCAGGTAAGAAATGCATCAGTTGTGATTCAACTTCCAAAATGCTCTCGTGGCATATCAAAACTCACCTGAGCCCTCAGGGATCCAAACTAAACATACACACAACCTCGAAAATATCCTATGGACTTACTCATGCAATTAAATCACCAAAATAACATCATGTTCATTGAATTAAGCCTCAAAATCCATAATTTCTACTAAATTTTCATAAAACATCAAATTTCCATTTCTAAGTCTGAAACAAGTCAAACGACGTCTGTTTTCAACCAAACGTTACAGAAAGTGCTTAAACCATATATAAGACTTGTACCGGGAGCCGTAACCACAATATGGGCCCGATACCAATACGTCCTAATCACATTTCATTTCCACTTTCTTTTAATATTTTCAGAAAATAATTTCACACAAAAATTCATTTCTCAGGCTTGGGACCTCGGAATTCGATTCTAGGCATACGCCCAAGTCCCATATTCTCCTGCGGACCCTCGGGGACTGTCAAATCGCGGATTTGGGTCCGGTTACCCAAAATGTTGACCAAAGTCAAATTTACTCAATTTAATATCAAAATTTAGCATTGTTCTTACAAAATTCATATTTAAGCTTTCCGGCTACGCGCCCGAACTCCACACGCAAATTGAGGCAACCCTAAATAAGGTTTTAAGGCCTCAAAAGTACATAATGGATAAGAAAATAAGTGATGGACCCTTTGGGTCGTCACAGGTAAGGGCTTGGACAGTCGACCAGCCCAGTCAATATATCTTTGTTATTGGGGGTGCTCCAAGTAAGTTCTTCTCATACACCACTGACATGGGCTTTGTATAATGGTTACTCCAGTTGTCTAGTATAGACTTAGTCTGAGAATCTGAACCCTCAAAGGTATTGATATGAAGGTGGTAGGTACTAGGAACATCATTAGAAAACTTTTCTAGACTTTGGAGAAACATGTTTTTATAAAAGCACCTAGGCTACATGCCATAATTCAGTTACTATTCCACTTGCATGACCAGCCAAAGGTAGGGGTCATGATGTTAGAGGTGGTGGTGAGAATCCTAGAGGTGGAGACCCAGTTTCTTGTTATATTTTCTACGGTATGGCAGAGGTCGCTACAACAGACGGTGTGGTTACAAGTATGGTATCGATTTAGTATAAAATAATAATTTCCTTAACTCGATTTGGTTTTGAGTATCGAGGCAAGTCCTCCTATTGTGCTCCACTTATGAATGGGTTTCATAATTCTAAAATCTACTTATGTGAATACTCATGTTGGGACATTCTATGAAGATAGCTATGTCTATCATTATGTGTTGTGATTTGGTTAAACGAAAAATATTTTGAAAAAAGAAAATGGAAAATTTCAGTTGGCACAATATGCAAAATACTTGTGATTCAGAACTAAGGATGAGCTCCTCGCATTTTTGTATGATGTGAAATATTTAAGCCGGGCTACAAGCCGCGGTTGAAGTTATATAAGGACGAGGTCCTTGTGGTGAAATATTTATGAGTTTAAAATTCCCTCTTTTTGAAAATTAAACTTGTACAATAATATTAATAGGGATTCATGCATGTTAGGCTGACTTAATAATTCGTGTATATATCTATTCATATTCAACCATTTTTGTGTTGTAAACATTGAGTTTTAGCCTATTTAGGTGAGTGTCCAGGTGGCGTCAAATTTGACTCGTTAACGTGAGTAAGTAATTATGAGGTCTCCATGCCTCATTGTTAGCAAAGCGGAAGTTTGAAATGAGATTTTGTTAACATGAGGTTACTTGGCACTTTTGTAATTTATGAACAACTATTAAAAACAGAGAAGTGGTCATGGTCATACATATGATGTGTTTCATGTCCCGATTTTATTATGATTATGCCATGCTCGTAATGTGGAGATTACCGTTGTTGATATATACAATGTGGTGATTTATTGAGTTGTGGATGTGTTGTTAGAAATTTGGTTTGGTGTTACTCTAGAAGGTGGATAGGCCCAATTATATGGGAGACTCTGCCAAAATTTTTGAAAAAAAATTGGGAGTTAGAAAATTTTGGGACATTAAGATGTGAGAAGAAAAAGATAAGTTATGTTGTGTGTTTGACGGCAGACTCTACTTCTCATTTAAAGACGAATGACCCTAAGTGGGGGAGAATGTAACACCCCAAATTTTATGTGTGTGTAGGCACTGGTTTCTATAACAATTCGATACTAATATTGTGTGTTGATGTGAAAACCGGAACTTTCTAGAAATGATTGGGGTAAGAAATTTGGCTTTAAAGATTACAAAGATGGATAAAGGAAATAATCTCAATTGAAATGGTGTTATCGAACTGATATCGAATGTGGTAATGTGGGATCAACCCCGAGTATTTATGTAAAACAAAAATCATCAATTTGGTAACCTCAGAATAATTCTTAGTACATTCGAGTACGAACGTTTGTTTAAGAGGTGGAAAATGCAATGACCCGACCTGTTATTTTAAGAATTTATGTCTCGATCCCGTATTAACTACATTCCCATATTTGTTTATGCTATTCTGAGTTGCCGAGAGAAATTATTTGGAGTTTCGGAGAGTTTTGGGATATTTGGTCCCTAAATGAGAGCTTAAGTTCTCAAAATTTAATTGTAGTTGGAACAGTGTGAAGACGGACTCAGAACGGAATTCCAATGGTTCATCTAGCTCCGTTGGGTGATTTCAGGTTTATGACCGTGTTCAAATTGTGTTTTGGAGGTCAGTAGCCAATTTAGGATTGAAATGCCGAAAGTTGAATTGTTAAAGTTTTCGGCTCGATAGTGAGATTTTGATTCGAGGGCAGGAATGGAATTTTGAAAGTTGCAGTAGGTTCGTAGTGTTGAATGTGATTTAGATCATTCATATGAGGTATAATACACTTTTTGATGAAAGCGTAATTTGAGAGTTTTTGAAATTCTTTGGCTTGAATCCGATGTAAAATTTATGTTTTGATGTTGTTTCGAGTGTTTTGAAGATTGGAACAAGTTTGAATTATGTTTTAGGATTGGCTGGCATAGTTGGTTGAGGTCCCCGGAGGCCTCAGGTGTGTTTCGGGGTGGTATCTGTTGTTTTTCTTCACGTCCGCGAGGGTCCTCTCGCGTTCATGAAGAAGGATTTGGCTTCTGGTATTTTGTTCTTCACGTTCATGAAGAGAGCCTCGCGTTCACGAAGAAGAAGAAATTATGTTGTGCAGGTTTTACTTGAGGTTCATATATCTCAATCTACAATGAATTTTGCGATGATTCAAACACAAAATTTGTAGCTCTTTGAATTTAGTTTCTAAAAACATATTATAATAGTCATTTAGACATTTGTAGAAAATGTAATGGCCATTATATTAGAGGCTGTCCGAGAAGAGTTTGAAAAATAATTTCTGGGAAATTTTGTTTGAACGATATTTATAGTTGAAGGACTTGATTAATTGATTGCACTTGTATACATTATTCGTTGAGCAATATTTATGGTGTTTTTGTTGCTTGCTTTTTATATCACTGGATGATCATTGTTGTCGTTATTGTTATCTACTTCCTGTTATTCTTGTACGCCATATTGCACAGGTTTATTTGGTAGTCTGGTCCTAGCCTCGCCACTACTTCGCCGAGATTAGGCTAGGCACTTACCACCACATGGGATCGGTCGTGTTGATACTATACTTTTTACTCTTTTGTACAGATACCAATACTGTGGACTCCGGACTATAGTGAGATTTGTTGTTTCTTATTCATCAGGCCACCCGAGGTAGTCCTGCAGGTATCCACAGGCCATGGTGTCTCCTTCTATCTACTACTCATGTTTTCTTCATGTATTTTCAGAGACAGTGTTATATTTATTTCTGTGAGACCTTTATTTGTAGTACTCCTAGACATTCTATGAAACAGTGACGCCAGTCTTGGGTAGATTTGATATGAATTGGTATTAGCTGTATTATTTAAAACTTTACAATGCAACCTTCCGCTTGTTAAATTATTTTGTTATCTAACTGTTGGCTCTTAAATGTTATCGGATTAGAAATGGAAACAAGGTAGATAGTTCAGTTGGTTAGCTTGCCTAGCTTTCACTAGTAGGCGCCATCGTGACTCCTGAGGGCGGGAAAATCCAGATCGGGAAAATTCTCCATAGTCATGTCCTAATTGCTCTTATGGGGTTTCACAACCGCTATCTTATTACCACATTCCATGAGTCCAAAGATTTGCAGTCAATTCTCTATTGAATACCAATGCATTCCTTTGGTTATAGAACTCTAAAATTTGCTTCCAACTGAACTATACTAGTATGAGTTTTTTAGGAACTCCCGTCTTCTTTCATAAGAGAAAAATAAAAAATATTGGCAAAGACATGCTTACTGGTCTAGGTGTCACACATACAGATGAGTCCTAGACACTAGCAAATCTCGGTGTCAAACTTAGGAGATATGCCCATGCCGAAGATCTCCTGGCACTTTGTACCATACGGAACATCAACCTTCACTATGTCTTCAACTAATTCAAAAAAGGGGAAATACGGGCCCCTACTTTACCACCTTGTACGAAACTCTAAATTATATTTGCCATATTCTTGAATTTCCCAATTATGTGCATCTGGGAGGAGTCACTAAGTGTGAAAGGCGTTCATGAAAATTCGTTGCAGCACTATGAGCTATAAGACAGTCACTCTCTATTTCACAAAATTTAATTCCACCGAAGCATTTTCTGTCAGCCACAGGTTGGCGAACTTTACTACTATGATTTTTCAAGGAACTCTCATCTTCTTTCATAAAAAAATAAGAAAATGTTGGCAAAGACATGCTTACCGGTATGCAGCTGGGAATTCATGGGAAGCAAAGATAATGAAAAAGAAGTCCAAAATACATCATATATGACGGAGAGTGACCACATCAAAAGCTCGAGCTCCAGGACAATTTGCTCTTTTTACTAAAAGTTAGATTTATCAACTAGTAAAAAGAAAAATTGTCCAGGAGCTCGAGTTTTTGATCTGGCCACTCTCCTTCACATATGAGGTATTTCGACATTTCCTTCCTTATTTTTGCTTCCCATGAATTCCCTGCTACACCCAATAAGTATGTTTTTCCAATATTTTTTGTTATGTTTGAATATAAATTTAAAGAAATATGATAGAAGTCTATGGATGACTATAAAATTTTCAAGTGAAGAGATTGTTAATATAGCCAAAGAGGTCACCTAATCAATCTAATATCTTTAAATGTAAAAGTAACTTTTCACGTCTGTGAACTATTTTACGTTCAGATAAAATGAATGTAACTAGATAAGTAGGTGGTGAAACAAGTAGGTGGTAAATGCTAGTAGGTTGTAAAGCTTTTTCAAAAAGTTCAGCAGAAGGTGTTAAAGTTATTTAGTGCATTTCTAAAAACTTCAGTACTTGATAAGCTGAAGTTTTTGTTCTGGACTTAACAGTTTTTGTTGTAAAGATTTTTCAAAAACTCTAGCAGAAATTGCGGAAGTTATTTAGTGTATTTCTAAAAACTTCAACACTTGATAAGCTGAAGTTTTTGTCCTGGACTCAATAGTTTTAGTCGTACAGCTTTTTCAAAAACTTCAGTACTACTGAAGTTATTTAGTACATTTCTAAAAACTTCAGCACTTGATAAGCTGAAGTAAGAAGATTTTTTTGTCCTAAAGCTTTTCCAAAAACTTTAGCAGAAACTACTGAAGTTATTTAGTGTATTTCTAAAAACTTCAGCACTTGATAAGCAAAAGTTTTGTTCTAAAGTCGACATTTTTGTTATGACTTTTAACCAAAACTTCAACTTAAAGAGCAGAAGTTATTTACTTCATGCTGAAATCTTTTCAACACAAATGTACTTAAAATTCATGAAAAAAGATACAAACATATTTGATTGAACCCAAATCAACTAAAAAACTAATTAATGTATATCCACAAAATCTAAATTTTGTGCAGCCAATCCTCTAATCAAAAAATTTACACAGAGTCTCTTTAAAATCTCCATAATCATGTCCTAGTTGCTCTTCTGGAGTTTCATAACTGCTATCTTGTTTCCATTTTCCCTGAGTCAAAATATTGACAGCCAATTCTCTCATGAATGTCAATGCCTGACTTTGATCGAAATTGCAGACATCTTCTTTCTTCAACCGCATATCAATGAACTTAAAATCAAATACACCACAATCAACACTACAAAAAGAACATGAAAAAAGAAATTGAATAATAGTTAACACAAGGACAAAAAAATAATAAACATAAGTTACATGTAAATGATATGCGAAACACGTAATTGTTACCCCGCAGCGGTGTGTTCATCCACTTAATTTGAAATTTTTTCCACAAGACTTTCCCCATAACTTTTATTGTATGTGCCAAATTGGGATCAACCGGGCATAATTTCTGGCATGTTCAAGCACACGCTCGTATGTTATGCTACCTATAGAATAATACACATATATAGTTTATCTTTAAAATTTAGAATTCCAAAAAAGTAGTGCGTATATCTCTGGCCCGGCCTTGGCTTAAGTTGAAATGGAAAGAATACTTTTTTAGTAGATGCCCATGTGATACCACAGGAAAGGTCAGGGCCTTTTGCCCATGTGCCCATGTAAAAACTTCAGCATGCATAAGTATAAGGTTTAGAAAAAATGCATTACAATACTGCAAACAGAATAACAAAAACTTAAGCATATTCAGTTTGGAGTGTTAGGAAATAATCTAAAAAACTTCAGCATGTTTGATTTAAAAGTTTATAAAAAAAAAACTAGAGAATGCATGTCAAAAGCTTCAGCAAGATTATGATGAAGTTGTAGCAAATAAGCTAAAAAACATCAGTAGTTTACAATGAATAAATCTGAAGTCTGCCAAATTACACTACAAAAATTTTCTATAAAAAGAAGCTGAAGCTTAGGGAAATAAAGTTGAAAACCAATTCAAAAAACAAACTTAATAACTTAATTCATCCGAATATCAGAGGTAGGATCCACAAGCTCGGTAAAGAATTGTTTTGGAATATCAATTCCAACGAAACTGAATAGATTAAAATTATATTCACCGGCATTCATCTCCAACCACTCTATAAATCTTTGCATCAATCCACAGTCTTGATAAACATAATGAAAGGGACATCTTCGTGTAATCTTTCATACTTTCAATCTTGACCATTTTCTCTTTTGATTAGGGATGACATAAGGAGATCTCAACCAAATACTCTCCATACGAATCATTTTTCCTTTTTTATCTGGTTTTCTTTTTACTTGTTCTTCCTGTTGTTCCGTCACAACTAACTGTTGTTGTTCAGCAGCAGGGAAAAAATCCCTGTTGTTCATGACAATCTTGTCTCTCTTCACCAACAACAACAACAATCCTTCTGAACCAGTTTCTTGTGTACTACCCAGCAAAAATGAACATAAATTGAAGTTGGGGATATCACTGGTGTCACACATAAAAGAACTGGAAATCTTCCTTCTCTTAGGACTTGGAAGAAGTCCTAAGAGAAGGAAGATTTCCAGTTCTTTTATGTGTGACACCAGTGATATCCCCAACTTCAAAGAAGTTCTAATGCATCAAATGAGATCTGAAAAAGCAAGGAAAATGTAAACATAAATACAACGGAATACAAAAATACATTAGGCAAAAAAACACCCTGTCATCGAATTGCAGAAAATAACTGCCTAGTCTAAGTGTTGAGACACAGATGGTGTTTGTGTTCCAACAGATCCACTTCCTTTACCTTTAAATACTCCTATATCTTCATGGGGAAAAAAGTAAATAATACTAAATAGATTTTATAAAATAACACAAATACACTTCACACCGGTTAGTGATCCAACGGGAGTGAATAGATGTATCTTTCCTTTTTCATATAGCTGAATAAGCTCACTAGATTCTTATTGAGCTGCATTGAATCTTTATGAATAATCATTCAAAAACATAAAAAAGAAAATAAAGTATATAAAATTTCAAACTGTAAAAAATATACTTGGATCAAAGTAATAAATTCATGATCTATAGAATATTTTCACATTTGTCTTCCGTTATGGCTTCCCCAAGCTGCATGCCTTTGTCGATATCAGCAGTTCCAGCTTCATTCAATTATGTACCAACATCGAGGAGCATTGGAGTATTCTCTGGAAGGTTTTTCTCAACTTTATCTTCATTCAATTCAGCATCATCGGAGAGTTTTTGAGTTGTGTCAATTGAAGCACGACAATTTTCAACTTCCACTGCATATTCATAAAGAGGGGGGATGGATCAATGACCTATATATATATATATATATATATATATATATATATATATATATATATATATATATATATATATATATATATATATATATATATATATATATATATATATATATATATATATATATATATATATTATACCTGTGGTGAAAATTTCATGTGTTTCTTCATCTACAAGTTCCTTGCAAATAGCTAGTGCTTCTGCAAACCGATTTTCTTTTCCAATAGTACTACACACATCACTCGATAACAGTTCTAAACCAATAGGTGCATGATCTTCATCTCCAAAAAAATTGGCTTTTGCAGTATCACTGCCCAAAGCAGAACTCGATGCATGTTTTCAGTATTAATAACTTGATCATATGCACCTTTCTCAGTTGATAACTCTTCATCATTTCCATATTTACTCGGTCTATAAACACTGGAATGTTCCTCTCCAAATTGTTGTCTAACCTGTTCATCGCCTTCAAGAGCCTCTTCCTCGTGTTTATCATTATCATTTTTCACTTTATGTGATGGATCATGAGCAGCATGTTCTTCAGTATCAACAACTTGATCATCTGCACCTTGCTTTCGTCCAAACACTCTCAGTCGATAACTACTCATTATTTCATCTTTGCTCAGTCTATCAACACTGGAATGTTCCTCTTCAACTTGTTCTTGAACATATTGATCGCCTTCAAAAGCCTCTTCCTCACGTGTAGCATTTTCATCTGCGACTTTATGCGATGCATCATGAACAGCATTAATATGCGATAGATATTAGCAGTTCATCCGATTATATTGTCGATAGTTCATCAAATAAAAATTGCCACCATCCATTCCATTTGATTTGTCGAGAATCTTAAACAACATTTCAAATTTCTCATCAAAATATTCCTTGAAAAAAAATTACTAACAATGATTAATCTGAATAACACTAGCAGGAAAAAAAGACATATCTATATATTAGATTTCCTTCCCTTTTTCAAAAACCACATCCACAATAGCATATTGTTCATCCTGTTTAAACTTATCGAAAACTTCTTTCACAATCGAGCTTCTTTCTTTTTCTGGATGCCTTTGAACCTCCATCAATGCTCTCTAGAATATAGACAAAACAAAAATTCAAATATAAAATAATGATGAAGTTTAGTAAATAATAAACATAACTTCAACTATTATAATGCTGAAGTTTATTACAAACAGAACAAAACTTCAGCTTAAAAACATGTTGTAGGTTTACAAAGACACAACCAGAAAACTTCATCTCAAAACTTACATAATATATTATGTCGACTAATTTATTGTCAAACGCCGTTGCAAAACGGTTAGAACGACTCTGGTTACGAGATGATTGACCAATTGAAGGAACCGTATTAAGTACCTTTGAACGAATCTGGTTGCACGGTAATCATCCAATTAAAGGCATTGAATTCAATTCCTCTTCTGTAGGAATTATATGCAATACACTAAATGTGTGATATCTCTGTTTAATACAAAAAAAAATATTATGAGGGGGAAAAACTAATATGTCAACATATTAACACAAATACAAAAATAAAAAAAATTAACTTACAACATGATCATTGAAATAATACTCATAAAGTTCATTATATTTAGGCTCTCCCACATATACATATTGTAACATCATGGAAACCTAAGGGGTATCAATGTACTCATCCCCTTTTAATACCTTTCCCGAAGATCTGGGAAGCGCTCATAGAACCAAGGACATAATGGAAATGGAAATCCACCAACTTTATTCTCACTTGAATGAAATTTATTCTTCTTGTCCAATGCATGTTTCAGTGAGTAAATGATCTTTTCATAACACACATTACCCCAATGTTATTCAGCACAAGCCTTATCATCATCAATAATAGTTGCATACTCCTCTAGCACAAATGATTCAGTCGTTTTCCAAACAAAGTAGACTCCATAACAAGAATTTCCGTAAGCTTTACAGCATCGGCATCACTCTCGCATATGTGTCTGAAATTCATAGCATCTTTTGGAATTGCATTGCGAGCAATAAAATCTCGAATATCCTTCAAGGTCATACCCTTAGACTTACCAAAATAGCTTCAGAATATTACTTTCTCGATTAATTTGTTTTTCAATATTATGTGATGTGATCCGCAAACTGCACATAATGTGAAAGTTTTCAAGGGTGAAGGAAGTCTCATGGCCAAAAATCTTGAAACTAATAGAGTCTCGATCATTGGTGAATATTCGAGAAAGACACAAACAATGAACCAACTTCATGTTGCATTTGAAATTCTCCATAGCCATAATACATCTAAATGTGACATTACTAAGCTTATCTCGTTGTTCATGAGTCAAGAAACTTGCAATTAAACTCTTCAAATCATGGTTCCCCTTGTGGTAGCCATGACAGTTAAACCAATCTCCAAACTCATAATATTTATCCCTTGGTTTTGTAGGTTGTTTAGGAGCAGCATGGACTAAATAACCTGGGGGTATTATAGGGTTTTTAAGTAATTTAGGTGCTTAAGGATCTTTAGGGGCATTAGCTCATTACATGTTTTAGTAGTTGTGACAACCCGGTCAGTCGTCTCATGAGTTACCATCCTGTTTCCCCCTTTCTGCTTTTTATTGCTTTATTTAATGGTTCTATATGTGATCGGGTTGATTGGTTGGGATTCGGAAAGGATTTGGTAAGGTTTGAGACATTTAGTCTCTTTAGAGGGAGCTTAAGTTGGAAAAGTCAATCAGATGTTGAGTTATGTGTTAGATGCATCGGATATGAGTTTCGATGGTTCGGACATCGTTGGGAGGTTATTTGGTACTTAAGAGCATGATCGGAATGAGTTTTGGAGGTCCGAAGCGGATTTAGGCTTGAATTGGCGAAATTGGATTTTTAGCGATTTTTGGTTGATAGGTGAAGTTTTAATACATGGGTCAAAATGAAATTCCAAGAGCTGTAGTAGTTTCGTTGTATCATTTGGGATGTGTGTGTAAAATTTCAAGTCATTCGGACGTGGTTCGGTTCGGTTTTCTATCAAAAGCGTAATTTAGAAGATTTTTGAAACTTAGGCTTGAATCTAATATGTTTTGATTGATTCGGTGTTGTTTGAGGCATTTTGAAAATTGGTACAAGTTTGAATAAGGTTTTGGGATATGTTGGTGCTTTTGGTTGTGGTCTCGGGGGCCTCGGGGTGATTTTGGATGGTTGATGGAAAGTTTGGGAAATTTGAGAAGCTGCTGATTTTTCTGTTCTGGTATTTTCGCACCTACAGATAGGGGACCGCAGGTGTGATGCCGCAGATGTGAGGAAATGACCGCAGAAGCGGTCAAGGAGGAGAAGGTAAATAGCTGCAGATGTGGTTAGCTGACCGCACCTGCGATGGCGCAGGTGCGGCTATTTGGTCGCAGATGCGACTTTGGTCACTTAAATGGAAACTGCATGTGTTGTGTCTTGGACCGCAGAAGCAGTATGCATATGCGGTTGCTGGACCGAAGGTGGAAAATCGCTAGCTCAGAAGAAATATATTGTTTCCTTCGCGAACTATTTGCTAAGTTCTCCATTTTTGAAGACGGGAAAGGGGTTAAGGCAGTGGAATTCAAGAGAAATCAAGGGATATCAGTTGGGTAAGTTCCCTAAGCTTCATTATTTGGGTTTATGATTATTTTTCAATGTTTAATCATGGTATTAGTGGAGATTAAGGAAGAAAATTTTGGGGATTAGGGCTTGAGATTAAGAGACTTTAAAATGGAAATTTGAGGGGACATTTGGACTCCGATTTCAGTGTTCTTGGTATGTATGGACTCGTGGAGTGATAAGGATTTCACTAATGTAAATTTCCCAAATTTCGAGACTTGGGCTCGAGGGTTGGGTATTGGTCGATTTCGGGAATTATGCTATAATTTGATTATTTTCTCTTGGGCTTCGTCCCTTTAGCTTATTCTAATATTATGATTCTAATTTTGGGTAGATTCGGCACGAGTTGAGGCCGAGGCGAGAGGAAAAGGCTTCGCTGAGTAGTGTTTTAATTCGGTTTGAGGTAAGTAACCATTGTAAATCTGGAACTAAGGGTAAAAAAATCCAGTATTCAAATTGTTTTGATAAATACGGTGACGCACATGCTAGATGACGAGAGTGTGGGTGTGCACCGGTAGGGATTGTGACTTGGTCCATCGCGTAGCAACTATTAAGCCACGTATTGTATTTGAAACCTCACGATATTCCGTACTTTAGTCATTTATATTGTATTATGGGTTGTATGCCATATTCGGGGCCTTGTGCCGACCTGTTAAGACCCTTAAGGGCATTTTTACCATTTTTCCTCACTCTATTTGTATTAAATCATATCATCGGTCATGTTTTACCTGTTTATTGATTAAAACTTGTTTATCACTGTACTTCTTAAATGTGAGAACTGTTCGGACTGAGTTCCCTTATTTCTGCTGATATGCCTGAGAGACTGTGAGGTTAATGATTGAGAGAGGTTGATGACCTAATGGTGACGATATATATATATATATATATACACACACACACACACACGTCTCAATGATATGACGCTTGGGTTGTAGGAGCCCCTCCGGAGTTTGTACACCTCCAGTGAGCGTAGTGGACTATAAATTATGGATCAAGTTTCACGTCGCAACAGTTACTATGATTATTATTATTATTATTATTATTATTATTATTATTATTATTATTATTATTATTATTATTATTATTATTATTATTATTATTATTATGAGATATTAATGAGCATGAGTGCTGGGAATGAGTACTGAATGACGAAAGTTGAGTTATGAGTGACTGAGAGGCCATATTCTAAGTGATACCTTGCTTGAGGGGGCCAGTTATGCTATTTTCACTTATTTCACTCTTCTTTTAAAATAAGCCACTGAAACCAATTGAAAAAATTGCTAATCATATGATTTCAAGAAACTGAAATAGATGATTTTATGATGAAACTGGTTTTAAACTGTGGAGTTTGATCTGTTACCCTGTTGTTTATTCATTTATATGATTTTTAACTGCTCGTCACTACTTTCAGACCTTATTTACTTTAGTTACTTACTGATTTGGCATACTCATGTTACTTCCTTCACCTTGTGTGCATATCCAGGTGCCCTAGCGGCAAAGTGGAGGTCCTCATTTGATCCAGAGTTCGCTGGAGATTGCAAGGTAGCTGCATGACATCCGCAACCTTGCTTTTCTCCTTCTTTTCTTGTTGTTTTCCGCACTTTTAGATGTATAATATATTGAACATTCGGTTGTGTATTTAGAGGCTCTAGACTTGTGACACCAGATGTTTAGGCTATGTTGTCTTATGTTTTATTGACTTCCACATATTTTAGTTATTTTAAACACTTCTTATAAAAATTGGTATTTAAACTCATGCTAGAAAATGATTTTATTAAAGAAATGGTTGTGATTAATATTTGGGTTGGCTCACCTATTAATATGATAGGCGCCATTAAGACTGGAATTTAGGATCGTGATAGCTGCTTTAGGATTTTTAGGTGTAGGTGTCCTCTATTGAAAAAGGTAAAATATTCAAAAAATAACATCATAACATACTCAAAAAGATCAGTTAAAACTACAGCTCCTAGAGCTGAAGTTCACCGGTTATAAAATAAAAACTTCAACTCCTAAAGCTGAGTTCACCAGTTACAACCAAAAATTTTAGCTCCTAGAAGTGAAATTCACCGGTTACAAAATTAAAAAATTCAGCTCCGAAAGCTGAAGTTCACCAATTATAAAGCAAAAACTTCAACTCTTAAAGCTGAAATTCACCATATACAAACAAAAATTGTAGCTTTTAGAGCTGAAGTTCACCAGTTACAAATAAAATATTCAGCAAAAAGATGTTGTAGCTTTGACAAAAAAACAAACAATAAATTCAACTCCAAAATAATATTGAAATTCATAAAAAATACGGATAAGGGTCAAATATATCCCTATACTATTTGAAATAATTTAAATATATCCTCCGTTATACTATTCTCTTAATTATACCCCTACCTTCATACTATTGCATTAATTTACCCCTAATTTAGACGGCGGGACACGTAGCAAGCTAAGAAAGAAATAACTCACCCCCAATTTAATGCCTGAAAACCTACCCCTTAATACCCGACCCATTCAAATCATGGACAATTGGATATAGCAAATGCAACGAGCCTAAGGGCCATATCTCTTTTCATATCTTCTATTTCTTCGTCAAACCCACTTTGGAAACTGCTACAGCCTCGCCAGGAAAAACTCCCATCAACAGGACATCAATGGTGATAGAGTAAATACAAACCAGCCAACAAAAGAAGAAAAAAAACAGATTAATTCATCTTCTTGGAGTTGGACTTTCCGGCCAAATAACACTTGTGATTTGATCAAATCTACCCGATTAAACAATTTTAGTAGCGCACTTTTCGATGTAATTCCAAGGATGAGGAAAAGAAAGAAATAGAAAAGGGAAGAAAAGAAAGAAGGAAATAGAAAGGGAAGAAAAGAAAAAAAAAAGTTCCGGCGTAAGGCGATAGTTTCCGATAACATCATGTGAAGCTTGAAGCTGGGGAAGAGCACAGTTAACGGTAGAAAATAAAGTCATCGAAACAAGGAATTTCTTCCATTTCAACTTATTACTGCTAATCTCCAAATGGTGTTAAAGAAATTAAACTTTACAACAAAAAAAATTTACCATCTAGTGTAAGGCATATAATAAAGTTATTGGTAACGAAAATTTGGCATATCATTTGATTGAGAACATGTTTACAGCAACTCTGGGTTACATCCAATTAATGCAGGGGATTTTTTCTTTTTATTTTATTTTGGTGAACTTACATAAAATATAAAGTAGGCACATGTCTAATTTTTTAATGCCTCAACATCAAAAATATTTATATCTGAACGGTCGGGTATTAAAGAGTGGGTTTTCAGGTGTTAAAAAATGGGATGAGTTATTTTTTTCTCAGCTTGCCTCATGTCTCGCCGTCTAAATTAGGGGCAAATTAGTGAAATAGTATAATGGAAGGGGTATAATTGCGAATAGTATAACGGCGGATATATTTAAACTATTTCAAATAGTATAGGGATATATTTGACCCTTATCCGTAAAAAATATAACAAAAAACAGAAAACACGAATCAAAACTTCAGCTCCTAAAACTAAGGTATCATTGAAGTATTATAAACACTTTAATAGTATCATCTATTTAACTCTCAAATTTTTTGAAAATTTCTATGTCTCCAAACACTGAAGAATTTAGAATTTTCATCAAAAACACAAACACACGTTCAAAAAACCTAAAAATACAATCGTAAAAGTAAAACCAACGCACTAACAAAACTAAACCCTAGGAAACAATTTTATCAGAAATACTTGACTATCAAAACCAAAATTAGAAATTATATCGTAAAAATTAATAAGAAAATAAAATCCAGAAAGTTAATGCAATGTGCCTATGATTATACATAATGTTATTGGGGAACAAACAGTTGAAAATCAAAAACAACGGCGAAAGCTTTTTGATTTTAGAGAAGAACAAATCAAAAAATGCGAATAATGGGAGAAAGAGAGAGAGAGAGGCAAAGATAATAGAGTACTAGCGTATATTTAGAGAGAAACTAATCTTTTAATAAATAAGGGCATAATAGTCTTTTTACATGCTTTTTTAACAAAAAAAAACGTGCACGGCTGCAAACAGAAAAATAAAATGGCTAGAGGGTAAAAAGGAACGACTAAATAGGGCGCCCCATGCAATTTTTATCTAAATTTTAGGACAAAACAAATTCATGGTAGAAATGACAATAGGTAGCCACCGTAAATGACTGCTATTTAGATTTTAACTAGTACATCTTGAATTTTAATTTTTCAATTTAATTTTTTCAGAATAAAAATATTTTGAATTATATTAAAATTAAAAGTTTTAATTTAAAATTTAAGAACAAAATAAATATTTATTAATTTTTAAATAATATCCTTAAGAACGACGGTTTGTGCACTTGCTTACAACTAGCGCATCAACAGTGGGCTTGTGCTTACGCTAACAAAACATGAGCACATAAGAGTACAAATCATGGTTGAATTGTAAATCAATCATAACCACATACTCCATCATAAAGTATGCAAATAGGTAGAGAAAGTAATAGAAAAATAAGGAATCCTTAACCGTATCAAAGTTCATATTCCATATGAAGGACTTGATATGTCTACATCCAAGGTTCCCTCCATCATATTTATAAATATAAAACAAAACAAAAGCTAGAAATAGCCGCAATAAGTTATTGGGAGAATAACCTTTACACGGAAGATTTAAGATCGATTTCCTATACCAACTATTTCCCTTGGAAAAATTTCAACGAAAGAAAAGCTAGAACAAGTGATAAATAAAAAAATAATAATGTGAATTTAAAATTTAAATTTTATGAATTTAACTTTTAAAAATTTTAGCAGTAAATTCATAATATTTTTAAAATTATCAATTTATATTTACTATTTTTGTAATTTTAATTAATTTTTACATGTAAATTTTGGATGAAATTTAAAAATAGCTAGATTTACAAGTGGTAACTAAAAATAGTCATAGTTTCAAAAGTAATCGAAATTTAACCATTTTTCATATAAAGATAAATTTGAACGAAAACACTGTTCAAAATACGAAATATATTATATTGGAGGTCGAATCTTTTACATGTGAACTTTCAGCATAAAATATATACTGAAGTTCCAACATAATATACAAGATTCCAACATAATATACTGAAAGTTTACAAACAAGTGTTTCATTCTCCAGTATATTATGGTGGAAATTCTGTGTGCTGGAGTTTCAGTATAATTTACTGAAAATTCATATATAGGTGTATCAATATATAGTATATTATATTGAAACTTTTTGTGTTGTAACAAAATAATGACTAGTTTTTAAAACTTTTATAAAAATTAACTATTTTTTAATAACTAATTCAAAAATTAGCTAATCTGCACTTACTTGCACGTAAATTTTTACTCCGCGTGGACGGGACTATATAATCTAGAATCCTCGATGATTCTTCTTATATTTCTAAACGAAGGTTCAAGTTTCATTTTCCAATTTTCGTTTTTCAACAAAATTAAAGGTTCAGGTTCGGCCACAGCACCAATTTTTGGAGAGAAACTGTACTATAACAGAACAAGACACGTTTCTTCATTACTCTTCTCTCTCTCTCTCACCACCCGCCACCTCAACGGCCGTCCCTCTGTCTCCTCCGCCACCTGAGTTACGTTGTTCAGCTAATCAGCTTCTTAAAGTAATAGCTGTTCAATTTTTAACCAACTTACTCTGAAATAGAGAAAATGGTTCTAATTAAAGAGTTGTATCCTTTTACTTCTTTTCCTTATGTTAATTTACCACCTTTCTTCCTTTATCAGTCCTTGTTTATGTTTATATTTTTTATCCATGCTTAAATAATATTCGTAACTAGATGATCATCAAAGCAATCCTAAATTATACTTGCATGCACTAATCCATTGTCAAGGCTATCAAATATTATATATATAGAGAGAGAGTTAGTTCCATTTCATTTTGATGTTTCCTTGATCAATGACTTTTTTGTCATTTGATGCTTCTTTGAAGTCGAATTGCAATGCCTTTGTCACTTGAAGAGGTATGCAAATTCAATAACTTTTTTTAGGATAATTTCAATATATGTTGTTTTAAAGTGTTTGATGAATATTAATAGTTGTTGTATTGGCATTTGTAGTATGAAATAGCGCATATGTACGTGGTCATGAAAATGCAACAGCAGAGTACTACTGGTAATGAGGGGGTGGAGGTTTTACAAAACAGACCATTCACTGATGCTAAATTTGGGGAGGGCCAATACACATCCAAAATTTACCGTTTGCAGAGGTAACTTTTGGTTGGCATAAACTAAACTTTGCTGATATCAATTCATTTCGTGAATTGCTTTGCTTTGTTTTATTTGATTTAGTAAGAGGTTGTGGCATTAAGTGACAAAACTAAAAGATCTTTATTTGCTTATAAGAAGTTAGGGATTTTTATCTAACAGGGTATGTTGCCTTTTGGCTTGATTTTACCATTTGAGCCATAGTTATATTAGAATTGTTAACGGGATGTTCTGGTTATCTTAGAGCCTGTTTGTTTTTTGTGGAGGCATTTTTATTCTCCTCCCTTTTGATCCCCTTTGTAGGGCTATTGTTCCTTTGGTGACTCGAACCCGCAATGGGGTTGTAGGTGGGGTTGCTGATCATCTGAGCAACACCCTTTCTTGGAACTATTGCTCCTTGGGCGATTCGAGCCCACGACGCTGGGTTTGTAGGTGGTGGTTGTTGACCATCTGACCAACCCCTTTGTTGGAATTATTGCTCCTTTGGTGACTCGAGCCACGATGCTGGGTTTGTAGGTGAGGGGTGCTGACCATCTGAGCAACCCTTTTTGTTGGTGTTATTGCTCCTTTGGTGACTCGAATCCACGACACTGGGATTGTAGGTGTGGGGTGCTGATCATCTGAGCAAGCAACCCCATTTGTTGGAGCTATTTTTCCTTTGGTGACTCGAACCCACGTTCCTGGGTTGTAGGTGGGGTGCTGACCATTTGAGCAACCCTTGTTGTGTATGGAGGCACTAGTTATTCAAAGTTCTTGTATTGGCATGTTTTGTCTGACTCAAGTCAACCTACATTTGCAGCAAAGCTCCAACTTGGTTGACTAAGTTTGCATCTCCTAGTGCCTTTGTGGTGAGAGAGGAAGCTTGGAATGCTTATCCAAAATGTAGATCAGGTAAGTGTTCATGCTAGCAAATTGCAATGCTTACAAGAATATTCTTTTTTAGGTAGCAATACAAGTCTTTGTTATAGTTTTTTACTAACCGATTTACTGGTTTTTGTCTGGAATACAAAATCATCTGATGCAGTTATTAAGGTAATAACATTCACGAACTTCCATCAATCCTGTTCTTTGTGGAAGTATCTTGTGAGTAGTGTAGTATCAAAGATACTCAGTGCTTCACTTTTTGCAGTGTCCGGGTTTTCCAAAGTTCTTAATGACCGTCGATACCATCAATAAAGCTGATAATGGATACTCTGAAAATGTAAGTTTAATGTTCTTGGCTATAGTGCTCGACGGAGTTGGAATTAATCATGCTAGTGGGAATTGAGCTGTTGCAATCATGCTTGAATAGACTAATGGCATTAACTTCCATCTTTCTGTATACAATTTGTTAAGAAGAGCTTTGTAATTGTTTTCATGACATGTACTTAAGAAACAATGTAAATATAGGTGCATGGTCTGAGAAAGCAACAGCTAGCAGCCAGGCAGGTGGAAATTATCGATATTGCTTCAGCTGCAAGTGATTATTGGAGTAACATTGTGGGAAGAAGCAGCATCGATTTGTCTAAGTTCAAATCTGCTAGGACTGGTCGTGGGCCGCTGTTGAAGGGCTGGAAGGTTTGTATCTCTCTTTTTCAGCAGCATTAGAGCTCTAGTGTGTCCTATCCCTTTTCTTTGAAGGTATAGCTACTAGGACTTGGGTCTCTTTCTTGGGTGAGTTCTTGAGCTTTGTTGGGAAAAAGAACTTACATCGGAAGGAGAACAGGATTTTGCTACAATCGCAAATTGGGAATCTTATATTTTATTGCGTACTTTTCATTTTTGTTCACGCTAAGCTAAATATACTGTACATCTCTGAACCTGTCGTATCTAACATAATTCAGTTATGAAAGTACGAGTGATGCCTCCAGATACATGACTGGTCTAAGTGGATGGACAAAAGAAGTTCTGGTTTTGCTCCAAAAAGAAAAAGATTGAGCAATCCTTGTGGTATGAGAAACCTCAGTCTTAGAAATTGTGGGAAAAGAATTGAAGAATGACTACAAGAAGCTTCTATGAAGTGAAAGGTATTATTGATGAAATTAAATTTCCTTGAAACTCAAGTTTTATTTGGTTCCAAGTGGGATCTCACGGGGTTTGCAACTAAGGTGATTGTGGATGAGATTATATGAACTTGTATCTTGTGTTCACTTCATTGGATCAAGGGGCTTGGAATTGGAATTAAAGCTTACTTCTACATGAAATTAGGCATATTGATGAACGAGAAGTTTAAAGGGAAAATAACTGGTAAAAAATATCAGGGTAAAGGAAGGTTGTGGAGGTTAGGCATGGAAGGGGGTAATCTGTACCAACACCGGTGAGAGGCCTCAAGTAATAGTTCATGTAACAGTAATACAAACACCAGGTGATCAGACAGTGAATATTTTAGTCTCTTTAACCTCCATGCCTAAAAAAGCTGAAAGCGCTCTATAGGTGGGCCAATTGCTCAACCTTCTCTCCTTTTTCACAAGTCAATCCGCTGCAATTACGAGCAGGGGATGCTTAACGTCAAAAATGTCACAAATCCTTATTGTGGACTTCCAATGTGCTGCAAATTATCAAGCCTTTGTAGGCCTTTAAGCATGCTGAGTTTTTCCCTTGTACTGAACTTGCAACTACTGTATAACAGCTTTTGTGCCTTTCATGGTTAAACTATGGACTACAGGAACTGAACGTTCGTTTCGGTGTTTGAAGATTTCAATAATGTGCATTTCGACTTCTACTCACAGACCTATATTAAGAAGAGTTCTATTAACTTGAGTCTCCCTTGGTATTTTCAGGACCAATGTAGTCCCGTTATGACAGCATACAAACTGGTGACAATAGATGTTCCATACTGGGGCTTTGGGGGAAAATTGGAGCAAGCTTTGATGGCGGTATGCATCTTAAATTATCCTCTAAAGATTCAAACTTAGAAGTCCTATCTGGTACATCTTCTGATTGAAATGATACCAAGGCTTCAAAACTTACGTCATAATCTGGACTGCATCATCTTTGTGGTTTTGCTGGAACCGAATCCATCAATACTGACTGACTTTATGAGTTAGTTATAAGTAAATTTGTGTATTGTGGCATATTGATCTTTATTCTGCATTGTCTGTTGGATAGCAATTACAATACCCTGTGTGCTCTGAACAGTATGAGTGCACTAGCAAGTAGTTAAGCTAGTTCGAGCTATTAGAATATATCGTAAAGTAGCTTTCTCTTAGAAACTTAAACATTCAGTGACTGTTGAAATACTGAGCTTCATATTACCAAAGTAGATTGAAGGAGGTTGGAGAACATATTGAGATTAGTAGAAATCATTTAGTTTCTTTTAAGGGACTTTCATCCTTGAAAGAAACTCTTGAGAATGAGATCCTGGTGCATTCAGTCTTTGATTGTGGCAGATCCATAAAAATATTTGCCGAATTTTGAATGTTATGTACTAAATTTGACTGTTTACTATCTGATAGTGTCATCAAGCAGATTGACGGAGTACCATTGCTGTAAGGGTTGAGCTGAATTTGCTTCCTAACTGCTTCTCTTGGTTTTACATTTAATGTTTTCAATTTTGAGAGATTTTGAAGCTTCTTTGATTACTATCCCTGTCCTCTCAACCAACTTGTGTAACAATATTATGTTGTTCTTCTCTTCTTTCTCTACCTATCCTTCATATAACCTTTTTTCAGGGGGAAAGGGCTCTTTTCCTGGAAAGTCATCGTAATTGCTTTGCCTGGATTGATGAATGGTTTGGGTTGACGACAGAGATGATGTGCGAGTTAGAGCGAGAAAGTGATTATTCGTTGAATATGGTAAAGTGGATTTTCCTATATTTCTCTTTGAATTTTTCAGTTTCTAGTACCACATTGAGAAATCAAGTTTGTTATGGATTTAACACAAAAGAAGGGGAGCTTCGGCGTAAAGTTGACTCCATGTGATTCGGAGGTCACGGGTTCGAGCCGTGACTCTTGCGGAAATGTAGGATGAGGTTGCGTACGACATATTCTTATGGTCTGACTCTTTCCCGGGTCCTGCGCATAGCAGGAGCTTAGTGTACTGGGATCTCCTTTGTTTTAGTGCAAAAGGCTTAATTCTGGTTTTATTAATGAGATATCCTTGAATGCCAGTTTTTCTTCTTGCGCAGTATGCTTTGCATATTGAAACATACTGACTTTACTCACAATTCTATTTGTAATATTTGCTGTTCAATAATGAAAAACTCTAATACAGAAAATGTTCCATCATGATCTCATAACCCTTCCCGGTCCATGATGTATTGATGTTTACAGTACTTTCAGATGAATGTGCATTGTCATTAATGATTTAATATACTTATGATTCTAACAACTAAAACTATCTTTCTGACAGAAACTTGGCCGGCCGTGTTCGGCTGAGAGGAGTTGGACAACACCTGAAGAATCTTCAAGTCGAGGCGAAAAGTCAACCGCATCCATCCACATCCTGCACAATTAGCGGTCTTTGGTACAGTTCATAATTGGGCTTAAACATAAACAATTAGAAGATTACCGGCATACTTATTAAGGTTTTAGGATGAAGTTCCGGTAATCGATATGGTATAACGTCAGCTTGTTCTTGGCCTAAATCCAGGGACTCCGATAATATTTTTAACAACCAGCCAAGTCTTGTTTTCTAAATATGCATTCTTTACGGCGGTGGATTATTGATGAAGTTGTTGTGGAAATTGGAAACTGTTGTGAATATAATAAGCCTCCTATATATACAAGTGTAAACTGTATATTGTGTAATCTAGAATAATTTAATTTGACTTCTGGTATATATATATATATATCTGACATCTGTAATCCTGCATTTTAGTATTTGTAAGTATTTTTCTTAGGAGGGTGGATATCAAGGCGTCCTGTAGTTTCAATCTACAAGATGCACCTTGGGTTTAGAATGAGATTTACAGTAGCTTGTGATTGTTTGGTTTCAATACAAAATGTACACGGGAATCAAAATTTCAACCAACACACAAGATTCGTGTGGTCACTGAACTAATAGAAATTGTCTATGAAAGTTACTTTACTTTATTTAGTAACTGGAAAGTCATTATATTTTGCACATTGTAAAGATAATATTACTAGAAGATCATTTCTAGTCGTACTAATTTAGTACTTTGTTTAATCACTAAATTGAAAACCAAGATAATTAACAGCAAAGTAATATTTTAAGTTTTTTTTGTAAGAAAAATAAGAGAAAGTGAGGGTCAAAGAGCGGGTTGAGTCACGGTTTAAATGAATATTTTTTTTAGTGTTTAAACGAATGAGTAACAAAAAATAGGAAAAATAATATTTAATATGCCCTAGATATGTTGAGTGACTTCTAAGTTACCATGCACAAAATATATATGATGACTTACCGATTACAAAACAAAGTAAAGTGATATTCAAAAACAGTTTCCATTAATTCAGTGACCTTCCGAGAAATAAACTCTAAAATAATCTCACGTTTTATTTTGATACCGAACAACCCTTGAGATTACAATTAAGAGGATGACTTACACAAATAATGGTGTATAACTCAAGTGTGGGATTGGTAATATGGTGTTTTATTTCCTGATTATAACTGTTTGGCTCAAAAGATATCGGAACCTTTTTGAACAAATCAATCAAAAAGAATAAAATGATAAATCTTAGCTAAGTATAATAATCTCTAGAATGAAAGATAGATAAGGGAAATACGGATGACAAGAATTCTTTATCTCTTCGAGACCAAGAAGACTTCAACAATGATCTTCTTAATCCTTTATGTAAGCAAATTTACAGCAAGTATTATAGATTAGCCCAAAAAAGTCCTCACAAAGTTGTTTCACGCTATTAGGGGTATACACAGACAGGATTGGTTCGGATTTTGCAATTACCAAACCAAATCAATTGTGTCGGCTTATTAAATCTAAAGACCAAACCAAACCAATAAATTCGGGTTTTTCAATATCGATTTTTCTCGGGTTTTTTCGGGTTTTCGGGTTATTCGGGTTTTTCCGAATTTTTTTCCAGTAAAATCTTCGTAGAACAAAATATATAACGTATGCTCAAAATATTTCTTTAATCCTAGTAAGATACAACTATATAATGTATGTTTCAAGAAAATAATACAAAATATGAGATATGTCATGACTCATGACATTATTCTAAGATATTCAATAATAAAAAATAATAAAATTATGTACTATAAATATTGCTAATTAAAAAGTCGTTATAAAAATAAACATAATCTAAAAGCACTAATTCATGCTAAACTAGATAGACTAATGAGGGAGTATTAATTATATGCTAAAAAGCTAAAGAAAAATAAAAATAGGCTATGTAATTTTATCTAAATTATTGTAAAATAAAAAATAGACATTTAATACATTCACGTTCGTAATATTGAATTGAATGTCTTTTGTTAGCATTAATATTGATTGCTAGGATTATTTAATTTACTAATATTAATGGCTATCAAACTTATTGCAGCATTAAAAAGTTCTAAATCAAACCTTGAAATAATACCTTAAAAGATAAAATTGTGAAATATTTTAAGAAATATTTATAAATTACAGTACAATAAGTATATTTATATAATAAATATATCGAAAATTGCAATATATATAATGTCAGGTTGGTTTGGTTTCTGAAATTGCTCTACCTATTACCTCGTTAAGAAGGTTATAGGAATTGAAAATGTTGGATTATTTTAATCTGATTTTAAGAGGTAAAAAAGGAAGTAAGAATATTTGCATATTAATGCTTTTGTTTGTCATAAAAATAGGAATGAGAGACGAGGTGTGTATTCTCTGCGTGCAGATTTGCTCAGTACTCCTACTTGGACCAGTTTATAGCTTGATATTTGACTTCAATATTTTTTAAAGTTGAGGAAGTAATGACGGGTTTGAGAAACTAGGCTGAAAATACTATCAACAAGTTTAAGTTTTACTTCCTTAAAACTGAAGTCGAAAAGATTATTTCGACAGCCATTACAATTTTGAGCCTCAAAATTTGGCACGGACATGCTAATCTTTTTTGCCCTTTTTTGTGCTTTCTCCTATACATGACATTGTCAGAAAGTTTATACTACTATAGTTTTGGCAAAATGGATAAAAAGAAATAGTTATTCACCTGTATTATTCGATAAAAAACAGGTTGGATAATGAATTTTTTAAAAATGAATCAAATTTTAATATGATCCATAAAAATGAATAACTAATGGATTTTATTTTTACATTTGCAAATACTCAAATTCTGGGTTCTTCAAATTTGGGAGACTAAAAATTCTCCCAAAAATAATCATATTCAATAAGTCAGGGATAATATTCCGCTAGTTAACGTATTTTCTATCCCTATTAAATATGGGTCGGGTCAGATAATTTAACTATTTTTACATTAAACATTTTTCATTCATTCCGACCCGACCCGACTGTTTGTCATCCCTAATTATAGATATTAGTTTAAATTTGATATGTGAACCAGCTACCAACTCATAGGATAATTAGAACCTCTAGATATCCTAGGTATCCCAAATCCTCTACATCGTAGTATATCCTTAAGGGATGGAATATTTGTGCAAACATATGAGTAGTTAAAATAGGGTTAGTCTTTTGAATGATGCTTGGATACCTAACCAACCGGCAATTAGGGAACTGATTGAGGGTCCTCTGTCCCAAAATGACCTAAATGCTAAGGTGAACTCAGTCTACAATTCAGGAGCTTGGGACTTATCCATATTATCCCTGGATCTCCCACCTAACATCATCAACTTGTTAAACTCTGTTTTTATTCTACCAAATCCTACAAAAGAGGACACCCTAATTTGGGGATTAATAGTGAGTAGCCACTACTCAAACAGTCTACTTATTCCTTCCTAAGCAAAGTAAATAGCAGCTTGGGAACTGGCGAGGAAGGATCCTTCAAATGTATTTGGAAGCTCCAAGCATTCAATAAAATAAAGAACTTCATCTGGCTCCTTACTCACAGGAGATTTCCTATAAAGAGTTACCTCCACAGAATAGGGGTTAATTGTGGTCCCTGATGTTCTTACTGCAACAATGGTCAAGAAACGATAGACCATATCTTCTCTGAGTGCACTAATGTAGTACACTTTTGGAATGACCTTCTCTCTAAAGCCTCTAGTGCTAACAGACAACAGAACCCAAGTTTCTTTGCCTACCAATGGCCATTAACCTAGAATTCAATTAGAAAAAAGCATTTCAATAGCATCACTCTCCGGGTAAACATCATCCCTTTCTACTTCTGGTATATATGGTTAACCAGAAACATCAACTTTGTTAATAACAAAAAAGAGCGTATCAATTCTTCCAACACCATTTCCAAAGCCACAGAATACCTCTTGTTGACAAAAAAATGGTTCCACCAAAATAACTCATCAAATAACAATCAAATGAGAGCCACCAAGAAGAGGATTCTACAAGCTGAATATATATGGAGCAGGTAAGGAAACCCGGGGAATAGGTGGAGTAGGAGGAGTTTTCAGAAATCACAATGGAGATTGGATAATGGGGTTTATAGAGAATATCCCCCCACACAACCAACACTGAAGAACTGAAGGCTCTATTAAAGGGACTTCAACTTGCAGAAATAATTTGATTCCTCTTGAAAGTAATACTGAAAACAAAATAATTTGATTCCTCTTGAAATTAATACTGACTCAATTGAAATTATCCATATGCTTATGACAGGTAACATCACTTATGATTCTATTATTTGTGAATGTAGGTCCTTAATATGCAGGATGGAAAGGGTCATGTGAAGCACACTTACCAGGAGCAGAATAGGGTGGCGGATACTTTGGCTAAGGAAGCAACAAATGCAGTTTTTTGAACAGATCTAGTATACTAGCAGTTCCTCTGATGTTTGTCAATGATGTATTTTGGACAAATATACTAGAAATTGATTCGATTAGATTTTTTATGGGTTGTAATATGGAAACAATTCTCCAAAACATTTCTGCAATAAAGGTACTATAGTACCCAAACAATGACTCATCTGTATAACATCTTTTGCTAGCTATTATATAAATATCTCTTCTAACCACAAAAAACAAGTGTTCATCTCAGTTATTTCATTGAATGCATGTTACTTCTTATTGATATATGTACCAGGGTAAATCTATTATAAGTTCACAATACTTAGGCACATGAAAAGAAATTACTCATAAGGTGAATTTGGTCTCCCATAAATTTTACCTATTTCACTGACCAACATGCGCCATGCGGCACCCTTGGGTGAAAGACGTTAGTTTTTACTTAATTAATTTGATCTTTTCCATTATTTATTTAGGTATCAGTTATCTATGGACTAAATGACCCATTTTGCAAACTTGAAGGACCTTTAATTTCCAAGACTATTTATCATGGATCAAATAGATGTACACCTATACTTCAGGGACTATATATTATACTCCTGTACTAATTAAATTCCTCTGTAAAAGACTTGTTAAAAAGTGTTAGAAGTATTTTATGGTAGGCTAGAGATGCTGAAATCTTGATTCTTGAGCGTTGAAAAGACTAAAACCGCTACATTTCCAGAGCTTTTTGTTAAAGGTAGTTTGATTTCTTTTGATGAATGCTCTATCAGCAAAAATACAAAAATGGTTGATCGACTGAAATTAATTGCATTCGCTAACTAATCAATTCATATAATAAAAAACTGGTTGATTGGCCCATATATATTTTGCTCTGCTATATATTTTAGAGTGATCTAAAAACGTACTATCCTCTACTCTACTTTGATGGTGAAGACTAGGTTGACATCTTGGTTTACAATATAGTTACTCCTATTTTTTATTTATGCATATAAATACCCACAGGGGCTAACATTCTTAAAGCAACGATTTTAATCAGTAGCTAAGATTCTCAAAACAGCTATAATAGTTAATGAAATGAAGGAAAGCTATTTGAATCAATTTCTCTTCCAATGTGAATGATCACGTTTGAACACCTTAAAGCAAGTTCTATCCAATTTCCTAGATTTGACCTCTCTTTAGATTTTGTAATTATCACGTGTACTTGAGCATGCCAACTATATATAACATGCTTACTATAATTACTTGCTACATTAAGTACGATTATCGAAAAGGAACTCTGTTTATGTCGGCCTGATGCATGTCTGCTGTAGCAGAGGCATCACCCCCTTATCGTGGCATTTCTTTACACATATTAGATTAAAGATCATATGTTGAGTATGATTATTTTATTTCTATAATAGTGGTTTTCGAGTTAGCTTACACACACTATATCTATTTTATCTAGTACGTCCTATCTCCCGCCAACACAATATTAAATACATTTTGCTCGTTTACGCTTAACCATAATTGCTTGTTATTTCTTTGCTTATTAACCCTTACCCAATTGCAGCTTGTTGTTTGTGCTCTTTTTTTTTTTCTTGAACCGATGGTCTATATTGGATATAGTGTGTTGCATGTTTGTTGGCGCTGAGGCATCACTCCGCATACGTTGCCATTTCTTTTCACATATTAGATCATCAAAGATCATATGTTGAGTATGATCATCCTCTTTTTTTTTTCTGTAATAGTAGTGTTCGAATTAGTTTGCACGCATTTTATTTATTTTATATGGTATGTGCTATCTCCCTCCGATACAATACACTGAGTTTTTCATTGTTATATTAATGCTTAATCGAATATAAAAAAATCTCAGCATTTGAACCTGATCTCTCGTAATTTTCACCTACTTTCATTGATCAAGACTACATTTTAAGTTTTTATCTTAAGCGTGAACATTTCTGGTAATATTAAACAATTGAGAGGAAAAGTTGCTTTCCTTGTAATCTCAGTATTGGAACTCTCTTTGAATAAGTTAAAGGTCAATAGTTTACTTAATCTCATAGCGAGTTACAAAGCTTGCTGCACTAGGAAGGGATGAAACAGCCTCAAAAATACTAAGGTAGTTTTGGAATTTAATTAAAGGAAAAGATACCACACTTAATACAGGATTTACAGTCAAGATTTCTTGGGAAGAAAATTGAGGGTGTGTTTGGTACGTCGGAAAATATTTATCAATTTTCCCATGTTTAGTTGGCTTAAATATTTCAGAAAATATTTTCCTTGTCAATTTATTTTCCTCCAATTGTAGGGAAATGTTTTCCTTACCAAGAAAAGGAAAAATGTTTTCCAAAGCTCCTTCTCAATCTTCCTCACCCTCGCCAACCCACCTTACCCCCTCCACAAATTTTTTTTTTCAAATTTCAGTTTTTCTGTTACCACCCACCCTTCTACCCCTCCATCCCCTCCCCCCTCCCCCACCATAAAAAATTTTTTTTTAACCTTAATTTTTTATATATATAATTTTAAATTTCTATTTTTTCATTTTTCTGCACCACCCACCATCTACCCACCCAACCTCGAAAAAAAACTTTAAAATATATTTTTCAATTTTAATTTTATTATTTATTGGTTTAAAGGCTTAAAATTTTATAAGCTCTAAAATTATGAATTCGGCGGTTTATGTGTTTGGGTGTTTAAGGGTTTAGAAATTATAAATTTTACGCGTTCGAAATTTCACAGTTTTGAAAGTTTAGCTGTTCGAAAGTTTTTGGAATTTGTGGATCCGAAAGGTTGTTGGTCTGAAAGTTTATGGCTTCATATTTATTATATCTAAATTATTTATGAATACCCTTGAGAAATCATTTTCCTTAATTTGCGTACTAAATACCGGAAAATAAATAAGATTACTACTTGTTTTCCAAGAAAATATTTTCTTGGAAAATATTTTTCACGGAAAACAGTTTTTGTTATACCAAACACACCCTGAATGTAGAAGTATAAACAAAGCATTTTGTTCTAACAAGACTACTAGACTTACCACAACATAAAATTACACTTCAAGCTATACTCTGCTGTTGTGTAGAAACTGATCTTAGAAGTGTATCCTGCTAGGTTGAGACTTCTCCATCCTAGTTTCTCCGTAAGGCTCATCGTTATCGATTCGTTTGTTGTGCCTAAACGCAGCGATAGCGACCATATACATGATCACGAGAATGATCAATATGACAATGTTGATCACAGACACCTTTCTCCAACTCTTTCTAATGCTAGCCAGTACGCCGGCTTTGCAAGAGTTACAATTGTAGCAGAGCTGCCCTTGATCATTGTTCCAATTAACACAATCTGGATCAGTTCCGACTACCCCTCCTCCTGGAATCCAAACTGTCTCATTCTGATAAACATAGCCACATTCTGTAGGAGGCTTGCAGCAACCAGACTGCATACAAAGTTTGAGATTTTGTTAGACCTATTGCCTTTCTGCTCTATCAGTAAAGCTAGTTAGAGGCAGATCTAGGAGGGGATTACTGAACCGATTTATTTCAGCTCGATTATGCATTTAAATATATTTAATATAGTATAGTAAGATCATATTCATTCTAAACCCACGGACTCTGGTTTCTAGATTGGCCCCTATGCGTATGAATCATTTAACCTATGTAGTAATTCAACATATGATGTGAACTCAGAGACTCAGAGACTCTATTGCTAAAGAATGTGCTTCAATCCAGTATCTTGGCTAAGTTTTGCTAGAAGAATAAATATATTGCCATATCAGTACGTGAATATGCATGTTATACCACATGCATGATTGTTTATACTTCCGGCGACCAGATATAAATTGCCCTAGCATTATCATGCCTTTGGTAATTTACCAGGGACAATGCTCCATCAGAAGAGGTTCTATACTTTTGGTATACTTCTTGTTTATGGGCATTTTCTGCCCAAACATCAACAAAATTTATTTTAAAAAAGAGGTCTAATTCAAGAAATAAAGGAAAGGAAAGAGATATGGCAGGGTAGGTTGGGTTGCCTGTAGTAGATCCTTAGTGGAGTTGAAAAACATCTAGAAATATCAAAGACACCACATGGCCACACTTGCCCATCAAGATATTGGAGCTTTTTGGGCATGTTAGGTTCCCATCTTTTCCAATCAACAGTCATTCAATTATCATCTAAATAGTGAAAACTTTTCTTGATTCACAATAGCAGTGAAGGAATCTTTTTGAACCATAAAATACTAAGAATTGATTGAAGAATTAATCCAAAGCAAGGCAGGCCGGTGCACAAGGCATCTCGTATTCATATCAGATATGGGGAAGGATCACACTCTAAGGTGTGTGATATAGCTACATCCTAACCAAATACAAGTATTAGTGGCCGCTTCCATGGCTCGAACCTGTAACATATAGGTCACACGAAAATAATTGTGTCGTTGCTCTAAGAATTAATCTGCTGAAAGAATATCCCTTAATGATAACTATATGACTTCAACAAACAAGCACCACAAATACTTTTTGTTGACATGTTGATCCTTGTTACATCAGGAAGATGTTTTGTTGGTACAATTCTAAGTTGCATACAAGCTATAGTAAAGTTCAATTGGTAGGACCACTTAAAACATATGACACATTATACAAACCATTACTATTTCTGAATAACCAAATTAGTATAATTTAAAGTGGCCACCTACCAAGTGTTTTGTCCTGAATTAACAACTTATCCAAGAAGTGATCACAAACTTTTAAAACATGGAGTAATTAATTTCTTTGAATGGTTCATATGTGAAAGATTGGACCCATCTACCTTTTTCATATGCATATTTAAATTTAGTAATTAATTTAGTTATGGGATAATATGGACCCATGCCATTTTGTAGGAAAAGAAAAGGAAAGCAAAGGAACATGGCCTAACAGTTGGATGAAAAACATAGAAGATTAGGATTCAAATTCTAAAAAAGAAAAAATATCTGGTGGTTTCCTTCTATTTATCTAAATCTTGGTGTTTAGAGTTATCAAATACATGTACTGATTGGAATAATAGGTGAAGTGCACAATTTTGGTGTGTTGAGTTACCCCGTATATATATTGGTATGTAAGATTGTACCCGGTGGTTACTTGAGGTATGCAATCTAGGCCGAACATCACTGTTATTAAAAGAAAAAGAAAAAGAAAACAAAGGAAAAGGAAGAAAAAGAAGAAATCTAAGTGGAATCAGAAGAAACTAGAAAGGAACAGCAAACGCTAGTCAAACCAAAAGGCAAAAGGGGCAAAAAGGTTTTTCTTTTCTTGAATTGCTGGTAATGGAAAACCCAGAAAATAACTAAGAATATACAAATAAAAAGCATTAAAGCAATAATCTGAAACAATCCAAAAGAAGCCAACCTCCAAAGGTTCTATCTCACATAAAACATGAATATTTATTAGCAAAATTATTGTTTAATTTGTCACCATTCTTCTATTCATTAGAGGCCAAAAATATCACTTTATTGCAGCTATGATACTACCTTTGAAAAGTGTGGATGAGGTATTATTTCATTAAACGACAATTAATAAGTTGGTAAATTGTCTTTATCACTATATAAAGGGGTATTTCCACCCAACATAAATATCAAAGGAGGAAAAGAAAAAACTCCATTTTGCCCTAAGGCACAAAAAGAATTGGTTATTCACACTGTCGCAATCGATAGGTAAGAGGATAACTTTCTCACGACGGATAAAGTTGTTGTCATGTGACCAGGAGGTTAAGAGTTCGAATCGTAAAAACAGCTTTTTAAGCAGGTAAAATTGCGTATAATAGACATTTGTGATCCGAAAACTTTATGTACCGTATTACCTTTTTATTTTTTTACAATTGATCAGTACAAACTCGCAATGAATCTATCAGTAGAAGTTGATTAATTGTCATTTCTATGTTTCTTTTTCTCACTCATCGTCCTTCTCTCTTATATCAGTGGTGCCCGGATTAATTTGCCACTCACGTATCACTAAATTAAAATATTATTTTTATAAACATAGAAAACTGAAACATTTCCTGTAATATTATTGTGGCACCAACGTTTATTTCCGCAAAAACAGATCTAGTACTGGCTTCTTATTACCGTTCCTAATCTTTTCTCCAAAAATCAAAAGTCAGGTCAAAGAAAATGCTTTACAGGTGTCTTATAATTTCAAATGAAAAAATGACTACTTTCACAAAATAAGTTCCTCTTTTAATCTCTAATTAAAAAAAAGGCAATTTAGCGCACTCAACTCCCGCTGTATGCGAAATTCGAGAAAAGACCTAGCTACAAGAATCTATTATACATTATCTTATTATATATTTTTTTCAGGAAACTGTTAGCTACAAGAATCTATTGTACGTAATCTTATTCTACGTTTCTTCAGGGGAACTGTTTCTGCGTCTCAAACTGATCGACATCTTAATCACATGACAATAGTTTTACAAGCTCCAGTAACGCTTACGGTCCCCTTCCTCTTTTAATCTCTAATAACACATTAAATTTCATTTCCCACTAAAAATTGTTCATATTAACTATTTTTATTGCTTTAGGTATCAATATCATAAATTTACTGCTTCAACTAATTCAGATTTAAATCGAATAAATTCTCTACCAAAGGGCTTTTAATTTTCAGAACTCGAACCCGGCCACAAATAAACCCATAACATAAACATTTTCTTTTAAGAAAAATTGTTAAACGGATTTTAAAAGTGGACTTACCTCGACAGGACTAAGTTTTCTGAGATAAAACATCTCAGCACTCTCAGGAGTACTATTGTAAGTCCTTCTTGTTTTAGCACAGACATGTGAATCTCTAATACAAGAACTAATCTTCATCCAATAACTCTGACTTGTAACCCTTTCCTCAAGCCAACCCGAATAATCCTGTAAGTGATACTCCAAGTAAACCCGGTTCAATACGGGTCGACCCGACCCTTTATCAGTGACAGCATAAGCAAAGATAACAAATCCAATTAAAGCAGCTATGATAAAGAACATAGCCCATAGATAAAGGTACATAAGGAAAGTATTCCTATAACAAGCACCAGCAAATCCAGCTAAAGAAACAACCATAATTGAAACTCCAATTACTATTAATGGCCATTGAAGAAATTTCAAGCAGTCTGTGTTGTTTGCTCTACTACTTAGCCATATTCCACCACCTAATATTGGAATTGAGGCCAAGAAAGTGAAGAAGTTTAGTAAACCTATTAAATGGTTGCTAGTTCTCATTTTGTGGCTAATAATGCAATCTTTCTGAAATGGACTTTTTTGCAACTATTTTTTTGTTGGGGAAAGCAGAGCAAGGAGTGTTTCTTAAGAAGGTGAAGATGGGGGTTAATGTAAGAGCAAGGAAAGAGAGGGGTCTCTCTATTTTCTTAACTTGTAGACAAGTGTATAGTTGAGTGACAAAAGCACCCTCTATATATATTTGGTAGTATTGACTTGGTACAGCTGGGAATCTTGAGATGGGGGATCAGAATATTTTATTTATTTGTTATTTTTATTTCTTTTAGGAATAAGAAATACTTTAAACAGAAATAGCGCTTAATACCAGTGCTAATATAGCTATATAATAGACTATACTAATAGCAAATTACTGCCGCCAAAAACATTTCCTAGGATATCATATCTTTACGATATATATATATATATATATATATATATATATATATATATATATATATATATATATATAATTTAATCGATTAGAGAAGGTTATTGATCTACTACATTATGCTTGACCTGGAAAGTAACATTTTGTTATAGATCGTGATAGCTTTAAAATTATTTACTGTACAATTTACAATCAGTATAGAGAACATGAACATGTACTCTAACAATAAATATTTACTGCAGACACAAAGGGTAAATGAGGACAATGATAATTTCTCCCTCCTCGTTTTGTTAATTTTCTGCCGTAGATTTATTTCGTAGAGATATCAATATTTTCTTTTATTTGACGTTGAAGGCGAACTTGTTTGATTGAGTGACGTTAAATGATCAAATCAAAGAAAGACTCGAATGATAATGATATCACTTAGTCAACAATTTATGATGCCCAAAAAAAAAAAAATTGTGATGCCCCATCTTATTTTGGCAGAAACACATTGCAGTAGTTTCTCAGAAAGTCATCCATTTAATTGAGAATATTGAATACTATATCGTATTCTTTCCTTCGTCCTATTTTGTCTGTCTTCTTTTGAGTATTTTGTGTGTATATATAAAATATAAAATAAAAGAATCAATAAGTGTTAAGTTACTTAGGGACAAATTAGAAAGCAAAAAAAGTAGGATAAAACAATGAATTTTCGAGGACTTTGGCTTTTTTTTCCTATTGGATCTTGACTAAAATATTTGCTCCTCACTAAAATATTTGATAAATATTGCCTCAAGGGAAAAGATCGTTGTTTCTCAAGAGGAAAATATTGCTCTCCAATTTCAAAACACTAAGAGATAATTAATTTAATCAAACGTATCCTACCGGTGTCAATTTGTACAATATCATTTCCATTTAGGATGATTAAGACATTCAATTAATGGAGCATTATTTGCAAATTTCACGAGTTTCAAACTTTTATTTTTATCGAATGGATGTCCATATTAGTTAAATATTGGGAAAATGGCATATTTGATCCCTGAATTATTGCATTGTTCCGATATGGATCCTAGTGTTATTTGAATAAACACATTAAACATTCAGTTAACTTAAATATATTGATTTTGTTCCATTAGATGTTCTCTTGTTCTATTAAATTATGTAAAGGAATTAGGGAGTCAATGTTCGAGAAAAAAAAAGACAGGAACTCTCTGTTAACGGAGTATTTAACACCTCTTACCTTAAAGGTGCAAACTCATACGTTTAGGTTAATTGAAGGTTTAATGTGCTTAGTCAATTAATACAAGAATCAAATTCGCAATCATGCAATATATCAGGGACCAAAAAAAAAGCTATTTTTGCTACTTAATGAATAATAAGATTAGAATCTTAAATGTCATAGTATGATAGAAGGTGAGTACTTTCCCACTAATTACACTTGGGGTTAAAACTGAAATCCTACGAAAGTTGAGGAGATAAATGCGAATTGGCATAAAATAATTTGTTAAAAAAATCAACTTATAAGCATTGAATAATTAAGTATGAGCAGAAATTAGATCTTTACAAACAAGTGAGAATTGTTAAGTTGAAAAAATACCTTCATCTGTGACTGTTAGATCCTGAATTTGACTCATATTAGAGGAGAATTTTCTTAATTTGGGAGGAAATTTTATAATAGTTATGTGAAAGAGAGAAAAAAAACAGTGAACTCAGCGAAAAAAAAAATGAAGGAAGAAGCACATGGGACAAGAAATGGAGGACATGGGCTGCAAAAATAAATAAATAAAGGACATGGGTTCAGTCTCTACTTATCAGGAAAAATTTATTCTTCTGATAAAACTACCAGTAGTCTGTATTAACTATGTCCAACTAAAACACTGCTAATAGATAATATTTGAAATATTTAAAAAATGTTATGAAATAGAAGATTCTTTACACTTCTATTTAAGGTGAATGTCTTTAATGTATTTAATTAGAGAGATTTTAGAGTCCTATTATTGGTAGCAAGATCTTCCTCCTCCCTATAAATAGAGGTGCTCTCTACCATTGTAATTCACCCCTCTCAACTCAATAAGAAGAACTCTCTCTACTCTTCTCTCTATTGCTATTGTTCTTGTTCTATTGTTCTTGTCTTTTGCTTTAGTTTATAACACGTTATAAGCACGAGACTCTACCGTCTCAAGTATCATTATCGAAAATCCAAGGTATTTTCCCTCTTCCTAATTTAATTTTCGAGTATGTCTGACATTATGAAAAGAAAGTTCGTTGCCCTTGAAATTTCGGGCAAGAACTATATGACATGGGTGTTGGATGCTGAAATCCACTTAGATGCTATGGGTCTCGGAGACACCATCAAAGATAAAGAAAAAGCATCAACCCAAGATTGTGCGAAGGCCTTGATTTTCTTGCGCCACCACCTTGACGAAGGTTTGAAGATTGAATATCTCACCGTCAAGGATCCACTCGTTTTGTGGAACAGCTTAAAGGAGAGATATGACAACCTGAAGTTGGTCACTCTGCCACAAGCACGATATGATTGGGCCCATCTGACGCTACAGGACTTTAAGTCCGTTTCTGAATATAATTCTGCTATGTTCAGAATTACTTCTAAACTGAAGCTATGTGGAGATAACATCTCCGATTACGATATGCTTGAGAAAATGTTTACAACGTTTCATGCCTCCAATATGGTACTGCAGCAACAGTACCGAGAGAAAGGCTTTACGAAGTACTCTGAACTGATTTCTCTCTTACTAGTGGCTGAGCGAAATAATGATCTGCTCATGAGAAATCACGAAAATAGACCAACTGGGTCTACACCACTGCCTGAAGCAGATATGGTGCACTCGCATTATGCCAAACATAAAAGGGACCATGATCACGGTCATAAACGGGGTCAAAGCCAAGGACGTGGACAAGGAAGAAATTCCAAAGAAGTCCGTCACCCCCCAAAGAGAGATAACCACCGAAAGCAGAAACGGGGTCCAGAAGATCCTAAGGCAAATAGTTCAGAAACTATATGTTATCGTTGCGGTGGAAATGGGCACTGGTCTCGGACTTGCCGTATACCAAGACACTTGGTTGACCTTTATCAAGCATCTCGAAAGAGAAAAGGCCCTGAAACAAATTTTGTCTATGACGACAATGAGGATATCACCCACCTGGATGTGGCAGACTTCTTTGAGCAACCCGAGGGAAAGATAGACCACCTAATCGGTGATGGAACCATGATGAAAGAAGATGGAGCTGTTTGATTCTACTTGTATTAGTCAATGAATAAATTAATAGTCATTAGCATTAGCTCGTATTAGTTAATTCATGATATGATGTTAGTATTAGCCCTTTAGAATGTTTCAATATGCTCAAATATTTTTATTGTACAGTAAAGGTAATCGACTAACCTAAAAACTAGTTGATCGTCTAATATTTAGCAATAAAACGAACTTTTTTCCGCCAGGCCAGATATTCGAATATCAGAGTCTGATATTCGAATATCTGGGCCAGATATTCGAATATCAGAATTCCTATATTCGAATATCTGGCAAGATATTAGAATATGTGCTTAAATATTCGAATATCTAATATTTTTCGCATTAAAGTATTATTTTTTCCGCAAGGCATTATATTCGAATATTAGAATACAATATTCGAATATCCTAAATAACTGCTTCCCAAAACGCTGTTTAAACGCGAAACAAAAGAATTGAAATTGTTTATACTTATATTTATGTATTTTTTTTGTATGTCAAACTATGGGAAAGCAAAATGGATATCTCACAAAGCGAACTTGGATCAACATCCAACTGTAAAAGTATTTGCCTAGTTGATTCATGTACTACACATACAATACTCAAAGAAAGGAAGTATTTCTCTCAACTGAATATGTGTAAGGCAAACATTACTACAATCTCTGGAAGTAGTAAATTGATTGAAGGCTCCGGAAGAGCTATAGTAACTCTGCCCAAGGGCACGATGTTAATCATAGAGAATGCAATGTTCTCCTCCAAGTCTATGAGAAACTTGTTGAGCTTTAAGGATGTACGCCGGAATGGCTACAATATTGAGACAATGGATGAAGATAATCTTGAATATCTCGTCCTCACTTCAAAGAATGTCTCCGGCCAAAAGAGGGTTATTGAGAAATTCCCGTCTTTATCTTGTGGCCTGTATTGGACAAGAATTAGTGCAATTGAGGCACATTCAACAGTAAATCTAAAGAATACTGAGTCCAATACATTTGTACTTTGGCATGATCGACTGGGTCACCCAGGATCAACCATGATGAGACGGATTATAGAAAGCTCATATGGGCATCCGTTAAAGAATTTCAAAATTCTCTCAAGTAATGAATATCCTTGCACTTCGTGTTATCAAGGCAAGCTGATTATCAGACCATCCCCAACAAAGGTTGGGACTGAGTCACCCCAGTTTCTGGAACGTATACAAGGGGACATTTGTGGACCTATTCACCCACCTAGTGGGTCGTTTAGGTATTTCATGGTCTTGATAGACGCATCCTGTAGATGGTCTCATGTGTGCCTGTTGTCATCTCGCAACCTGGCGTTTGTGAAGTTAATGGCACAAATAATTCGGCTACGAGCACACTTTCCAGATAATCCAATCAAGTCCATTAGACTGGATAATGCTGCTGAGTTTACATCCCAAGCATTTAATGATTATTGCTTATCAATCGGGATAAAAGTTGAACATTCTGTAGCCCATGTTCACACTCAGAACGGTCTTGCAGAATCGTTAATTAAGCGCTTGCAGTTGATTGCAAGGCCATTACTGATGAGAACGAGGCTGCCCACTTCAGTGTGGGGTCATGCCATATTGCATGCAGCAATGCTAATTCGTCTCAGGCCGACGAATTACCACAAGTATTCTCCGTTGCAATTGGTTTTGGGTCATGAACCCGATATATCCCATTTAAGGATATTTGGATGTGCCGTATATGTGCCTGTAGCACCGCCATCCCGCACCAAAATGGGTGCGCAAAGAAGGTTCGGAATATATGTTGGGTTTGATTCGCCCTCCATCATTCGCTACCTTGAAACATTGACAGGCGACCTGTTTACTGCACGATTTGCAGACTGTCGATTTGATGAAACACTTTTCCCAAAATTAGGGGAAGAAGTTGGTGAAACCAAACGGGAAATTTTGTGGAAAAATGAATCATTATCTCATCTTGATCCACATACCTCTATTTGAAAGAAAGAGGTACAAAAGACTATCCATTTGCAAAGAATAGCAAATCAAATGCCTGACGCATTTACGGACTTGAAGAGGATAACGAAATCCCACATTCACGCGGAAAATGTTCCGATCCGTATTGAAGTCCCTATTGGACAAATATCTAGTGTCATATCCAATGAGTCAAATGCACGCCAGAAGCGTGGCAGACCATTAGGTTCCAAAGATCGAAATCCTAGAAAGAGGAAAAAGAACGATCTAAATGACACTATGAAAGAATCACATGAGGACGCTCATGATTTGATTAATTCCGAGATTCACGAAGAATCTATTGAGCCTGAGACTCTTGAAAATACGGAATGCAAGAATGTGAGGATCTCGAACCTCAGTCTGTGGTAGTACAAAATTAATTGAGAGCTCTCGAAGAGCCAATTATTACTATGTTGGAGAAACACAATTGAGTATTGTGCTGTAGTAAGTCTCAAAGAAACTTATTCAGTTTCCAAAGTACACGCGAAAGCGATTGATTATATTGAGACTATAATAAAGGAAGGCTTTGATTCTGCTATTACTACAACTTGTAGCGGGGTAATTTGTATATGAAAAGCTACCCGCTTTGTTCTCCAGTTTGTACTACACAAACGAAAGAATGCCACAATAAAGTGGATATCTATTGGTATAAAACCCATGTCATAATAAACCCGAAGTTTATTGATAAGTGCACATGTCATGGTGTAAATTTGAAGTTTACCAATATTGATAATTTATTCAGTTGGCATTCATGTTAGCCATCTCATTTTAAGTATGATGTGCAAATTCACATAGGTGAATATTAAAGAACTAGAAAGTTCTTTACGAATACTCTTGTATCACTTGTTCTCATTAATGAACGGACCAACTAAAGAGTTCGGGTTGAAGCCCATAAATTCTGGAAATATGAAAGGTGAATATGGGCCCATTCACCTGCCATGTATACCACATATGATGCATCTATGAAATGGTTACATGCGCAATTGTTGTTGACCCGCAGCCTGGCCGGTGCTTGCGAGGTAAATCGCTCAGTAATCTAACTTCGAGCATAGTTTCCAGATTCTCTACTCAAGAAAGTTCATCTTGATAAGTTGGTTTATATCAAAGTTGGTTTAGCAAGATAATTATTGAGTGCTTCCACTTAATAGCTAAACTGTTCCTTATGAGAACGAAGTTGTATATATCAGTTTGATATAAGTTGTATACAAGAGTATATTCTCCCCTCAAAAGTGGTTCAGGGTCAGGAACCAAATAATTTCATCTTATTATTAAGGTACTGTGTATATTGACATAATGCACAAAGATGATTTCCCAAAGTTGAGGAAACATGTTAGCTTTACTAACATGAGGGGGAGACATGATAAACACTTGAGAAAATGTTACATGGGATGAATTCTCATTTGTATATGTATATCCCCGAATATCATGATATGAACCTGAAGTTCATAAAAGGGATAATTCAATTGCAACATATTGCAAAGCATGCTATACGCATTTGCTGACTCAAAGAAAGTAACTAAATGGAAGAGATACAATTCAAGAAGAATTGATTCCATATGAAAGACATGTAGCTTTGAACCTATAGTTCATATGCTTGAAAGTATAAAGTCAAAGGTATGTATAATCAGTTTTCGATATCTTATTTGTTTAGCATGACATGAAACTTTGATATGCAGCTAAAGTCTATTATGTGACTTACATGACTTAACTTGAAAGATTTAAGTTGCTTGAAGCATATGCAATTCTTGGTCCTGAAGTACCACATCCTAAGTACAATTTGTGTACATATGTATATTGCTATAACTATAAGCATGATGGCATTGAGAATGCATCTATGGAGATATTGAAGAGCTATTCCACGACATTATATGAAGATGTTCATATCTATCAAGAATGATGATTTCAAGGTGCGGAATATTTATTCAAGTCAATATGGTTGATTTGTCAAACGTCTATCAAAGATCGTTTTGAAGATGATGCACAAGATTGGAATGCAAATGCTCAAGGATATAAATTGATGTACTCATTAGGGGGAGTCAATGCGCGTTGCACTCTTTTTCCCTTACAAGGTTTTTTCCCACTGGGTTTTCCTTGCAAGGTTTTTAACGAGGCAACCAATAGGCGCATATTCAAACATGTGTACTCTTTTTCCTTACTTTAATTTTTCCCATTGGGTTTTGGTTTTAAGGTTTTATGAGGCACATCATTGAATAGACATTCAAGGGGGAGTGTTATGAAATAGAAGATTCTTACACTTCTATTTAAGGTGAATGTCTTTAATGTATTTAATTAGAGAGATTTTAGAGTCCTATTATTGGTAGCAAGATCTTCCTCCTCCCTATAAATAGAGGTGCTCTCTACATTGTAATTCACCCCTCTCAACTCAATAAGAAGAACTCTCTCTACTCTTCTCTCTATTGCTATTGTTCTTGTTCTATTGTTCTTGTCTTTTGCTTTAGTTTATAACAAAAAAGGTGTTTTTTTACAATCTTGTTTCGTATTATTTTAATTTCAACTTAAAATAGAGTATTTGAAGTTTGAAAATTTTGTTTGAAGAGTTTTAAGCTTTCTAGTAATAAATTTGGAAATCTCATAAAGATTATAACCTGAATTAGATCGATTGTTTTTTGAATCACTATAAAAACACGTTTTACTAATTAAATTTTTTTCAAGTGAAAATTGTGTTCAAATTAATAAGTGTAATATTTTACAATATGGTCAAGTATTTTTATCTCAACTTGAAATAAATTTTTCTTTCAAGTAAAATTCATGTCTATTGAGATTATTATAGAAATTTTGTATTGTACTATTTATATTCATTTAGGGTAGTTATACGTTTAGCATTACGAGTGGTACCTAGCAGTTGGTTGAGTTAGTTAGCTTTCACAGAGTTAGTTAGTTAATTAGCAGTTAGTTTTTGAATTTTATGCTTCGTTGATTTTCTTCTGCATTGTGTATATATACTCTTTAGTCAAGTTAATGGGATTGAGACTCCCATTTTTAAATTCATCTTTCCTCTTGCAAATGCTCTCTTCCAATCTTCTTCTTCAAGTCTCCATTCCGCCATTGGAGCTCTTCTCGAGCTCAACTGCATAACAACTTTGCTGCTTCTGATATGGTATCAGAGCGCGCTTTTGATCCTATGCGCATTAGACTACTGTAGATAGTCATCAAACGATTTGCATTTCTCAATCGCATGTAACTTCTGCCTTTACGAAAAAGCTAGGGTACTTAGATCTCCGTTTCGATTTTCCTCTTCGCATCTCAGATATTGTTGATTAAGTAACTCTCAACGCTAATGATGAAGAAATCGAACACATCGATGTAGACTCAAACAAGGAGTCCTTCATTAACTCGAGTAGTCCGTTATACATGCATCCATCGGATAATTCTGGTGCAATGTTGGTATCAATTTCATTTAATAGAATTGGATACAGATCCTGGAGACGGAGCTTACTTCGAGCACTGTCAGTTAAAAACTAACTAGGTTCATTAATGATGATTGTAAGAAACCAGATCTAGAATCTCCACGTATAGACTATGGGAGAGATGTGTTGATATGGTTACCTCATAGATTATGAATTCCTTGGGGAAAGAGATTGCTGATAGTGTGAAGTATGTTAATGATTATGTCGAGTTGTCGAAGGAACTAGAGGATTGTTATGATCATAGGAATAGTGCAAAGTTGTATCAAATTCAGAATGAGATAAACGATCTTTCATAAGGAACACTAGATATAACTGGGTACTATACTAGGATGGAGAAACTGTGGGAAGAGTTTAGTACTTTGAGTGCAAAAATACAATGTAGTTGCAATTGCACATGTGGAACCAAGGAGAATATGCATAAAGCTGAATAAGATAGATCACTTATCCAGTTCCTTACGGGGCTCAACGAAGTGTACACTGCGGTAAGGAAAAGCATCCTCACGATGAATCCCTGCCATCTTTGGCTCAAGCCTTCTCCCTATTGATTAGAGGAAAAACTAAGAGAGATCAGGCTTAACAATCAACTGATGTTTGAGTCTACCTCTTTGAATGTCAATGCTACTAAGCATCCTGCTTTCAAAACCAATTATAACCCAAGAAATACTACACATCCAACAAAGGACCTCGTCGTGTGTATGAGCATTATATGAGGCTAGGACATACCAAGGATAAATGCTTATAAACTCTATGTATACCCCCAAGGATTCCAAAACTCTAACCAACCTTTCCAGAACAACAATCAAAGATTTCATGAGCTAATCAGAATTTTCAAAATCAAAATCCCAATCAAGGTTTTAGATTCAATAGAGGAAAAAGAGCAGTGGCAGCTTTCCATGGCCCTCCAACTGTTATGATGACTAACAACAGAGATGAGAATAAGCACCACAATGAGAGTCAGGGAATAAGTTCCACCAAAGAACAATACGATCAACTCATAACTTTGTTACAGCACTTCAAAACCGATAATGGAGGGAAAGATCGTAACAATTTGAACTTGAGCTCTGGACCTGCCAACTTTGCAGGTATTGTAGTATGTACCTCTTCAATTGATTTTGGTAAATTGTCATGTAGGTGCTTTAAATCTAAGACTGATATATGGATACTATATTTTGGGCTTTAAACCACATGATCTTTAATAGATCCTCCATGTGTGATATCACTGTCTTAACTTATCCCTTATTAATCATATTGCCTAATGGTTACAAAATTAAGGTAGCAGAAGTTAGAAGTGTGAAACTTGCACCTAGGATTGTGTTACACAAAGTCCTTCTTGTCCCTTCTTTTAAGTACAGTCTCATTTCTATTCATTTGTTGACTTTATACCTCAGAGGAATTGCATTCTTCACTGATGGTATTTGTATGTTGCGGGCCCCTTCTCTGAAGAGGCCTCTAGAGATTGGTAGAGTCAAGGATGGACTTTACCTCTTGTGCTCTCAATGCTTGAAGCACAAAGATACTAATTCTTCCTCAACCACAACCAAGTTTTCTATTCCTTGCTTGTCTACTCACCCATGTGATGTCTAAGATGCTTACTTTCCATGTGTATATAATCCTCTTTTGAATAAAACAGCATCTGGGTAACATTGATGTAAATGTTCCTTCATCTGTAAATAAAGAAAAAAATTGTGTCTCTCTGAATTCCTATACATCTCATTAGAATGATATTTTGTGGCACAATAAACTTGGACATGTGCCCTTTATGAAAATAAAGGGAATAGCATCTATACTTGTAGCCTTTCTCTTCTACATAACTTTTTTTTTGCTCAACATTCCCTATGGCCAGACAAAACAGATTACTATTTCCTCAAAGAACCAGCACTTCTAGTGGTGTTTTTGAACTATTGCATGTGGACCTTTGGGGATCTTATCACACCATTACTCATGATAACTGCAAGTATTTCATCACTATGGTTGATGACTTCAGCAGAACTACATGGACACATATTTTGTTATGCAAGAGCAATGCAGTCCAGATCATTAAAGCTTCATTTTAATGATAGAAAACCAGTTCAAAACGACCATAAAGGCCATAAGAACAGACAATGGCTTAGAAGTTGTCAATTCAGAAACAAATGACTTCTTTCAGTCAAAAGGGATCATTCATCAAGGGTTATGCCCATACACACCATAACAAAACAGTGTGGTGGAGAGGAAACATAAGTACCTACTTGAGACAGCTAGGGCACTCTTATTCCAATCAAAAGTTCTTTTAAAATACTGGGGAGAATGTGTATTAACAGCAACCAACATCATAAATAGACTGTCCACTATATACCTTAGAAACAAATGTCCCTTTGAAATCTTATACAAAAAGAAACCAGTGTACTCTCAAATGAGAAGGTTTGGTTGTTTGTGTTACCTAACAGTACCTAAAGTCCATAGGGACAAGTTTGAACCTAGAGTTGTTCCATATATTTTCATAGGCTATCCCTTTGGAATCAAATGGTATAGGGTCCTAAGTCTTGCTACTAAGAAAATTCAAGTCTCAAGAGATGTATCCTTCCATGAAAATATCTTTCCTTTTGCATTTGTTCCAAATGTTTCTTCCTTCCATTCTATGCTAAAATGGGTTCCTTTTGTTGACTTTGTGGATGACACTGATAATATTGTTCAAGCTAATGTAGAAAACAATTCAGATGGTGCAAGTCACATGGACAATGAACTGTCACCTGTTGGTAACAATGAAATGTCACCTGCTAGTACCACATCCACATCACCTCCCAACAGTCACACTATTGATAATGTTCCTTTCCTAGAATAATCTCCAGCATCAAACCTTGATATACCAGTTTTAAACAGTTACCCTCCTCAAACAAATAACCAGAATCATCATTATCTTAGGATAACCCAAAAAGAAATCAAAACACATGCATACTTAAATGATTATATTCATGATATGCCTAAATTGCACTCTAACAGTTGTATACCATCCTCAAATGCACTTTTGTCAAACCATCATTCTGTCTCCCCTAGGTCTCCAATCCCTGATAGTCAGTCTTTGATACAAAGGGTCTGTCAAGACAATAGACCTTCTTCATATGAAGAAGCAGCTATTAGTCCTGCTTGGTAGGTTTTATGCAATACATGCTAATGACACATGGGGTCTAATTCTACTACCAGCAAGAAAGAAAGCCATAGGTTGTATGTGGGTTGTATAAAGTGAAATATAAAGCTGATGGAAGCATTGAGAGGTTTAAGGCTCGTTTGGTGGTAAAAGGATACACCCAACAAGAGTGAATTAATTACACATAAACCTTTTCACCATTGGTAAAGATGACCACTGTGAGAGGACTCATAGCTGTGGAAGTCAAGACATGGTGGAATATATTTCAACTAGATGTCAACAATGCCTTCCTTTATGGGTATTTGAATGAGGAAATTTTTATGGAGGTCCCTCCTGGACTAGTAGTGTCTAAACCAGGATTAGCCTGCAATCTTAACAAATCTCTATATGGCTTGAAAAAAGCTAGCAGGCAATGGTATGCAAAATTGAAATAAGCATTGTATTCCAGAGGTTATGAACATTCCATGCATGATTACTCAATGTTCTATAAAAAGAATGAGGCATCTTTAGTATTTGTAGTAGCGTATGTTTATGATGTGATACTCACAGGAGCATACCTAGAAGAAATAAGGCTTTTAAAGGAATTTTTACATGATAGCTTCAAGATCAAAGATCTAGGGGGACTCCAGTACTTCCTTGGCCTTGAAATCCTTTATAAAGATGATGGAGTCATCATCTCCCAAAGGAAGTTTGTCATTGATCTTTTGAAAGAGTATAACTGCCTCAGCTGTAGTTCATTATCATCTCCGCTTGATCCAAGTGTGAAGTTGAAGGCAAAAGAAGGTTTTCCCTTGTCAGACCCCAGCTGCTACAGGAAGTAGTTGGGAAACTGAATTTCTAACTAATACAAGACTAGATAGGACATTGCCTTTAGTGTTCAACATCTAAGCCAGTTCATACAAGATCCAAGGAAATCATAGTTAAAAGCAGCATATCACCTATTGAGATATTTGAAGGGTGATCCCAGCCTAGGAGTCTTCTTCTCCAACAATGTTGATTATACAATGAACATATATTGTGATTCTGAATGGACATCATGCCCAGACTCCAGGAAGTCAGTCACAAAGTATATTGTCCTATTGGGACAACTGGAAATCAAAGAAACATGAAACCATTTCCTTATCATCAGTTGAAGCAAAATACAGATCCATCAGAAAAGTAGTTGGTGAGCTAGTGTGGTTGCGAAGGTTACTTGAAGAGCTTACGGTCCCTTTCTCAGTCCTATTGAAGTCTTTTGTGACAGTCAATCAGCACTCCACATAGCAAGGAACCCAATATTCCATGAACGAACGAAGCATTTTGAGGTAGACTACCATTTCGTTCGAAACAAATTACAGAAAAGGCTCATTTCCTTGCATCATATTAGGATTGACCATCAACTTACGGACATTCTTACCAAGCCACTAACAGGAATCAAACATTCCAGCATTCTCAGCAAGTTGTCAGGGATAGCCTCACCTCCACCTTGGGAGGGGGGGGGGGGGAAGGGGGGGGATATTGAGATTATTATAAAATTCTTTATTGTACTATTTATATTCGTTTAGGTAGTTGTATGTTTAGCATTACGAGTGGTGCTTAGCGGTTGGTTGAGTTAGTTAGCTTTCACAGAATTAGTTAGTTAGTTAGTTAGTTAGTTAGGAGTTAGTTTTTGAGTTTTACGCTTCGTTGATTTTCTTCAGAGTTGTGTATATATACTTTTTAATCAAGTTAATGAGATTGAGACTCCTATTTCTAAATTCATCTTTCCTTTTGTAAATATTTCTTTTCAATCTTCTTCTCCAAATATTCATTCTACCATTGAAGCTCTTTTGCTGTTTCTGATAATTTCCTTGCGTATTTTCTCAACGTCACTTTGTGCCTCTGAAATATGAATATTCTACCACGAAAAGTACTTTACGTATAAACATGACACTGTCAATTTGTAGATTTCAGTTATTTTATTTCAACTAGTATTTATCCTTTTTCCAAAGTTCTTAAAAAGAGTAGAGTACTGCTAGAAATAGAAACTTTAAAGTTCAAAAATGGAAACAAAGTTGACGAATTAAAGAAGGCGAAAGTGCAATTATTATTTTTTTGGTAATTAAATTTGTATTAATCACCAAAATGGTTGCCTTACAAAATCATAGGACAGCTTTAACTCAGCTGCCTTAAAAACTGCTGAAGATTACCTATACTACTGAGGAGCTTATCACAGTTATAGTATGTGTTTTCAAAGATTCTCGCATTTCTTTCTAACCATAAACCATAGAGCATTTCTGTTACTGTCATCTTGATTATGCGAGCTCGGGGAGATTTCCCTTTAGATTGCTCAATGAACCATTGGCAAAAGTGTGACCACTCCTGCCCAGTGAAGTCTTCAACTCCAATCCATTGTAGTGATTGGTATCTCAGCTGGGATGCAAAGGTACATTGCAAGAATAAGTGATCTCTAGTTTCCATATCATGCTGGCACATAACACAGTTGCCTGATACATTCAGATTCCATTGCAGCAGCCTATTCTTGGTAGGAAGTCTATCTTGAAGTAACAGCCATAAACAGAAGATAGCTTTAGGTCGAGCATCATTCTTTATTACCAAATTCTTCCAAGGGACTCTAGGTGTGTCTCCAATCTGTTGCAAGTATAATCTCCTTATGGTACAGTTAGATTTATACAGCAGTTGATGTTGTTGTAGCAGCTTAATACCCTCCACAATCTTCCTGACCATCCAGCTAGCATTTTTTGGGGCAGTTAGGTTCTCCAAATGTTGTTGTTTGATATAGATTGTATGAATCCATTTCACCCACAAAAGATCTTTCTTATGTGCTAAATCCCAACTAAGTTTGGCTATAGCAGCCTTATTCCACAGCAAGATATTGGTTATATTCAGCCCTCCAGCAGATTTTGGCATGCATACCTTTTCCCAGGCCACATAAGCTTTCTTTGAGATATTAACTGAACCTGACCAAATATAGGATCTACATATTGACTCCAACATTTTAATAACCTTTGAAGGTATGATAAATAATTGAGCCCAGTAAGCTTGAACACCAAATATAACTGATTGGACCAATTGGCTTCTGCCTGCATAGGATAGGTATCTAGCAGTCCAGGAAGTAATTCTAGCAGAAATCCTGTCAACCAGAGGTTGCCATTATGCAACTGACAACTTTTTGGTAGTCAAAGGCACTCCCAAGTATTTGAAAGGGAGGTCCCCTCGAACATAACCAAGATGGTCAAGAATTTGTTGCTGAATCCCAGGAGTAACCCCTCCAAAATACACAACACTTTTGTGTAAGTTTGCTTTCAGTCCAGTAGCTGCAAGGAACTGAGAGAAAAATAAGAACATGGTACTTACTGACTGAAGCTCTCCTTTGACAAACAGCAGTAAGTCATCAGCAAAGCTTAAATGAGTAATTCCCAATTTCTTACAACCAGGATGATATATGAAGCTTTTGGTATGAATCAACTCTGCCAAGGATCTGCTAAGATATTCCATCACAATAGCAAATAGAAAGGGAGATATGGGGTCTCCTTGTCTCAATTCTTTGGCAACTTGAAAAGGCACAGTTGTTTCCCCATTAACCACAACAGTATAGCTAACAGTTTGGACACACTCCATGATCCACCTGATAAATCTGCTAGGAAAATCCAGTTCTTCCATAATCTGTTGTAAACTGCACCATTCAACTGAGTCATAGGCTTTCTGAAGATCAATTTTGATCATACATCTGGGAGATATATGTGATCTAGAGTACTGTTTGATTAACTCATGAGCTAATATGACATTATCTGCTACTCTTCTTCCTGGTATAAAGCCAGCCTGTGCATTACAAATGATACTACTCATAACCTTCTGGAGTCTGTTGGCCAATAACTTGGAAATAATTTTATATAAGACTGAACAACAAGCTGTAGGTCTGAACTCTTTAACTGTTTGAGGATTGGATACCTTGGGAAGCAAAGTGAGTGTGGCACAATTAGTAGGTCTGTACATCTTGGAGGTTTGAAAGAAATTCTTGATTGCTTGCATAACCTGCTTGCCAATGACATGCCAAGACTGTTTGAAGAACATGGCATTAAATCCATCAATCCCTGGGGCTTTATCATTTCCAATAGCCTTCAAACTGTCTAGAATCTCTGTGTCACTAATATCAGCAGCTAGCTCCTTCCTTTTGATGATGAGAAAGTTTTGGGCCATTCCTCATATACAATTTATTCACAGCTGGTAGGGAATTGGCTGTAGTTCCCATTAGTGATACATAGAAGTCCCTGATCTCCTTCTTCAAATCTGTTGGATCAGTTATCTTCAGTCCTCCTTCTGTGGAGAGTTCAATAATCTTCTTATACTTATTTCTCTCCTTCATGACTGCTGAGAAATACTTGTTATTAGAGTCACCAAGTTTGATCCATTTAGCTCTTGACTTTTGTTGCAAAGCTGACTCTTCAATTAAGGACCACTTTTCAAGCTGTTGAACCAGGACTTTTGCTCTTTGCTGTAGTGAATCTGAATAGGAGATTACCATTTGATGCTGTACAACTTCTAGTTCCTTTCTGCTACTTTCAATCTTTTGAGAAACATTCTTAAATTCTCTTACATTAAGAGATTTTAAGGATGGTTTGAGGGATTTAAGATTGTTCCACACTCCTTGAAGAGTACTCTGCTCCTTGTTTTTCCAGTAAGTTCTTATCATAGCAGGAAATTCCTTATGCTGGATCCAAGCATTGAAGAATCTGAATGGTGTCTTCCTTGCAGAGGTATCTGTTGTCAGGGTTAGTAACATGGGATTGTGATCAGAGATGAGGGGAGGTCCATATACAGTGTGTACATGATTCCACTTCATCTGCCATTCAAAGTTGCCAAATACCCTATCCAGTCTACTACATACTCTATCATTACCACTTTGTTGATTAGACCAGGTAAAGAAATTTCCCTTCCATGGAAGCTCAACCAGGTCTGATTGCTGAATGCAGTTATTAAAATCAACAAGGTCCTTTTGCTTAACTTGTTGGCAGGATTATCTTTCCTTGCTATACAGTATGGCATTAAAATCACCTGCAATGATCCAGGGATCAGTAATACCAGCAGATAAGTTTAGAATAGACTTCCACGGCATCCTCCTCTGATCACATTCATTAAAACCATATACTACTGTAAGCCAGCAGATAGTATCACCAATGATAGTTTGAACCTTACAATGAATGAGCTGAGCTTCCTCAAGAAATCCAGTGATCAACACTTTTGTAGGGTCCCATAGGATCCATATTCTACCATTTACTGCTCCACTGTAGTTAGTAATCATGTTCCAGTTAGGCAACAAAAACTAGATATTCTACCAGCATTGTGTTGTTTAACCTTAGTCTCTACAAGTCCTACAAGGTCAAACTTATTAGTTCTAAAGAAATTTCTAGCTTCTTTTTAACCTTTTATTTACACCCCTAATATTCCAAAAGATCCACTTCATTGAGTATGGCTAGTTCCCCCTTCATCCAGGGGATGATCAGCCCACCTAACTGTCCCAACTTCAAATCTGTTAGACATCACTATAGGAGATAAGGGAGGGAAATTAGTGATGTTAAAGACTGGGGAGTCTTGTATAGCAACCTGCTTCTGTTTGTTCCCAACTTCAGCTGTAGCTAGAGTACTTGTCTCCTTTGGTAACTCTGGTCGCTGGATTTGAGCTATCTGGTTATTATGATCCACTGTGACTGGTGCTTTCACTCTCCATTCCTGTGTCACCTTGTTTTTCTGTGTAGGTTGAGCAGATTTAGCCCAACAGTTGTGTCCAACCTCCAAACATTTCTCACAATACACAGGTTTCCAATCATAAATCACATCCTGCATGAAGCTCTTTCCATTTGGGTCCAGAATCTCTATCTCACTAGGTAGCTTTCTCGACACATTTACCTCAATGAGCATACGAGCATATGAAATTCTGGATTGCTTAGTAGTACATTCGTCAGCAAAAATAGGTCTACCAAGGACACTAGCAATCCTACTTAAAGATTTGCTACCCCAACAGGACATAGGCAAGTTAGGGAACTTGATCCACAAGGGAATTTCTGAAGGGAAGGCTGCTTTGAAGTCGAAATCAACAGACCACTGCTTCAAAATCATAGGTCTGTTGGCAATAGTATAAGGCCCCCCACACAGAATTTCTTTAGCATCATCTAGGGAACTAAATTTAACAATATAGTAGTCCTCATCATGATAAAATAGCTCGGGTTCAGGAACATGAGACCAGTGAAGGTTAATAAACCTTTTCATACCATTATACCCAGGGCTATTACCTAGCACAAATACAACAAGGGCACATTTCCATTTTACTTCTTCCTCATCCACCTCTTCCTTCACCAGCTGACCAACTGGTTTACCATTAACGAGTGTAGGGGGAATATACTCTAGAGACATACCATTTGCAGCAAGTCGATTCCTCTGGAATAGACTAGCCCACTGTTTGGGTGGATCCATTTTTGCTCCTTCATCACTAGCTGCGTTTGGAACAACAGGTGGTGGTGGTTGTTGCATGTGGTTCTGACCCCTATTCTCAGGCTCCATTGGGACAATTACTGGACTAATTTGAGGGTCTGAGTTGTTAGTAACCCTCACATTTGATGTTGGTATCAAGGAAACTCCAGATGGTTGTGGATCTACTGTTGCATGAGGCGATGAAACAGTTTCTTCAACAGATTTCAATGGAACAGTGGTAACATCCTTTGGAACTGTAATACCAGCTTTTGGGAAAACAACATCACTTGCATAAATTGGTACCAATTCTTTCCTTAGGCGACCTCTCCTTTTTGCCATATCTCCCTCTGCCAGGTTTACTTACCTACGCAGAAGCAGCAGAAAGAAGAAGATATATCAGCGAAGAAGATGAGAAAGTTAGAGAGAAGGCAGAGCTTCTCTCTCTGACTTACGGTCATTTTCAGTATAGTAGTTGATTAAGAGACTTACTTCTTCTGAAAGTGCAATTATTATTGGCAAAATTAAGTACCAATGCATGCTGAACAACACAATGGCGGATCTAGATATTGAGTTGAGCTGAATATATAATTTTTGACATTAAACATAAATTTATGTGTAAAAATTTATTAAAATTACAATAAAAATAAATATAAATTTATAATTTTAAAATTTTAATTAGAGGCAGATCTAGGAATTTTTATCACATGGATGCACCATTAAAGAAAGGAGAAAAAAATAAAGTATTAAGTGAGAATTGATCTCTACTCTTCTAGATGAATAACTCAACATTCAACCAAGTGTACCATTTAACTTTTTTGAAGCATGTGTGCCAGCAAATAATATTAGATCAAATTTAAAAAAAAAAAAAAATATATATATATATATATATATATATATATATATATATATAAAATAATTAGTTTAGTGAAAAGATTATAAGTTTACGTATTCTATATATTAATAATAAAAATTTTACAGCTTAAATTTATATAGTTTAAATTCCGAATGGGTTGCAAACAACATATGAACGAACGAAAGAACGTGCATCATTTCATGTGTGCAACACTTTTAAATAATTCCTGTAATAGCGTAGAAAAAGTTAAAAGTGTTATGAAATAATATAAAAGACAAGAACAATAACTCAAGAACAAGAGCAAATAGAGAGAAGATAGGGAGAGAGAGAAGTATTCTTATTAATACTTGGGGTGATTTACAATGGGGTAAGACCCCTCTATTTATAGGAAGAGGAATGACTTAGCTTCAAGCTAAAACTCTTAGACATTCACTCTAAATAGACTTCTATTTTATAACACTCCCCCTTGAATGTCTATTCAATAATGTGCCTCATAAACCTTAAAACCAAAACCCATTGGGAAAAATTAAAGAAAGGAAAAAGAGTACACATGTTTGAATATGCGCTTATTGGTTGCCTCGTTAAAAACCTTGCAAGGAAAACCCGGTGGGACAAAACCTTGTAAGGGAAAAAGAGTGCAACGCGCCTTAACTCCCCCTGATAAGAACATCAATTTATGTCCTTAAGTCTTCGCATCCCAATCTTGTGAACTAGCTTCTTGAAGGTTGACTTTGGTAGAGATTTTGTGAACAAATCAGCCATATTTTTGCTTGAACGAATCTGTTGAACATTGATATCACCATTCTTTTGAAGATCATGTGTGAAGAATAACATTGGTGAAATATGCTTCGTTCTATCTCCTTTTATGAATCCTCCCTTCAATTGAGCTATACATGCTGCATTGTCTTCATACAAAGTTGTGGGTAGTTTATCACACTTCAAACCACATTTGTCTTGGATATGATGTATTATCGACCTTAACAACACACACTCCCGACTTGCTTCATGAATAGCAATTATCTCGACATGATTAGATGAAGTAGCCACAATTGATTGCTTAGTCGATCGCCAAGATATGGCGGTTTCTCCACAGGTAAACACATAACCCGTTTGAGATCGAGCCTTGTGTGGGTCGGACAAATATCCAGCATCAGCATAACCAACAAGATCCGAGCTGCAATTCTTGCCATAAAATAAGCCCATATCGGTAGTTCCCTTTAGGTACCGCAATATGTGTTCGATCCCATTCCAATGTCTCCTCGTAGGAGCCGAGCTAAATCTTGCTAAGACATTAACTGAAAATGATATGTCAGGTCTTGTAGTATTTGCAAGATACATTAGTGCGCCAATTGCGCTAAGATATGGTACTTCAGGACCAAGTAGCTCTTCATTCCTTTCTTGTGGTCGGAATGGATCTTTGTTCACATCAAGTGATCGAACAACCATCGGTGTACTTAAAGGATATGCTTCATCCATGTAAAACCGTTTCAGTACCTTTTCTGTATAGGTAGATTGATGAACAAAAATTCCGTTTGCCAAATATTCAATTTGCAAACCAAGACATAGTTTAGTCTTTCCGAGATCTTTCATCTCGAATTCATCCTTTAGATAATCAATTGCCTTTTGGAGTTCTTTAGGGGTTCCAATAAGGTTTATGTCATCAACATATACGGCAAGTACAACAAATTCCGATGTTGTTTTCTTTATAAAAACACACGGGCAAATGGCGTCATTTATATAGCCTTCTTTTAACAAGTACTCACTAAGACGATTATACCACATTCGTCCAGATTGCTTTAGACCATACAAGGATCTTTGCAATTTAATTGAGAACATTTCCCGAGATTTTGAATTGTGCGCGTTTGGCACCTTGAGTCCATCGGGAATTTTCATGTATATCTCATTATCAAGTGAGCCATAAAGATAGGCAGTAACTACATCCATTAAGTGCATGTCAAGCTTTTTATGGACAGCAAAACTTATGAGATAACGAAAGGTTATCGCATCCATTACAGGCGAATATGTCTCTTCATAATCGACACCAGGCCTTTGAGAAAAACCTTGTGCAACAAGGCGTGCCTTATATCTTTGTACCTCGTTTTTCTCATTTCTTTTGCGTACAAAGACCCATTTATAGCCGACAGGCTTAACACCATTAGGTGTTTCAACTATAGGGCCAAAAACTTCACGTTTTGCCAGCGAATTCAATTCTGATTGAATTGCTTCTTGCCACTTTGGCCAATCCTGTCTTTTTCGACATTCTTCAACAGATTGAGGTTCGAGATCCTCACATTCTTGCATAATGCTAGATGCTACATTATAAGCAAAGGCATTATCCACCACAATATCCACTCGATTAATATTTGCCTCAATATTAATTGGATTTAGGGATAGTTCCGTATTTTCCAGAGTCTCGGGCTCAATGGATTCTTCATGAATCTCAGAATTTGTTAAATCATGAGATTCTTTCGTGGTGTCATTTTGATCGTTCTTTTTCCTCTTTCTAGGATTTCGATCTTTGGAACCTAATGGTCTGCCACACTTCAGGCGTGCATTCGACTCATTGGATATGACACTAGATGATTGTCCAACAGGGACATCAATACGGATTGGAACATTTTCCGCGGGAATGTGGGATTTCGTTATCCTTTTCAAGTCCGTAAATGCGTCAGGCATTTGATTTGCTATTCTTTGCAAATGGATAATATTTTGTACCTCTCTTTCACAAATAGAGGTATGTGGATCAAGATGAGATAATGATGCATTTTTCCATAAAATTTCCCGTTTGGTTTCACCAACTTCTCCCCCTAATTTTGGGAAAAGTGTCTCATCAAATCGACAGCCTGCAAATCGTGCAGTAAACAAGTCGCCTGTCAATGTTTCGAGGTAGCGAATGATGGAGGGCGATTCAAACCCAACATATATTCCTAACCTTCTTTGCGGACCCATTTTGGTGCGGGATGGCGGTGCAATAGGCACATATACTGCACATCCAAAAATCCTTAAATGGGATATATTGGGTTCATGACCCAAAACCAATTGCAACGGGGAATACTTGTGGTAATTCGTCGGTCTGAGACGAATTAGCATTGCTGCATGTAAGATGGCGTGACCCCATACCGAAGTGGGCAGCCTCGTTCTCATAAGTAATGGCCTTGCAATCAATTGCAGGCGTTTAATTAACGATTCTGCAAGACCGTTTTGAGTGTGAACATGAGCTACAGAATGTTCAACTTTTATCCCGACTGATAAGCAATAATCATTAAATGCTTGGGATGTAAACTCAGCAGCATTATCCAGTCTAATGGACTTGATTGGATTATCTGGAAATTGTGCTTGTAGTCGAATTATTTGTGCCATTAATTTCGCAAACGCAAGGTTGCGTGATGACAACAGGCACACATGAGACCATCTACAGGATGCGTCTATCAAGACCATGAAATACCTAAACGACCCACTAGGTGGGTGAATAGGTCCACAAATGTCCCCTTGTATACGTTCCAGAAACGTGGGTGACTCAATCCCAACCTTTGTTGGTGATGGCCTGATAATCAACTTGCCTTGATAACACGAAGTGCAAGGATATTCATTATTCGAAAGAATTTTGAAATTCTTTAATGGATGCCCATATGAGCTTTCTATAATCCGTCTCATCATGACCGATCCTGGATGTCCCAATCGATCATGCCAAAGTACAAAGGTATTGGAATTAGTAACCCTTTGGTTTACTGTTGAATGTGCCTCAATTGCACTAATTCTTGTCCAATACAGACCACAAGTTAAAGACGGGAATTTCTCAATAACCCTATTTTGGCCGGAGACATTCTTTGTGATGACGATATATTCAAGATTATCTTCATCCATTGTCTCAATATGATAGCCATTCCGGCGTACATCTTTAAAACTCAACAAGTTTCTCTTAGACTTGGAGGAGAACATTGCATTCTCTATGATTAACGTCGTGCCTTTGGGCAGAGTTACAATTGCTCTTCCGGAGCCTTCAATCAATTTACTACTTCCAGATATTGTAGTAACGTTTGCCTTACACATATTTAGTTGAGAGAAATACTTCCTTTCTTTGAGTATTGTATGTGTAGTACATGAATCAATTAGGCAAATACTTTTACAGTTGGATGTTGATCCAAGTTCGCTTTGTGAGATATCCATATTTGCTATCCCATAGTTTGACATACAAAAGAGATACAAGAACATAAGAATAAACAAGTTCAATTCTTTTGTGTCACATAATATTTTCAAAATCTGCTGCTAACAGTTGACTAACAAAATCAGATATGTTATCCATTACTTTGCAGTTTGAAAATTTCAGTTTAAACGTTTTCTTCAGATAATCGATTGTTACTTACAAACAATCGATTGTTGATGATTTTTGAAAAATTCCAGACCTCACTGTTTCAAGACAATCGATTGTTATGCATAGACAATCGATTGTGGATGATTTTTGAAAAACTCGACCTCACTGTTTCAAGACAATCGATTGTTATGCATAGACAATCGATTGTGGATGATTTTTGAAAAATTTCAGATTACACTGTTTAACGACAATCGATTGTTAGACATAGACAATCGATTGTGGGTGATTTTTGAAAAATTCCAGATTACACTGTCTAACGACAATCGATTGTTAGTCAACGACAATCGATTGTTGATCAATTATTTTTCAACTTTAATGCGAAAATAGTTGATAATCGACTAGTTTTTCAGGCTAGTCGATTACCCCCACTGGAAAATAAAAGTTTTATTGATATTTGAGCATATTGAAGATATTCTAAAGAACTACTGCTAACATTGCATCATGAACTAACTAATACGAGCTAATACTAATGACTATTAGTTTATTCACTAACTAATGAACAAAATCAAATAACTCCATCTTCTTTCATCACGGATCCATCGCCGATTAGGTGGTCTATTTTCCCCTCGGGTTGCTCAAAGAAGTCTGCCACATCCAGGTGGGTGATGTCCTCATTGTCGTCATAGACAAAATTTGTTTCAGGGCCTTTTCTCTTTCGAGATGCTTGATAAAGGTCAACCAAGTGTCTTGGTATACGGCAAGTCTTTGACCAGTGCCCTTTCCCACTGCAACGATAACATATAGTTTCTGAACCATTTGCCTTAGGATCTTCATGACCCCGTTTCTGCTTTCGGCGGTTATCTCTCTTTGGGGGTTGACGGACTTCATTGGAATTTCTTCCTTGTCTACGTCCCTGGCTATGACCCCGTTTACGACCATGACCATGGTCCTTTTCATGTTTGGCATAATGAGAGTGCACCTTATCTGCTTCAGGCAGTGGTGTAGACCCAGCGGGTCGATTCTCATGATTTCTCATGAGCAGGTCATTATTTCGCTCAGCCACTAGTAGAAGAGAAATCAGTTCAGAGTACTTTGTAAAGCCTTTCTCTCTGTACTGTTGTTGCAGTACTATATTGGAGGCATGAAACGTTGTAAACGTTTTCTCAAGCATATCATAATCGGAGATATTATCCCCGCATAGCTTCAATTTGGAAGTAATTCTGAACATAGCAGAATTATATTCAGAAACGGACTTAAAGTCCTGGAGCCTCAGATGAGCCCAATCATATCGTGCTTGTGGCAGAGTGACCAACTTCAGGTTGTCATATCTCTCCTTTAAGCCGTTCCACAAGACGAGTGGATCCTTGACGGTGAGATATTCAATCTTCAAACCTTCATCAAGGTGGTGGCGCAAGAAAATCAAGGCCTTCGCACATTCTTGGGTGGATGCTTTTTCTCTATCTTTGATGGTGTCTCCGAGACCCATAGCATCTAAGTGGATTTCAGCATCCAACACCCATGTCATATAGTTCTTGCCCGAAATTTCAAGGGCAACGAACTTTCTTTTTGTAATATCAGACATAATCAAAAATTAAATTAGGAAGAGGAAAATACCTTAGATTTCTCGAGAATGGTTCTTGAGACGGTAGAGTCTCGTGCTGATAACGTGTTATGAAATAATATAAAAGACAAGAACAATAACTCAAGAACAAGAGCAAATAGAGAGAAGATAGGGAGAGAGAGAAGTATTCTTATTAATACTTGGGGTGATTTACAATGGGGTAAGACCCCTCTATTTATAGGAAGAGGAATGACTTAGCTTCAAGCTAAAACTCTTAGACATTCACTCTAAATAGACTTCTATTTTATAACAAAAAGACTATTAAAATATAAAGTACGTAGGATTAGGAGTCATTAAATGATAAGCTATTGACTTAGCGGATTAAAATTACTTTTAAGTGTTAAAGTTGATTGAAAAAATAAATAATTGTGTATTTAAATAAAAATGTTAAAATTAATAATAAACAACTAAAGAATTGAATATACGAAGAGTTTTGTTTTAAAAAGAAATATTTTAGGGATAGAATAGTAAATATTTTGATCAAATTTAAAGTGCTTATAAGCTGAAATTTGATAAGCTGGGGAAGATCAACTTACGACTTTTGGCTTATTTTTGGTTATAAGCACTTAACTTATAAATACTTTTATTTTACCAAACGTATAAATAAGTCAAAAAACGCTTATAACCAATTTGACCAACTTATAAGCTTAGCCAAGCACCCTCTAAGCTAAAATTAGTCTAATATAAAAACAAATTTTGGAGGTAGAGTGTGTGGGATAAAAACTTACATGCATCAAGTATTTATATCAAGATATATTAATTTTAATTTACTTTAATTAAGTAATTTTAATTGATTAAAATAGACAACCATAATCAAGTTTATTAAAAGAACAATCCTATGTACGATATATCCTTAGCTGATATAAAATTTAACAAGAAGTTACACTTTAAAAGATGTAATAATTTACCTTAATATAAATATTAATGTTTATGAATATGATGTAATCATGATTGAGTTTATTATTTAATACATATTGGATGCGAATTAAATTTTACGGTGGGAATGAGATTGTTTCCATGTGGATTAAAATAATGAAAATGGTGGATTTTAGCGTGTGCAGACAAAGCTTGCCAAGAAAGATTCTGTTCGTGGTCGGCAGTTGAATAGAGTATACACTGGACCACCGCTTTTCTTTTATTTGGAGAGTCCTTAAATAACGGGTTTTTTTCTCATTAATAAATGTCAAATGATTTTAGCTTTCCTATGATATTTATTATTTCTTTTGTTTCAATTTAGATAAATTAATTTAATTCACAAAGTTTAAAAAAAATTATTGAAATTTATAATCTTAAAAGTTTAAAGATTAAAAATTTTATGGGGCTATGATATTTATGTGATTATAAAAGATTTTTATTAAGGGTAAAATAGGTAAAATGAGGAGTTTAAAGTTAAATTATTTCTAAATGTAGAAATGTATCATTTATTTTGAAACAGACTAAAAATAAAAGTACCTCATCTAATATGAAACAGAGAAAGTATACAGTTAAACCTCTTTATAATAACATCATTCATTATGAATATTTTTGAATATTATAGCAACGTACTATTATAGAGAACATATCTTATAATTTAACACGAAAATTAGTTCTGGAAGAAGCCTGACTTTTATAATAAAGTGTGATTATGCAGGAATATTATTATAAAGAGGACTGATTCTACAATAAAAGGTTATTAGCAATGATATATTGTAGGAATTTTTACCTCATATAGCAAAGTCAACCCCCTATTTATTCAAAATAAATATCATTTAATTAAATTACCTTCTAGACATACCTTTGATAGGTTATAGCAAATTTTTTAATTTTGGATATATCCTATACTTGAGCCACTTAATACGCTATGTTTTATTTTTCTCTCTCCATCTTCCGATTTTTCTCTATCATACTTACCGCATTTCATACAACTTCTAAACACACATTCAAAATCATGCTCCAAATTATGCTCAAAATCAGAAACCCTCTTCACCCGCACCGCTGCTTCCTCCTTCCCCCAATCTCGGCTTAAACCCTAATCTCCTCTAGATTCTATTCATTTTTTTCTATATTTAGTTTGGTAAGTATTTATTTTTTTTAATTCTTGTTGTTTTTGCTTTTTTACTACGCCTCTACTCACCAAATTTTCTCTAATCAACAGTATCCAAGCATATTCTCACGATGTCTGAGAATAAACCCAGCAAGTTAATTACTAAAGGTATACCCACTAAAATTCTCAATTTTAATGTGCCCTGTTTCTCTTTACAAATCACTCAAGGGGAATTTGATGCAGGTATAACCAACAATTTGGCATTGGAGAAGACAACAAAATCTCGACCCGAAATTTCAAACAAACGCAAGTCGAGAAATCATTGAAGGAAACAAGACTTCCTATTGCGGAAAAGAGGAAAAAATATATTTCTCCAGCTTTATTTGCCAAGTGGAAGGAGGTTGAAGCAAGTAAAAGCTCGGATACACTTGTAGAAAAGGTATTTTATGATGTATTCATATGTATTTATATGTATACAACGGTTGAGGTCTCTGTTCAAAAAGGATATTCAATGTATTTTTGTACTAATAGAATTTAATAATACAGATTTGTCAGTTGTATTATGATGTATTCTAATAGTTGTATTTATAAAGATTTTCACGTTAATTGTATTCATATGTATTTATAGGTGTTAGATGTATTCATATGTATTTATAGTTGTCAGTTGTATTCATATTTGTCAGTTATATTCATATGTATTTATAGTTGCCAGTTGTATTCATATGTATTCATGTCAGTGGACTTATGAAAAATGTGTTGTATTCATTTCAGTTGTATTATGTTCAGTTTACTATGAAAATATGTGTTGTATTAAGTTGATTTTAGTTATATTCACATGTATTCATGTCAGTTGTATTTATGAAATATGTATTGTATTCAGTTGTATTTATATGTATTTTACCTTTGTTAAATGCACAGAATTAAGCTGTTTGTGAAAAAATAGCCTATATTTGCACTGCATATAAGTGTATATACTAACACTAACATATTCTCTAAGCTAAAGAAAATCTTTCTCCAGAGCAGTACAACTAACTGGTTAATATTTCTTTTGAAATTTCCTTCAAATGAAATGTTGTGAAGTCCAACATCAACTCTTCAGATGCTTCATAACTCTACAGTTAGAAGGAACTCCTGACAATGTATTTGCTATACACGTCAATGGTACTTCATTATCTTTCTCAATAAGGGAGTTTGCGCTTATGACTGGTCTGAAATGTGTTGGTAACAATGCTGATTTTAAGTTTAGTAAAAATGTTCCTAACCGGCTTATTGAAACGTACTTTGGAGGTGCCAATCTTGTCAAGAAGGAACATTTAACGAAATGTTTTGCTGACAATAACTGGGTTCACGACAACGATGGTGATGCATTGAAGACAACATTGTTGTATTTCATACACATCTTCATTTTTTCATCCGAGAAGAACATCACATCCATACCCAGGCTATATTTTAACTTGGTCGAGAGTGGGCACTATTCTGAATATCCATGGGGTTTAAAAGCATTTGAAATGCTAACAAAATCTATTAGCAAGAAGATGGATGCTTAAAAGAAGTATTACAGGATAGCCAGGATGTCCCTAGCTATACAAGTATGATTTTATGAGTGCTGTTCAAATGTTGATCCCAAAATTGCACTTCGAGTTGATAGCGTGGTCTCCAAAATACTCAATTGGAGAACCACTGGAAATCAACCAAACTTTGCTTATCTGATGAACACATGTTTAATGACAAGGGAAACATGGTAATATACAATTTGTATCGTGGCTACTTTACAATTTACTAATCATTAATGCTGCATACAGTTTCATACATCTGCATACAGCTGAATACAATTGTTGCTATTATCATTAGTACTACTGCATATTTGGTTAATTGAAACTTAAATAAAGTTGTTGCTGCCTTCATCAATACAGTTGAATACAGTTGCATATGATTTAGTAATCATTACTGTTGCCTTCATTTGAATTCAAATTATATTTTGATTCCAGTATTAAAATACATCCATTGTATTAACACTTTGATTGTATTTCGTTTTTCAGATTGTTTACAAGGAGATCCATCCAACTGATATAGAGCTTGTCATTATGTAGATTCCTCCAGTAGGCCTTGTTGTTGAGAACAATCCGACTCCTACTCATTCAAACAACTCGGCAGAGGATTCAGATGACTTTTCTCCTACACCTGATCTCTAGTGTAAGAAGAAATATGCTGCAAGTGTTGGTCCATCTTCATCACTGCCCCATAAAAAGCGCAAGGAACATAATATTCATCCCTCAAATACACCTCCAGTTGGTGTATCTGAAATTGCACAAAATGTTTTGCATCACAATCAGCTGGAAGATTCTAAAAATGAAGTATCTTCTTTGAGGAAAGACCTAAATTCATTCAAAGAATACGTAAGTTTTTCATCACATTAAACATTACAGTTTATGTCACGACCCCGACCCCATTTGTCAGGGCTCCCAACACATTGCTAGGCAAGCCCAACCAATTATCAATCACAACCCCCTTCTTATAGAGCTCATTACCAATTAATAGATTTTAAATACCAATTTAACATAAATAGAAGTATGAAACAGTAGATAAAATATGCAAAAATCATAATAACATCACTACATAGCCCACCGTTCCGGTGTCACAAGTCAAGAGCCTCTATTACAATATTTAAATAGCCTAATACAGAGATAGTCTAAGAATGCTGAAAAGTAAAAGATAGAAGGAGAAATCGGGTCTGCGGACGTCATGCAGCTACCTCGATGACTCAGGTAAATGCTGAACAACAAGAAAACTCTCAATATAGCTCGGGAACATCTGGATCTGCACACAAGGTGTATGGAGTAATGTGAGTACTCCGACCCAGTGAATAATAATAATAAAGAAATAATAGTTGACAGTATCAAAACATATAAAGGCACTAAGCAGTTCTATATCAAAGAAGTAAAATAGTGAAGAAATGAAGTGAAATCCCTTTAGGTCCGGTAAAATATGTAGCTTATCAGGTAATTAACAAGTATAAATTCTCTCCTCGAGCACAATATCTATTAATTTGTACTTACCCTCAATAGTCAATCCATATGTATCTTGCAATAACCGAAATCAAAATAACCGCTGCGGCGTGCAGCCCGATCCGTACATCATTGTGGCGCACAACTTGATCCAAATAAATAGTCGACTTTGCTCACTAGGGGTGTGCAGAATCTGGCAAGGGCTCCTTCAGGCCAAGCGCTATATTGCTGCGGCCGCAGCCTGATCCACATAAATATTTGCTATGGCGTGCAACCCGATCCATATAAGCTTTTGTTGCGGCGTGCAGCCCGATCCACAAAATATTTGCTGCGACGTGCAGCCCGATCGATAACATATATAACATCCTCACTATTGGGTTCTCAACACCTCTCAATCATTATACTGATAGCCTCTCGGGCACAATAATAAAAGGTAGGGATCTCAGCCCACATATTTCTCTCATTTAGGATTAGCATTGAACAAACTGGTTCACATTGTTTAACCAACTAGAAACATCACTGAGGATATGACTTTAACAAGTAAAGTGAGGAGAATCAGTCAAAATGCCCCTAAGGGTTCTACAGGTCACCACAAGGCCCCAAACATGTAAATTAGCCCAAATCATAATGATAAGAAATAAGTCTCCGTCAAAACGCGGTAAAATTATCAGTTAGGACGGACCAAGTTACAATCCCCAGTAGTATTAGACACTACGTTCACATACAGCGTGTGTCTCTCCTCAACATAACACTACGTTATGCAAATCCGGAGTTTCAAACCCTCAGGACATCATTTACAATCATTACTCACCTCGAACCGGCTAAAGCTCTAGCTCGCTATGCCTTTGCCTATAAAATCGACCTCCTCACGCGTCGAATCTGACCAAAACCAGAACGAATACGTCACAATATTCTAAGAGAGCAAAACCCAGGCGAAAACAATCGAAAAATATCAAAAATCCTGAAGTTAGCAAAACCCGAGCCCCGGGCCCACTTATCGAAACTCAGAAATTATAACATCAACGGGTTCCTTATCTTGCCACGAGTTCATACATATCAAAATTTTTCAAATCCGACCTCAAACGTCTCTTCAAATCCCAATTTAGAATTTCAAAATTCCAAATCCTGGTTCTTCCATTTCTAGCTACATTTCCATGAATTTCTAGGTTAATTTCACAATATAATCACATTTTTTTGTTCATGTAACTTACCTCCAATCAATTCTCCTTTAATCCCTCTTCAATTTCTCTCAAACAAACTCTCAAATACTCAATTGTGGGGGAAAAATGGCTAAAACTCGCAGATGAAATGTTTATAACCTTCTGTCCGGTTTTCTGAACTTCCTTCTATGCGATCGCGGCCCCAGGCTCGCGATCACGAAAGGAAATATTCCAAGACCTCAAAATAGACTATGTGAACGCAATTAATGCACCACGAATGCAATCCTTCAACTTCCACAACTATGTGAATGCATCCCACTTCATGCGAACGCGAAGAACAATCTTACTTGGACTCCAAAGCCTTCTACGCGAACGCGGACCATCACCCGCGAACGCGAAGCACCTGCAGCTTACACTCCATGAATGCGAAGCACCAAAAGCGAACATGAAGACAAATCTCAGGCCTTCCCAAAATCCCTCTACGCTATCGCGAGGGGCCTCACGCGATCGCGAAGGCCAAACGTTGCCTGCAACTGCTGCTGCATTTTCTGTAATTCCTTAAGTCTCAAAAGTTTCTATTAGCCATCCAAAATCACCCTGAGGCCCCCGGTACCTCAACTAAAAGCACCAACATATCCTAAGATCTCATTCCAACTTATTCCAATCATCAAAACACCTCAAAGAACACTAAATCCACCAATTTACATCAAATTCAAGCGTAAGTTTTCTAAAACCTTCCGAAACACAATTTTGATTAAAAACCCAACCAAACGACGTCTGAATGACCTGAAATTTTGCACACACATCCAAAATCACATAATGAAACTACAACTCTCGTAATTCCATTCTGAACCTTGGATAAAACTCCTACCTATCAACCGAAAATCTCCAAAATACTAACTTCGCCAATTCAAGCCTAATTCTACACCGGACTTCCAAACCCACTTGCGATCGCCCTCCTAAGTCACAAATCACCTCCCGAAGCTAACCAAACCATCGAAACTGAAATCCGAGCCCTCTAACTCATACGTCAATGTTTGATTGACTTTTTCAACTTAAGCCTTCTTAAAAAAGACTAAGTGCCTCATTTTTATCAAAACCACTCCAAACGCAAACCAATCTACTTGACCACATAAAACATGGATAAAGAAGCAGAAATAGGGGAAAATGGAGTGGTATCTCATGAGATGACTGGCGGGTCATCACATCCTCCCCAACTTAAATAAACGTTCATCCTCAAAAGTGTCAAGAAACATACCTGAAGTCTCAAACAAGTGAGGATATCTACTCCGCATCTCCTGCTCGGTCTCCCAGGTAGCCTCCTCCACGGGCCGACCTCTCCATTGCACCTTCACTGAAGCTATATTCTTTGATCTCAAGTTTCAAAAGTTGGCGACACAAAATAGCCACTGGCTCAACAGCAAAGGTCAAATCATCATCCAACTGAACCGTGCTGAAGTCCAAAACATGAGACGGGTCTCCAGCATACTTTCGGAGCATACAAACATGAAATACCGGATGCACGCTCGACAAGCTGGGTGGCAAAGTAAGCATATAAGCCACTTCCCAAATCCTCCTAAGTACCTCAAAAGGCCCAATGAACTGCGGACTCAACTTCCCTTTATTTCAAAATCTTATAACACCCTTCATGGGCGAAACATTTAGCAAGACCTTCTCACCAACCATGTAGGACACATCTCGAACCTTCCGGTCCGCATAACTCTTTTGATGAGACTGCATTGTACAAAGCCTCTTCTGAATTACCTTTACCTTCTCTAAGGCCTCCTAAACCAAATCTGTCCCAAATAACCTAGCCTCCCTGGGCTTGAACCAACCAACTGGAGATCTACATTGTCTCCCATACAAAGTCTCATACGGAGCCATCTGAATACTCGAGTAGTAGTTGTTGTTGTAGGCAAACTGTGCAAGCAACAAAAGATCATCCCATGTACCTCCAAAATCAATAACATAAGCACACAACATTTCCTGTAATATCTGAATAGTACGCTCAGACTCTCCGTCCGTCTGAGGATGAAACGTTATGGTCAACTCTACCTGAGTACCCAACTTTCTTTGCACAGCTCTCTAAAACTGTGAAGTAAACAGAGTACCTCTATTTGAGATGATGGAAGCTGGCACACCATGCAACCGAACAATTTCCCGGATATAAGTCCCTGCCCGCCGCTCGGAAGAATAGGTAGTACACACCGGAATGAAGTGCGCGAACATGGTCAGCCGATCAGCAATCATCCAAATAACATCAAACTTCTTCAAATTCTGTGGAAGTCCAACAACAAAGTCCATAGTGATCCTCTCCCACTTCCACTCGGGAATAACCATCTACTGGAAGAAGCCACCCGGTCTATAATGCTTATATTTCACATGCTGACAATTGAGACACCGAGCTACAAATCCCAGAATATATTTTTTCATTTTTCTCCTCCAATAGTGCTGCCTCAAATCATGATACATCTTCACTGCACCCGGATGAATAAAATATCGCGAGCTATGGGCCTCCTTCAAAATCAACTCTCTAAGCCCATCCATATTGGCAAACAGATGCGTCCCTGTATCCTCAATACACCATCATCGTCACATCTCTGGCATCATCATGCTAAAATCTGTCCTTAAGGACAAGCAAATGTGTATCGTCATACTGGCGCTCTCTTATGCGATCATATAAGTAAGACCAAGACACCACACAAGCCAACACCCGACTGGACTCCGAGATATCTAATCTCACAAATCGATTGGCCAAGGCCTGAACATCAATTGAAAGGGGTCTCTCCCCAACTGGAATATACACCAAACTCCCCATACTCACTGCCTTTCCGCTCAAAGCATCGGACACTACATTGGCCTTTCCCGGATGATACATAATAGTAATATCATATCGTTAAGCAACTCTAGCCATCTCCGTTGCCTCAAAATAAGATCCTTTTGCTTAAACAAATGTTGAAGACTGCGATGATCGGTGAATACCTCGCAAGATATGCCATACAAGTAATGCCTCCAAATCTTGAATGCATGAACTATGGCAGCCAACTCCAAATCATGAACAGGGTAGTTCTTCTCGTAGGGCTTCAACTGACGAGAAACATAAGCAATAACTCTACCCTTATGCATTAATACACAACTAATCCCAACTCTTAAAGCATCATAATATACGGTATATGAACCTGAAGCTGATGGAAAAACCAACACTAGAGCTGTGGTTAAGGTTATCTTGAGCTTCTGAAAGATCTCCTCATACTTGTCCGACCATACAAATGGAGCGCCCTTCTGAGTCAACTTAGTCAAGGGCGACGAATGGATGAAATCCCTAAACAAATTGGTGATAATAGCCTGCCAACCCAAGAAAACTACGAATCTCTGTGGTTAAGGATGGTCTAAGCAAACTCTACGCTTCTATCTTCTTTGGATCAACCTGAATACCCTCGCTGGACACCATGTGTCCCAAGAAAGCCAATGAACCGACCCAAAACTCACACTTGGAGAACTTTTCATAAAGATTCTCCTCCTCAATCTCTGCAATACAACTCGTAAATGCTCCGCGTGCTCCTCTTAACTACGTGAGTACACCAGAATATCATCAATGAATACGATAACAAACGAATCCAAATAAGGTCGAAATATACTGCTTATCAAATGAATGAATGTTGCTGGGGCATTAGTCGGCCCGAAAGACATGACAAGAAACTCGTAGTGACTGTATCTAGTCCTGAAAGCAGTCTTAGGAATATTTGAATCCCTGATCTTCAACTGGTGATAGCCCGAACGGAGATCAATCTTGGAGAAAATAAATCATCTATGCGAGGCAGGGGATACATGTTCTTTATAGTTACTTTGTAAAATTGCCTGTAATAAATGCACATCCTCATTATGCTATCCTTCTTCTTCACAAACAAAACCGGCACATCCCACGGTGACACACTAGGCCGAATAAACCCTCTATCTAGTAGTTCTTGAAGTTGCTCCTTCAATTCTTTCAACTATGCTGGTGCCATACTATATGTCGGAATAGAAATGGGCTGAGTGCGTGACACCAGGTCAATATTAAAATCAATCTTTGTCTGATGGCACGCCCGACAGGTCTGTAGGACATTTATCGTGAAAATCCCTCACAATTGGGACATAATCAATACTAGGAGTTTTAGATCCAATAACCTGCATAAAAGCTAGATATGAAAAACAACCTTTCCCAACCTTGCGTTGGGCCTTCAAGAAAGATATCACTCTACTTGGAACACAATCAGTCATACCACGCCACTCGATCGGCGGTACACCTGGTACAACCAAAGTGACTGTCTTAGCATGACAGTCTAGAATAACACGAAATAGAGATAACAAATCCATGCCCAAAATCATATCAAGGTCCACATGCTCAATAGCAATAGATCAACTCGGGTCTCCAGACCCCCAATAGTCACCAAACATGATCGGTACACACGGTCTACAATAATAGTATCACTCATCGGGGTGAATGTATGAACAGGTAAAGCAAGAAACTCTTGGAACGTACCCAACTAATGAGCAAAATATGAGGACATATAAGAATAGGTGGAACCGGGATCAAATAATATAGAGGCATCTCTGTGACAGACTGAAACAATACCTGTAATGATAGCATCTGTCCTGCCTGGAATGGCATAGAAATAAGCCTAGCCACCGCCTGATCGACCTTCCCCTTTGGTGCAACCTCTGGCTGCCTGACCTCCACCCTTAGCTGGCTGGGCTGGTGGTGTAGCAACTGGTGCATAAGTCGAGGGCTAACCCCTCTGCTGAGACTGACATCACGAAGTCGAGGACACTGACTCCTCATATGCCCAAATTCTCCTCACTCGTAATAACTCCTCGGTGCTGGAGATGGTAACTGAAGGGGAACCCTGGCACCAGAATGACCAGTAGAAGGACCTGCCATGGAAGAATCATGCACTGATGGGGCACAAGATGAACATAGAGATAGGAGGGCGATAAGTGAAGACTGGCCCTATTGAGATCCATGATAATCACGACCTGATGAATTCTCCACGATACTCTGGGCGGGCCGACTGAGAAAGCTTGGAAGAACAACCTCTACCCTGTTAGAACTGGCCCCTCGAAAGAGCACTATTGAAACTGCCAGAACCTCAAGCCTTTTGGCCTCCCTCTCCTCTCGATCCTGATGGCGAACCATCTCAATCTCACGAGCGATATCAACCACCTCCTCGAATGTAGCACCCCAGACTCTCTCTCTAGTCATCAAGATACGGAGATGGTAGTTAAGGCCATTAATAAATCTCCTGATCCTCTCACGATCGGTCGGAACCATCCGAACGGCATGATGAGCCAATTCAGAATACCTCGCCTCATACTGAGACAGAGTCATATCCCCTTACTTTAGCCACTCAAACTTCCTACGCAGCTCCTCCCCGCGAGACTACGGTACATACTTCTCCAAGAAGAGAGTGGAGAACTCCTGCCAAGTAAGGGGCGATGCACCAACCGGCCTACACCTCTCATACGCCTCCCACCAAGTGAAGGCAGCCCCGGTAAACTGAAAGATGGTAAATGCCACACCGCTAGTCTTAACAATCCCTGCTGTATGGAGCATCCGCTGACACTTGTCAAGAAAACATGGGCATCTTCGCCCTCAGCACCACTGAATGACGAAGGCTGGAGTCTACCAAACCTCTCAAGATGATGCGACTTATCATTTGGCATAACTGGTACTATGAACTCCTAAGCTGGTGCAACTGGCTGAGCTGGAGGTGCCCCCGATGTCTGTAACCCCTACAAAACCTGCTCAGGTATGCAAGCAGCGGGGGTCTGATTGCCTCTGCCGACCTGTGAAGTAGCTGCTGCTGTAGTGGCTGAAACTGCCTGAGCTAGGCGAGTGCAAACTGTCAAGATCTGTGCCAAGGTCTCCTGTAGACCCGGAATCACGATGGGTACATCTGGTGCTTGAATTGGTGTTGCTGCTGGAGCCTGATTCAGAGTTGGGGCAGCTGGTGGATCAACAAGTGCTGCCCTCACTATCCACCAGCTGCTGCCCTCACTACTCTGCCTCTGCCACGCCCATGAGTGTGACCACGACCTCTAGTTGCCTCACTGGGTGGCACTGGTGGTTGTCCACCTCATCCAGTAGCACGAGTCCTCACCATCTGCGAGAGAATAGAATAATAGAAGTTTAGTTCTCGGTTCAACAAAGTCGTACGACAAGAATTTCAAGAATATGAAGTTTTTCCTAAAGGTTCTGTAGCCTCTCGATGTTTTTCCTAAAGAATTTAAAAAATATGAAGTTGGTATCGATTCGCGAGAATCTACTAAGCCGGCTCATGACCCGCAAGAACTATGTAACCCAGGCTCTGATACCAACTTGCCACGACCCCTACCCCGATCGTGATGACGTCCCACACATTGCTAGGCAAGCCTGATCAATTATCAATCATTCCCCCTTTCTTATAGAGTTCATTACCAATTAACAGAGTTTAAATACCAATTTAACATAAATAGAAGTCTGAAACAGTAGATAAAATGTGCACAAGTCATAATAACATCATTACATAGCCCATCGATCCGGTGTCACAAGTCAAGAGCCTCTATTACAATATTTAAATAGCCTAATACAGATATAGTCTAAGAATGTTGAAAAGTAAAAGATAGAAGGAGAAATTGGGTCTCCGGACGCCATGCAGCTACCTCGATGACTCCGGTAAATGCTGAACAGCAAGAAAACTCTCAATATGGCTCGGGAGCACCTGGATCTGCACACAAGGTGCAGGGAGTAATGTGAGTACTTCGACACAGTGAATAATAATCATATATAATGGCTGGCAATATGAAAACACGTAAAGGTACTAAGCAATTCTATATCAAAGAAGTAAAATAACATAAAGCAGTAAAATAGTGAAGAAATCAAGTAAAATTCCTTTAAATCCGGTAAAACAGGTAGCTTTTCAAGTAATTAACAAGTATACCACTCTTCGAGCACAGTATCCATTATGGTTGTGGTATGATTTTTGGTTTGTTCATTGGAAGCCTAATGTTCATACTGGAAAAACCAAAATGGATTGTCAACTTTGCTGAAGATGTTGCTCAAGAAATCGCTGCCAAGAAACGAAGAAGGCAAAAGAAGAGACATCAAAGACATTAGACATGGTTTAAGAATGAATTAGCAATTTACCAGGTATGCATTAAAATATTTACATATAGCAATTTACCAGGTATGCATTAAAATATTTACATCAATTGTTTTCCTTCTTCCAAAGGACATAGGAAAGTTATTTCTGTTTATAAGGATACAAGCCATTTAATTCTAATGTCCTCTCTATTCTTATTTGGTATCTGCAGATGTTGCTGAAGATTTGGACAAGTTTATATATATACTATTTTCCTTAGTAATAGTTGGTGTTGTTGTTCTGCCAAATAGCAATGTATGTATCTGTTTCTTTACTTTATGCCCATGGACATGGTTGCCAAATACATATATGTTATTTCTATAGTTTTATGACAAATAAGAATTAAGCTTTAAACTAAACATCCTCTAAAGGATAGAAACTTCAATTCACATGCTGTATAAGAGTTAATTATTTCAACTGGTCATCTTAATTGTACCATTATTGCAGTAAAATCAACAAAATTTTGTCACGCTAAAATTTAACTGAACTTGCTCTACTTGGTCATCCGAATTGTACCGAAATCAAAATAGTCGCTGCGATCCGTATATCACTGTAGCGCACAGCTCGATTCATATAAATAGTCGATTGCGCTCATTGGGGGTGTGCAGACTCCGGCAGGGGCTCCTTCAACCCAAGCGCTATATTGTTACGGCGCACAGCCCGATCCACATAAACATTCACTGCGGTGAGCAGTCCGATCCATGTAAGCTTTTGCTGGGTCATGCAGCCCGTATCCATATAAACATTTGCTGCAGCGTGCAGCCTGATCCATACATATATAACATCCTCACTGTTGGGTTCTCAACCCATCTCAGTCATTATACTCACGGTCTCTCAGGTACAATAATAAAAGGTAGGGATCTCAGCCCACATATTTCTCTCATTTAGGATTAGCATTGACAAAACCGGTTCACATTTTTTAACCAAATAGAAACATGACTGAGGATATGATTTTTAACAAGTAAAGTGAGGAGAATAAGTCAAAATGCTCCTAAGGGTTCTACAGGTCAGCACACGGCCTCAAACATAGCAATTAGCCCAAATCAAAATGATAACAAGAAAGTCTTAGTCAAAACACGGTAAAATCATCAGTCAGAACGGACATAGTCACAATCCTCAGTAGTATTAGACCCCATGCTCATCATCCAACACGTGTCTCACCTCAACGTAGCACTACGTTGTGAAAATCCGAGGTTTCAAACCCTCAGGACATCATTTACAATCATTACTCACCTCAAACCGGCTAAAGCTCTAGCTCGCTATACCTTTGCATATCAAATCGGCCTCCTCGCGCATTGAATCTGACCAAAAACAGAACGAATACGTCACAGTATGCTAAGGGAACAAAACTCAAGCGAAAACAATCGAAAAATATCAAAAATCCAGAAATTAGCAAAATCCAAGCCCCGGGACCACTTCTTGAAACTAAGAAATTTTAATATAAACAGGTTCCTTATCTCGCTACGAGTTCAAACATATCAAAAGTTCTCAAATCCGACCTCAAATGGCCCTTCAAATCCCAATTTAATATTTCAACATTCCAAGCCCTAGTTCTTCCATTTTAAGCTAAATTTTCATGAATTTCTAGGTTAATTCACAATAGAATCATGTTTTTTGGTTCATGAAACTTACCTCCAATCAATTATCCTTGAATCCCTCTTCAATTTCTCTTAAAGAGCTCTCAAATGCTTAACTGTTGGGAAAAATGGCTAAAACTCGCGGATGAAATCTTTATAACCTTTAGCCTAGTCTTTTGAACTCCCTTCTATGTGATCGCAACCCTAGGCTCGTGATCGCGAAGGGAAATATTCCAAGACCTCAAAAATGAACTATGCGAACACGACCCATGTACCCCGAACGCGATGCTTCAACTTCCACAACTACGCGAATGCATCCAACTTCATGCGAACGCGAAGAACAATCTTACCTAGACTCCAAAGCCTTCAACGCGAACGCACACCATCACCCGGGAACGCGAAGCACCTGCAGCTCACACTCCACGAATGCGAAGCACCAAACGCGAATGCGAAGACAAATCTCAGGCCTTCCTAAAATCCCTCTATGTGATCACGAGGGATCTCACGCGATCGCAAAGGCCAAACATTGCCTGCAACTGGTGTTGCATTTTCTACAATTCCTTAAGTCTCAAAACTTCCTGTTAGCCATCCAAAATCACCCTGAGGCCCCCGGGACCTCAATTAAAAGTACCAACTCATCCTAAAACCTTATTCAAACTTATTCCAATCATCACAATACCTCAAACAACACCAAATCCAATTTACATCGAATTCAAGCCTAAGTTTTTTAAAAACTTTCGAAACACGCTTTTGATCAAAAATCCAACCAAACCACGTCTGAATGACCTGAAATTTTGCACACACATCCCAAACCACATAACAAAATTATAAAAGTTCTTGGAATTCCATTCCGACCCTCGGATCAAAATCTCACCTATCAACCGGAAATCACCAAAATACTAACTTTGCCAATTCACGCCTAATTCTATACCGGAACTTCAAACCCACTTTCGATCACCCTCCTAAGTCAAAAATCACCTCCCAAAGTTAACAAAACTATATAAACTCACATCCGAGACCTCTAACTCATAAGTCAATGTCCGGTTGACTTTTCCGACTTAAGCCTTCTTAAAAGAGACAAAGTGTCTCATTTTTTGTCAAAACCACTCCAAACGAAAACCAATCTACTTGACCATATAAAACACGGATAACGAAGCATAAAGAAGCAAAAATAGGGAAAAATAGAGCGATAACTCATGAGACGACTAGCCGGTTATCACAGTTTAGTGCTTAATATTCGTATGTGTACAAAGGCACCTTTCTAATTATTTCTGTCTTGCTAAGGTTGTGGGCAAATATAAGTCTCTAAGATCATTGATCGATGATAAATTTAAGATGCTTGCTGGCCATCTTCAACACAATCAGCAAAAAGAAAGCTTACACCAGAGAAAGGAAACCACAAGGACACGCGATGATGGTATTGAATTGCCATATAGAGCCAACTTGCAATATATTCCAAAAGGTCACAGATCGACTGATACACTAGTCACCGATAATATTGAAGTTTAACATTTTTTAACCTCTTTAGTATATGTTTAGATCTTCTGTTTGCTCTTGTTCTGATTAATCATATATATAAAAAAATTATAACATTGTGAAATACAAGTATATATAGAATAATTCAGTATTTTAAATTATATTAATCCTATATGCATCTGTATTTCTGTTGTAATATATAAGAAGATTCAATGAACATACTTCTAACATGTATTCAGATGTATTTGTAAACATGTATTCAGATATATTCATTGAACATACTTCTAAGTTATCTAAGTAAGACATGAATTCAGATGTATCTAAGTAAGACATGTATTCTGATGCATTCTACTATATTTTCAAAGTTATCAGTAGTTTGTAATTAACATATGTATTACAGTAATATGTATTTAATTGACTCATTAGTATTGAATATAATGTATTTAATTGAATCTCTATGATGTACTTAACTGCCTCTTTATTCATGAATTTCTGTTGTAATACATCAAATTCAAATGTATTTTTCTGTATCGGCTGTAATTAGTTGTATTCAGTTTTCTTTGAACATACTTCTAACAATGATGCATACGAATAATAGAATACAGTGTTTAATGCTCCTTGTGCGGAGACAAAAGTGGAGGGGTATACTACATAAGAGGTGTCGTGCAACTTGCCACCCATAGGCAAAGAGGGTGTATCTATAGATTACTATGTATCTCAATTTGAGTTGGATGACAACTTTCTTCCCAGTCAAATTCTAAAAACTAGAATTGTGATACACAACAGTGCAAAAAAGTTGCATCAACCCTAGTACCATCTCATAGGAATCGGCGACCAAGTAGATGGTATTCTTCGCCTTACGAGTCTAACTTTGACTCCGCAGGTTAGTGTTTTATAAATTAATTATCTACTTCCCCATGGTTTTTACAATTAAAATTCTCTATACATGAATTCAATGAACAGCAGGTACCTTAGTAAAGTTGACCACATTTTTAAAAAAAGACACCCATTTGAGGATGATTCAATAATAGGGCCGCACCCTACATTAATCATTCAGGAATACGAAAAATGGGTTCGTGATGTTCTTCTTGATAGACATTAGTAGAAGTGAGTGTTTTCCCAGTATTTCTATTACGTATTTATATTTTTAAAAATGGCTATAATTTCTTTTTTATATTATACTTGTAGAAGTAATTTGGAAGATCATTACAAGAAGAACAAGTCAACACTTCCTTTACCATTGGATTTTGGAGTTGATCAAGTCAATTCAAAAAATCTTTTAATGGTAAACTATGGGATGGCAATTTAAGTTTTATTCCTTCCAACTCTACTATAATTCATTTTTTTAGTATTGATTTGTCTAATTATATAATTCACAGATTGAGCTCTAACCCAAATTTGTCTTATATTACTTTGATGTACTCAATTGTATGCATATGTTACTAATAAAGCTACTGTATCTAATTGTATTCAAAAGTATTTTAACATTTTATTAGCTGGAAATCAACATGTTTTTAACTAAATCAGTATGATGAATTTAATGGCATCATTATTTCTGAAGTACTTCTGTATTTTAATGTATTCTACTGTATTTTCAAAATTATCAGTAGTTTGTAGCTAATATATGTATTACAGTAATATGTATTTAATTGACTCATTAGATTTGAATAATATGTATTTAACTGAATCTCTATGATGTACTTAATTTCCACTTTATTCATCAATTTATATTGTAATAAAGCAAATTCATATGTATTTTTTTTGTATTCGGCTGTATTATTAAGTTGTATTCAGTTGTATTCTTTAATTTGTATCTTTCTGTATTCAGCTATATTCAGCTGTATTTTTCTGTATTCAGTTGTATTATTTATTAATATGTGTGATGTATTGGACTAACACTATGTAATTAAATTTGTGTATAACATATTGACGTCATATTCTACTATCTGAGAAAGAAGGAAAAGTACAACCAAACAAGCAACTTCAAGTATACAATTATTGATTGTATATTCAAGATAAGAATCGTTGAAATCTTTGACACGTATGCTGATAGAGATAGTAATGCTAATGTAGCCAAAGAAGAGGATGTGGTATGTGAGTACATAATGGGCTACAAATTGCTAGCTAATGTACCTCGGCATGTTTTCGACAGTGTCATGATACTGGTCAACTTGAAGGACAAACTACACTGGATATTGGCTATTGTCTCATTCAAAGAGAGATATATCAAAGTGTATGACTTATACATATCTGCAAATCATGATGCCTATGTAACTTCTGAGATAGATAAATTTGCTAAGTTTGTACCTCTGTATATATCAATCAGTGGCTTTTACCGATATAGTCAAGACATAGATTGGTCTACTTACTCAACATACACTAACAAGTCACATACTGATCCCTTTGAAGTTATTTTCGTATAAAATCTGCCTCAACAGAAAGCTGGGAACATGTATGTATTCAATCATCATTCTTGTATCATTTTCAAAATCTAATTGTATGAATTATTAATTATTTCAATCAATATTTTTCAGGGATTGTGGGGTGCATGTTATGGTATACACGGAGTTTTTGAGCACTCTTGGTGAGATTTCACAAATAACATTTGATTCTAATCTACTCTGTCAAAGATATGATGTTTTCCTCTGGGACTATGCTATGCGTAAGATAGATATTGATGCCATAAGCGAGAATGAAGCACCCTCAAAGATTGCTAGGCAAATCACAGTGTCAGATTCTAAGTTGCAAATAGTGTTGTTAGGATTTATGCCCGTCACTAGAGGGGGGGTGAATAGTGCGGCACGAGAATATTGATAAATATTGCGGAATTAAAAATTGCAGGAATAAAATAAATTCGGTAATAAAAATAGCAAGGAAAGAACACACCGAATTTATCCTGGTTCACCACAATTTGTGGTTAGTCCAGTCCCCGAGAGACTCTTTCGAGATTCACTAACTACGTTAAGCTTACGGGTGCCTAACAAATCGTTACACTTGCTCGTAAATGTACACTCTACAAGACTTCAACTTGCTCGAGGATACCGCACCTCAAGACTTCAACCTTGCTCGTGGATACCGCACCACAAGACTTCAACCACTAAGACTTAGGGTACTTAGCGAACCCGACAATCAATGAGAAGATATGTTCTTCTCAAACACCTTTCTCTTGTACAACAAGAACTCTCTCTAAAGAGTAGATAAAGAGATACAAATTTAGCTCGATGAACAACTCAAAGTTGTCTCTCAAATGGCTCAACAAAAGCTCTAAAATGATGCTCAAATAATGTCAATATGTATATCAATATTGGGAGGTGTTGTGTGTCTAAAATCAGCTCAAAGACCTCTTTTTATAGGTGAAAAATGGTGTATGTCCGTTGCTTAATTGGCAATCAATCATGCTGATTTTGTGCCCAGATAATCGATTATTCACAATCTGATAATCGATTATTCTCCAACGTTCAGAAAATCAGAAGCCGATTTTCTGCTGAATAATCGATTATCTGATACGGCATAATCGATTATTCTGAGGCAGATTTGGAAACTTACTTCAAAAACCATTTTGGTTAAGATGAAAACTTTAACATCATTTTGTTTGAAATATTTAAAATGTGTTTATGATAAATATGATTTAATAAAATATGTTTATGATAAATATGATTTAATAAGATGATTTTATGCATATTTATGATGACCTATGTTGAGCCAAAAGACGAGATAACTTAAGCGTTGCTCTTACATTTGTTCTACCTAACGACCTACGCCTTGGGTTTTCGGTCTTGAACATTTGAGCTCGTCTTTGGCTTTTCCATTGCAATCCGTTCATCAATATGCTTCTAGGCATTCAAGCTTGATTGTTTGTCATATAATATCGTTGTTTGACACTTGACTTCATTGTTTGTCATTTATCAAAACTTATACCTAAAAATCATGCTCATAAAAGCGCACATATCATAGATAGAGTGATTTTCTACAATTTCCCCCTTTTTGATAATGACAAACAACAGGAGATATGCATATCGAATTCTCGAATTCCCCCTAACTTCATGTTATATCTCAACATACAATTCATGCAAACAATTCAATATAATTCCCCCTTAATAAAAGCATACTAGAATGTGAAGACATTCTCCCTTATTCGATGCATATCGTCTAAATTCTTCCCCCTTTTGGCATTAGCAAAAAGGGTATACCGATTGTTATTTAAAACTATTGACGATACCAATTGTTAAAAAAAATCATATCAATATTAAATAATACCAAAAGTTAGTAAAAACATGCCAATCATAATAACGGTCATTTTTCGCAAATATACCAACTGTTAATTAAACTAAAATATTCATCAAAACATGAATCAATCATTTAACATAAAAATAATTGATACCAATTTGTTATTCAAAATAACACTTATCAAAACATGAATTAATAATTAATATCAATCGTTAGCACATATCATACTATTACGTTTTATCAAAAATACGATAACTAACCGACGTTCCCCCTCGATGCATTAAGGTTTCGTGCTTGGTGCATCTACTACAATATTGTAGTCTTCAAGCACACCTGGAAAAGTACCTAATAATAGGTTTTCGGTACCCAACTTCTTTTGGGTCCTTGGGGGTTAGGCAAATAATAATTATAATCAAAATATGAATCTCTATGTTTAGTAAAACATACGGGTGCAATGTGTCCTACCCGGTTACAATAATGACATATGACATTGGGATTGTGCATATGTCTAGGTTGAGCCAAATGCGTTCTAGGTGATCTAAAGTTGTTATTCCTAGAAGCGTTGAAATTCCTAGAATCATTTCTAGGTGGTCTAAAATTATTCATTCTAGACTCATTAATAAAATTCCTAGAATTGTGTCTAGGTGGTCTAAAATGATTAGTTTTAGGCTTATTAACAAAAATCCTAGAGTCGTTTCTAGGTGGTTTACCCTTATTTCTATCATCCTTTTTAATTACCTCACTTGTTCTAGAATCATTTACACTACATTTTTCTAGTGTATTTCTGAGTTCTACGTTCTCCATTTTTAAAGAACTACAAGAAGAACAATTTGAACTTTGAACAATTAAAGAGGCTTCATTCATCTCCTTGATTTTATTTTTGAAATCAACAATGTCATTTTCCAAAAAATTATTTTCTTCTTTTAGCTTTTCATTGTCACAAGTCAATTTTTCAAAATCTTTTTCTTTTAGAGAAGGTTGTTTTTCAAAATCTTTTTCTTGCAAAGAAAGTGTTTTCTCGAAATCTTTTTCTTGCAAAGAAAGTGGATTCTCAAAATTTTTTTCTTGCAAAGAAAGTGTTTTCTTCAATTCTTTTATGGTTTTGGAAGATTTAACAAATTCACCATATAATTCATCATAGGCATTTTGCATTTCTTCAAAAGAGCAAGAATTAGAATTGCTTACCTCTTTTTCTTCGTCGGCCATGAAGCATAGGGCAGTCGTTTTATCACACGAGCTGTCCGAGTCCCATGTCACATGCTTTTGGACTTGAGGCGTACCTTCATAAACGGCTTCAAGTTTATCCCACATTTCTTTGGCGGTTGTGCAATAGGAAATCTTCCGATAGTCATTTGAATTCACCGCACAATATAACATATTTATGGCCTTGGCATTATATTCATTCTCCTCCTTTGGAACCATGGCTTCTCCAACTTTCTTTGTCGGCATACCGTTCTTAATGATTTGCCACAAACGAAAGTTATTTGATTGGATGAAGATTCTCATCCGCTCTTTCCAATATGTGTAATTTGTTCCATCAAATAGTGGAGGCATAGTGGTGGAGTGACCTTCGCTCATCATTCCTGCGTTCAACATTCTCAACAAAAAAAATATATATCGCTCTCAACCGGTTAAGGCTTTCAGAGAGTTAGGCTCTGATACCAATTGTTAGGATTTATGCCCGTCACTAGAGGGGGGGTGAATAGTGCGGCACGAGAATATTGATAAATATTGCGGAATTAAAAATTGCAGGAATAAAATAAATTCGGTAATGAAAATAGCAAGGAAAGAACACACCGAATTTATCCTGGTTCACCACAACTTGTGGTTAGTCCAGTCCCCGAGAGACTCTCTCGAGATTCCACTAACTCCGTTAAGCTTACGGGTGCCTAACAAACCATTACACTTGCTCGTAGATGTACACTCTACAAGACTTCAACTTGCTCGAGGATACCGCACCTCAAGACTTCAACCTTGCTCGTGGATACCGTACCACAAGACTTCAACCACTAAGACTTAGGGTACTTAGCGAACCCGACAATCAATGAGAAGATATGTTCTTCTCAAACACCTTTCTCTTTTACAACAAGAACTCTCTCAAAAGAGTAGATAAAGAGATACAAATTTAGCTCTATGAACAACTCAAAGTTGTCTCTCAAATGGCTCAACAAAAGCTCTAAAATGATGCTCAAATAATGTCAATATGTATATCAATATTGGGAGGTGTTGTGTGTCTAAAATCAGCTCAAAAGACCTCTTTTTATAGGTGAAAATGGTGTATGTCCGTTGCTTAATTGGCAATCAATCATGCTGATTTTGTGCCCAGATAATCGATTATTCAAAATCTGATAATCGATTATTCTCCAACGTTCAGAAAATCAGAAGCTGATTTTCTGCTGAATTATTAATTATCTGATACGGCATAATCGATAATTCTGAGGCAGATTTGAAAACTTACTTCAAAAACCATTTTGGTTAAGATGAAAACTTTAACATCGTTTTGTTTGAAATATTTAAAATGTGTTTATGATAAATATGATTTAATAAAATATGTTTATGATAAATATGATTTAATAAGATGATTTTATGCATATTTATGATGACCTATGTTGAGCCAAAAGACGAGATAACTTAAGCGTTGCTCTTACATTTGTTCTACCTAACGACCTACGCCTTGGGTCTTCGGTCTTGAACATTTGAGCTCGTCTTTGGCTTTTCCATTGCAATCCGTTCATGAATATGCTTCTCGGCATTCAAGCTTGATTGTTTGTCACATAATATCGTTGTTTGACACTTGACTTCATTGTTTGTCATTCATCAAAACCTATACCTAAAAATCATGCTCATAAAAGCGCACATATCATAGATAGAGTGATTTTCTACAAGTGTTAGAGTAGCTTTAGGTGAATGTAGTTTTGGAATGTTGTTTTTAGGTGAATACTGTTTTTTGAATATTTTTTTGGTGAAGATTGTTGCAGAAAACTAATGTTTTAATCACTTTATCAATAGGGTTCGTGTATGACAATTGCAACTGTTCAATCGATGTTTCGTTGTTTTGTTCATAAGTATTCATGCTTAATCTTCAATTTATATTCATATCTATTTTACAGGATATAAGTATGCATGAATATTCAGTCACTTGGCTTGAACATGTTATACGTATTGAATAGGTTAATATCAAAGTTAGAAACTGTATGTATATTGAACATGTTATACATATTTATTGAAATTGTTATATTATAGCAGAGTATATAGATGTATTTCGATGTATTCTGACTAGTTATGTATATCTAACTCAGACACTTCCTGTGATTGTATGTCTAAGTATATTTGGAGAAGGTTGTATTCGATTGTATTCACCACAGTACTGCAACTAAATGTATAAAGAATCTAATTCATGTTATATATATTTATTGAATTTGTTATATTATACCTGAGTATTGAGACGACCCGATCCGTCGTCAGGACATACCATTCCGTTTCCCCTATTTTCTATTTCCTTATGCTTCCTTATCGATGTCTGGTGTGATCGAGTTGATTTGGATTGGTTTTGGTAGGAAATAAGACACTTAGTCTCTTTAAAGAAGTCTTAGTTTGTAAAAGTCAATCAGATATTGACTTATGAGTTCGAGGGCTCAGATGTGATTTTCTATAGTTCGGTTAGCTTCCAGGGATGATTTGTGGTTTAGGAGTGTGATTTAAAGGTCCGCTGTAGAAATAGGCTTGAATTGGCAAAGTTAGTATTTTGGCGAATTCTGGTTGATAGGTGAGATTTTGATCCGAGGATCGAAATGGAATTTCGAAAGTTGCAGTAGATTTTTTAGGTGATTTGGGATGTGTGTGCAAACGTTCAGGTGATTCGGAGTTGTTTTGGTTGGGTTTTTGATCGAATGCGTGTTTCGGAAATTTTAGAAGAACTTAGGCTTGAACCTGATGTATTTTGATCTTTTCCGATTGGGTATTGTCCTCTTAGCCTATTGTGACGTAATCATTGTGGTTTAGGATATATTTGACCTATGTGGAGGCCGATTTGAGGGAAAGGCGTTGCGAGCTAGAGATTTCGTCGGTTCAAGGTGAGTAATGATTGTAAATGATATTTTAAGGGTTTGAAACCCTGTGTTTGCATGTCGTAGTGTTGTATTGAGGAGACTTGCACGCTAGATAGTGAGCGTGGGGTAGAGCGTTGTTGGGGATTGTGACTTGGTCCGTCTCGTTATATGAACATACTGCGTATTTAACTGACATTCACTTATTATCATTATAATTTGAGCTGATTGCTATATTTAGGCTTCGGGCAAATTGATTGAATCCTTTAGGGATTGTTATTACTTGTTTCTTACCATTCTTACGTATTATTGAACTCAGTCCTAGTATTTAATACTGTTTTGCAAACTCAACCGCCTTTTTTTCTCAAACTTGAAACATAAATATTACTTCTAATGAAGTTTGGGCTAGATATTTATATGTTAACGTGCTCGAGAGGGCTTTATGTGATTCTGGACTGAGTATGGGATCGGGCTTCGCGCTGCAACGGTATTGTATTGATATTGATATGAGCCAGATGGCTTAGTTGGTGCCACGAGATGGCTTATTATTGCGCTTGGGCCGTAAGGTCCCCCTCCTGGAGTCTGCACACTCCCACTGAGCGCCACCGACGATAAATGGAGTGGGCTGCACGCCGCAGAAATATGTGGAGGGGGTTGCACGCTGCAACGGTACTATTTTATATGTTTGCATTATCTTAATTGTATGCTATTATCTATTGTTTTGTGCTACTTTTTGCAATATAGACCTGATACTCTTGCATTCATTGATAACTAAGTGTTGTGCCCGCAGGGTGAAAATTCTGTGATTATCTACACTATTTGTTTTGCATTCGTTTGCATAACCATGGAAAAAGGACATTTCAAAAGAGACTCAAACTGAGTTAAGATGTTTTCTAAAGATTTCATAGCTTCAATGTTTTTCTAAAAAGGGTTTACACTGCTTCTATATAGCATGATGATTTGCTATATGTGATTTCTTATCGCTCAGTTGTTATTTACCTTTATTACTCACTGAGTTGGAAGTACTCACTTTACTCCATGCACCTCGTGTGCAGATGCATGTATCTATTCACCCGATAGCGGGTTTTGGATGATCAGAGGCAAAGTTATATGAGTAAGGAGGTGACTGCCAGCGTTCGTAGCATCATGTTTCTCTTTTTGTTCATTATTCCAGTTTTGTATATTTTAGACGTCGTAGTAGATTCACATTCTGATAAATGCTCGTGACTTGTGACACCCTGATTAGGGCTGCGTTGGGTTGTATTTTCGCTAATCGTTATTAATAAGTCATACTTACGCTATTTATTTATGTTTAACTATTTTGAAAAGACGAGTTGGGATTAGTTGGATGGCCTCATCTTAACAAAAGGCGCCATCACGACCAGCGCGGGGTTTGGGTCGTGACATGTTGGTATCAGAGCCTAGGTTACTAGGTCTCACGAGTCATGAACAGGTTTAGTAGAGTCTCGCGGATCAGTACGTAGATGTCTCTATTTATCCTCAAGAGGCTGCAGAACCTTTAGGAAAACTTCACATTCTTGGAATTCTTATCGTGTGTCCTTGATTCAGCTTGAAATGTAACTCTTGAAATTCCTTCCACACATTTATATACGCGAACGAGCGCTCAGTATCAGATGTGCCTTAATGTCTTGTGATTCCCTGATCGAGGGGCGAGATGTAATCTCTGTGAGTTTATGTTCGGCCACTCTGGAGAACTTGAGGCTGAATTTTTGCCAATGGCTTGAGCACCAAGGTGTTGATTACGTGAGCTGTGCTTTTGAACTTATACATTCGATATTTCCCCTATTAGCGAGAATGACAGTTGGGTAGCTATGTCATGAGTATGTCAGTACTGCGAGAGGTATCCATATGACTTGGAAGTGACGAGGAAGGTCTGCCGGATGATGGATGAACTATTATATGTATGATCTCCATTGTGATTGGATGTGTAGCCCCGATTTTTGGGCGTGTGAAGAATCTTTTCAAGACTCCTAGTTGGGAGTGAAGTAAGTTGCATGTTGCAGTATGAGTACGGACTCAGGAAGACTAAGCGACTGTGTAATGTGTATGACGGTGGAAGGTATACAAAAATGTTATATTGAGGCAAAATAGGTGGGTTATCTTCTGCGGAGTGTTCTAAAGTGGTGTGATCCTTATGTATATGTTAGGAGATCTCATTTACAAGTGAATAAAATGTGTTTAAATCTAGAGTGGATCACTTAGAGAGTGAGCAACTGTTATGTGAGTGAATGCGAGATTTGCAGAAGAGTTCTAAAAAATTCTAGATGATTTGTGCTTCCACAAGCTTATGAAGGATTGAGTTTAAACTCATAATGGTAATAAGGCAGTAATAGAGTATATGCGTTATGAGTTATTGTGCTTTTTAATCTATGGCTTTGAGCAAAGTTAGGGAGGTTGTTATTGATTAGCTGATTACACGGTTATATGCTATGTTGGTTTCGATTTAAGACATGCTCGCAAATCAGTTTTAGTTTCGGAAATTGAGCCGAGGATGGCTCGAGTGAAGGAAAATTATGAAAAAGGTTATATGGGGCTTCGTTGATGGGTGAGAATCACAGGATGTCTTAAGCTGTTGTTAGTAAAGAGTGTTCGGTGCATAGAGTAGGAAGATTCTTGCTTGTATTGTGACGAGGCACGGGTGGTTCTGTTTATTGGATCAGGCTAAATGCAGTTAAATAGAGTAAATGACTCTTGAGAATGGTACTAATGTGTTCGAGAATCTACATGTGACTATTGGGTATCTTGAATTTTTATATGCGATTATAAGTGAGTCTCTATTGGGAGAGGTTAAGATGTGTAATTTTTCTATATCGATTATGGGCTTATATGTAGCACTATCAGGAAGGTGCGGGTAATGCTTCGGAATTCGTAAAATGTTCTATGATGGTTTGACTTGCGAGGTAGCAGTTGGAAGGTACGAAATGGTTTGTGGGATGTAAGACAACATGGTCTCATGATTCAAAGTCACTCGGGATGAGTGCGGATGGATGGTGTTATATGTTGAATGCAGTTACTAATATTCCTTGGTCAATCAGGGTAAATTGAAAGAAGATGGATTGGTTAGCCATATATCTATTGGCATATTGGTGGTAGAGATCAATTCCTTCAGCATGATCAAGTTACTCGTGTGATTTGTGGCAGTACGGGTGAGGCTGTCGTCCGTCATAATTGATGTAACTCAAGAGTATTCCATTGTATGGACCTGTTATATGTAGGCGGATCCCGAAAGGGTCATGGTGGGTTGTACCACTACTTAGAGATTTGCATATTCTACATTTATGAGAATTCACATGTGTGTTGCTATGGTTCTCCTAAAGTGAGTTAGTGGAAAGTTTTATATGATGAAATGTTAATCTAATAATGGTTTCGAAGCTGTGATGAAAAGCGTATTCTATCGTATGTTGGCATGTTGGGTGTAATGAGTGGTATGGAATTTGAAGTGAATATAGAGGTAACAACTAGATATGGACAAGGATCTCACGAGCTCAAATGAGCAGGGAAGAAGTCTCAATGTTTAAGGTAAATCGGTATTGTCTTCAGCGTCAACTGAGAACTGTGTTTTGTGAAAAGGCTTTACATCCTGGTTAATGATTCTTGATCGTTTTTCAGCGTTAGTGCGGTCGATGGTGTGGAGGTACGACCCAGTTATTTGTAATGGTAGGTTGCGGGAGGGTGTCCTAGTAAGTATGGCAGTTAGTCACTTGATTGATTGGAGAATTGAACCAAGTATGAAGGTTGTGATCGTTGAATTGAGAAAATATGCCTGGAGGGCACTCGGTCTATTGAGTTATGGACTACGGATGATTTCTCCGACAATGATGGACGTTCTTATGTTTTACGAGCGGAGGATGAGTTGTTAGGGACCTTTGAAAGGTAATTAACCTAGTTTAGTGCGATCAGAATCAACTTGAGGTTCGTGGATGGATTCAAATGTGAATATGGGCTCTATGTTAGGCCAAACGGGTTCATTTTAGTGATGCGCTCCTTATGGAGGAGGAGTCAAGGTGTTGTTTCGTTGTCAGATATTTTATGCAGTGATACACTGCGCCGTGTGAGTTGTGAGATGGCTTGAGAAATACTTATGTGTTGAGGATCCGCGTAGAAATGATGTTTATGAGAAAAATGGCTCTTGAGATTTAGATTGTATATTGCACCTCAGTTGAGCTTGAGTTGGTAGCTTATAGAGCTATATGTCCCCTCAGGGACGGTATTATGCACTTAGCGTGCTTGTGACCGAAATTTGGTATTTTATAGTAATGAGAAATTTAGCTCGATGTACACCTCTTTAGGTGAGTGTTATGCATGGATCAGGTGGTACACCGCCATGAGTGTTTTATTTGGACCGAGTTGCGCGCCGCAACAGTGTGATATTGAGCATAGTTTTCTATATGCTATTTTTGTATGCCTTGCTTCCTATTTTTCTAAGGAGAGCATGTATTAGTGCGTAAGTTAGGTAGTTCCTTCCAGAGCTCGTCTTCCTTTTGTACCGCATTTTAATTGGTAGCCTATCGGCACTTTGTGGAATTATATGAGACTTTTGATTATGTGCGGGGTGTCGTCTTGCCTAAGCGGTTCGTACTAGATGAGATCACGTATTGGGGCGAAGTTATGCGGATGTATGACATTGTGGGTTAGATTCATGTGTTTTGTCTCTATGATGGGAGACGGTTTCTCCGTCTTGTGTAGTGGTGGTACTGGAGAGCTTGAAGTACAACTTTTATATTTGAGTCATTTTCATGAATTGAGTATGTTCAGACTGTTGCTTATTATTGCGCGTATTGTGCGAGTTGATACTTAGTCCTGTATTAATGTGTAATGTCACCAGAGTAGTGTGTTGACCAGATGAGATCGTTAGGATCTTTAATGAGTATGAGCAGATTGGATTTCAATATGTTGGAGGGATAATATCAAGCTTCGACTCAGAAATTTGATGTAGTATTTGCCAAAGGAGAAGTGGTTTCATGAATGGTTGATCTGAGAAATGGTGATGGCTTACTGCGTGTTTTTGTTATCAGGTGCAGTACATGTAAAAGTATTGAAAGAAACTTTAGTTGTTAAGAGGTTTTCTATCGGTATTCAGGACTTGTGTGCAGCTGCTGTTAATGGGAGTTATCGCTACATGTGTTTGAGTTATGTGGAATATCAGGTAATTGCACCTGACGTTGCAGGTATGTGTTTTTACAGGTGGTTCGGACTTGTTCTGAATATAGATGGGGGAGGGGGGTTCTGGACTTGTGTACAATTTCGGAAATGGAAATGTGGTTCTAAGGTTTATGGGCTAGATTGTATTATGAACTTGCTGTGACAATGTGTAATCAGACCTATGTGAAATGGGGTGACGGGGAATCCCCCCCCCCCCCGGTATATGCATAGTAAAGTTATTTAGCTATTGGTTGGCTTCTAGAACAACTTTGGGTATGCTTGAGGACGAGCTTTTGTTTAAGTTAGGAAGGATGTGATGACTCGACCCGTCATCTCATGAGTTACTGCTCTGTTTCCCCCATTTTCTATTTCCTTATGATTCATTATCGGTGTCTGGTGTGATCGAGTTGATTTGGATTGGTTTTGGTAGGAAATGAGACACTTAGTCTCTTTAAGGAAGGCTTAGTTTGGAAAAGTTAATCGGATGTTGACTTATGAGTTAGAGGGATCGGATGTGTTTTTTTGATAGTTTGGTTGGCTTTGGGGGATGATTTGTGGCTTAGGAGTGTGATCGGAAGTGTTTTGGAGGTCCGGTGTAGAAATAGGCTTGAATTGGCGAAGTTAGAATTTTGGCGAATTTCGGATGATAGGTGAGATTTTGTTCCGAGGGTCGAAAAGGAATTCCTAGAGTTTCAGTATCTTTGTTAGCTTTTTTGAGATGTTTGTACAAAATTCCAGATGATTTGGAGGTGTTTTGGTTGGGTTTTTGAGCGAATGCGTGTTTCGGTAGTTTTAGAAGAACTTAGGCTTGAATACGATGTAATTTGATGGTTTTGGTGTTTTTTGATGCATTTTTATGATTGGAGTAAGTTTGAATGATGTTTTAGGATGCGTTGATGCTTTTGGTTGAGGTCCGGGGGCTTGGAGTGATTTGGATGGTTAACAGGAAGTTTTGGTTTGTGAACTTAAGAAAAAGTTGCAACTGCTTCTGGTATTTTCGCTTCTGCTGAATTGGGACCACAGAAGCGGTACTGCAAAAGCGAGAGGTGAGCTGCGGAAGCGGCAGGTACTGCAGAAGCGAGAGGTGAGCCACAGAAGGGCCAGGTACCGCAGGTGCAGATTTGGTGACTGCATCTGCGGAGTCGCAGATGCGACAGGAGGACCGCAGATGCGGTATTTGAGATTTCATAGGCGATCCACAAATGCGAAGATATTTCCTCATAAGCGAGAGTCGCAGATGCAACTAAGGAGCCGCAGATGCGGAAATGACTAGTCAATGTTATTAAATTTCTCCTTTGCAAAATTTTAAAGGGTTTCATCTTTTTCACTACGAACTTGGAGAATTTGGGCGAGTCTGAAGAGAGCAACCAAGGGACTTCTTTCAGGTAAGAATTTCTGAGTCTAAAACACAATTCTAAGGTGTTATTACATGAATTTAGACTGAAAAACTAAGGAATTAAGGAGTTAGAATGGAGGTTAGGGCTTGAACTTAAGAGAGTTAAGAATGGGGATTTGAGGGGTCATTTGGACTTCGATTTTGGTAATCTTTATATTTATAGACTCGTGGCGAGATAAGAAATCCATTGATGCCAAATTTTGTGAGTTTCTAGAAGTGGGCTGGGGCTCGGGTTTTTTGCCTATTTCAAAATTTTTGATGTTTTTCGATTGTTTTCGATTAGGTATTGTCCTCTTAGCCTATTGTGACGTATTCGTGGTGGTTTTGGATAGATTTGACGCATGTGGAGGCCGCTTTGAGGGGCAAAGGCATCACGAGCTAGAGATTTTGCCGGTTTGAGGTGAGTAATGATTGTAAATGATATTTTAAGGGTTTGAAACCCCGTATTTGAACGTCTTAGTGTTGTATTGAGGTGACTTGCACGCCTGATAGTGAGCACGGGGTAGAGCACCATTGGGGATTATGACTTGGTCCGTCCCGTTAGATGAATATACTGCGTATTTAACTAAAATTCACTTATTATCATTATAATTTGAGTTGATTGCTATATTTGGGCTTCGTGCCAATTGATTGAATACTTCCGGGATTGCTATTACTGGTTTCTTACCATTCTTATGTATTATTGAACTCAGTCCTAGTATTTAATACTATTTTGCAAACTTAGCCGCCTTTTTTTTTTCTCAAACTTGAAACTTAAATAATATTTCTAATGAAGTTTATGCTGAATGTTTATATATTAACGTGCCTAAGAGGGCTTATGTGATTTTGGACTGATTATGGGATCGGGCTGCGCACCGCAACAGTATTGTATTGATATTGATATGAGGTCGAGGGCCTAGTTGATGCCATAAGATGGATCATTAATGCGCTTGGGCCGTAAGGGGCCCCTCCCGGAGTCTTCACATCCACAGCGAGCGTCGTCGATGATAAATTGAACGGGTTGCACGCTGCAGCGATATGTGGAGCGGGATGCACGCCGCAACGGTACCGGTACTATTTGATGTGTTTGCATTATCTTAATTGTCTGCTATTATCTATTGTTTTGTGCTACTTCTTGCAATATAGACATGATACTCTGCAGTCTTTGATAACTAAGTGTTGTGCCCGCGAGACGAAAATTCTGTGCTTATCTACACTATTTGATTTGCATTAGTTTGCTTAACCACTGAAAAAGGACATTTCAAATGAGACTCAAAATGAGTTAAGATGTTTTTCTAAAGATTTCGGTTCACTGTTTTTCCAAAAAGGCTTTACACTGCTTATATATAGCATTATGATTTTCCATATGTGATTTCTTACCGCTCAGTTGTTATTTACCTTTATTACTCACTGAGTTGGAAGTACTCACTTTAATACCTGCACCTCGTGTGCAAATGCAGGTATCTATTCATCCGGTAGCGGGTTTTGGCCGATCAGAGGCAGGGTTATATGAGTAAGGAGGTGACTACCAGCGTTTGCAGCACCATGTTTCTCTTTTTGTTCATTATTCCGGTTTTGTATATTTAGACCTCGTAGTGGATTTACATTCTGATAGATGCTCATTACTTGTGACAACCCGATTAGGCTGCGTTGGGTTATATTTCTGCTAATCTTTATTATTAAGTCATACTTATGCTATTTATTTATGTTTAACTATTTTGAAAAGACGAGTTAGGATTAGTTGGCTGGCCTCGTCTTTACGAGATGCGCCATCACAACCAGTGCAGGGTTTGGGTTGTGACAAGTATATAGTTGTATTCTGATATATTTTGACTAGTTATATATACAAGCACCGTCTATAATAAATTGTCAAAGTATATGTGGACAAGATTGTATTCGAATGTATCCAACACAGTAATGCAACTAAATTTATCCAGAATCTATTCACGAAAGGCATTTTTGAATGTCATCATAAGTATTGACAAATCGTTGTAGCGCCAATACATGTCAGAGTGTTTACTAAATCCTACATGGAGCATTTCTACACTTTCGCTTGTTATGTCCTCCCAGCCCACATATGCTACATGAATGTTGATTTTTCGGCTACATCAATTGTCATGATCCAAACCTCGATCCGGTCATAATGGCGCCTCTCGTGAAGACAAGGCCAACCAACCAACCCATTTCGCTTTTACAGAATAGTTAATATTTGTAAATATCTAGCATAATTAACTAACACCGTTTAAGCAAAAGATTTCTTTATTAAGTGCAGAATACAACCCAAACCGGGGTGTCACAAGTCACGAATATCCATTAGATTATAAATACAACTACAAGGCTTGAAGCAAACAAAATAGAATTGATAAACAAAAGGATGAAATGTGGTGCTGCAAACACTAGCAGTCACCTTGCTAAACTCCGATAACCTAGCCTTTGATCGGCTCAAAACCCACTACCGGAGGAACATATACCTGCATATATACACGAGGTGTAGGGAATACAGTGAGTACTCGAACTCAGTGAGTAATAAAGGTAAATAATAACTGAGCAGTAAGAAATCACGTAAGGCAAATCATAACCCAGTTAAAACCTCTTTTGAAAATGACCTTTTCAAGTAGTTATGCAAACTAATGCAAAACAATTTGTACAGATAAGCACAAAGATCATCCCCTTGGGCGCAACACTCACTCAACAGAAAAATGCCAGGCAATCAGGTAGATATTACATGAAATAGCACAACAACATATATGGCAAACAATTAAATAAGGAAAAACAAAAAACATTACCAGTACTGTTGCAGCGTGCAGCCCGATCCATTTATCGCCAACGGTGCTTATTGGGGGTGTGCAGACTTCGGGAGGGGCCCCTTACGGCCCAAGCACAATATCAAGCCATCTTGTGGAATCAAATCCAGGCCCTCGGCCTCATATTAGTATCAATATAATATTGGTTTGGCTTGTAGACCGATCCAAAAGTACCTCACAATACAAGCCCTCGGCTTGACTTAGTCAACAAAAATCTCATAATTGAAATTAAAGCAACCAAATCATTAAACGGCGCATACTCTTTTATCAGTATTCCCTTAATTGAAAAATTAACGTAATTGCCATTATCGTTCCACTTGCCAAAATGCTGCAACAACACTGTTAAACGTACTATATGTATAATGAAACTATATTGTATTTTGTATACAATTATATCAAACGTAATTTTCCATGGTTGAATTGAGAACTTCGAATAGAGAAAATGGAGCAGTGAATGGAAGTACTGCAAATCGATGTTGCTCTTGTTTTCGCTAATTTTTTTGTTGAATCGTGAATGGAAGAATATATACTAATGGGTAATAGTTTTTGTTCGTTGAATTCAATTAGCAGATTATCAGGTTGATTTGATTTCCTTTCTGTTTTTAACTAGTTCAACCTTTCAGGTTTTACGCAAATATGTTACTGCATTCATGATAAGGCCACGTGAATACCGTCAAATACATATCAACCTTAGCAGAAATTCCCTATATAATGCCTATTTTTACTATTGTATTAATGAATACAATTGTGTCATGACCCGAATTTCCCACCCTCGGGGTTATGATGGCGCCTACAAGTGAGAGCTAGGCAAGCCAATCCTTAACCACATATTTCATTATCAAATTACTTCTTTTAACAATTAAACGACGATAACATAAAAACTGTGGAGTTTTAGATAATGAGGCCGAAGATAATCACTAAACACCTAAAATTTGCAATATTAAAGTTACTTAAGTCTCAACCACCCAAAAGCTGGTATCACAGTGTCACAGACTGTCTAAGATTACTGCATACAAGGTCTAAAAAAATAACAGTACACTTTTCTGAATAAAGGAGAATGAAACAGGAAAAAGAGATAGAGGGAGACGCCAGGGCCTGCGGATGCCAGCGGGTTTACCTTGGATCTCTAGGTGGACTGAAGGAATCCCTCCAGCTAATGCTGCTGTTCAGTACCTGGATCTGTGCAAAAGTGCACAAAGTGTAGTATCAGCACAACCGACCCCCTGTGCTGGTAAGTGTCTAGCCTAACATCGGCAAAGTAGTACGAGGCTAGGACCAGACTACCAACTAAATTTGCACACACACACACACACACACACACACACACACACACACACACACATATATATATATATATACACAACAAAAAATAAATACAGGAATTAACCAGTCAATATGGGAGGGCGAGAATGATGTGGGAAGATAACAACTCCGAATAGAAATCATCAAATAAGGAACAAAGCAACATTACTCAGACATCAATAAAGAATTAGAAATCAATAAGTGCACGACATCAGCTTCGTGATTTTACTCTCATCCTCACCAAGCAATGATATAATAAAATATGCACGGCATTCCCCTTCGTGCTTTTACTCTCATCCTCACCAAGCAATAATATGATAAAAATGTGCACGACATCACCCTTCGTGCTTTTACTCTTTCATCACATATAATCAATAGAATTGGCACAAAATGGTACATCATACGGCACTGCATCACCCTTCGTGCTTTAATACTTTTTTCTCACAATAACAAACAACAATACACGGCATCACCCTTCGTGCATTAACACTCTTCCTCACCCTAACAACAATAAAAAACAAAGGGAAATGGAGTAAACAAATAATAATAGAAATCCCGGCAAGGGAGCACAGTTTAACAGTTAAGTCCCAACAAGGGAACAATATAAATAAATCTCAGCATCCAGACAAGGGAGATAATCAACAAAGCCACAAACATTCCGGCAAGGAAACAATTTAATAACTCTTTCTCTTTCTTTTACTGTTACTTCACAACTCATTTTACCACTTGAGCCAATGCTCCAAAGGGTTCAGTCATCTCATATACTTTCACAAATTTGTAATATACTCGAGAAAATGCTCCTCGATATTCAACGGTCACAATTTCTTTCACCTGCTTTTCACAACATATATAAATCATCACCAAGGCATGAAAAACAATAAAATCATGATATTCATAATATAAAGACTTACTGTCATACTAGACACTAACGTATAGATACTCGTCACCATGCCTATAATTCGTGCTCAACAATTATCACATAGCAAATAGGACTCAACTCCTAATCCCTCAAGTTAAAGTTAGATCAAACACTTATCTCAACTTCCACGGCTAATTCAAGCCTCAAACACCGCTTTGCCTCTCGAATTCGGCTCCAACCCAATCGAATCTATACATAATTGACTCAATATCATCATTAAGAGCTATACAATCCAATTCCAATGTTCAATTATAACTTCCCAATAATTCTTCCAAAAATTCCAAAAATCAACCTCGGGCCCACTTGGTCAAAATACGAGGTTCGGACCAAAATCAAATCACTGATTCATCTACGAGTCAATATATGATTTGTTTTCGAATTTGACCCCAAAACGAGGTCTAAATCAAGAAAAATGAAAAAGCCCTAACTTTACCCAAGTCCCTGATTTTCTACCTTTAATCACATGTTTTAGGACAACAAATTCAATAAATTTGATGAAAGTGGAAGAAAACGAGCTGGAGATTACTTACCTAAGAAATTTTGGTGAAGGAAAGCTTCAAGAATCTCCCTCGAGCTTTGAAGAAGAAGAAGTTTTGTATAATTCTATAAATCCCGTAATGGGTTCTGTTTTGGAGTTTTAAAATAGCTGGGCAAAATAGCCATTCGCATTCGCGATGGGCATATCACGTTCGTGATGGTTCGAGTCTGAAGACCTTCATGTTTGCAACAAAGACTCGCATTCGTGTAGATTAAACTGGAGACCCCTCCCTCTCAACCCTACGCATTCGCGAGAGGAGGGACGCGTTCATGAAGAGCCTACTCCCCTCAGCTTCGTGTTTGTGTCACCAGCTTCGCATTCACATCACCACCTTCGCTTTCGTGAAGAAGAAAATGAACTCTTGGTTATTTTGCCTTATGAGTTCGCGAGAGGTCCCTCACGAACGCGAATAAAAAAATCTTTGGACACTAAACATAAAAAACCTGCAATTTTTTTATAAGTTCAAAACCTCTTGAAACACATCTGAAACACTCAGGGCTCCTAACAAAACACTCGTACTAACTCAACAACATTATACGAACTTATCCGTGCGATCAAATCACCTAAATAACCTCAAAACAATGAATCAAACCTCAAAATCATGAATTTTTACTCTAACTTCATCAAGTTTCAAATTTAGGAGTTCAAGTCTGAAACACGTAAAACGATGTTCATTTTTAACCAAATTTTACAATGACTTAAAACATGTATAAGACCTGTATCGGGCGCCGGAACCAAAATACTGGCCCGATACCCTCACTTTCTAATCAAATTCCATTTCTAATTTTCTTAAACATTTCAGAAAAACAATTTCCATTAAAAGTTCATTTCGCGGGCTCGGGACCTCGAAATTCGATTCCGAACATACGCCCAAGTCTTGTATTTTCCTACGGTCAGGGACCGTAAAATCATGGGTCCGGGCCCGTTTGATCAAATTATTGACAAAAGACAAATTTATTCATTTTAACATCAAAACTTAGCATTTTTCAAATAAGTTTACATTTAAGCTTTCCGGCTATGCGCCGGGATTGCGCACACAAATCGATGTGGCTCTAAATGAGGTTTTCACGACCTCAAAAACACAGAATTGACTAAAAATAAATAGGTGATGACCCTTTGGGTCGTCACATTCGCCACCACTAAAATAACTATTCGTCCTCGAACGGACAGAAGAAAGAAGCACCTGAGACAGGCAAAAGGTGGGGATAATGGCTCCGCATATCGTACTCGGACTCTCAAGTCGATACCTTAGGAGGTTGACCTCTCCACTGAACATGAACAGAAGGAAAACTCTTCGACCTTAGCTGACGATCTTGCCGATCTAGAATAGCCATTGACTCCTCCTCGCAAGACAAGTCCTTGTCCAACTGGACAACACTGAAATCTAACACGTGGGATGGATCGTCGTGATACCTCCAAAGCATGGACACATGAAATACTGGATGCACGTCTGACAAGCTCGGCGGCAATGCAAGTCTATAAGCCACCTCTCCCACTCGATCAAGAATCTCAAATGGACCAATAAACCTAGGGATAAGCTTGACCTTATTCGCAAATCCCATCACACCCTTCATAGGCGACACTCAGAGCAATACTCGCTCACCAACCACAAAAGCCACTTCTCTAACCATGCGGTCTGCATAGCTCTTTTGCCCGAAGTGAGATGTACGAAGCCTATCCTGAATGATCCTGACCTTGTCTAAGGCCTCCTGAACCAAATCCGTACCTAACAATCGAGCCTCTCCCAGCTCAAAAAATCCGACCGGAGATCTACACCACCTACCATATAAAGCCTCATAAGAACTCATATGGATACTCGACTGGTAGTTGTTGTTGTAGGCAAAAGGCAAAAACTGATCCCACAAACCTCCAAAGTCAATAACACAAGCACAGAGCATATCCTCCAAAATCTGAATAGTCCACTCGGACTACCCATCTGTCGGAGGATGAAATGTTGTGCTCAACTCAACCCGTGTGCCCAACTCTCACTGAATTGCTCCCTAAAAGCGCGATGTAAACTGCGTACCCCAATCTAAAATGATAGATACGGGCACACCGTGAAGGTGAAAAATCTCCCGAATATAGATCTCAGCTAACCTCTCAGAAGAATAGGAGACTGCCAAAGTAATGAAATGTGTTGACTTGGTCAACCTATCAACAATGACCCAAACTACGTCGAAATTCTTCCGAGTTTGCGGAGCCTAGTAACAAAGCCATGGTGATCCGCTCCCACTTCCACTCGGGAAGCTCAATCCTCTGAAACAATCCACCAGGCCTTTCATGCTCATACTTAACCTATTGACAATTTAAACACCGAGCCACATATGCCACAATATCCTTCTTCATTCTACGCCACCAATAATGCTCCGCAAATCCTGATATATCTTCGCGGCGCCCAAATGAATAGAATACCAAGAACTATGGGCCTCTTCCAAAATCAACTCTCGAAGCCCATCCACATTGGGCACAAAAACTCGACCCTCCAATCTCAAAACTCTATCAGCATCTAAGGTAATCTACTTGGCACCTCAATGTTACACCGTGTCTCTAAGGACACATAAATGAGAATCATCAAATTGACGATCATGGATACGCTCTAATAATGAAGAACAAGTGACCGTGCAAGCTAACACTTAACTAGGCTCAGAAATATCCCACCTCACAAATCGATTGGCCAAAGCTTGAACATCTACGTCAAGCAGCCTTTCACTGACCGAAATGTAAGCAAGACTGCCCATACTGGCTGACTTTCTACTCAAGGAATCAGCCACCACATTGGCCTTTCCCCGGTGATATAAAATAGTAATATCATAATCCTTCAACAACTACAACCACCTCATCTTCCTCAAATTCAACTCCTTTTGCTTCAAAAAGTACTGAGGACTCTTGTGGTTAGTGAACACCTAACATGCCACAGCCATACAGATACTGCCTCCAAATCTTCAACGTATGAACAATGATTGCCAACTCTAAGTCAACAACCGGATAGTTCTTCTTATGAATCTTCAGCTACCTTAAAGCACATGCAATGACCTCGCCATCCTGCATTAGCACTACACCGAGCCCAACACGGGAAACATCACAATAAACTGTATAAGGCCTTGAAACCTGTGGGCAAAACCAATACTGGTGCCATAGTCAGAGTTGTCTTAAGCCTCTGAAAGCTCACATCACACTCGTCCAACCATATGAACCGGGAACCCTTCTAGGTCAATCTGGTCATCAGGGCTACGATAGATGAGAATCCTTCCATGAAATGATGATAGTAAATGCCAATCCCATGAAACACCGAATCTCTATAGCTGATATTGGTCTAGGTCAGTTCTTGACTGCCTCAATCTTGTTCGAATCAACCTGAATACCCTCTGCTGATACAATATGACCCAGGAATGCAAGCGAACTCAATCAGAACTCACAGTTTGAAAATTTAGCATATAGCTGACTATCGCTTAAAGTCTGAAGAACCACCCTGAGATGTTGCCCGTGCTCCTCCTGGTTGTGGGAATATATCAAGATATCATCAATGAAGACTATCACGAACGAATCCAAATAAGGTTGGAACACATGGTTCATCAAATCCATAACATTTGTTGGAGCATTTTTCAGCATGAATAACATAAGCAAGAAGTCATAATGCCCGTACCGAGTGCAAAAAGCTGTCTTAGGGACATCGGATGCCCTAGTCCTCAACTGATGGTAGGCAGATCTCAAGTCAATCTTGGAAAATACCTTGGCACTCTGAAGCTGATCGAACAAATCATCAATCCTTGGTAGCGGATATTTATTCTTGATTGTTACCTTGTTCAACTGCCGATAATCAATGCACATTCTCACCAAACCATCCTTCTTCTTAACGAACAACACCGGCGCACCCCAAGGCGATAAACTGGGTCTAATGAAACATTTCTCAAGCAAGTTTTGCAACTGTTCCTAAACTCGTTCAACTTAGGCGGGGCCATACAATATGGCGGGATAGAAATGGGGTGAGTGCGCGGAGCCACATCAATGCAAAAGTTAATATCCTTGTCGAGCGGCATGCCCGACAAGTCTGAAGGGAAAAAATCAGGTAACTCACAAACAATGGGCACAGAATCAATAGAAAGGACCTCAATACTATAATCACGAACATATGCCAAATAGGCCAAAAAACCCTTCTCGACCGTACACCTAGCCTTCACATAAGAGATAATGCTACGGATAGAATGAGCAGGAGTCCCTCTCCACTCTAAACGAGGCATACCCAATAAAGCTAAGGTCATAGTCTTGGCATGACAATCCAAGATAACATTGTAAGGTGATAACAAGTCCATCCCTAATATAATATCAAAATCAACCATGTTTAAAAGCAACAAATCTATACGAGTCTCAAGACCCTCAATCGCCAAAATACAAGAACAATGGAATCGATCGACCACAATAGAATCACCCACCGGTATAGACACATAAATAGGAACACCTAATGCATTACTAGGCAAGACCAAGTACGGTACAAAATAGGATGACACACACGAATATGTAGACTCCAAATCAAACAACATCAAAGTACCTCTATCACAAACCAGAACCGTACCTGTAATAACTAGATCTGAAGCCTCTGCCTTGGGCTTGGCTTGAAGAGTATAATATTGGGGTTGGCCCCTACCACTTTGATCTACCTTTCTGGGATGGCCTGCAGCTGGCTAACCTCCATCTCTTACGGCCTGAGCTCCACCTCTAGGACCTCTACCTCTAGCACCTCTACCCCCATCTCTAGCTGGCTGGGCAGGCTGTGGAACATTTAGTGCATGTACCATAGCACGAGAAGCCTGGTGCTGTGAACTACTTGGTGCTCGAGGGCAAAATGTTGCAATGTGACCCGGATCACCACAAGTGTAATAAGCCCTCGGCTGCTAGCCCTGTCGACCTTAATGGCCACCACGAAAACTCTGAAGTGGCGGTGCACTGATAGGAGCTGGTGGTGCACTATAGGACTGCTGATCAGACTACTAGCTGCGAGAACCACGACCACCTAAAGCACCGTAAGAAACCTAGAGTGCTGACTGGTAAGGCCTAGGAGGATAACCCCAATCATACGAATCTTTGCCTCCAGATGAGGCACCACTGAATCTGCCTAACTGATGAGGTCTCTTGTTTTCCCTATGACAACCCCCCCCCCCCCGTGATAATACCATCTTAACCCTATGGGCCAAATTGGCCGCCTCCTAGAATGATATCTCGCTCCCAGCTTCTCTGGCCATCTGTAGACGAATCGGCTAAATGAGTCCATCAATAAACCATCTCACTCTCTCCCTCTCAATAGAAGTATAATAAGATCATGGCGAGCTAAGTCAATGAACATGATCTCATACTGGGTGACTATCATGGGACCCTGGTGGAGGCACTCAAACTGCCTCTGATAGGCCTCTCTCTGGGTAATGGGGAGAAATTTCTCCAGAAATAACAATATAAACTGCTCCCATATCAAGGCTAGCGATCATGCTGGTCTAGCTAAGCAATAATCCCTCCACCAAGTCTTGGCGGATCCAGACAAGCTAAATATAGTAAAATCAACCCCATTGGTCTCAACAATACCCATGTTCCGAAGAACCTCATGACAACTATCCAGATAATCCTGGAGATCCTTAGTAGATGCACCGTTAAAAGTAAAAGTGAAGAGCTTTTGGCGAACCTGTCCAGCCTCCACAAAGCATCGGCGGACATAGCTGCTCCATCGTCGGTCTGAGCTACCACACCCAACTGTACTACCCCAACTGGTTGAATCACTGGAGTCTAAATCTTAGAAGCTACCTGATCCGGAGTGCGAGTAGCAGGAGTCTGAGCCCCTCCTTCAACCCCAGAAGTGGGTAGTGCTACAGGAAGCAAACCTGCTCAGGTGACATTGTCCATGAGGCCCACCAATTGGACCAGAGCATCCGAAATAACTTGGGTAGCAATAAAACCCTCTGGGACCTGAGTTGGGTCCACCGGAACTGCTGGGGCCGTAACCACCTCCTAAAAATCAACGTGTAGCTCTACCACTGGTGTTTTTGCTCGGGGCTGAGCTCTGCCTGTACCTCGGTCTCTAGTACGGCCCCAGCCTTGCCCTCTGCCCCTAGTGGGTGCTGCTACTGGGGGCCCTGGCTGCTGAGCGGCAGATGAGGAAGTGCATGTTCTCGCCATCTGCAAAAGAACAGAGAAGAAATTCAATTAGCATTAAGGAACCAAACCGCATGACAAGAAAGAACAAATGTGAAATTTTCCTAACTCTGTAGCCTTTAGGGGATAAATACAGACATCTCTGTACCAATCCGCGAGACTCTACTAAACTTTCTCATGACTACTCCATTGGTAAAGCACCCGGCAGAATCATTCCCTTGGAATCCCCATCATTACAAGGCATAAATCCTGAATCCTTCCCCAAGTCTAAATATGAGCTAATAAGGCCAACCATAATACTCTTTAACAATTCCTTTGCTCAAATCACCATTTATGTTATTTTCTCGTTGCTAAAACAACTTATAAATACGTCGATAACCCGAAACCTCACAAGAAGATAACCATACAAACCAATCGTAGGCGATGGGACTCTCCCACTTGGCTTGAAGCCATTTATTACCCAACTCTGAAATTCACCAGGATTCTTAATCTCTAATTGACATAACCTTGCACAGTCAACCGCCTAAATTCTCGAAATATTTCTGTAAAACACCTTTTTTGCATTCTGAATTATCAAATATATTTGCAAAAATGATCTCTTTGCTGTATAACCAATAGAACCTTTTCACAGAAGCTTCGCCAACCACGCGACCACTCACCTGCTCACAGGAATAACCTACCTGTAAAAGTCACTCTCCGACATCTTCCAACACTGCTACACTGGATACAATCACTACGACATCAATAAACCATCCTGAGCTCGAGCTCACTCTTCAGCTGCACAAGTCCATTCACCTCTTGTGGACATCAATTATCGGTGCGGCAACATTCTTCCAATTCAATGTTATATTACATCCTTCTTCATTCAAGCAGCTCCTTCCCATTATAGCCCATACTTCATAATAATTCGTAAGCCCCAATAAAAAATCAGTAAAATTCTCAAATTGATCCAAACTCTCCTTAAGGCACGTAGTCATAGTACCACCAAGCCCCTATGAAGCTTTGTCACTCTCCTACTTTGGGCAAACTCACTTTTTTAATAAACTACTCGACTTGCGCTTCTTATACCTGGCCTTCTAGAAGTTTTAAACATCGCCTGACACTTCTCACATGTCCTTCCTCATACTTTGCTGCTCAATTTTTGCCTTAAATAAATCCATCTTTGTAGCACTAGATACCATGAATCACTACTAACCTTAAACCTTTCCGAAGATCAGGTTTTCTTGAGCCGTTAACCCTAGGAACACCGATTCAATCCGGCATCGCGACACCTTGCGATATCTAACAATTATTTCTTCAATACTTACCTGCAATATCCTGCTTTAGAGGTGAATTGTAGAATATCATAACACCGGCGAACTTAGTACCTTCAATAAGGACAACAACACCACATCATTGAAGAAAACTCCCATCGCGCTAGCGAATAACGAGTCTTGATAGCTCATCAACCCCAACCTGAACATCCTCTGCCCGATTGCCTTTCCCCTGCCGGGAACAAAACACCAAATCTCTAGATCATCCACTGAGTAAACCTCCCTTCCAGTCATTTACTACCTCGACACGCAGGCAAATATACTACCATCATAACAATACTACGGAATAATCGCTCATACGCATCATGGCAGCCTGTGCCTAGCCTCAATGCTCTCAGAAGTTTCTGCTACTGAGCTGAAATAATAGATTATCCGCCCACAAGGCGACGATAACAGCTCAAATAACCCCGCAGGGAGAAATGCCCGTACCAAATGCGTAGTGCCATTACAATTCTTCAAATTTCGATGTATTACAAGCGCTTCGCGTCGCATAAGATGGAGTAGGAAGGAAACAAAGGCATAGGCCTCACAGGAATCAAATCGCACGATAAGGAATCAAGAAGGGAAGTACTCCTGACATTCCTGCAACCTTCCAAGGATAACTATAAACGTCTCCGTACTGATCGGGGAGACTCTACTAGAATTGGTCATGACTCATGAGACCCTAGGAAACTAGTGCTCTGATACCATGTTGTCACGACCCAAAATCTACCAAGAGTCATGGTGGCGTCGGACACTGCTGTCAGGCAAGCCAACCAAATCACTTAATCAAATTCTCATTTTAATACTTTTGAAATCTAGGATTTTCCTTCAAATTTAGCAATTCAAAAGATGATTGTCTCAAATCAAGTTAAATGATAAGCAGTTAATACAAAATATTTTAAAACCATCTCAGAACCCGGTATCACAAGTGCATGAGCATCGACTGATAGGAAAATAAAATACAACACCCATCCGGAATACAGTGGACGGGAAATAAATACAATACAGTGGAAGGGACTATACTAGCTGCTGGCAGCCTCGAATAATATAACTCACCTAGTCCAAGAATCATCCGTGCTGCTACCCCCAATAGGCTGCTAGAGTTACATATACATGTGCAACAAAAATACACATAAGTGTAGTATAAGTACGTAAACCAGGTGTACTCAATAAGTATCTCGTCTAATCTCGAAGAAGTAGAGACGAGACGGTCAACTTCGACACTTACTAGCGATCCAATAATGATGTTAATAATACATTAAATCGTGAATTTCAACAAACATGATTTTTTTTACCAAATAGCAGGAAACAGTAGACAATTATTCCTTTTATAGGAAATTTTCAAAATTCCTTTTTTATTATTTTCCAAATATTCTCAAGCCATGAAGAGGTAATAACAACTTTAATATGTTCAAGTAAATTATACTAGCATGTGCAAATAACCACCGTGGGACGTACGGCCTGATCCAACATAAAAGTAAATCCTGCACTGCCGAGGGTTGAACGGCTCGAAACATGTAAATAAATATAAATAAACAACACCCCGATCGCGAATTCATCTATGTGACGCAAGTACACATAGAAATATGCATTCAAACAGTCAATCAAGACTTCATCAGGGAAAAATAATTACCCAAAGAGATAGCAATTCTCATTAACGGTCAAGAAAATTGTGTTTAATCCTTTTGAAATTCATTTACTATTTTGATGTGATTTAAGCAATTCAAGCGGTCAATAATTTTACAAATATTCCGAGTATAACATGTTTTTCTTGGGTCCTAGACTACCCGGACTTAAACATACGCACATACTCTACTCACCTCGTACGAACGTGGCCCCCACAAATAGGAGAACATATCAATTAATTCACCTATGGGGACATTTCTCTCTTACAGGGTTAGAAAGGAGACTCACCTCGCTTCGAACATTCATAACCGGCATTCTGCGCCTTTCCGAAGATTCGAATCGATGCAAAAAATGCTCCAAAACTAGCCAATAATCATATAAACCCATTAAATATGCTCAACTATTCATTACAACCCTATTCACCACAATTCCTAACCCCGGTCGAAAAGTTGACATAAACGTCATCGGGCCCACGTGCCCGAAATCCAAAATTTCTAGAAGATAAAGTTTACCCATGAACTCCCGAACCCAAGTATATGATTTTCTCTTAATTCCATACCCAAATTTGTAATTAAATTCCAAGAATAATAATTTTCTAGGTCTTCCCTCAAACACCAAGTTTTCTACAAATTCCTTGTCTAAATCTATATATAAACCTTGTATTTAACTCAAAGCTAGCCTAAATTACTTATCTCATGATGAGTGATGAAACTAGTACCTCAAAGTTGCTCCCCATCAGCTCCAACGGAAGAAACATGGGGTTGAAATGAACCCAGCCCTGGATCGTAAATGACCTCACAACCTCAGCTATTTCCGCACCTGCGAGCCCTCGATCGCTTCTGCGGTTCTGCGGGTGCGGCTAAAATGCCGCTTCTGCGGTCCTCCCTAAGCCACTCTTTTTCGCTTCTGCGACCAGCCTTCCGCAGATGCGGTCCTGCTTCTGCGGAACCTTAACCGCATATGTGGTCCTCGAGCCCCTGACCAAATCCCGCTTCTGCAACTCCCTTTCTCGCTTCTGCGGTGTACCTTAACCGCATATGTGGTCCTCGAGCCCCTGACCAAATCCCGCTTCTGCAACTCCTTTTCTCGCTTCTGCGGTGTACCAGCAATCAGACCCTTCAGCTATACAAAAATTCCAAATTTTGATCAGTTAATCACCCGGAATCCACCCGAGGCTCCCGGGACCCTAACCAATCATACCAACCAGTCCCAAAGCACATTTCGGACTTGCTTGAGGCCTCAAATCACATCAAACAATGCAAAAATCATGAATCAACCTCCAATCCAAGCTTTATGAACTTTAGAACTTCCAACTTCTACTTTCGATGCTTAAACCTATCAAATCAACTCCGATTAACCTCAAATTTTGCACACAAGTCATATTCGACATTACGAACCTACTTCAACTTTCCGAATCGGATTCCGACCCCGATATCAAAAAGTCCACTTCCGATCAAACTTCTCCAAAAACCTTCGAATTTCTACCTTTAGCCAAATGGCTCCAAAATGACCTACGGACCTCCGAATTCACTTCCGATCGCGCCCCCAACTCCAGAATCACAATACGGAGATGCTCCTAGACTCGGAATCCCAAACGGACATCGATTTCACTGAAATGCACTTCAACCCAAACTTATGAAATTTCTGTCAAAATGCTATTTTCCACAATATGCACCAAAACGCTCTCAGGTCATCCCAAACCCGATCCGGGCTTACGCCCAAGTCCGAAATTATCATACGAACATGGTGGAACCTTCAGATCCTGATTCTGAGGTCGTTTACTAAAAATTTCAATCCTAGTTAATTTTTTTAGCTTTAAGCTTCCGAAATGAGAATTCTCTTTCCAAATCAACTCTGAACTTCCCGAAACTTAATTCCGACCATGCGTACAAGTCATAATACCTGAAATGAAGTTGTTCATGACCTTAAACTGCTGAACAATGTGCTATAGCTCAAAACGGACGGTCTGGTCGTTATAGATAGAGGGAGATGTCAGGGCCTGCGGACGCCTGCAGGTCTACCTGTCATACTCACTTTTTTTACAAACCTCACTTAACCCTCTTAAATTAATAAAAGATTTTAGTAAAGTTTGAAAAGGGTTTTCCAAATAGAACGTGAAAAAACTATTGTGTTCAAAAGGAAATAACTCAGAGTCGTCACCTGACTTTGATTTCGGTGTGCCAGGTCACTGTTTTATAAGAAAATAATTTTTCCTTTTACTACAAAACTAAGTCTACACTAGAGATTCGGGTAAGGGAGTTCATTTGACTCGGGGAGAAGGTGTTAGGCACTCCCCAAGATCCGTAACTAGTACGGTTGCGTACTCGAGCAAGTTGGTTCTTAACATATTCAATTGAGGTAAAACAAACACACAGAAAAATAAACACATAAAAGGGCTAAAGGTCGTCCCCACCTAATAAAAAATAAAGATAAAATAAGAATAAAATACTACACCGTGCTTCCTTCAGCGTCACGGCCTCCAAAATATTACAAAGTACTTCAGGGCATACTCCGGATAATAGTATTTACAAACTTTACGGGGCATACCCTGGATAAAATTTAACTAACGGACAACCTCTCACCTTACAATTAAATAAAATAAAATCCTAAAGTTTCGTACCCAAATATGGTTTGTGGTCGGTCTAAGCTTGGTCCTATCGATCCAATTAACTAAAAGAGAAATAAAATGGGAATAATAAACTCTTTGTGAAGTTCAAATTCATCCTCAATACTAAACAAATCCTAGATCTAGTTTTCAAAAAATACACCCATCACCTTAAGTTTTATTCTTGCACTGACGTTACCTTGGACATTTAGAGTGAAACAAAGACATTGCAGAATCATGAACACAAAGCAATGCAAACCAGTTCACATAACCTTTAACACCCTCCATCCTAATAATCCAAGCTTTATTTCCATTTATAATACCTTCATGGCTAAAGTTTAGTATGAGAATATGATTTGCATAAGCATATATGTACGCTAATTTTTTGTTAAACAAACATTACTAGTATGCAACACATCAAATAATGTAATTTCAGTTAAAAGCAAAAGTTCGTCCTCAAGGTATCATAAGCAAGCAAAAATCCCCACAAATATTTTCATTGAATCACCGTATAAGAATAGCATGAAGTAAACAGATGGGGAAGAAGAAGTAAACCTCTGTTATCTCAAAAGATTTGATTGGAAAACAAGATCTGCACCTGAACCTCGAACAACAACCTCGAACAATCACCTCCGAACCCCGAAGCAAAAACCAAACTCAAAATAAACTCTATGATCGGAATTGAATCAATTTCCATTGAAATAGTAAGAAGCAAAACATTGGCATTTAAACAAACTGCGTCAGATTCTATGGCTTTTAAAATTGAAAACAGACGAACAAGAAGAATTAGCGGATAAAAATGGCTACTGCTGCAGCTTCAAAGGTGTTGGTTGTCTGGTTTCATAAGAAAGTTGAACGATGAAGAGAAGCTAGGCCATAGCTGCCGATTTTGGATGAGGTCGTCGATGATGGAGGTGCGACAGAGCAATGAGGGGGAGAAGACTACGTTCTGGTTGGCGTTGGGCAGCAGTTTTCGAAGTTCAGGGGTAGTGGGGTTCTCTCATGGCTACTGACTATGGAGGAAACGACTGGTGGTGGCTGGTTTGTGTCCTGGCAGAGATGGTCGCTGGTGCCGGAGAAGGTAACGGCTGGGCGTGGAGGAGATTGAGGTAGGATCTGGAGTTATGGCCATGGGGTGGAGGACGAGGGAGGGAGGAGATGTTGGTGGTGTTAGAGAGGTCAGAGGTCGTTTGGTGTATGAGGGCTGGCCGGCCGCGAAAATAGGGTGTGTGCGTGGAGAAGATCAAGGATCCCTGCCTAGGATTTTGTCTCTTGTCTTGAAGAAGAATAAAAGCAGATGGGTCATGAGATTGGGCTACTGATTTGGGCTCATGAGGGGGCCGAACTTGGGCTTAGATTTGAACAAGGAAGTTGAAAATTTATAAAATTTAAATTCTTCAAAATTAATAAAAAATACTTGTAAAACATAAAATCGTTCCTAGTTGATTAAAGTAAGATTAAAAAATTACAAGTGAAACTATTTTTTGGTATTTTCAAATATTATAAAAGTATATAAACATAAGTTAAAACATAGTAAACTAAAATAGTATTACTACAAAAAATATTAATGGCCTTAGCTTAAATATAAAATAAGAAAAAGTAAAATTATACATTTTTTTGTATTTTCGAATTTTATATTCTGCTATTAGATTAAAAGTAAAAGATAGGTTAAATCCTATCAAAAATAAAAATAGGTAAATATTTTAAAATTATTACTTTTAAAAGTTGCGCGGGTCAAAAATTATGTGCTTACCCTACCTTGGATCTCTGGGTGGACTGAAGGAAGCCATCCAGCTAATGCTTTTGTCTGGTACCTGGATCTGTTCAAAAATAGCACAAAGTGTAGTATCAGCACAACCGACCCCATGTGTTGGTAAGTGTCTAGCCTAATCTCGGCGAGGTAGTGACGAGGCTAGGACCAGACTACCAACTACAACTGTTAACCAGTCAATATGGGAGGAGGAGCATACTGTGGGACTCCGAATAAAAATTATCAAATAAGGAAGAAAGCAACATAACTCAGTCATCAATAAAGAATCAGGAATCAATAAGTGTACGGCATCACCTTTCGTGCTTTTACTTTCATCCTCACCAAGCAATGATATAATAAAAATATGCACGGCATCACCCTTCGTGCTTTAACACTCTTTTCTCACGATAACAAACAACAATATACGGCATCACCCTTCGTGCTTTAACACTCTTCCTCACCCAAACAATAATCACAAACAAGGGACCAGGGAGTAAATAAATAATGATATAAATTCTGTCAAGGGAAAAATATCAATAAATCTCAACATCCCCACAAGGGAGATAATCACAAACATCCCGGCAAGGGAATAATTAAATAATTCTTTCTCTTTTTTAATTTTACTTCACTACTCGTTTTACCATTGAGACAATGCTCCAAAGGATTCAGTCATCTCATTACTTTCATAAATTTGTAATATACTCGAGCCAATGCTCCTCGATGTTCAAAGGTCACAATTTCTTTCACCAACTTTTCATAACAAATAGAAATCATCACGAAGACATGAAAGAAATAATGAAATTATGTTATTCACAATATAAGGACTCACGGTCATGCTAGACACCAACGTATAGATACTCGTCACCATGCCTATACGGTGTACTCTACAATTATCACATAGCAAATAGGACTCAACTCCTAATCCCTCAAGCTAAGGTCAGACTAAACATTTACCTCAACTTCTACGGCCAATTCAAGCCTCAAACACCGCCTTGCCTCTCAAATTTGGCTCCAACCCAATCGAATCTATATATAATTGACTCAATATCATCAATAAGAGATAAACAATCCAATTCCAATATTTAATTATAACTTCTCAATCATTCTTCCCAAAATTTCAAAAATCAACCCCGGATCCGCTTGGTCAAAATACGAGATTCAGACAAAAATTAAATCACACATTCATCCACGAGCCCGAATATATAATTTGTTTTCAAATTCGATCCCAAAACAAGGTCTAAATCAAAAAAAATAAAAAACTGTAACTCTACCTAAATCCCTAATTTTTTTTACCCTTAATCATATGTTTTAGGACTAGAAATTCATTAAAAATTGATAAAAATGGAAGAAAACGAGTTGGAGATTACATACCCAAGACATTTTGGTGAAGGAATGCTTCAAGGATCGCCCTAGAACTTTGGAGAAGAAGAAGTTTTGTAAAAAATTGATAAATCCTGTAATGGGTTATGTTTTGGAGTTTTAAAACAACTGGGCAAAATTGCCCTTCGCGTTCGCGATGGGCATCTCAAGTTTGCGATGGTTCAGGTCTAAAGACCTTCACGTTCGCGACAATAGACTCGCGTTCGCGTAGCTTAAACTGGAGACCCAACTGGAGACCCCTCCCCCTCAACCTTACGCGTTCGCGAGAGGAGGGACGCGTTCGCAAAGGGTCAACCCCCCTCAGCTTCGGGTTCGCGTCACTACCTTCATATTTGCGTAAAAGAAAATGAACTCATGGGAATTTTTCCTAACGCGTTCGCGAGAGGTCCCACACGAATGAGAAGAACAGAATCTCTGGGCACTGCACAGCAAAAACCTGCAATTTTTTTATAAGTTCAAAACATCTCGAAACACATCCGAAATACTCCTAAGCCCTCAAGGCTCCTAACTAAACACTCGTACTAACTCAACAACATCATACGAACTTGTCCATGCGATCAAATCGCTTAAATAACCTCAAAACAATAAATCAAACCTCAAAATCATGAATTTTTCCTCAAATTTCATCAAGTTTCAAATTTAGGAGTTCAAGTGCGAAACACGTCAAACGACGTCCGGTTTTAACCAAATTTTACAAGAAGGACTTAAAACATATATAAGACCTGTACTGGACGCCGGAAGCAAAGTATGGGCCCGATACCCTCGCTTTCTAATCAAATTATATTTCTAATTTTCTTAAATATTTCAGAGAAATAATTTCTTTTAAAAATTTATTTCTTGGGCTCAGGACCTCGGAATTCGATTCCGAGCATACGTCCAAGTCCTATATTTTTCTACGGACCCTCTGGGACCGTCAAATCACGAGTCCGGGTCCGTTTGCCCAAAATGCTGGCCAAAATCAAATTTATTCATTTTAACATCAAAAACTTAGTATTTTTCACAGAATTTCACATTTAAGCTTTCCGGCTACGTGGCCGGACTCCGCACACAAACTGAGGCAGCTCTAAATGAGGTTTTCACGGCCTCGAAAGTACAGAATTGATTAAAAAAATAGGTGATGACCTTCGGGTCGTCAAAAATAGCTAAAATACATCAAATACATTGTATAACAACATAAAAAGTATCTATAATACATAATATAGCAAAAGATATCTATAAATTACTAATTAAACCTAAAAGATGGTGCTTTATGAAAAAATCTCTATATTGTAATTGCTCTTTGGACTCGTTGATCCAACAGAGTCCTATATTTTAAGGTCCAAATGATTTAGAGCTCCTTTGGACATAAGAATTTTTTTCACTTTTTTCTTTTAAATTAGTGCTTGGCCATAAATTTTTTTAATTTTCATTTGAAGATAAATTTTTAAAAAATTTTAAAAATTTCAAAAAGTTATTTTTCAAAATTTTCACTCAAATCATTCACAAATCTTCAAAAGCAATCAAAAACACAACTCTAATGTTCAAATATCATTTTCACTTGAAAAAATTTTCATACTTTATTTATTTTTGAAATTTTACAATTCTTATGTCCAAACTCCCACTAACTTATCAGATGATATTCTTGCAAGGGATTTTACATATACATCCCATATAGCAAACTTTATTATCATTAATGTTTAAGGTTAGTGTTTATTACATTTAAGTATACCGCGTTTCAATTTATGTACCAAAATTTATTTTTAAGGTTTAAGAATCAACTATTTATTAGAGGCTTGATTTGTGGAACAAAACCTTTTCATATTTTTTTCCCCACGTTTTTCTCTTTCTTCCAACCGCATTTTCCCCTTTTTTAATTACACCCTCCCCCCCCCCCACCCACCCACATTTATTTACCAAATATTTTTCTCTTTCTTCCTACCAAAACCGATGCGTTTTCCCCTTTTATAATTACACCCCCCCCCCCCCCACGTTTATTTACCAATACAGTTTTCGCTGATTTCTCTGGTTCAAGTTCATCCTCCATTGTCATCCTCCATTGTCATCCTCCATTGTCGAAGGTTGCCATTATTTTTTCAGTCCTACGGTTGCATCTAAGTCCCAAATCCTCTATAAAATCATTTTCTCTCTCTCAGTGCTTCAATTTCATCCGCCATTTCCAAACCCTCTTCAAAGTTTTCTCAAGAAAACACATATTCAGTCACTAAAATCTTATCCATAGTCAAAAATGGTGAAAAAATCTAGTACTCCCAAACGACAAAAAGTAGCCGATATTGCATCTTTTGATTTAGGTGTTTTAACACCTAAATTTCCAGTAAAAAGACAACAATCTGTCCATGCAAGTGGAAAAGATAGGGTTCCTGCATCGCCGAGACAAATCAGAGCTGAAAATCGAACCAAGCACATGCACGATGTTGATGCTACCGGTGTAGAAACAGAAGCCGATAAACAACGCAAGCGAAAAGGGAAAAGCTTGAGGGTCGATGATAATGATTTTGTGGACGATTCACCCAAAGTTCAAAACACAAAAATACAAAAGATGTCTCATTCCCCCTCAAAACAAAAAATGATGAAACACTCTAAAAAAAACCTATAAAATTGGTTCCACAACAAGTTTCATTGAAGGTAAATAAATTTTTTTTTCTCCTCAATGTTTTGTAGTTTAATATTTTTTTGCCAAAAAATAGAATTCAATAGTTTTTTTTGGTGTGTAAGTGTTTTTTGTAAAAATATACTGTATTATTGCATATTAGGGTTGTTTCTACAAATTGTAGTTAATTGTTAGTTTTTGGAGTTAATTTGTAGTTGATTGGCAAAATATACTGTTGGATCACATTTGTAGTTAATTGTAGTTAATTGTAGTTTAATGTAGTTTAATGTAATTTTTATTTGGAACTGTGACTGTTGACTCAAATTTGTAGTTAATTAGAGTTTTTGTAGTTTAATGTAGTTTACAATACTTTTTATTTGGAACTGTGATAAAAATACAGTGTATAAAAATAGTTACATTGTACATGCACAATAAATTTATAGTTACAGTATAGTTCCTTGTAGTTATAATGTAGTTTAATGTTGTCTGTCACAATGTAGTTCATATGTGGTCTGCAATTTTATAGTGTTGTTTGGAACTGTGATTAGAAGACATGATATATATGTAGTTACAGTCTAGTTAATTTGTAATTTGTAAATTAATCTTTAGTTATGCTTTTAGTAAAATAACTTGTCGTTAGAATGTAGTTTCATGTATTCTGTCACAATGTAGTTTATCTGTGCATTCACAATGTAGTAACTACTATATGTAGTTACAGTTTATTTGATTTGTAATTTGTAAAGTAAATTCTAGTTATGCTTTTAAAACTATAATTGTTGTTAAAATGTAGTTTCATATAGTCTGCCACAATGTAGCAGATCTGTGTTCTGCAATTTTATAGGTAAAATGTAGTTTGTAGGTTAAAATTGTAGTTGTACTTTGTGTAAAATAACTTCTACTGAGAATGTAGGTAAAATGTAGTTTGTAGGTTAAAAATGTAGTTTTATGATATGTTACATTATATATTGTAATGCTGAAATCTAGCTTCATTCTAACCACAATTAATATACTTTTTTTTGCAGAATGGACCTTATTATGCTCAACATAATGTTGAGTATGGTGTGATACGATTCCATAGCTTGTGCGATCCAACGATACCTAGCCAGATAAAGTCTTTATTATCCCCAACCCAATTACGTGGTTTCAAGAAAACATGTTTTGGTTATTTATTATATATGCCCCCAATCTGCATGCAGAACCAAACAATTCATCTTCTAATGAAGTATGAGTTACCAAAGTCAACTGACAACTACTTTTCTGTTCTTTTAAATGGACAAAAATTGATTTTTTCCTTGAGAGATTTTTGTTTGATAACTGGTTTTAATTGTGTTGATAGTTTATCGGACTATGGTTACGATTCTAGTTATGTTAGCCATTTAATGACTAAATATTTCCCTAACAAATCTCGGGTCGAAAAATGGCTTTTGAGAAATGTAGTGACATCCAAATCATGGACAAATGATTTGGATGCTGTACAGTTGTGTATCCTGTATATGTTGGAATTCTTTGTTTGTCCTTCTAATAAGGACAATGTTAGTTTGATAGACAAGTTCACGTTTTTTCTTATAGAGAGTGGTCATTTTGATTCGTACCCATGGGGTACAAAATCTTTCAAGCAAGTTGTTGAATCTGTCAGACATCGTCTCAGTCCAAACGTTCATTCTTATCTTATACGGGGATGCTCGTTAGCCTTACAAGTGTGGCTATACGAGTGTTGTTCTTATGTCAGCACCGAGCTTGCTACACGGTGCTCTGACTCTATTCCTCGTATTTTAAGATGGTCGTCTACAAAGGGACAGATTTGGTTAACTGTTCTTGAAGAAAAAATCATCAAGCCTGAGTGGCTCAAGGTATTCTTTTTAACCTTTGTATAATTCTTCAATTACTATTATAGTAACTACATGACATCTACAATTTTCTTTCCAATTTACTTAACTGCCTTCATCCATCTTTCAGTTCTCAAACATGGTTGCATTTGGGGAAGAGATTGGAGCGCTCAATCTCCCAGAAAAGATTAATTATGAAGATGAAGAGGTTAGTCAACCATCAAAAGTCTCATCTGCTGCTTCTCCGACAGTTCAACCTGAAGAGGCTAATTCCCCAAATGACATGGAATCTGTCAGTAGCCAGATCAGGAAGTTGGAACAGAAGCTTGAGCAGGTACTGTGAGAAAATACAGTTGTGTAGTCATTATTTAGTACCACTTGCCTTCATTCCTTCGACATTGTAGTTTCTTTTTATTTTAGTGTAACTAATAGAATATTCTTACCAACTAACATACATATTTAATTTTTAGGTTGATGGAAAGTTAGATCTGTTAAAGAATGATGTTTTTGATGAACTCTCAAAACTTTGAGAGTTCATAGATGAATCTTTGAAAAGTTTAATGAATGCTGTCAACAAGAGAAATGAATTGGATGAGTCCAAGGTAAGAATTTACGTATAATTTATTCTAACACTATATAATAGTTATGATAATTTATTCTAACACTAAAACATTCCTCTCAAAATGTAGTTTGCTGCTAGTTCATCAAAATATAACGAACATAATCAAGCAGACAAGAACAAACAATTTCGGTTCAATGTTGGTCCTCAACTCCGTGCAGGCCCCAGTACAACAGGTATCTACATAATTCCTACATACATATATACAAACTTCAAGATTTGCTAATAAATAATTAAATTTTCTTTTCAGCTCTCACTTCTCCTCAACAACTTGGACAACAAGTTGATTTGTATGATGAACTCCAACAAGAAGTTGATGTAGCAAAAGAAGGTATTGTTTAATAATGTAGTTTTTAATATAAAATATTTGATTATACACTGTTATAATGCTTTTAAGCATATGCATTTTATTTGTAGCAAATGTTGAAGACAATGTTCCACAGTCACCAATTCATGGTGTAACTGTGACTGAAGTTGTCGAAGAATGCGTTGAAAAAGAAGAGGAGATTGGAGTGATGCGTGGAGGAATTGAAAAGAAAGGTGTGACACTGGACGATTTTGAACTTTCAGAAAACCTATCACAGATGGTCATGTATGGTGAGCCAATTCAAGTTGATTCAACCCCTGTTCATCAAGGAAGAACAAGGTTACCTGGAAAACATGCACGATCACCATTCACTCCACTCTACAGTACTGAAGGCAGCACGTCTTTTGGGCCAAAATGTTTTTTACCTAAAGCACCCATTCACAAGTCTCATTGGTGAAGATGTTGATCCTGAACTAATAGATAGTTTTACTACCTGGTTATACCATCGAACTGACAAATCATCTAGGAGGTATGGTGCTTAAATGTCTTATGTCTGTATGTACTTGTTTTCTATATCTTTGAACCTTTTTAGACTTTAAAGTTGTAAATGTTTGTGTTTTTTGTAGTTATTTGTTTAATTCTATTATTATTACAGGAGGAAATACTTCTATTCGAAGAAGGATAACCATCTCAATCCTTGGTTGGATTTGGGTTGCGAAAAAATTGATAAGAAGGACTGGTTCTACGCCCTTGCTCACCCCAGACATTTAATCAATTGTACAATAAGTATATGGATTATCATTGCAGTTTTGTCTTTATCTATTATGTTTAAATGTAATTAATTGCATAGGCTTCATGAATAGGAACTGCAGTCATTTTTCCTCCATATATCTCTGGTAGCTGGCTCACTGTTATTGATCAGCAAGCTGATTTGTCTAACTGTAGATAATATGTAGTTATTCAACACTACATTTAACTACAACTGACTACATTTAAACTACAGATTGCATTAATGTACGAACTTGAAATACATATAACTAAAATTACATATAAGTAAATTGAAATATACAGACTTGAACTACAGATTTTGTAGCTGTTATTTGTATTTTGTAGCTGTTATTTGTATTTAACTACAACTGACTATATTTAAACTACATATTGAATTAATGTACAGACTTGAATTACATATAACTAAAATACATATAAGTAAATTGAAATATACAGACTTGAACTGCAGATTTTGTAGCTGTTATTTGTATTTTGTAGCTGTTATTTGTATTTTGTAGTTGTTATTTCTTATACACTAAACTTATTATCTCTGGTAGCTGGCTCAGTGTTATTGACTTATTGTCTTTGTGGTGTACAACTGACTACATTTAAACTACAGATTGCATTACATATACAGACTTGAACTCATATAACTAAATTACATATAACTACATTTGGATATAAGTAAATTGAAATATACAGACTTGAACTACAGATTTTATAGCTGTTATTTGTATTTTGTAGCTGTTATTTGTTGTAGCTGTTATTTGTTGTAGCTGAAATATACAGACTTGAACTACAGTAAATTGCATTACATATACGGTCACAGTTAGCTGATTTGTCTAACTGTAGATAATATGTAGTTATTCAACACTACATTTAACTACAACTGACTACATTTAAACTACAGATTGCATTAATATACAGACTTGAACTACAGATAACTAAAATTACTTATAACTACATTTGGATATAAGCAAATTGAAATACAACTTAACTACAAATGTAGTTTATCTGTAGTTATTTTGTAGTTGTTATTTTTATACACTACAACTTATTATCTCTGGTAGCTGGCTCAGTGTTATTGTCTTTGTGGTGTACAACTGACTACATTTAAACTACAGATTGCATTAATATACAACTTGAACTACAGATGACTAAAATTACATATAACTACATTTGGATATAAGCAAATTGAAATACAGTTTAACTACAAATGTAGTTTATCTGTAGTTATTTTGTAGTTGTTATTTGTATACACTACAACTTATTATAAATTACACTTTTACTTTTTTCAGCACATTGATGTTATAATGTACTATTTGAGAAAAAAGGGAAATATGGCCCCAACATCAAATGTATATTTACAACAACCGATTGCTTGTTCAAGACAAAAATTGAAAGTATCTACGAGAAGTTCACTACTGCTCCAATGGATCAAATGAATTCTGTTGTTAAAGCCGAGGATGATATTGGAGAATACATTATGGGCTATAGAATTCTTGCTAATGTAGCATGGATCTTGTGGACTATGTGCTAATGCCTGTTAACCTTGTAGAGAACTTTCATTGGTTGTTGTTAGTGTTTGACATAAAGGACCGGCAATTATATGTTTATGATTCATTGGTGAGGGCAAAGCGTAACAAAACGGTTCAAACCTTGGTTGAAAAATTTTCAGTCATTATTCCTCTTTATTTATCATGCACTGGTTTCTACGGTAAACGAAAAGACATTGACTTCAAGACTACAAAGGCATACGTAGAAAAGCCAGTTACGGACCCTCTAGACATACAATGGATTGTTGCTGAGATTCCACAACAAAAGGAAGGCTCACTGTAAAAAACTAAGACCCTTTCTATATGTTTAATTAAATATTTATTATGGTTTGGTATTTAATGAAAAATACTCATATTCTGCAGGGATTGTGGTGTATTTGTGGCTGCCTTTGCGGAGTATATTTGCAATGGTGATTTGTCTATACCAAAGGAAGATCTTACTGATATTGACAAACACCGTAGACGCTATGGAGCTCTGTTGTGGGACTACGCCACAAAGAAGCTAAATGCAATCAGTGAGAGTGAGGTTACCGGCAGGCTTGCAAGGAGGAAGGGTCCACCGCCAAAGAATGAGAGAACTAAAGTTAAACGAAAGAAGAAGTAGAGTATACTGTTGTAATGAACTTTGGTTGTACTGAACAATTTTTCATGAATACTGAACAATTTTTCATGAAGTAGAGAATTAGGTCACTTTGGTTGTACTGAACAATTTTTCATGAATACATTAGACATGAGTATTCGAGCTATCTAATAGCATATTTGCCGTAACAACTATCTAATAGCATATATAATAGCTTCAGTTGCCATTCTATATAACTGTCAGTTCTTATACAATGACTACAATTACCTACAATTGTATATAACTACGCAACTATACTACATATAACTACAATTGCATAACTACAAAATATTGGAAGTCCAATGCTACAAACTACTGTTGCAGTACATTTGCGCTGTTATGTTTTCGGATAAAACTTCTTGTCTTGAACAATGAAGAATCATGAATTGAGGTTGCATAGAAATGTCATTTGTAGTTTTCAGCAACTCATACCATACAGTAGATACAAGAAAATACATTATTCAGACATATTTATCAACTAAGTACGATTAACTACAACTAACTACAAAGTTCATATAACTACAAAAATTGTAATTAATTTCTTAGGCTTCATGAATATGAACTACAATGTTTTGTCTTTATCTACAAACTTTTGTATTTATCTATTATGTTTAGAACACATTTAGAAATCACTTACAGTACATTATAACTACAATCTGCCAACAACAGTTTACATTACTCACGTATATTAGTAAACTTCTTTATTATCGTCAAAACGTAGAACAGTTACACAATAAATTCCGATAATTTGGGATCACTAACATTTATTTTGAATAACTATTGTAGCTACATTATATTCATGTCTTTTTCGGCGCATTCTTGCAACTTCTTCTGTTATGCCCTTCACCTCCACAATTGCCACATGACACCTTGTACTTCTTTGAGTTTATTTCATCAAATTTTTTATATCTTTCCTTGTGAGGTCTACCTGGCTGCCTTTTATCTCCAACCGGTGGCTTTACTACATCATCCAAAATATGTTGTCGAACATCCCATTTGGCTTCATCAGGAAGAGGATTAACTGGCAATTCATATGTAAGAAGAAGGCTCTTCGTTGTGTAATACGGTGAGCAATAGTTGTCCGGCCTTTCATTCCTATGCCTTAATGCTGCCGAAGCATGTGCACATGGAAGTTCATCAAGTTGGAATTGTCCACAGCTACATTTCTTGTTTTCTAAACATACAATGTACCGCTTCACACCATCTAACACAGTATGTATATGATCTGTTGAAGCCCTCACCTACAATTCAAGACCAAAAAGAAAATAATAAGGTGTCAATAAGTTAACTATATTAGCAACAATCAGTTACTTACAAATCAGCTACAAACAAACTGCATATAAACGTTAACTACATTTACCCACATTTGACTACATTTTAAAAACACACTGGAAACACTGCATATAAACGTTAACTACATTTACCCACATTTGACTACATTTTAAAAACACACTGGAAACACAGCATATAAATGTTAACTACATTTATCCACATTTGAATACATTTTAAAAACACACTGGAAACACTGCATATAAATGTTAACTACATTGACCTACATTTGACTACATTTTAAAAACACACTGGAAACACTTCAACAGCTACTACTTTTTTTGTTTTTTTTTTCTGCACCAAACAAGAATATATTACCTTTAGTTTCTAGGATAATGTATTGTTATCTTCCAATTCTTTGTTGAATTTGTGCGCAAGTAATGTGAAAGTACCCTTTACCTTCAATAACTTATCTTTTGTCCAACGTTCTAGAATAGTCCTCATATACTCCAATAGATCAAATATTGGCAGCTCTCTTGCCTCCTTTGTTACAGCGTTCAATGACTCTGCAATGTTTGACGTCATAGTAAAAGTTCTATTCGCCGTTGCATTTACTCTTGACCATCTATGATAGCCAATATCATATAGGTAAGACGATACACGTGGGTCTACCTCCTGAATCTTCATCATCCTTTCATTTAATTCATCCAGAGTATATGACCGTACTGTAGCAAAGTACAATTCATGTAATTGTATATGTGCCTTCTTGGATTTTGACCTTATATTTGTCCATATATGCCACATGCAAAAGTAGTGTGCCATTCCCGGATAGACAACTGATGTTGCCTTCGATATACTCTCATGCCTATCTGAGACAACACACATAGAAGGTCTTTCACCATATGCCTCCTTGAATTGTTCAAAGAACCACCTCCAAGACGCATCGTTTTCAGAATCAACAACAGCATATGCCAAGGGCAAAATAGAACCTACAATTTGTAGACATAACATGATACTAACTATTAAATACAAATATATATGGAGAATTTAGGCAATTTAACTACATTGATTTATATAAATACAAACTAACTACATTATAACTACAACATTATTACATCTATTACCTGCTACATCCAGGGTGCTTGCTGTCAGCATGATACCCCTATATGCTGATTTTAAGAATGTCCCATCAACCACTGCTACCGGCCTACAATGTTGCCAACCATTTATTGATGTACAAAGAGCAACAAATGCATACAAGAAGCAATCATCTGCTGCCTTCTTCAATTTAACAACAGAATCGGGATAATTCTTCTCAAGAATATAAAAATATTTTGGTAATCTGTTGTACGAGTCACACGGATTCCCTCTCAAAATCTTTAATGCTTTTTTCTTTGCTCTCAATGCTTGCATGTAGCTTAGGTTGACTCCATGTTCGGATAACATGTCAGTTTGTATGTCCTTTGGCGTGTAAACAGTATTAGGATCACAAAACTTTGGAACGACAATGCTACCAACTACTGTTGCAGTACACTTGCGCTTTATGAATGTTTTGTCCATTCGGCAACATGTGTGTTGTCGACTAAAACTTCTTATCTTGAACAATGATGAATCATGAATAGACGTTGCCTTGAAATGCCATTTGCAGTTCTCAACAACACATACAAGCCAGTAGCTACAAAAAAATCCAATTTTCAGACATATTTATTAAACAATACAATTAACTACAAACTGACTACAATGAACTACAATTGACTACAATTAACTACAACTGACCACAATCAACTACAATTGACTACACTTAACTACAACTGACTACAATCAACTACAACTGACTACAATTAACTACAAACTGACTACAATTGACTACAATTAAATTCAACTGCCTACATAGAAATAATACAGTAATTTTTCAAATTAATAACTAACCACATACCTTTTATAACTTGATCTTTTCACTCTAAACTGGAACTTGTGATAACTACATAATTCTTCATTGCAGCAACTATCGTCTTCTTGTCCTGGTACACTTGTCCTTCTTCGATACATGTTTGAGAAGATTCAATTATTATTTCACTTTGATATTCCTCAATAGCTGGTGAAGATGGAATTTCTATTAACATTAATGATCCTGAAGAACCTGCAGACAATACATTCACATTGTAGTTTCATTGTAGATAAATGGCGTCAAATTGTAGTTGATTAGAGAACACAATAATCTCAGATTTTGGTTTCGAAGCAAACATACCTGTACTGATGGGACATTCATTGGTGATTGCCAATTCCATATTGAAATCTCTTACGCTAATACATAAGGGATACGAACCTAAGTTTTTATTTTCTTTTTTCGTTTCCATATATACACGAACACCCATATCGTTCCTAATCTGCAACGGAGGACAATTATCATTCACGATGTATTTTATTTCTATAATTTTATCCGATGTATCAATCGATAATTGTTCTGCAATTGTAGACTGGAGAATTCCGTAGCTTGCATTATCATCAACCAAAATGGCATCAACTTCAAAATCTCGGAATCTGCCATAGTTATCCCAATAACCATTACATTTCAGCATTATCGGAATTTTTGACATTGTAGAATCTCCGTACTGATTGACTAACGTACTGATTGACTATCACGGTGTTAATTATGATTTTCAGTATTTGATGTAGAAAAATGAAAGATTTTCGAAACTGGCAATCACGGAAGAACTACAATTTCTGATTTTCGAACCTGACTATCACGAAAGAACTACAAAAATCTGATTTTCGAAACAGAAAAGAGGAGAGATTCGAAACAGAAAAGAGGAGAGATTCACTCTGTTGAAGAGATTTTACCGTTTTTGATTGAGCATTACAAAATCAAAGATTAATTGGGAGCATTAAAAACAGGCCCTATTTTAGGCTACAAAATATTTAACATACGGTTTAGCCTTAAAAACAGGCGTTATTGTAGGCTGCAAAATCAGCAAAATTTCGTTTGGTACATTTTTGGTTACAAAAACATGGAATATGAGGCTAAAAACCAAACAAGGCACAATAATGGTAATAAGGTTTGCTATATGGGATGTATAGGTAAAAATCCCTTCTTGGCAAATCACTTAAGATTGTGATTTAGTTTATTACTGCTGTTAGTTGTTTTATTTATTGTGTTAACATAAAGGGATCTTTACATTAATAGTCAGTTATAGTTTTTTTCTAGTCATATACATAATTTATACATTTATCATATATAATTATATGCATATAATACATAAATTATGTATATATTACACTTTTGCCGGTTATTTTTAATTTAAACGACCTAATGGATGGCTATTTTGGTTAATTCTTCTAACATAAAATATTTACAAGAGTCAAATTAAAACCATATGAATCTGATATTTGATAAAATAAAATAAAGAAAGGAAGAACTTATTGAAGATTAAAAAGATGGTTGAATAGATTTCTCCATGATATCTCAGTGCTTAAGCCTCTAACTCTCACTTGCTGAGGTTATTATGGGCCAGTCTGTCTGAAAAGCCCAATTGATGAAGTAAAAGTTCTAACAGCCCACACATAGCTCATAGGAAGTTGGGTCCAAATGCCATTATAGTGCAACACTCAACTAGTACAAGTGTGTAACCAAATTCACATTAAGAATTACTATTGAAGGGATAATAGAACTATATTACCCTCCCAATGTGACACCTCAAGCAAATCTCACATAGATAAAACATAAAAGAGGTACTAGATATATAAATAAATAAGCTTTAGATCTTAGTAACAAGTTTTAAAGCTGCATGAGCTATGCTATTACATATAATATCAGAGCTACTTTGCGTGCAACTTTAAATGATGATGTAGTAAACCTTAGTGAAAACGTGGAGTTCCAGAAGGGAATGTTTGCGACACTCCATGCAAATATTCAATCGACAAAATACGGAAAATATATTGAAAAACAAGCCTTAAATTCTAGTAATGCTTTTTTTAAGTTATGCGTGTTTAGATCGAAAGCGAACAATATTTATTGGACTAAGCGGTTATAGCCAAATATGAAGTTATAGTACCAAATTAGCATAACATATGGGTACTCAAATTATGTAATGGTAATTTGTTAAATTTCTTAAGATTCACAAATAGAAGGATTGCAAGTGCGCATCTCAATTAATTAAAAGTTAAATATGTCGAATATTACAAGAATTAAAATTAAAATTTATTAATAATTGACGGCCCAAAATTGCAAAGTTTCCATTATCAAATGAGGTGATTCGTAAACTTCAATATAATGTTGCCTCATGTTATTATGCAGGAGCGCACCAATGCATAAAATAAAATAGTTGGAGTAGGTTATAAAGCAACTATGTTATGTCTCCCATTTTATATAACTGTGTTTGATTGGATACACAGTCAAATAAATAATTGAAAACTTTTGGTACATGAGTTAAATATATACCAACTAACAAAACTACTATTATTATTAAAAATTAAGTCAAAGAGTTAGAATTCTGTTTCCACATGTCAATTACTATTTCTCACTGCTAACAAAAAATATAGGAATTTTTATATGAAGTAGAATCCAACAAGTCATATTAGTAAAGAAATTACTACATAGTATCCAATACATATTGGTGTTACTTTTTAGTATATGCTGAGACAGAATAAGTGCAACATAAATTAGATTGAGGAAATACATAATATAATTAGTGGCGGATCTAGGAATTCAAGTTTGTGGGTGTTGAATTTTTTTTGTACATAAAATTAACGGAGCTTTTGTAAATTTTTATACGTTTTCTCAAATTTTATATTTAACTATACATACTCTGCGTCGAGGTTAATGAGTACTCGAGCACCCAATTTTAATGAGTAGATCCGCCCCTAAATATAATATTATATTTTCTCTTAATATAACATCTTACTTTTTTCGCTGTATATGTAGATTCTTTATATTTTAGTGCATCCTTAAATTTGTAGACTTTAATTAATTCATTGATTCCCTTAGCTTAATTTCAACGCCTTTGAATTATCTTGATCAATATAGAATAGAGGAGGTTATATATTAATTGTATGGACTACCTAACCAGTAGCCAATAATCCAATATCACAAGGTCAATTATTCTTTTTTCTAATTTGTATTTTAATGTTTTATGTAATTATTAAACTAGACAAACGGAGACCATGTGGGATGATTGTGTTCTCTATTTCTCCCAGTAGCCCTCGAGTCAATTACGGACCTTGACTAGTAATCTAAAAAGTTAAATTCTTAAAGAAGAAATATTTTTATTTATGATGTTTGTTAAATTCTTAAATAGAAGAAATATTTTTATTTATTCTGCAACATCATGTCTACAATTGAATGAAACCATTTTTAATTGGTGGAATGTTTGATTTTAAAGGGTATTGTGATTCCATGTTGAAGCCATAGAGTTAAAGCATTCATGTTATGGTTAGGCAGAATACATAATTAGACCTTTAAACTTGATTTTTTTTGTCATTTGAACATCTAATTTTATTAGATCCTTCAACTAAATTATATCTATGCCAATTAGACACTTTGTAGTGACATGATTAAATGTGTCGGGATCGAAGGAAGCGTGAACACAATAAAGTTGAACAGAAGAAATTTTCAACAAGCTTTTTAGGGCACTAAGTCGCCAGGGCCGACGGTCAGGTTTTTCATTTTCTGAAAATGAGTTTCAATTTATTTTGGGGGTTAATTCTATAAGATGGAATATTTTAAGGTGTTAGAGACAACTATAATACACGCGTTTAATTTTTATAAAACTTTGTTTTCAGATGGTTTATAAAGTGTCTAATTGATACGGATACGGTTTAGTTAAGGGGCTTGATAGGAACAACTTTATATTTAAATATTTAAGTGATTAGAAAAAGCAGTTTAAAGATCCAATTATGTATTTTACCTTATGGTTATGAATACCTCCGTTTTAATACTTCATTGCCCAGGCGTTCTAAATTTTAGGTTGAAAAGCCTTTGATTGGTGAGAATATGACTATTTATCAAACTATGAAAATAGTTCTAAGAAAATGACATAAATGATTGCCTATGTTTGGGAGTAGATTTAAAATGTCACTTAAATAAGTTCGTGAACAATTTTATAGGGTGTGTTTTTTTGATAATTAAAAGTTGTATTAATCACTAAAGAAATTTCAGTACAAAGCCATAGTGCAGTTATGATACAGCTGAAGGTGTGTTTGATATGAAAGAAAATGATTTATGTGATTTTTTGGAAAATAAGTAGTAATTTTATTTATTTTCCGGTGTTTGGTACGTAAATTAAGGAAAATGACTTCTTAAGAGTATTCATAAATAATTTAGATGTACAAACATGAAGTCATAAACTTTCAAACAAACAACCTTCCGAACCCACAAATTTCATAAACTTTCGAACCGCTAAACTTTCAAAACCGCGAAATTTCAAATCCGTAAACTTTATAATTTCTAAATTCGTAAAACATAAACCTCTGAATTCATAATTTCGGAACTTGTAAACCTTTGAACCTTTCAACCGATAAATAAAAAAACTTAAAACTGAAAATATATTAAAAAAAAATTTTGGAGGGAGGCGGGCAGGTGCGGGCCATGGGGAGGGGGAGAGAATAAAACGAAAAAAATGAAATTTAAATTACAAAAAGAAAAAGTAAAAAAAAAATTTGCGCGAAGAGGGGTGTTGGGTGGGTTGGGATGGGTGCCGCAGAAAAACAAAAAAAAATGAATCTTGAAATTACAAAAAAAAGTAAAAAAATAATTTTTTTTGTGATTGAGCGCCTGAAGTCACGAGAGAAGGACGCGAGTGGGTGGGGGTGGGGGTGGAGGGGTAGTAGGTGGGTGGTAATGAAAAAAAAGAAATTTGAAAAAGAAGCCTTTTGGAGAGAGTGTGTAGGTGGGTTGGTGAGAGTGAGGAAGGTTGAGAAGATGTTCTGGAAATTATTTTCCTTTCTCTTGATAAGGAAAATATTTTTCTTCAATTGAAGGAAAATGAGTTCATAAGGAAAATGTTTTCCAAACAAACCCTTAGTCTTGATTGAAAAATATTTTCCTTCATACCAAACACACCTTTAGTCTTTTAAATTTGTCAAATGTGAACGTGTTTGGTTTCTGACAAATATATAACAACCTTCGGGTGTTAGAATTAGGGGTGTTCATAAAAGTCCGAAAAACCGAATCAAACCGAAAATCAAACCAAATCGACCAATAAAACTAATACTTTTTGGTTTGGCTTGGTTTCGTTTTTATTTTTAAAAACCAATCAAATTTTGTTGGTTTTAATAAAAAAATAACCGAAAAATCCAACCAAACCAAACCGACTATATATATATATATATAAAATTTATGGTGAATGTTAATCGTTTGCACTTTTAGTATAGTTTTTATCTTTATATTCTGGTTTAATTAGAAGTTTTCTTTTGTTAAGTGTAAGAATTTATTTCATGTTAAAACAAATATTTTTAATTAAGCCCTTAAATTATTCAATAACTATTTGATTCATCAATATATTCTAGTAAATAATAGATTTCTCAAAGGCAATCGATCTGATAGTGTTACGTTGACAATGTAGTTGCCGGAATATGTGTTTTGTAGTGTATGTCTTATATCTAAGAAAAAACTAATAAATAATCAAAAAAACTAAAAAACCGACAAAACCAGATATAAACCGAATCGAGAAAAAATTGACTTAATTGGTTTGATTTGGTTCTAACATTTGAAAAACCGACTTACTTGGTTTGGTTTCTTTTTAGGGAAAAATTGATTCGAACTGAACCATGAACACCAGGAAAGTCCCATCAAATTAAATTTTTTTTTTACCTATTATAGTAAAGGTTGATACCTTTTTATTTTAAACAAATATCCTTTAAAAAAATTATATTTCACAACTACCTTTTAATTTAATAGCCAAATATCTATTTATGGTCCCCTCTTATCCTTAAGTCATAAAATATGATACCCTCTCTCTCATAAAATACAATGACATCTCTTTCTCCGCCCTCTCTTTTCAATTGTTTGTTTTGTTGATTAGAAAAACAAACTTTTGATCTATTCGTACCCTCCATTTTTCTTCTCTTTCTTTTTTCTTAATTCATCAACTAACAATTCAAATGAAAATTATGAACCCTTAAAACTGTTTTTGCACTATAGCACCTGACAATAATACCTCGTTGTGTTAATTTCGAAATCTGCTATCGACGAGAGCACATTAGGGTTATTCTTGAATTAAGACGACAAAGTTTAATGCTGACCAACTTGAAGAGTTTATTACGTTTTTCCATTGTATTTCAATGTATCTCGATGTATCAGAGTTTTGGGACTGAGCAACTAGAAGAGTCTGTTACCGGATTTTTCATTGTATTTCAATGTATTTCGCTGTATTCTATGTATTTTATTATATTCATTATCTTTTTTTGTTGTATTTCAATGTATCTCACTGTATTCTATGCATTTCTTTGTATTCATTGTCTCGCTATATTTCATAAAATATAATTTATATATTTAGATGTATTTATGTATTCAGATTTGTATTTGAGTTTGTTGAGTTATATTAGGAGTCTATTATGTTAATAGATTCACTTTCCATTTTAAAAATAGTGTAATCCCCTATTTCACACCGTGAATACAATTGAATACAATAACCTATCTAGCTGTAATCCCATGTTTCACTCCATGAATACAGTCGAATACACTCAAATACAAAATTTGTCTAGCTGTAATACTTGTTTGATACTTAGAGATGGTACTGTATTCATGAATACAGTAGCTTAAATACACCGAATATACTCTAAAATTTTTGAAAACATAGCTATAGGAAATAACATAATAAATGGTAGTTACAACTAGCTAATAACCACTAAAACATAGTGGTTTCTGAAAGTTTGTCTTAAAGAAAATGCAATATAAGAATATTTGGAGGAGAAAAAGTTTTAATCTTAAAGCGAATACTTTACTAACCTTTTCTTTGGGTTGCCCTGTTCTTGGATACATGTTAAAATAGCATGGGCTAGCCAGTTTTCGGATTGGTCATTCAAAAATAGCCAACGTTTGCTTAGTTATTGAAAAATAACCACTATTTTGCTGCAATAGAGACCTATCCAGCATAATATATTGGAGTTCCTTGTACCTGTGTATGATCGTCCAGCATATTATGGTGGAGCGGTATACTTTGCTGGCTATAGATAATATACTGGAGTTCCAGTAAAGTGTACTTGAACTCAAAAATCCAGCATAATATACTGGAGTCCCAATATACTTTACTGGATCTCCAGTATAATATACTGGAGTTCCAGCAAAGTATACTGAAACTCCAGTATATTATACTCAAATTCCAGTATATTATGATGAAGTATTTTCCAAATTTTAAACAGTATTTTCGTTCAGATTTATATTTATATGAAAAGTGACTAAACTTCGATGACTTTTGAAACTGTAGCTATTTTTGAATGAACACTTATAAATTTGACTAATTTTGAATTTCTCCCTAGATACATGTGTTTGGTAATCAGTACGTATGACTTTTACAAGTGTTTAATAACCTATGGCTTCCACAAACACATACAATGATCTATAGAGGAGCTAGTTTTACATATTGTCACAAAAATTTATCTATCTTAATAGGATAAAACAACTTATTGTCCTGTTAAGATCGAATTTTATCCACATGCTTATATTATACCATATTGCTTATTTTTAGTCAAATTAATTAAATATTTATCCATGGGAGTATATTCACTAATAATTTCGTTATCATTTAATTTTTCGTATTGTAATTCTCACATTATAATCTTGTTATAATTTTTTTGGCAACAAAATAAATACACACGCGCATACATACAATAGTTAGATGTTCTTACAGTGAGCTATTGTGTGGCCATGCCCATATCTTCAAATAAGGAGTACTCTATTGCTACATTAACCATATTACGAACTTTAATATTTTTTAAAAATAGTTTCTAGGAAGTCTGTCCATAGTATTTCATTCACAAACACCGGAAGAACTACGAAAGGATGATTCCTGCTTCCAACTGCTTTCCTACTTGCTTCGCCAGTTTGTCAGCCATCCTATTTTCCTCCTTGGATGTATAGATTACTGGTGGATTCCTCAGAGCTGTTAGGAGAGACCTGCATTCACATACCAAAGAATCATATATCAGATAACCATTATTTATATATTGTATTACCCCAGTTAAGTTTAGCCTAGCCTCCGAAGGTAATAAATTGTTTGATAATGCCATCTTTAGTCCCTGCATGAAAGTTTCTAGATCATAATAGTGTATTTATGCAATTCAATTTCCCCATGAAACCTGTTACCCAATCTCCATTATTTTTTCTAATTATACTTTATATACTTTCTGATTTTCCTTTTGGTAGTTAGCACGATCAATGTTTATATTGTAAAACCCCCTACTATGAGGATGCTATTTCAGTGTTATGACAGTACTAGGGCGGGCCCCTTGACCTCCTACAGCTATATGCATGAATTCTACAACCCTAATATTGGTCATCTTATAGGGAACATGTTCCCTCTTATTATTGTAATTATTGTTGTTCCTAGTTAGCCAAATTTGCCAAAGACATAATATAAGCAATTGCCTCTATTTGAGCATGTAATGAAAATCTTATGCTTCACCTTGTCAACAATGTGCACCCACTGGCTTTGGCTAGTTCCAAAGTTTGGGATGCTGAGATTGGATTGGCTCTATTCAGATAGCTTTCCCCCAGCACCGCTTAGCATTGTCACATCTGATGAAGATGTGTTCTATGGATTCCTTCTCCTTGTTATAGAAGAAACACATGGTGTTAAGGTTCATATCCCTGGAGTAAATGTATTGAAAAGTAGGGAACCTACAATGGGTTACCAATCATCGAAAGTATTTTATTTTGTTGGGAAGTTTTTATGCCCAAATTCAATTGAAGTCTCTCCCAATATTATGCTTTTTATGTTGGTTCTGACTTTTTATTAAGGCTTAGGCGGACTTAGTTGAGAACAAACCATTCCTAATCTGGTTCCAAACTATCCTATCCATATTTTCTGAGTTATCATTTATAAAAGGTAGAGTTAATGGTGGCTACTACACTAACAGGAAGGTTGAAAGACAGGTTACTAAGGCCCCGTTGCCCCTCAGAGTAGCATGGGACCACTTTCAAACTCTCATCTCCCCTATTCAGGGGGTCACATATTATGGTTTTAAGGGGCTCCATGGTAGGGGATCCACCTGTCCCTATAGAGATTAATTCCATCCCCATTATGGACTACCCACATAATAGCCTTGCTACATACAATCCAATCGTTCTTGACATTTTGCCAAGTCCTCGAGGCTATGTATATAGAAGGGTTCCTGCTTGCAGAATGTTTGTAGAACAGAACCCTTACCCACAGGGCATTTGGGTTGTTGAACATTCTCCAAGCGAAGCCAGTATGGGTGGCAATATTTCTGCTCTTAGTTGTATGTACTCCCAGGCTACCTTCCTATCTAGGCTTGGTCACTGTTTTTCACGCTACTAGGTGAATTTTCCTCTTAGCTTCAGTGGTAGCCAAATGAAGTTTCTCTGAATTGCACACCTGGTTTTGGAGTTTTATGTATTGCATAACGTGACTAGGAATGCATCCTAGAGAGGACTTAACTATAGTAGTTCTCCTAGACATGTTTAGGAAGTTGGTTTTTCACCCTCCAAGCTTAGTTTGCATACTATCAATGATGAGATGGTAGTCTCTATTGGTGGGTCTTTTATGAAAAATAGGGAAGCTCGGGTACTTACCAAATGATTGGCTATGTTTGATGGTCAAGATTCAAGAGAGTCTATTTATTTCCTCATGTTGGTAATTTGTGGAGAAGACAATTTTGGACTTGAGGTTATTTACCTTTGGCCGACTTACAATTGAACGTATGAAGAGTATCCATTATGCTATTTCATTTGTTCTTGAAAAGAGGGTAAGGGTCATCAACAAAGAAAATATGGGAGATTTTGGGTCATGTTTAGCTAAGTTTGATAGGAAATCAACTACCAATCTGCAATTGTGCTTTTATGCTTCTGGAAAATCTCTCCAGACACATGATGAATATGTAGGGATACATCGGATCTCCCTATCTAATGCCCCTACTAGTCTTAAAATAGTTAGTCTTTCCTCCATTAACTAGTACAAAAATTGAGCTACATGTAATGCATGAGAGAATTAGTTTGGTAAGCCGTCAGGAAACCCAAAGGATAACATTGTGTCCCTGATGAAAGACTATTTCAACCTATTAAAAACTTTTTCTAAATCAATTTTTAGAACCATATTGGTAGTTTTGCCTTTCATTTTTGTAAAATGGATAATGTACTCATGAACTATAGCATTATCATGGGCCCTCCTATTAGAAAAAAATCTAGCTTGATTAGGGCCTATGATAGGAGGAAGAACAGACTTAATTCTATTAACAATAATTTTGGTGATCAACTTGTACATTATATTACAGAGGCCTATTGGCTTGAAATTTTTGAGAAGTGTGGCATTTTCACATTTAGGGATCAGGCACAAATAGATTATATTTATAGCAGGGTTCATTTCTAGTGTGTGAAAAACCTATTTACAAAAGATGGTTACCTTAGCCTCAAGAAAATTCTAACACTTTTGGTAGAACATTTTGGTAGAACATTGTGTGAAGGCCATCAAGCCCAGGTGCTTTAGTAGGATTGAAAGAAAATAGGGCATTCGTTATTGGAGTGCTTTATTCCCTAGGCGAAAGGGTATGTGTATCATATGGAGTGGTTTACCTACTAGTGGGTGATGGCTGGTGTTCCGTGGTGAATACGGATGGATAGAATTGGTATATTGGATCTTTAATTCCCTTATGGTCATCTATAAATCCCACTGCCTTATCCTGGAGGGCTAGAATCATATTCCTTCTTCTCCTATTGCGAGAAGATGTGTGATAACATCCCCTTCCATTAGACAATTTATCTTGGATTAAGTCTATCAGAATTCCTCTTCACTTCTCAAAATGGTTGAATATGCTTCTAGTAGGTGGCTCTCTAGGTGTTGGAGATAAGAACTAAGGGATAGGCACTAGACCTCTAAATGCCCCCGAGCCTAGCCAGTAAATGCTTCTTTTAATGGAAAATATACAAAAAACCAGCTTGATCCATGTTGTGACTTGAGTTTGGAATCTGGTGGTTCTCTCCAGTAGGTTACAGTTACCCTAAAAGACATGTTGAACTACATTAGTGAGGAAGGGGTGACTAAACCACATGAGCTCAAATCTAAAGGGCTTTGATATACTGTAAGCTTGAAACATAAGTTGATCAACATTGGGCAATGATCATAGTTAGTTCTAGGAATGTGGCTAATTGTACTAATGGGAAATTCTTAGACCCAATGATCATTTGCAAAGAATATATCCAGTCCTTCAAGGATCAGTTGATTTCATTCCTATATCTCGTATTAGTCCAAGGAAACTTGCTGCCCTTAAAACCAAGGTTATTCAGCTTACAATGGTCTATGTACTACTAGAATAGATTGGCTCTAGGAGTAGAGATGCAATTCCCCTTAGCTTGTCTCTTACTCTTAGGACTCCATCGAAGACCTGACGTATTAGCAAGCTCCTACGGTAGTTTTCATGGATAGATCTGAGTTGATGGTAAAGGTTTCTCCAAAATGCATAAATGCTACCAGTATACACATTAGTAAAAAGCCAAGAGTTAGAAGATGGGGTTACCTTGACCATGGAATTTATGCCCTGAGATGGGGTAGAGACTTCATCAATATTGAGGAGTTCATTCTTTCACATGATTAAAATTCCCCTAGATAGGCCAATCGTTAGACTTTAAATTTGTCTAGAGAACCCTAGTTCATGGATCAGGTGCTTATGCTTAGCCATCCTAGTTTCCAGGAGGACTAGCATAACAAGCTTGTGCAGTTTGACCATCTAAGCATAGTGCCTCTTAAACTCACTACTATTTTCTCCCCTAGCATTCCAGATGATGAAACTCATTAACAGTTTAAGGTGTGGGAGAGACTTCCTCTTCAGGAATTTGGTCTTCCCTTTCACAGGTGTGGCTTACTTGCTCTCCCGCACATGGTTGTCCTTCTTGCTTCCTATGTTAGGGTAGGACTTAGCCTTACAATTGAGTCGGATTTAAGGCTACCCTTAGACTTACTCCCCACTAGGGGTGTTCATAAAAACTCGAAAAATCGAACCAAACCAAACCAAACCGACCAAAAGAAACAAATACTTTTATGTTTGGTTTGGCTTTGGTTTTGAATTTTAAAAACCAATAAAATTTGATTTGATTTTGGTTTTAAAAATAAAATAACGGAAAAAACCAAACCAAACTGACAGTAGGAGTAGAAATTTCAAATTTATTATTATACATACATATATATATGTGTGTGTGTGTGTCTGTGTGTGTGTGTGCATTTTAATATAAAGCTTAAAAGAAATTATGGTGAATGTTAATCGTTTGCGCTTTTAGTATAATTTTTAGCTTTATATTCTAGTTTGATTGGTTGTTTTCTTTTGTTAAGTGTAAGAATCCATTTCATGTTAAAAAAATATATTTTTAATTGAGTCCTCAAATTATTCATCACTATTTGATTCATCAATATATTTTAGTAATTAATAGATTTCTCGAATGGCAATCGATTTGATAGTGTTACGTTGAAAATGTGGTCGCTGGAATATGTGTTCGGTAGTGTATGTCTTATATATAAGAAAAAATCGACAAATAATCCAAAACACTAAAAACCAACAAAACCCAATATAAATCGAATCGAGAAAAATCCGACTTAATTTGTTTGGTTATTGTATTTGAAAAACTGATTTAGTTGGTTGATTTTTTTTTAGAGAAAAATCGTTCCAAACTGAACCATGAACACCCCTACTCCCCACAGTATTATGCTCCTTGGTCAAAGTACGATAAGCATTTCTCCCTAGGCCCTCTGAACTCTATTAGTTCCTCTTATTGCAAGAGCATTGCCTTTATTTTGGGTACCCCCAAATTTTCTATCAGTGCCTTTAGCTCTTTGTTGGAGGCTTACATGTGCTCGTGGAATTTTTGTGTCCCTGCCATCTAGGTTTCCCGCGATGGTGGATTCGTGGTCCATGTTGGTGTCCATTTGGAGAAGCGTGGGCATACAATCTCCTCCCCTGGTGTGACTAGATGAATGATGTGTAGAGAATAACTTATCTGATACACTAGAGCACTCAATCGATTGGTTGACATTGTTTGTTGGGTAACTACTACTTAGACTTACAACAGTGTTGCCAGCCATAGTTGGTGCCCAAAGTTCAACATTGCATGATTGAGGCTTGCATTAACCACTTTGTACAAATAGTGTGGGTTATGGATTATCACAATGATAGGAATCGACTCTATTGTGAAGGTCAATGGGAAGGCGAAACCCTACAATGCCAGTTCCATCCATGAGGCGGGAAGGTTGTCTGGTGGTAATATGGTTTTTGTCACCAATAAAGGTAGGGGTTCCCCTCCAGGTTCTGGTTTTGTGTATTTGGCTGCATGTTATTTTGGTTATTTTCCATTAGAGGGGATGGGTTCATAGTGATGTTGAACTATAGAAGGCATGCCACCATTTCGTTTTAAGACTTCCCTTTCCTTAGTTGGACATTGTGCACTAAAATTTTTCCATCATTACAAATCTTTAGGAGGTGATGGGGACTGTCAAGTCATCAAATGAGGGTTGAATATGATGGAAAGGTGATATATTTGAGTGAGAGGTAGCTCTCTCAGACAGAGCGACTCTCTTTCCTCTTCACCAAATCTGAGGCTATCGAATGTGGATTTGGCCTTAGTTGTGCTCCACACGATTTAACTATTTGAGAGAGTAGTTGGTATCATTTTTGGATTAGAGATAGGTACATTAAGCTTAACCATAGTAGTTTTCCCCTATTGGTACTCATGCCTTCTCAGAGTGGCATGTATTATTATTTGGCGTGTGGGCTTCATGTACCCGTTTTTGGTATCGGGCTTAGTCACATGCCTCATTTGTGGAAAGACACCCATTAGAGAGGTTCTTGGGTCAGTCTAAACTTTGTTGACCGGCTTAATTTGAACCCAAATTAGTAGACCCGTCTGAACCCAAATTAATAGGCTCATTTGAGTTATATTAGGCCTGCGTTGTTTGACCCATTAAGGTTTCAGCCCTGGTATCCCTTTGTCCAAAGTTCCCTAGGATGACAAACTTACCTGTTTCCAATAATAATGGGTTCTTTCTGTTCCACTGGCTAGTGTTCTTGTGTGCTTTTGCCTTAGGATTATGTTACCATTGCCTTCCTCCCAATCCGCCTTGGAAATTCCAATATTATCCAATCATTATCCCCTTTTGATTCAAGTACTTCTCCATTGTTACTAGTGCTGGTTGTATCATGCATTTCTTGGTTAGATGCACAATTCTCCCATACCCCTTGCACATGATTCCTTCACCTTCATACTCGATTTGTTGCATGTGTTCACCTATTACCACAGATGTCCTAAGTGGTATGTCAATAGGTACTTGGATGCAATTCCTTGCATATCTACCTCTGAGGGAGGCAGAAGTGCAAGTATTGATTTTTAATAATTTTCCCATTTTTCCCACTTGTTCTAGAATTTCTTTGCCGTAGAACTGAGAGGGTAGTTGGGGCAACCAGATTCATATGGTAGTTTCTTGGATTTTGGAGTTTGTCGGAATAAAGTTTGATTCCCAATATCTGATTGAGAGGGAATGGGCCTCCGTGCAGAGCTTTTCCATATTCTCTTCTTCGAGGAATTTCACTATAAAGTAGTCACAACTCAAGTCTATAATAGTTAATTGCTCACTAGGGCACCATAACTATTGTAGTTTGAGCTTGAGTATATGGTGCAAACTTTATAAAAACCTTAATAACCTCCATGTCTGATCTTGGGCTAGGAAGATTTCCTTAGTACTGTCCTCTTGCAATGGCATCTTTAATGATGCCTCCTCTTGGTGGTAATTTGAGGGGTAGACATTTGACTTTGTCAAATGATTGTCCGCTATAATTTCTTTGGAGGAATTCTTCTTCGGTGTTGTTTCAACTTACATTGTTGATACCGTAGGGTCCGGTTGGTAAGGCGGTTTTTTCATAGTGTTCATGGGAATGGGTCTTGTACAACGGGTATAGGTGAGGGCATGTTAGGGGAAGGTGAAATAATTGAAGAGAGAGACTAGAGCTTCTCTCTAAAACTTTATTTTTTGGATGTTAATAAACTATTTTTTTGTTACTTCCTCCATTTAAAATTAGATGATGTGCTTTTCTTTTTAGTCTGTTCTAAAATAAATGACACATTTCTAAATTTGGAAATAATTTTTAAGCTCTTTATTTTACTCATTTTAGCCTTAATAAGAAGTATTTATAATCACAAAAATAGCATGACCCCTCAAAGCTTTTTTCCCTTAAGTTTTTAAGATCACAAGTTTCAAAAGTCATTATTTTTTTCTTAAACTCTGTGCTGAGTCAAACTACCTCATCTAAATTAAAATCGAGGTTGTATAACTTATTCACAAATTAAATGACCACGAAGTATAAATAGCTCAATTCTAATATGTGTGAGAGCAAGAACAAAAGGCTCGATTAAACTTGTTCTTTTCCTTTTTTTTTGCTTTATGCATTAGTATTTAAAATCACTAGCTTTCTTTAATACAAATTTGTATTGCTTATGATTCACCAAAGCGAGAAATATTTTTCACCAAAATATTTGGTTAAAAATAAGAAGGATCCATAAATATTATTATTGTTAGTAGACTGTATTTGTAAATTAATTTTGGAGACGATAAAATAATGTATAAACAGAAATGTAAAAAAAATATAATTTAGTCCAAACCCACTGAATTCATAGTGTTTTCTTAAGGAACTTAATCCCCTCCTAATATCCGAGATTGTGGATTATTTCCCCCTAAGATAGAACGAATTACACACTGATGTAGCAGTACTTCAAACCCCAATATTTCAGCGAACACAATGATCGGTAGCAAATGAAACTTATTGTTACTTTCTTTGTAGTTAAAGCAATGCAGAAGAAAGGAGGAGAATTCAAAATTTCGTATGGAAAATCTGAGAGAATAAACTGCTATTTATATCCAACATGTTGATTTCAAAAATGAAGAGGTGTAACTCTTCAGAGGTCAGTAGTGACTGTTCACGTAAAATAGCCATAACATAGATGACCATTTACGGAAATTAAAACAGGAAGAGGAAACTTTATTTTACGTTACAAAAAACAGATAATTTGAATTTAGTATTAATCTTTCATTACAAAAATGGATATTTAAATATTACGTTAATATTTACTATTAACAAATAAATTTAGTCTAAAACATTTATCAACCAATTGATAACTTGACCAAATTCAAATCCAAATCCAAATCTAAGTTCAAATCCAAATCCAAAGCCGAAATCGAAGACGAGCGAGCGAGCGACGACGACGGCGCCACGCTTGCCTTATTCTTAGTTAAACCTAAAAGAAGAGCAATTGTATATATACCCATTAAAAGTCTTTTCCTCCTCCAATATGAGATAATGTTCCTTTGTCAAGGAGGGAAACTCAAATATTTCATTTTCCCTCCATTTTCCATTCACCCTCTTTTAAGCTAAAATAATTTTCATATATATCATGGAAATATGTATGAAAAAATGTGTGATTCGCAAGCAAGGATTAATCGCATCTGGAAAAGTAGGTATTCCTTTGAACTTTCCTTAGAGAACTTATGTCGGATATACTCCGTCAATCGATAGATTTGATATCTTTGAACAGTCAAACTTTGATGTATACCTAGATAACCATAAGTTATATAATCAACCCTTAACCATTTTTTGTTCCCATTGTTGTGTTTGTTTCATCCATGAACACCATTTAGTTTCATAAGTGTGTACAAAACTGGACTTACAAAATTCTCCTTGAAGCGGCTAGTACTTCACACTTAGATAGGTGATTCCTAAACGTTTCATCACGTATATACACTATTTGATAAACCCCGTATCAAATAAAGCCTTAATGCTTTATCCTTGGTACTGAACATTGTCTCATCACGAGAATGGACCAAAATTTTATTTGACAATGTTGAACTGTCATTAATTACATTGTTTGCTCTTCTTGAACCTTTATCTTGGGATCTCCATTCTTCTAGGTAGAGTTACCACCACAATAACGTTTTCTCCGCCATAGCCTCATTCCCCTTGTTGATTTCTCAACTACCTCTCTAGTTAGGCCTTTTGTAAGTTGATCCGACACACTATCACTTGACTTTACGTAGTCAATCATGATAATTCGTCTAGAGAGCAATTGCCTAACGATTTTATGTCTTCTTTGTATATGACGAGATTTACTATTATACATAATGCTTCCAGTCCTTCCCATTGCCGCTTGACTATCGCAATGCATGCATATTGGTGCCAATGGTTTAGGCCAAAATAAAATGTCTTCCAAGAAATTCCAAAACTATTCAGCTTCTTCACCGGCTTTATCTAAGGCTATGAACTCATCCTCCATTGTAGAGCGGGTAATACAAGTTTGTTTGGACGATAAGATACCACTCCTCTAACAATAATGAATACATATCCACTTCTGGACTTAGAATAAGTTGAACTGGTGATCTAATGTGCATCACAGTATCCCTGAATCAGCACATGATATTTACTGCATTGCAAATCAAAGTCCTAGGTATGTTTTAATTATCTCAAAACTAGATTCATTGCCATCTAATAAGATTGACCTGGATAACTCGAGTATTTACTCAATTTACTTATAGCACAAGCTATATTTGGTCATATACAATTTATGATATACATTAAACACCCCCACACACAATCATAACTCAATTGTGATATATTTTGGCCTTTGTTCTTTGCTAGTGCAAAATTCACGTCAATTAAAGTCTTTGTAACTTTAATATAATGCCTCGACCGGTTGTTTAAAGATCTAGCACATCATTTAGTTATTTGAGGCAATGAGCAGCTTCATTTCAAGTATTTTAACCTAAACACGTGGTCGAAATTGAATTTCAGAAAGTTTGGGGTTGATTTGGACAGAAAATTGTCATTTTGAAAGCTTTAAGTCGAAAGAATTGACTCTAATTGGATTTTTTGAGTAAACGGAATAGGAAAAGGATTTGAAGGTTTTAACACGTTTATATGATGATTTGGCACTTGGGTGTATGTCCGGATAATTGACTCTAATTGGATTTTTGAGTAAACGAGCTCAGAATCAGGATTTGAAGGTTTTCACACGTTTGTATGATGATTTGGAACTTGGGTGTATGTCCAGATCGGGTTTTGGATCACCCAAGAACATTTCAGTGCCTCTTGTGGAAGTTAGCATTTTGAATGAATTTCATAAGTTTGGTTGAAGTACATTTCAGTAATATCGATGTCCATCTGGGATTCTGAGTCTGGGAATAGCTATGTATGGTGATCCGGACATTGGGAACGTGATCAAAACTGAATTTGGGGGTCCATAGGTTATTTTGGAGTCAATTGGCAAAAGTTAGAAAAGTTGAATGTTTTTGAGATGTTTGGCCGGAGGTGGCGTTTTTCGATATCGGGGTCAGATTCTAATTTCGCAAGTTGGAGTAGGTCAGTAATATCGAATATGACTTGTGTAAAAAATTTAGGGTCAATTGGATGTGACTTGAGAGATCTCAGCATCAAATGTAGAATTTTGAAGTTCTAAAGTTCATCAAGTTTGAAATGGAGAGTGATTTATGATTATAGCATTGTTTGATGTATTTTGAGACCTGGCATAAGTTCGCCTTATGTTATGGGGCTTGCTGGTGTGATTGGACGGGGTTTCGGGGGCCTCAGGTGGTTTCCGATGGTTAACTGATAAATTATGGAATTTAAAAAAGAAGAAAAACAACTGCCTTTTGGTGTAACGACACTTGCGAGGTTTGGGCCGCAGGTGCGGAGCCGCAGAAGCAGCCATGGGGGATGCATATGAGGTATTGGACTAGAATCGAAGAGTCCACAAATGCAGTCATATAGCCGCAGTAGCAGGACCGCACTTGCGATAGGTGAGGTGCAAAATCTGAAATGGCAGCTTAGTGAAGGACCGCAGATGCAGTAGTAGGGTCGTAGCTGCGGAACCACAAAAGCGATCAAGTGACCGCAAGTGCAAAAATGCTGGAGGCGATGTTCTTTTAAAGTCAGGGGTTTTGCCATTTTCTTCCATTCACTCTTGTTTGGATAATTTTTGGAGAGCTTCAAGTGGGGGGTTTTCATCAATCAGTGTCAAGGTAAGCTATCGCCACCTATCTTAAGTTAAATACATTGTTTATGTATGGATTTTAGCATGAAATTGGTAGAAATTTGGAGTTTGAGGAAAACCTAGAAATTTGATATTCTTAGATTTTGACAATGATTTTGGTAATGAAATTGAGAGTAAATTATATATTTTAATTCGTGAGGTTAAGGTTAAAGTTTATCTTCAAAAAAATTTCGGAATCTGGGCACGTGGACCCGTGGGAAATTTTATTAACTTTTTTATCGGGGTTAAGAATTGTTATAAATTGGTGGATTATTATAAGTAATTGATCATATATTAATGGGTTTGTGTGTTGGCTAGTTTTCGAGTGTTATGCATTGAGTTGTGTCTTCAGGAGGCGTGGAATATCGGTTATAGAACTTCGGAGCGAGGTGAGTCTCCTTTCTAATCTTGTATAAGGGAATTGTCCTTTGGAATGAGGTGAGTCTTATTTCTAAACTTGTATAAGGAAATTGTCGCCATATGTTAATTAATTGGTTATGTACTTCTATTTGTGGGGGCTATGTATACACCAGGTGACGAGAATCCGTGCGTAGCTATTATTATGCTTATGTCTGGGTATTCTTGGACACAAAAACATGAGTTACTTGAAATAATTGCAACATTATCGATAGTTTAAGTTGCCTTAATCGCATCGAAGTGGTATATGATCTTCTAAGAGATTTAAGCTTTGTTTTCTTGACTTATAAAAGAGAAATTGACACCTCCTTGAATAATTGTTTCCCTAATGATGTCTTGATTGACTATTTGAATGTGTGTTTCTACGTGTACCTGCATCACATGTATGATTCACGAGTAGGGTGATTATTTATTTATATTTGACCACGTCGCATGTATGATTCATGAGCGAGGTAATAGATGCATCTATAGTTCACGTCATTCACCCTCTGGCAGTGCACAATTTAAATATTTTTGGATCGGGTCGTATGACCTCGACATGATTTGGGTATGCCTGTATTGCTTGCCGTGAAATTCATAGATGTTGATACTTGTTTCACCCTGGCCTGAGATAAATGTATATTTAATAAAAACTGAATTTGGGAATTTCCTATAAACGAAAGAATTGTTTACTGGCCTCATGATATTTGCACTTTAGCCATTTTTGTGAAATCCTCGATTTAAAATATTATTGGTATATTATTATTAGACCCCTAGAAAGTGTCGAAGTCGACCTGTTGTCTCTACTTCTTCTAGATTAGGCGGGATGCTTATTGCATACACATTATTTTTGTATTCATGCTACACTTGCTGTGCATTTTTTTTGCACATGCACATGTACCTCTATGGCCTAATGGGCGTAGTAGCATGGATGATACGGAGACTTAGGTGAGCTACATCTCTCGAGGCGACCCGCTGCCAGCATAGTCTCTATCAATGTACTGTATTTACTTTTTGTCCAATCTGTATTCTAGATAGTTTTTGTACTTCATTTGACTTCCTAGTGATTGCTCATACACTTATGACACCGGATTCTGGGATAATTATGGGATATTTAATACTAAAAGTTGCAGACACTTATTTATTCAGTAATGATTACCTTTTTACTTGTTAAATTAACGAAAATTATGGCTCTTAAAATATTTAATAAGAGTTCAATTAATTATTTAAATATTGGCTTGCGTGACCGAGGTGCCCGGTTCCATCATGGCCTTTGATGAATTTTGGGTCGTGACAATATGGTATTAGAGCACTAGGTTCCCTTAGGTCTCACGAGTCATGAGCAAGTCTAGTAGAGTCTCATAGATTAGTATGGAGACGTCTGCACTTAACTTCGAGAAGCTACAGGGCTATTACGAGCATTTCCCTTATTGATTCCTCATCTTGCAATTCGATTACCTTTGGGGCTTATGCCTTCATTTCCTTTCTATTCAATCTTATGCGACATAAAACGCTGGTCATGAATCAGCGAGTGAGTAATTGGAATGGTACTACGAATGTGGTACGTGATGTTTATCCCTGCGTGGTTGTCTGAGCTATTGTCATCGGCTTGCAGAAGAATATTCTATTATCTTAGTTTAGTATCTATACTTCTGAGAGATTCGATGTTATGTATAGGTTGTTATGATGCTTATGAGTGATTATCGCATGATATTGATGTGATGGTAGGATGATTGCCTATGTGTCGGGGCAGTGAATGAATTGAAATGAGGTTTACTCAGAGCACGATTCAGATATTCGGCATTTTATTCTTGGTGGAGGAAAGACAATTGGACTATAAATGATCAGGCTTGTGTTGATAGAGTAACGAGACTTGGTGTTTTCAAGCATGGGTGGAATTTTTATCTACTACGTGGTGTCTCCATCCTCGATTGTATGTGTTATGTTCTCCGGTGTTACAATCTTCTAGAAGAAACCTTTGGAGAAAGATATTGTGGGATGGTATTGAAGAAAAGACCATCATAGATCACGGTGTGCGGTGGTTCAAGATTGAATCAGTGTTTCTAATGTCGGCGGCTCGGGAAAGATGATCTTCGAAAAGGTTTAAAGTAGTATCGATCTGTTAGTGCAAGTGATATAGAGACAGATATTGATTTAAGGCAACAACTAGGCGACAAAGGATGAGAAAGAACATGTGGGAAGTGTCTTGTGATGATAAAACTCCTGGAAGGCCAACTGTGGGGGACATGAGTTGAGTAGTTTCTTAAAGGAGTGAGTTTGTCCAATGTGGGAGAGTGGAGGAGTAGCATATGAGTTATGTGATTGGATGACTACACACCTGGAGAAATAGTCTAGAGTGAGTTAGGATTTAGGATCGATAGCGGCTGGGTTTATGAACTTGATTTGAATTATCGGCTATTATACGACGGGAGATTGGATGCAACAGATAGGGAGTTGCTTGATACAAAGAAGGATTTAATATAAATATAAATCGGAAGATATTATCGCACATTTAGTTGATGACCATAAGAAGTGAACGGACTAGTATAGTTGGTGAATGAGCACTGGCTCAAAATAGGATATAGATGTCGTAGTGATTGTACCCGTGCAGCAACATTGAAAATGTCGGCATGTAGCTTACACAGGTGGGTTATTTCCTATGAGTAGGTTAGCGGTCGCGTGGTGTTCACTAAGCTTAGGCGAGGAATTCTATCGGTGATAAGGTAAGAGGTCGGATAGGTGAATGAGGTCAGTGGTTCAGAGTGTTCATGAAAGGTTAGATAGAAGGATTTAAAGGAATTTGGTCAATTGATGGTGCAAGATCATGTCAATGATGAACAAAGAATCTTTATGGGCTCCGGAGTTGAGTAATTGTGGCATCAAGCTAAGTAGGAGAATCCCACTACCTACAATTAGGTTACATAGTTATCTTTTTGTGATGTTTTGATTTATCAACATAATCGTGAGTTAATTTGGCTAAGGAATAAAACATAAGTAGTAATTCGAGCAAAGGAATTGACAAAGATGTGCCATAGTTGGCCTTATTGACTCATATCTAGGTTTTGGGAAGCTCAGGATTGATGCTTTGCCCAGAGGTGATTTACATGGGAAGTGATTCAACGGAGTGCTTTATTGAGATGGGTGTTCATGTGCCAGCAGAGTCTGGGAGTTGATTATATTCAGGATCAAGCTAGCTAGGTGACTCTAAAAAATGATCCTAGTGAAATCAAAGGTTAAAATGTGGCAAGTACGGATTTCAAGCCCGCGATATGGTTAAGAATCGAGCTTTTGTAGCGGAATATGATAAGAGGCTCGGAATGTTCTATAATATTTTCGCCTTATAGTGTAGCATTTGGGTGAATGGTTGAAACATACTTCGGATTCATAGAGGGATTACCAGAATAGTTGTGTATCAGTTGAGGAAGCAAATATGCGCACAAGGAAGGTATGAGATGGTTGGTGGGATTTGAGATATCATGGTCTCGTGATACAAGGTCGCCCGGGATAAGTGTGGATTGAGTGTGTTATGTGTTGAATGGAGTTATTATTATTTCTAAGGCAGTCAGGGATGAATTGAAAGAAGTTAGATTAGTTAGCCATAATTGAATAGGCGTATCCTTCCGCGTGATTAAGTTACGCATGTGATTCGTGATGGTACGTGTGAGGATTGACGGCCGCTATAATTGATTACATTTGGAAGTATTCAAGTACTATGCTTGTTGTATCTAGGCAGATCCCGGAGGGTTATTTTGGTGTAGACAACTAACTGAGGACTTGAATGTTCTGCGGTTATGAGAATTCGCTCACGGGTTGCCATGGTTCTTATAAAATGGGCTAAGAAAAAGGTTAATATATGATGAAATGTTCACCGTATTAGCGGTTCAAAAGTTATGATGGAATTCTTGTGCTATCACATATTGGCATGTTAGGTGTAGTGTCCGATTTGGTATTTAAAAGTAAGGATCGAGGTCGCAGTTTGGTGTTTGATGAGGATATCACGAGCTCGGACAAGCAAAAAAAGGGATTTGAATGTTTAGAGTAAGCAGGTATTTCTTCAGCGTCACCTGAAATCGATGTCTAGTGAAAGAGGCTTTGCATCCTGGTTATGGATTCTTGATTTGCTTTACAAAGTTATTGTGACTGGTGGTATGGGTGTGCAGAATTGATACCGAATGCTGAAGGTCATGGGAGTTTATCCCACAGGAAGATTGCATACTAATTGAAGAGTTAAACCAAGTATGAAGATCGTGGTAGTATCACTAATCTGAGAATTTATGCCTGGAAGGCACTCAGTTGATTGGGATGTGGACTGTGGAGGTTTGCTCTGGATATGAAGGTTGTTCTTGTGAGTCATGGGAAAAAAGGGTTATTATGCACCCTTGAAAGGTTATTAGCCTAGTATGGTGCAATCAGAATCGTCTTATGGTCGGTGAACAGATTTAAATATGAATATAGGCTCTATATCAGGCCAAATATGTCATTTCAGCATAGCGCTCCTCATGGAGGAGTATTCGAATGTGGGATGTTGTTTCTTCGTCAGCTAATTCGTGTAATATGACGTCGTGTCGTGTGACCTATGAAGCAGCTTGGTAAATTTCTTATTTGTTGAGGTTCTGCGTAGCGATGGTGTTATATGAGCAGGATGGCTCTAGAGATTTAGATCATATATCACACCTCAAGTTGTTTGACTTTTATAGCGTATGTCGTATTTTTCTTCCCAGGAACAGTATGATGCATTTAGTGTGCTCGTGACGATATTCGGGATTTTGTAGTAATGAGCAATTTAGCTCGGTGTGTATCTTCTTATGTGAATTTCATGTGACGATCAGGTGGCATGTCGCCACGGCCATGTTGTTTGGATCGGCTTGCAGGCCGCAACAGTATAATGATGAGTACAATTTTCTACATTATAATTTTCATGTATTTTGTTTCATATTTTCTAAGGATAGTTCCTATTAGTTGTGTGGGTTGAGTAGTCCCTTCCAAGTTTATTTCCCTTATGTATCACGTTCAAGTTATAGCCTACTGACACATTGTGGCAGCATGTGAGACTTTTGGTCATGTCTGGGGTGGCTTATTGCCTGAGCAATTCGTACTAGGTTAGACATGAATATTGGGTCTAGGATCAGTGGGATCAAATTATATGAGGTATACCAAAGAGAAAATACCCTTATTTGGTAAAGAATGAGGTGATGGTTCTTGTTAGGAGTAGAGACTCAATGGATTGTTGACTCGGCAGATGGTTATGAAGTTCTACATATCTCTTCCGTCGTGGTAGTATTGACTATTATTGGATTTTTGAGTAAACGGTCAAAAAATCGAGATTTGAATGTTCCAACATGTTTGTATGATGTTCTTAGACTTTGGCGTATACCCATATAGGTTTTAGATGACTCGGAACATTTTGGTGGCTCATATGTAAGTTAGTATTTTGAAAGAAGTTCATAAGCTTGGGTTGAAGTGCGTTTCAGTGATATTAATGTCTGTTTGGGATTTCGAGTATAAGAATAAATCCGTATGCTGATTCGGGAATTGAGAGCGTAATTGGAAGTAGATTTGGAGGTCCATAGGTTATTTTGGATTCATTTGGCAAAAGTTAGAAAAGTTAAAGGTTGTTGAGAAGTTTGGCTAGAGGTGGACTTTTTGATATTTGGGTGGGATTTCGATTTTGAAAGTTGGAGTAGGTCTGTAATATCGAATACGAGTTATGTGCAAAATTTGGGTTCAATCGGACGTGATATGAGAGGTTTGTCATCTAATGTAAATGTTTGAAGTTCTAAAGTTCATGAAGTTCTAAATGAAGAGTGATTTGTGATTTTAGCATTGTTTGATGCGATTTGAGGCCTTGATAAAGTCCGCGCTATGATATGGGACTGGTTGGTGTGATTGGACGGGGTCTCGGGAGCCTCGAGTGGATTCTGGATGGTTAATGGATCAATTCTGGAATTTGAAGAAGAAGCAAGTGCGGGGGGCCTCCGGGGCTTAGGCCGTAGGTGCGGAGCCACAGAAGCGGCCATGGGGACGCGAATGCAGTATTGGACTAGAATCGAAGAGTCCGCAGATGCAGTCATATAGCCACAGTTACGGGACTGCACCTGCGATGGTAAGGCAAAAAAGTGGAAAGGGCATCCTGGTGAAGGACCGCATATGCGGTAGTGGGGTTGTACCAGCGAAGATGCATAAGCGGTCAAGTGATGCAGGTGTGGTAATGCTGGAGGCAGTGTTCTTTTAAAATCGGAGGCTTGGTCATTTTCTTCCATTCACTCTTGTTGGGACTAGTTTTGGAGAGCTTCAAGTGGGTGGTTTTCATCATTAGCGTCAAAGTAAGCTATCCCCACCTATTTTGAGTTAAATGAATTGATTATGTATGGATTTTAGCATGAAAATTGGTAGAAATTTGGGAGTTTGAGAACCTAGAAATTTGGTATTCTTAGATATTGACCACGATTTTGGTCATGAAATTGAGAGTAAATTATATATTTGATTTCATGTGGTTAAGGGTAAAGTTTATCTTCAAAATATTTTGAAATCCAGGCACGTGGGCTCAAGGGCAATTTTGTCAACTTTTTGATCGGGGGCTAGAAATTGTTATAAATTGGATTATTATGATTAATGGATCATATATTAATGGGTTTGTATAATTATTGGCTAGTTTTGGAGCATTATGCATCAATTTGAGTCTTTGGAAGGGTGTGGAATACCGGTTATGGAACTTGGGAGCGAGGTGAGTTTCCTTTCTAACATTGTAAGAGGGAATTGTCCCCATAGGTAAATTAATTGGTTAAGTGCTTCTAGTGCACGAGGTGAGGAGACTTTGTGTGTAGCTACTATTATTCTTATGTTCGGGTAGTCGAGGACCCAAAAGCCTGCTCAACTTGAAATAATTTTAACATTATTGATAGTTAACATTGCCTTAATGCAAGTGGTAAATGATTTTCTAAAAGAGTTAAACTTCATTTTCTCGACTTATAAAAGAGAGATTGACAGCTCATTGAATAATTGTTTCCCTAATGATATCTTGATTGATTGTTTGAATGTGTGTTTTTATTTGCACCTGCGTCGCATGTATGATTCGCGAGCAGGGTGATTGTTTATTTATATTTGACCTTGTCACATGTATGATTCACAAGCGGGGTAATATATACATCTATGGTTTGCGCCATTTGACCCAATGGCAGTGTACAGTTTAAATATTGTTGGATCGGGCCATACGACCTCGGCATGACTTTTGCATCTTGTATTTCTTACTTGAAATTCATAGATGTTGATAGTTGTTTCTCCATTGCCTGAGCTAAATGTATAAATGATGAAAAATGAATTTGGGAATTTCCTATAAATGAAAGAATTGTTCACTTGCCTCATGCTATTTGAACTTCAACCATTTTTATGAAAATCCTCGATTTACTATATTATTGGTATATTATTATTGGACCCCTAGTAAGTGTTGAAGTCGACCTTTTGTCTCTAATTCTTTGAGATTAGACGGGATACTTACTAAGTACGTAATGTTTTTGTACTCATGCTACACTTGCTATGCCTTTTTGTTGCACATGCACATGTACTTCTAGCGGCCTAACGGGCGAAACAGCATGGATGATGACTTAGGTGAGCTGAATCTCTAGAGACGACCTGCAGCCAGTGTTGCGACCCCTTTTTCTCGCGAAATCGGGTTTATTACATTCGATTGTTACAACTCTTTCCTTTTGGGAAAGGGGTTTTACAATTTTGAAGAGTTACAACCTAAAAGTTTTAAGGTGCGTTAGGGCACCTATAGGGTTAAATTATAACTATATTTTTTCATAACTGGAGATAGGGTAAGGGGTTGAAATTATCCCAAATGGAAGGTGTTAGGCACTCCTCAAGATCCACTAGTGTGATTCCTGGCCAGATAGTTCTTTGCGAATTTGTGCAATTAACAAGTAAGCAAATAGGGCTCAAATAAGAGGGAATTTTAAATACTCAGGTGTTTTGAAAATGATAAATTGAAGCAAAATTTTGAACGAGTAATAAACATGCTAAAGGATACAAAATTGGGAGGGGGGATCCTAGGTTCACTGTATTATGGATCACATTAATGCAATACTCGGTAATCACTCCTCAAAAGAGGGGCTACACATGGTATTAGCGCACTGGTCATCATATTCATATCTACCCTTCCCACCCCGTCAAGGTATTAAAGCGCGGATGGATCTCAACCTCTGTTGCATGCTACTACCCGTCCCACTCTTATCATCCCCGGAGGATTTGGGACTTTTACTCCTATAAGAGGAAGGATTTTAGGCTGACTCTTGGGTTTTAAAGGTAAAAAGACTAAGGCGGTATTTAAAACACATAGGACTGCATATCAGGGGAGACATGTAAAACAAATAAGAGGCTCGGATATACCTCCTCAAGTAAAACACATAAATAGCATAACTTTACAGCACATTTAGGGCCAGAATTTAAAGTACTAAGACATGGGAGTTTCAGTTGTTGAGGCAGACCAATTTATTACATAGATCAAATAAGAAGTCTGAATCAGGCATGCTTGCTGGTTGTAGCAGTTGTTAATTAATGAATGACTGATTCAATTTTATTATTATTACCTAAGGCTTGCCTAAGTGTGTATAGATGGTACCCTACAAGCATGATCTGATTCAAAAGTGGCAGAGCAGTGATAGTTCTCTAAATGTACAAGTTGGATCCTATAGGCATGCTTTCTAAATCATATTAATAAAAGGAGAGTAGGTTGTTTAACACTGGTTCAGAAGAGTATCGAACTAATTTTAAACTAGACTGGTTCCAGATCCTATAGACATGATCTCTACTATTGCTGATTTTTAAATTCCTAAAGACATGATATCTAGTCGAACATGAGACGAAGCATGCATGGTTTATTTGAGATTTTTATAGGCATGATTTTTAAGTGATATTTAACCCTATAGTCATGACAACTAGATTACAACCTGATTTTAGCTTATGGACATGATGTATGATTGTAACCATTAGACCCTATTGACATGATCTCTAAGTGTGACTTAAAATATGCAGAATTTGGAAGCGGATCCTATAGACATGGTATACTAGATGTAGAATAAAAATATACAGAATTTGAAATAGATCCAATCGGCAGGATATCTATGTGTGATAATAAAACATGCAGAATTTAAACAGGTCCTATAGGCATGTTATCTATCCTTTAAATAGCTAAACATGCATAATTACCCATTCTTTTTTTTTCTAGCTCTGAGCATATGATTTTTGCCCGGTCGAAACAAACTCCTACAGGACTCTTAAAGTTTAGGATTTTTCTTTTAAAATATTAGAATTTTAATTTTTAGGATTTAATTGCATGCGCATGTTCATTACTGCATGTTTAGGATTGATTAGGATTTAATTGCTAAAATAAAATTGGTTTTATAAATTAAAATGCAAATACATACATATATATATATATATATGTGTGTGTGTGTGTGTGTGTCCGATATTTGAAATTATTTTTGTTAATTTTGACTTGGTTTAGTTTATTTGTGATAATTAGGAATTTGTTGGTTTTTCTTTTTAATAAAGTTAGTAATTATTTTAAATTAAAAAAAGGCAAAATACATATGTATATGCCCCACTCACGCTGGCCACAATTGGGCCATACCTGAGTGGCCCAACCTGCTTCCTCCTTTAAACAATACACAACCCAACGCAAATGACCAGCCTGATCCAGTCCACACATCACTGAACCAAACGACACCGTTTAGAAGCCTCACCATCACAGCCGTCCATCCCCATCTCATACAACGGCCAATAAACCCTCTCCCAAAAAATATATATGTGTCCAAACGTCTCTAATTTACATTAGAGACCAAACATCACCCTCCTCGTACCGTCTTCTCCGGCTGTAACGCCTCCCATTGACCACCCCATGACCGCCCTTTGACCACCAGCCTACCACCTTGATGTCGCCGGCGTAAATCGCCTCATGCTGGTAGCCGGCAGCCGGCAACCAAACCTCCCCAAGTTAACACCGTTAAGTCGTCACGACCTCCCCTCTCCCGCCTTGTGGTCAGTTTCCGTCGAACATGCCCCCTACATCTCGAATCTTCAAAAACAGGATCGTCGGAACCATCGTCTCCAGCGACCTTGTTCCAAACCCCTCCACCTTTACACCATACATCCACTAGGACACCCCCTTTCCCGTCCTGCATTCCATTACCTTCGAATGCCCCACATCATCTCGAATATTCTCAGAAAGGTTGCCGGAAACCCTATCTCCGGCGACCCTGTTCCAAACCCTTCCAAACTTACATCCCTAAAGCGCCTCAATCCCCTATTTGCAACCATGTATTTCACCCCTGTCGAATCTTCCTGAAACTCTTCAAATATCAACTCAAAGCCTAACCCTAAAACACAAAACACGCCGGAAATGGTTCAAACTCCTCCTAGGCAGTCCCTGTTCCTTCCTATCCCCAACCATACCACACATGAGTCCCAAGCATCCTCAACCATTGAGTAAATCCCAATCAAAGACTACACTGAGGTCACAGAACTATGAAAGCCCCTCTTTGAATTCCCAAAATTTGTTGTATACCACCCTAGAAGGTTAAGAACCCCTGTGAAAAGGGTCAAGAGCCAGTTGAAATGGTCTAAATGGACATGTGTGAAAAGAAGCTAAGTTTTTTGTATATTTTTATTTTCTTTAGCTGTTAAATGCTTGATTTCTTTTAACAATTGATTAGGTTCAATAGTTACATGCTTAATAGTTTGAAGTTCTTTTATTTGATTTTCTTTTGGTTGTTTGTCCACAAGTTCATCTGAAATAGGTTTCAATATTCATATGTTTTGTTTGACACTAGTCTAGGAGTCTCTTCGTCTCTTGAATAATTGCATATCCTGTTAATATCAGCTCCTTGATCTTGAAATCTTAGTTAATTCTTCAGTGATGTGATTTTTAGGGCTTAATTGACATCCATCTTCTGATTATATGATTTCTGGTTCGCCCCTAAGTGTTTGATTGCCATAATGACTTTGATTTTTTCAGAATTGATGTTGGTTTAAGCTGATTTGGGGGGTTGGGACCTTTAATTCATTGGTAGCCCTTACTTACTTCATAAGTTGATTCCTGAACTAAATATTCACCCATTGCTGTGTGCTTCTCGTTTCTAAGTATTTATGAAGCATTTTGATTGAGCCATTTATGAAAATTAAGTGTTGATAAATGTATTCATTCCTCTAGTCCTTTGTTTTGATAGTTCTGTATAATGTTTGGATGTGGAAGCCTGTATTAAAGCATTTGTGTTGAACTCTGATAATTTTGGCTAATTCTGAACTTTCACAAGTCTGCTAGTCTAAGGCAAAACCTTGACACATAATCCAAATACAATTGACCAGGGTTAAAGAATAGCTAAGGTTAAAAAACTTCTGCTGGGTAATTTAGGAAAGGAAGTGAGGATATAAAAGGGATTTGAACCTTTAAAAAATCTTATAGTAATCCCTTAGAACCTTCTAGCAAGGACTAAAACATAATTCTTGCCTAAAACTTGAGGCATAAGTCAGGAATTGAAGGACTATTTAGGCAAAGTACAAAGTTTAGTTAAGGACTAAAAGAAAAAATAAGGAAAAATCTGTTGCCCTAAGGTTCCACTATAAAATAAACCATCTGGCCATTTTTCAAGGGATCCAGAACCTTCTCTTTGAGTTCTAGAGCTAAAATACATACTAGTTTCTCCTATATCTGCAAAAATATACCATTAGTGCTGTTGGATTCATTTTTCTGAAAGTTTAGTTCTCTAAAAACTCTGCTGAAGTCTAGATATACTGTTTGATTGGCTGTTGATTGCTTAGCCGGTTCCTTACGTTTACTCATAGGCTATTGTCCTTGCTTCATTACAGGTACGTTCATGTATATATGGAGTTCAAGTGAAATATATTTCCAAATGTGAAGATCTCCAGTTGTTATCTTTATTTTTGAAGTATACCCCCATTTTCCTCTATTTAGTTCTGAATATAGGCATAATAATAGGATGATCATCATGTTGTAGTTGAATGTTAGCCTGATCCATTTTTGCAGTAATTGGACATTTGGGACTGTTTCCATGTGTAATAACTGGACATTCGACTCAATTTCTTCTTGTATATGTATAATTAATTGTCAGTTTAAATTTTTGGCCCGGCTGGTTCAAGTGCTGATCCTGTACACTTAGAGCTACTAGACTTAGGAAGTAGTAGTAGTTTAAATAATCATGTGAAGATTAAAATGCTATGAAACATTTTAGTTCATTTAAATCTCAGAATGCTTAGTAATAATTTGTTGTCAGATTTGTTCCATGTAGGGTAACATGAATCACACTTGATTTCTAAAGTTGGATTCGGATACTCCGACTGATGAGTATGCTAATCGTTTCAGCCGAGTCTAATTCTAAAAAATGGATATGAAAATGATCATTAATATTTTTTTGTGAATGTGTAGATATGCAATTTTTGTATATAATTTCAAACCAAAAAGTTGCTCGAAATGACTCTTCCGTCCAAGTCAAAAATGGACCCAAACAAAAGGCCTAGTATGCATCAGGGGTACGTAACCCTATGTGTTTTTCTGGGCTAAGTAATTAAAAGCCCAAACCATTCACAATAGTCACTAGTCGCAGCCTAAGCACTATATGCTCCTGGGCTGGCCCAAATTTGAAACAGTATGTGCGATTGGCCATGAATGAGGCTAAGGTGCACATAATGTTTTCCAATATACAGTCCATACATCAAAACAATTGGTGCATTTAAGCACCCGCAAAAGTAAAAGATTTAGCATGTGTTAATATATCCTTGTAAATTAAAGTGAGCCATGTTAACTCAATCAAATACTACGTGATGGCTCCTTAATTCATTAGAACACATAGAAAATAGGAAGTACTGTTTAGCAAATTTTACGGTCTTCCCACGAATGTCAAAGACGTAGTTGTTATAGGCACGTGATTAATAAAATACCTTCCTAAATTCGGGTGCGCATTTATGTGACCCAAATCCTATTCTCAATGGAATTAAAATATGTCTAAAATTGCGGGTGAATTTATGTGACTCGATTCACGCCGTGTTTTAATAACATTGCAAATTTTCCTTAAAAATATGTTAAAAGCAGTTAGTAACCTAAATTGCGGGTTAACAAGTATAGCAAATCATATTTTAGCCACTTATAATGAGTTTAAGCGACCGTGCTAGAACCATGGGATCCGAGGGTGCCTAACACCTTCCCTTGGGTCAACATAATTCCTTACTCAAGAATTTCTGGTTCGCAGACTCCACTTGGGCAGTCGAAATTTCCTCGATTTGGGATTCTAAATGAACCGGTGACTTGGGACACCAAAAGCCAAACCTATCCAAAGTGGCAACTCTTGAAATAAATAAGTAATCCCATCTCGATTAATGTCACATTAATTGGAAAAACTCCTATACACTTGTCGCCTTTCGGGGTAACCACGTGTAAGCGGTAAAAAGGAGGTGTGACTCTAGCCAGCCCCAATGTTTGTTTACAAATTATTACAGACCAATTGCTGAATTACAAGAGAAGTGCAAAAATAAGAAATTACAACCAAAAGAAGCCTAATCTTGACTTCCTGTTTGATTTATATAATTAATCACTGCAAATTCCACTTGTTCAAAGCATTTCTCAGACCTGGGTGTATCAAAGTTCCCTAAGGGTCACAAGGGACCCGGGGCAATGCATATACCAGATTGCATAACTAGATAATGAATGAGTGCAGTGTGGAAGGGGACAACCCTTATGTGTCCAAGTTTAGAGGGAGCTCAAGGGTCCCAAAGCAAGACTCACATAAGAGGGGCAGAACCTAAGTTCTAAAAGTATAGTGGAAGTGCAAAAATAGATATTTATTAAAATAGATATTTATTTAAAACTGGATTGAGAATAGAAATGGGTAAGGATAATTTGAGAGCAGTAGTAGTAAAGCTTAAGCTACACCGGATCAACCATTACACAAAGGGGTCAGAGGTTTGGGAATACATTGTATGAAGCATATGTCCCTAGGGGATATCAGGTTTGAACATGCACACCAATAAGTGATGCTGGCATGCCCATAAACCAGCCAGGGGACACAAACACATAAGAGGATGCGGGATTTGGGGATTCAAAAGTCATTAAATCACATGATCAAGTGACTGACAAAGTGCATACATTAGGGAACACATTAGTTTAGAAAGGGGAGGGAGCAGATTACAGCATGCTTAGTAATGAAACTTGATTGCATAAATATAAGTAGAAGCAGGCAAGAGTAACGGAAACGCTAATGAAACATATTGTTTTGATGTTTGAAGATTAATTAGGACATACCGGTAAGAAGCAAATGCAGAAAGGAAAAGTAAACAAGTTCCCACAACCTAGCCTTGGCTTTCAACCGGCTAGACAAAGCAATAGTACAAATAGCAACAGAGAAAAGAGAGAGAGTTTTTGTGAAGTGTGTGTTCTGAACTTAGGTAGTTCATTTTTGTTCGTGTGTTTGAAAGAATAGAGGTGCAGGGTATCTATAGTTCTTTTGAAAATGAGTGAAGGAGAGGTAACAAGTAAACTCTTCTTGATACAAACATGGAAACAATCACAAGTCAAAATCAATTACCCAAGTGGTTCCCCTTTAATTAAGGAATCACTGTCTAATGGGTAGCAACAGGTCTAAATAAGGGAAGAAAACCAGTTCGAAAGCAGACTGATTATTGCCATTTAAGGGGTAGTAAAAGCATGTAGTGAAAAATCGAGTCTAAGTACAAACATATTCCTATATGGGGATAGAAATCAGCAAGGTAAAACATCACAATAATGGGAAAAGAATCAATTAATTTTAAATAGGTGAGTGAAATTAGGGTTCATAAAAGGAAATTTTTAGAAATCAGTCACAAGATTTAGATCAATCAAGGAAGGAACATGTTTCTGCACTTTAGTATATAAATAGAATGAACAAAGCATCATTCATGCGAGGCCAAACATATTGGCCAAAGAAACAACATACAATAGTAGCAAAAACAAGCATAAGATTCAATAGTGAACAAAGTTAGATAGTTAGGGCTCACACGTATAGCCAAAGTAACGAAGAGAGTCAAAACAAGTAAAAGTATCACAATAATAGGTGAGGAAACCTTTTGAAGAGTTACGGTTTCAAAAAAGGTCGAGTTAAATAGATAGCAAAACTCGGCATCAAATAAGTCACATAAAGAAGAGAGAGTGCATACCAAACAAACAGTTTCAGACCAAGAAGACCTAGGGTTTTCAATAATAATAGATTTTAAAAGATGGTAGAAAAATAAATCAAACAAGGACTAGCAAACAGTTTCAGAACTCGAATGAGACCATAAAGGAAATAGGGTTTTAACATGCTAAATAAATAGAAGAACAACATGAAAAAAACTTAGCAATAATCACAAACAAGTTAAGCTCAGAGATCTTTGAAAAGAAAACTTAAAGGAAAACCCTAATCAGAGAAGATGAAGGATCGTTTTGAAAGAAAGTTGAAAAACTTTTGGGAAAACACTTAAAACATCCATAGCAAGTACAGATCTAAAGTAGATCTGAGAGAAAATGAAAAGATCTTAAAGGTTAGGGTTTCAAAGAAACCCAGAAAAGGTGAGAAAGTCCTAGAAAGTTACCGATCTAACCAGAAGAGTCAAGGATCTGACTCGAACGACCATGGCTAGCCGGAAGGTTAGGGATGATCGCAAAAGCCATGAATAGCAGTCGGGCTAGGACTGGACCAGACTCCTCCAAAGTCTAGTCATAAAACCACAATAACAAACACATATGAGTCATAGAAGGCTGGTACATGCCTCAAATGACACAGAAGGTATAGATTAGGCATGTATTATGGTAGGGTGAGAGGGTGACGGCTAGGGTTCATGGGAGTTTCAGAGAGAATTAAGAGGTAAGGGTAATTAACGGGTGGCGGTAGGTGGATAATAAAGTAGGGTAAGGGGTCGTTTGTAATTAAAAAGGAAAGGGCAGCTCGTGGCCATTGATCTAAATGATCAACGGCTGGGATTAAAAGGGTTTGGTGGGGATTCAGGTTCGAGTAGATTTAGTTGTGCTAGGGGTAAATTTTGGGTTGTAATTGGTTTGGGAAATTGGGTTTGATTTAGGCCTAATTTTAGGCTGAAATTGCAAGCCAATCTGGCTAGATTTTAAATATCCATTTTCCCTATTTATTTTTGAAAAAAAGAGTAAATTAATTTCTAAAAATAAATTGAAAGTACAAAAATTATTTATAACATATAATTAATTTAAAAATATATAACTTAATTTAATGAAGATACAACAACAACAACAACAACAACTACCCAGTATATTCCCACCAGGTGGGGTCTGGGGAGGGTAATATGTAGACGAGCCATACCCCTACCCGAAAGGGCAGGGAGGCTGTTTCCAATCGACCCTCGGCTCATAGGATTAGGGGGAAAACAGTAGTAAAACAGAACAGAGACAAAAACAAAACAGAAACAATATAGCATTAATGCATAAGAAATTCCAGTATAAATAGCGTTAATAATAATCTGGACAAAGGAAACAAAATACCAATATACAATAGCAAGTAATAGTAACGTACAGTAAACACAAATCATCTATGAGTAACCCTGCTGACCCACCCCCAACCCCGGGAGAAGCGAACGAATAACTCTAGGGGCCCCTGTCCTACAACCCTGATTCTAGACCTCCAGACTTTCCTATCAAGGGTCCTCGGAAACCTGCATTCTAGCCATGTCCTGCCTAATCACCTCTCCCCAATACTTCTTGGGCCTCCCTCTTCCGCGCCAACCGCCAACAATCTCCAGCCGCTTCGCAGCTCCTCACCGGTGCATCGGGACTTCTCCTCAGCACATGCCCGAACCACCTCAGTCGCGCTTCTCGCATCTTCTCGTCCACCGGGGCCACCCCCACCTTCTCTCGAATAATTTCATTCTTAATCTTATCCAGCCTGGTGTGCTCGCACATCCACCTAAGCATCCTCATCTCCGCGACCCTCATCCTCTGAACATGGGAATTCTTCACGGGCCAGCACTCCGCCCCATACAGCCTCGCAGGTCTAACCACGGCTTAGAATTTCCCCTTGAGTTTGTGTGGAACTTTCCTGTCACACAGAAGTCCTGATGCAAGCCTCCACTTAGCCCACCCTGCTCCTATACGATGCGTGACGTCCCCGTCAATCTCTCCGTCCCCCTGAATTACCGACCCAAGATATCGGACGCTGTCCTTCTTGGCGATGGCCTGGGAGCCAATCATCATTCCCTACCTACTTCGCTCGGATCGGCGCTAAACTTGCACTCCAGGTATTCTGTCTTAGATCTGCTTAATTTGAAACCTTTAGACTCGAGAGTCTGCCTCCATACCTCTAACCTTTCAATAACACCGGCCCTCGTCTCATCTATCAAACTATATCAGCAGCAAATAACATACACCAAGGCACATCCCCTTGAATATGACGGGTAAGAGCATCTATCACTAAGGCAAACAAGAGGGGGCTCAGCGCCGATCCTTGATGGAGCCCCATAACCACTGGAAAATGGCCTGATTCGCCATCCACCGTCCTAACCCTAGTCTTAGATCCATTGTACATGTCCTTGATTACTCTGATGTAGGCTTCCGGCACGCTCTTCGCCTCCAAACACCTCCATAGCACCTCCGTTGGGACCTTATCTATGCCTTCTCCAGGTCAATAAGCACCATGTGAAGATCCTTCCTCTTATCCCTAAATTACTCCGCCAGCCGCCTGACAAGGTGGATCGCCTCTGTAGAGGAGCGGCCCGGCATGAAACCAATTTAATGAAGATAAATGCAGTTAAATCTTAAAAGAGGCTAATATTGTAATTATGTGCAATTTAGCTTTAAAAATACAAAATAGGTTTGTAAAAATATGAAAAAATGATCTTAGGTATATTTCAACACAAATATGAAAGTCCAATAAATTAACTACCAAAAATAATAATTTTGGGAATTATTATTGGGGTTTTATGAAAAAATAGGGAAATAAATTGACTAAAAGCCTTTAAAAATTAGGAAAAAATAATAAAACATTTAGACATGCTTATATATGCATGGATATATTATTTTGAAGGTATCTTGTATATTAAAAATATATAAGAAAAAATTGGGAGCCAGCAGCTGCCATTCTTTATCCGGAAAAGATAAAATAGTTTTCGGGTAAAGATATGATGGCCAATTTTAACCGAGCGAAACGGTTTGAAGAGGTTTAGGCCGCACCCCGATATTTTAGTTGCCTACATCTCCCTGATTTTACAGAAATCAGGTCATATGTAGTTCAGGATCCTTCGGCGGAGTACGCCGACGGGTACTTTCCAAGAACAGATGCAATATATTTTGGACTGGCTGAGCGAACGGCTTACGGAGTGGTAAGGTTTGATATGGTTATGGGAACTGGAGCGGAAACACTCCTGCCGGGACGGCTATTGCCTGCGATTTTACTTGCAAATAAATAATACAAGAATATAATACAAGCATATATTGTGCGTAAATTTAGACATGATTCAAATTTCCATCGGACCTTGAATGTTGTCTTCGGATGGTTAGGATGACGTCTTTACACCATGATGTCCTGGGCCTTGAATCGTACAATAAAGGACTCACATGCTATGAAATGATGCACTCGGGCTATGAAAATGGTGCCTCCGAACCATAACGCCTTTGAATAATGATATGCAAGAGATTGAAAGGGAACCTCAGGCCATATCGTGGTCTTATCGAGCTATGAGGATGGTGCATTTGAACGAATACACTTTTGGATAAGTTGGTGATATTTCAGCCCATAAAGGATGCAGTAGCATGTGGTGACCTTTCAGCTGTGCAATGTGGTGACTTTCAGCATGCAATGTGGCGATCTTTCAGACGTGCAATGTGGCAATCATTCAGCCGTGCAATGTGGCAATCTTTCAGCCGCACAAATATTATGATCTGTCAGTCATGCAATGTGGCGATCTTTCAGCCGTGCGAATGTGGCGATCTTTCAGCCGTGCAATTTGGCGATCTTTCAACCGTGCAATATGGTGATCTTTTTGGTCGTGTAAATGTGGCGATCTTTTAACCGTGCAATGTGGAGATCTTTTAGCCGTGCAATGTGGCGATCTTTCAGCCATGCAATGTGGCGATCTTTCAGCCGTGCAAATGTGGCGATCTTTTCAGCTGTGCAATATGGCGATCTTTTAGCCGTGCAATATGGCGATCTTTCAGCCTTTCAATATGGCGATCTTTTAGCCATGCAATGTGGCAATCTTTCAGCCTTGCAATGTGGCGATCTTTTTTTCGTGCAATGTGGCAATTTTTTAGCCATGCAAATATGGATGGAGACAGCATTTAGTCTCGGAAGGTAGAATGGTAACCTTATGTAATACCGATGCAGGTAGAGGTAGAGTTTAACCTTGGAAGGCATAATGGTAGCCTTATGCAAATTTGGAAGGCAAAATAGTAGCCTTATGCAAGTTAGAAGGCAGAATGGTAGCATTATGCAAATTGGAAGGCAGAATGGTGGCCTTATGCAAGTTGGAAGGCAGAATAGCCTTATGCAATGCAAATGCAGATAGAAATAGAGCTTATCATCGGAAGGAAGAATGATAGCCTTATCCCATACAAATATAGATAGAGATAAAGCTTAATCTTGAAGGCAGAATGATAGCCTTATGTAAGAAATAAAATACCATATGACAGTAGAGTTTTCTTAGTTGATAGCAGATTGCGGTGTAGTAATTACTAGGATCATTGTGATATACGGAACATTACGGGTGCATGCTGATAGCATGGTTTGGTAAGTATGATGGTTCGGAGAATCGTATTCTTGAACAATGTTTGTTCTATGGATGTACAGTATGTTCAATGATCTCGTAATCCTGGTGCCTGCATCCAAAGAAAAATCGTGAGTTCTGTAAAGGGGACGGTTAGTTCGTATCCCCGCTGGCTTTTCTTGACTTGTTCGGCCTTGATTTGGTGATATCGTCTGTGTCATTAGGGTAGCATTTCTAAACAAAGCAGTTTCAATAAACATGCATGATTTTGTAAAAGAATGATATAAATGTATGATTAAAAGAAATATATATATTTTTAGGTGAACCGACGACTGTGACGTGGTTCGAGACATTGCAACCTCTCTCTCTACAGAATTTTGAGGGTCCTCCTCAAAATTCTGCCCCAGTTTGATAGGTTGACATTTCTGACTGCTACCTACGCGATGATCGGCTGAAATTACTTTGAAAATTTTAGGGTCCTCCTCAAAATTCTGCCCCAGTTTCCAATTTCGGGGGAAATGTAAATTTTATTGAATTGAGACCAAACCCATAAGGCTGCCTACATATCCCCTCGTAAACGGGAATCAGGTCAGGCTTAGTTCAATTACACCATATGGGGAAAACATAAAGATAACACATAGTAACTCTTGACTGCGTCTGAATTGATCGGCTTTGGCCATACTTCTTTGTCCATTTCTGCAAGTATGAGGGCTCCTCCTATCAAAATTCGGTGAACCATGTGCGGGCCTTGCCATATGGGAGAGAACTTCCATTTGGCTTCATCCTAATGAGTTAAAAAAAATTTTAATACCAGTTGTCCTGATGTGAATAGCCTCGGCTTGACTCTCTTGTTGAAGGCTCTACACATTCTGTTCTGATAGGGTTGGCCATGGAAAACTGCGTTCATCCTCTTTCCATCTATAAGAGTTAGCTACTCGTAACGACTCTTCACCCACACTGCATCGTTAAGATCAGCTTCCTGTATGATCCTCAAGGAAGGAGTTTCTACTTCGGCGGGAATGACAGCTTTTTACCATACACAAGCATATATATGGTTGCCCCAGTTGATGTACGGACCGTGGTGTGATACCCTAATAAAGAAAATGATAACTTCTCATGCCACTGTTTATGCTTCTCTATCATTTTCCTCAATATCTTCTTGATATTCTTGTTGGCAAATTTTATAGCTCTGTTCATTTGAGGCATGTAGGCTGTGGAATTCTTGTATTTGATCTTAAAGGTTTCACATATGGTTTTCATTAAGTTTTTGTTGATATTGGAGACATTATCAGTAATGATTGACTTTGGAATACCGAATCAACAATCAATGCGGTCCCGGACAAATTCTATCATCTTTCATAGTCACTGCTTTGTAAGACGCTGCTTCGACCCACTTGGTTCAATAGTCAATTTCCACTAGGATAAACATGTTTCCATCGGAGGCGGCATGCTCGATTGGTCCAATGACGTCCATTCCCCAGGCGGTGAACGGCCACGGTGAGCTCATTGTATTAAGCTTGCTCGGAGGTACCTTTATCATGTCTGCATATATCTGACAGCGATGGCATTTTCGAATATATTGGATGCAGTCTGTTTCATAATTATCCAAAAGTAACTAGCCCGGAGCATCTTCTTTGCTAAGACAAAATCGTTCATGTTGGGACCACATGTCCCAACATGGATTTCTTCTAGTAACATGGATACTTCTTTTGCGTCGACACATCTTAATAGTCCCAAATCAGGAGTCCTTCTATACAGGATTCCTCCGCTGTGAAAGAAGTTGTTGAACAATCTCCGAGGTGTGCATTTCTGAGAATGATTGGCAAGATCCGGGTACTCTACTTTTGCCAAATATTCCTTGATATCATGAAACCAAGGCTTTCCGTCTACTTCCTCTTCAACATGGGCACAGTAAGCTGGATGATTATAAATTTTCACTAGGATGGGATCAATGAAATTTTTATCTGGATGATGTATCATAGATGATAAGGTAGCCAATGCATTAGCGAACTCATTCTGGACTTTGGGAATGTGTTGGATTCCGTCTTCGTGAACATCATTCTCAATTCATGTACATGATGCATATATAGGAGTATCTTGGAGTTCTTGGTCATTCTTCTTGTACTTGATATATAAGTAAATCTAAATCTGCTATCACTAGCAGCTCTTGCACATTCATGTCAACGGCCATCTTAAGCCCTAAGATGCAAGCTTCATATTCGGACATATTGTTGGTGTAGGGGAACCTGAGTTTGGCAGACATTGTAAAATTCTGACCAGTTGCTGATACCAAGACTGCTCCTATACCAACTCCTTTGAAGTTTGCTGCTCCATCAAAGAACATTCTCCAACATAGGATTCTGCAATGTCTTCGCTTATGAATGATACCTCTTCATCTGGAAAATATGTTTCTAAAGGTTCATATTCTCCATCCACGGGGTTTTCAGCAAGGTGGTCTCACGGTGCTTATCTTTTGACCGCCTTTTGAGTTATGTAAACTAGGTCAAATTCACTCAACAGGATTTGCCACTTGGCAAGCTTGCCAGTGGGCATGGGCATCTGAAAGATGCAGTTTAAAGGTTCCACACTTGATATGAGATACATGGTATAAGCACAAAAGTAATGTCTCAGCTTCTGAGCTACCTAAGTCAACGCACAGTAGGTGCGTTCCAAAAGAGAATATCGGGATTCATACGAAGTGAATTTTTTGTTGAGATAATAAATTGCTTGCTCCTTTCTCCCCGTTTCATCATGCTGCCCCAAACCGCAGCCAAAATCTCCATCTAACACTACAAGGTTGAGCAATAAGAGTCTACCTGGATCGGGAGGAACGAGGACTGGTGATGTTGAAAAATACTCCTTGATTTTGCCGAAGGCCTTTTGGTAGTCATTGGTCCAATTTGTAGAGGTGTCCTTCTTTAGCATTTTAAAGATTGGTTCACAAATAACCATAGACTGCGCTATGAAATAGCTGATGTAGTTAAACCTTCCCAGGAAACTTATCACATCTTTAGAAATTTGGTGTATTCCTTCTTTTCTGATGGTGACAAGTGAACACTTATTCGTGTTTCCTTGACGTTCTCTTCATCTCCCAATTAACAATTTCTGTTTCATCCAGGTTGGATTTAGGTCTATTCTCAAAGTTCTCAACTTCTTTGACGATCTCCTCAGGTATGTCATCTTCTTCTGAATCAATGTCCGTTTGTTGAGTTGTCTCATTGCATGTCACAGTCATTGGTTCATCAAGATAAATAATAGTAATGTTGTGTAAGTAAAGTAAGCAGAAAAATGATAGAAACAAATAATAATTCATTTGAAAAATCAAACACGCTTTTGATAAATTGAAATATTGTTTCAAACATTGAAAATCTTATTGAGGAAATTGAAAAATGCGAAAATAAAATCATTTGATAAATAAAACGAGGAATAGTGCTTGTTTTAGCCTTGCTACCCCAAGGCTCGTCGAGCTTTGGTGGTCCTGATGGCCTAATTGTTGAGGTATGCTCCTCTACCCATTGCTTGTATGGAAGGACCTTCCTCTCTCTCCTCCTTGAAAATAACACAACTATCCATATCATTATCCTCTAAAAATAAGTTTTTTACTGCCACAAGCGCTTTTTCTTCGTTTGTCCCATAGGTGACGTCAGCCTATTTGAAAGTCTACTCCATGTGCGATATCGGTTGCTCCAATGGGTAATAAGGCCCGTGCCATGGTGGCGACTAATTATTGGACTCCTCCCAGGTATATTCATATCTCAAATCAAAAATAGTGCATGTTTCTTGAGTTTTATAGGTTTGGAGATCTCTTGGAGGTTTTTGCCGAGTCCTTGCTAGGTTCGTACCCACTACAATTCGGTATACTCAGGATCTTGTAATCCTACCATTTATCTTTGTCGACAGCATTGACCTGCTCGATGTGGTGGTAAGTCTCTCCACCTAGCTTTCTTCTTCCCCATATCACCGGAATGGTATGTCGACTGTATATAGGATTATTGTCGTTACCATGAATGATCACTTTCTGGTGATTCCATTCAAACTTTACGGCCTGATGCAGCATTGAAGCTACATCCCCTACAACATGAATCTAGGGTCTTCCTAGCAAGAAGTTGTAGGATGTTGGCACATCTATCACTTGAAAATTTACCTCGAACCAGGTTGGCCCCATCTGCAGACACAGGCTAATCTCTCTAATGGTGGCCCTCTAAGACTCGTCAAAAGCTTTCATGTTCATTGCTTCTTATTTTATATCATGTAGTCCTTTACCCAACTTCTTGAGTGTTATCAACAAACATATATTAAAGCTGGAACCCCTATCGATCAGGATCCTAGTGATGAAGTAGTCTTTGCAATGCATGGTGATATGCAAGGCTTTGTTGTGACCCAACCCTTCAGGTGGCAGCTCATTCTTATAAAAGATGATTTTATGGCTTTCTAATACTTGTCCCACCATATTATCCATTTCCCCATTGGTGACATTACTTGGCACGTACACTTCACTCAAGACCTTCAATAGAGCGTTTTTTTGTGTCTTGGAATTCTGCAGCAATGAGAGGATGGATATTTGTGCTGGTGTTTTGTTTAGCTGGTCGATGACTAAATACTCCCTGGACTGTATTTTCCTCCAAAGGTCATCTGGACCTGTTTCAATAATGAGTGGCCGGTTGGAAGCCTGCTTGCTTGACTCGACTAGGTGTTCCGGGGTATAGACTCTCCCAGTTCTTGTCATACTCTGTGCAGTAACAGTTTCTTCGAACCTGAATTTGTCTGTCCTAGCCTCGGCTATATAATCCTCAAGTATAGCTTTTCGGTAGAATGGCGGCATGATGGACATCTCCACGGGAATCAGTGCGGCCATCATTACTCCGAATGGGACATGTTCTTTGGGTGGTAAAACTGTAACCTCAAATATTTCTGGTGCTTTTGTTGATGTTGCTGCTTCAAACTCAAGAGGGATAGACACATCTACCTTAGTGACCTCAGACAGTTGGATCTGGACTATGCTGAGTTGAGAGTAATTGCTGGCTTCTTTGGATCATTGCCTTCCGCGATCAACCCGATATATCCCTCGGGATCCCAATCATCCTCTTCTTCAATCATGTGAATACCGCCGCCTTTGTGGTCTGGTAAAGGGTTGTTGCGGACGTTCAGAGTGGCTTCCTTTGTTACAATGACCTTTATCAATAAGGGATTGTATCTTGTCTTTTAAAGAGTGTCATTCATTGATAGTGTGTCCCTTCATAACAGAGTGGTATGCACAAGATTTATTTGGGTTAACCCACTAAGATGGATTCTCAAAGGTAATAGCAGGGATGGAGGTGACATAACCGGAGTTTTTGAGTCTTTCATATAGCTAATCAATGGGTTCGGCGATGGCTGTGTATTGCTTTGGAGGCCTCCGATCAAAATTAGGTTAGGGCCTAGGGAAGTTTTGGCATGCAGGGAGTGATTGGTAATGAGATGGTTGGGCATTGTAAGTTTGGAAGACATGAGCAGGTTAGGAGTATCTGGGTGAGCTAGGTTGATATGTGAGAGCTAGAGGTTACTGATAAGTTGATGGTAAAGCTTGGTAGGAGAATGCTTGGTAATTTGGGGCTGGATGATATGTGAGTGGAGGTATTGTCTAGGTTTGGTATTTGAGAGGAGACTTGGTCCTTTGGTGCAAAAGTCATGGCCCCTACGTCCCTCTTTTTAGACACACCACCAGACTGTAATACCTTATTTGTAGCTTGCAAGGCCTAAAATTTTGTAACCATAACGCTCTTAATACCTTCTTCAATTCTCTCCCCTAGCTTGATAATATCAAACTCTTATGATTCTCAATCACCATCAACCGTTCATAGTATTGCGGTTCTTGAGCCCAGAGAAAGAATATGTTGATTTGTTCTTTCTCTAAGGTGGGTCTGACCTTAGCAGTTTCAAATTTCTAGCGAGTAGCACACTTGCGAAATTTTTCAATGGGCTTCTTCTTTAAATTCTAGATATAGAACACGTCTGACGCGTTCTCTATGTTAAACCTGAACCTGTCCATGAAATTAGATGTCATACCTACCGAGCTCGACCATTTCTTAGGATTTTGTTTGACGTACCAAAATAGTGCATGTCCTTTCAGACTCTTCATGAATAGCTTCACGCGGATCATTTCATCCTTTCCTACCCCGAATAGCTTGTCACAATATGTTCTCAGATGGACCCTTGGATCACTTGTACCATGAAACATCTCAAATTTGGGAGGTTTATACCCCTCCGGTAGTTCGACATCTAGTTGTATGCAGAGACATTCATAGTTCAACCCTTCGATCCCCTTACTTCCTTCGACGCCCTTGATTTGGCTGGTTAGTTTCTTAAGCTCTTCAGCCAAGTTTCTAATGAGTATATCCTTTTCATCGGACTCAGGTGTGCAAGATATAAGTTGGATAGAGAGTGGCATAGTCCCCACGTAGATGGGATTGCTGTGGTGACTGGTGTGTGGCCGTGGAAATGGTCATTTGCAAAATTTGTGGTTTGGGGATGAGTAATGGATTGTTGTTTGGCGTGTGGAAAGTGTTGCATTGATTCTTTGTTGGAACAATGGGATGATTTGGTTGCTTTTGTGGAGGTATGGGATTTTGAATGTTGAGGAAGATGGTGTTTGGGGTGCTGAGGGAGAAGGATAGGTTGGCCAAATTATGAACCTGATCGAGATGTTCTTAAAACATCAACAATGTATATTGTGACACATTTTCATTGGGAACCCGAATACCATGGCCATCAATGGCCTTTGCTGTTGTGTCCTCCTTTCTGATGTTCAAATGTCCTTGTTCTTAACATGACTTAGAGGATGGGTGGGTGGAGGGCCCTTGGATCTTGTGGAATAAGATGATGTTGCCCGAGTGTATGAACTAACCTTTGGGGAGGGGAATAACAAATAAAACAAAAAGGTAAAAAGTTAGTGAGGATCATAAAAAGTGTTGTAATATTTAAATACGTAGTGCAAGAATCATTTACTAATTTGGGAGCCTTAGTGTGCTCGAGGTAGGCCTAGCGAAAAATTGATTTGGAGAACTTAGAGTGCCAAATGCCTCATTTAATTGATAAAGATAAGATGAATCCTAAATTGACACTAAATAAATAAGGGAATAAAAGTTACTAATGGACATTGGCCTTGTTACAATCAAAGAAGATAAATTCCTATCTACTTAGTCCTAGAAGGACCTTCCCCAGATTCAGCATCCTTGGCTCCTTCGAACAGCTTCCCTAACTCGCGAAGTACCAGCAACAGGTATGATCTGGCTAGATATCCACCTTCAGCCCTTTAGCTTTTTGACAATCTTCAACCCTTTTGAGAAACTTTCTCTCCAGCTCCACTATGTCTCGCTCCAGGTGTCTCAGTCTTTTGTTGGCATTGGTAGCCATATCCCTCCATTCCTTGATTAGCTATTGGTTGGATTCTTGTATTTCGCGATGTTCACCTTTACACTCGTGGATACTTTTGCACAACTAGTTGTGCTTGACTTGCGCCTCAACCTTTTTATCTATGATCATGTGTCCTCGAACAAATCCTGGCTGGCCCAAACCATCATGATTGTCTTCAATAGAAAGGAGTGCAATTGGTATGGTATCAATCTGGCTCTATGGTGTCTCTTCCCATCACGATCTTTCTATGCCACATATGTTGGGCTTGACGTTTTTAGGGGCTATCATTGCCTTGGAAATCGGCTTGAAAGTGGCTTATCTTGTCGACTCTGGGTATGAACTACTTCCTACCAGCTTGCTCATAACTCACAGCGGGACGTAAGGGTAGGTGCCTCTTAGGCCAATTAGTATCAGGAAAGGCGTGTCTCTTGACCGGACGATGAACTCCTCCGTAGAAATCCATTCAAACATCCACTGAACTTGTTCCTCGGTCAAATTATCAAATAGCTCAACCCATCCCTTAGCATCCTCAGGTTGAGTGAACATGTTGGGGCTGTAATTCATTCTCTTTGGATGGTGGAAAGCGATGTGATCATCCCAGTCCCTACCCTAAATTTGTTATTGATATTCGCCCTTTTGGAGGTGCTTTATGAGCCACAGTTGAAGTAGTAGATAACAGCCTTCGAAGTGTTTTGCTTCTTGTTGACACTTCTCTTAGGCTCGGTATATGTCACCAATAATCATAGGTATAATACTGAATGCCTGCCCACCAATCCCCTCCATCAGGGTTTCTGTTACCATATCTAGCCTAGTATGAATTTTTCCGTTCTTCATCGAAAATACAATTAGACCCAGGAAGCAAAATATAAAGACGAAAACCCTGCGGAAGACGTGTCCCAAGGATGTGATGGCAAACTCACCAGAGTAGGTGCAATAAGATTTGCTGTGACCATATCTTTCATACAAGTAGTTAAAAGGGATGATGAATCCTTCAAGCATGTCAATTCCGGATTCTTCTTTACACCCATCATTTTAAGGAAGCCTCTACCTTTGCGATTCTCAAGAATTAGCAAGCCTCGAGTTCCCATCCTAGGCCAACCAGTCCCCTATCTCCTCCAACAAAGGTGCTATTTCAATACCCCCAAAGCAGAATATGACTCTTTCACAATCCCAAACAATGTGGCAGCCTCTATGATCATGTGGTTGGGTTAGATTTCCAGGAGGGATGGTAGGTTTCCATGGTATTTTATGACGAGATTCTGATCACTAGAGTGCAAATCTTTCCACCAGCTTAGCAACCTTAGATGGATGTTGGTGAGCATGCCGACTCTGGGGACTTCATGCCTCATATATCTGCAAGGAAAATAAGGTTAGACCCTACCTCCACCAAGACTCGACTATTTAATATCAACAATTAGCAGGAAGCATCTAGTTTTTCAAATAAATGCATAGAACGTGGCGATGTCGGTTAGGGTTTAGGGAAATCCAGTGGACTTTGGACAAGGCTATCTTAAAGGATCATTATGTGTACAACATAACTGATCCGACTAGGTTCGACCATGATGCATGCACAATTTAAACAGTAAGGTTTCTATGGGGTTTTAGATAGTACCCTTGAGTGGACAAATCAAGGGGGAAGGCTCAGAACTGTTGACTGCACCACTGATCGACTAGTTTTACCACAAATGTGACTTTTCGAATATAGGGGGTAATGATATAGGAAGAGCGCAACCACTCATTATAAGCGTTAGTATGGTATTTGTTTTGGCACGAGTGGAGTATAATGTCGAGCATGATTATACAACAATTAAAAGCATGTTGGCATGTACTTGCACATTAGGAAAGTGATAAATACAACAGTTTCATAATTTAAAGCGGTATAGGAAAGAAAATAGGGAAGGTATGTCAGTTTCGTCTTTTGAAGAAGGAATTAAATGCTTAAAGGAATCAAACAAATAATTGCACATAGAGAGAGGTATGAATTCATAAGAAAAATCTAAGATGGTAAAAGCCTAAAATTCCCCAGCAGAGTCGTCATGATGTCGCGCCCCCTTTTCCTCGCGAAATCGAGTTTATGACATTCGGTTGGGACAACTCTTTCCTTTTGGGAAAAGGGTTTTACAATTTGGAAGAGTCGCCACCTAACGATTTTAAGGTGTGTTATGGCACCTATAGGGTCCAACTACAACTACATTTTTGATATCCAAAGATAGGATAAGGGCTTGAAATTATCTCAAGGGGAAGGTGTTAGGCACCCGAAAGGATCCACTAGTGTGGTTCCCAGCCAGATAGTTCTTTGTGAATTTGTGTAATTAACAAGTAAGAAAATATGGCTCAAATAAGAGGGGATTTAAAATACTCAGGTGTTTTGAAAATGATAAACTGAAGCAAAATTTTGAAAGAGTTATAAACATGCTAAAGGATACAAGGGGGGGGGGGGGGTTAGGTCTATTGTAATATGGATCACATCAATGCAATACCCGGTAATCACTCCTCAAAAGAGTGGTTACACGTGGTATTAGCACACCGATCATTATATCCATATCTACCCAATCCACTCTATTGAATGCTACTACCCGCCCCACTCCTATCAGCCCCAGAGGATTTAGGATTACCATTCCTATAACAGGGAGGATTTTAGGCTGACTCTTGGGTTTTAAAGGTAAAAAGACTAAGGCGACATTCAAAACACATAAGAATGCATATCAGTGGAGACATGTAAAATAAATAAGAGGCTCATATATACCTCCTCAAGTAAAGCACATAAATAGTATAACTTTAAAGCAAATTTAGGGCTAAAATTCTTTTCATCCTCCAATATGGGATAATGTATCTTTATCAATGAGAGAAACTCAAATATTTTATTTTCTTTCCATTTTTCGTTTACCATCTTTTTAGGCTAAAAATAAGCTTTAAAAACCCCAACAATTGTTATTTACCTATATATTATTCAAAATACCAATAGATGGCCACTAGTTTTAAATTCAAAAAGGAACGTACAAAAAAGTGGTTACACAAATGACAAAGATTTCTTACAAAACTATAGCAACTCGCATGATAAAAATCTTAAGCAAAACACACAAGTGTCCAAAAAAAAGAAAGATAAAAGTTTGAAGAACAAACATCAAATAGTACGAGAATCTCCGCAGAACAAAGGTCCCACACAATTTCAATTTTCAATCTTTAAATCAAAATTTTATCCAAAGATACCGTTTCCTCCAACCATATACAGCTCTATTTTAATTTTCTCTGATCTTAGTTTCAAAAGCTACCAATAAAACTGCTCTACTCTCTTTGTAGTCCACACTACACAGCTACAGAAGTGGCCAAAGTCAGAAAAATTAGTTACTTTTCAAGCAAAGCAGGTAGCCTTGAGAAATGTGTACTCTTAATATAATCTCTTTGGGAAACTGACTAGAAAAAAATGGCTTCTTTTTTTCTCTAATAAATGGTGGAGAATTCAGCTCAAATTCTACTGTGCTAAATTCTTGAAATTCTAACCCCCTTCTGATATACTTCCTGTAACCTTTTCTTGGTAAGACCAAAACTCAATTCCACATTTTTTCTCTTTATTTTCTTTCTTTTTCTCCTCTTTCTTTCATTTTTGTTCTTCTGTTGATGGAGTGTAAAATGTGATGATAGCAACTTTTGAACTACTTTTTGGAATGTAGTATTATGGCTTATCTTACTTTTTCATTTACAATATTCTACAGTGTTTGGTCTGTGTTTTGAGCTTGATGTTTCCCTCAAGTTCTCAGCTTTACAGGATGCAGGTTTTTTGCTTAAAAGTAAAAAGGAAAAATCGAATCTTGAAGAGTTTTATGGACTCTCTTTACGTTGTCTTTTAAGCTTTTTCTTTGGAGTCATGTGTGTTTATTCCCTTCTTTTTGCTTCTACTTTAGTTGCATTTGGTTCTTTCTTGCAGGTTTTAAAATTTACCATTTTTCTTCATTTTAATTTGAAGCTTTTATCTTTAGCTTATCTGAATCTGACCCTAGAGATTTTGCAAAGAAAACTCAGGTTGGGAAATTATTTTCAGCAATTATTTGCTTATGTTCAAATAATTATCAAGGATACGACTCTTGAAGAAAAGTGTGTAGGTAGAGAATTAACGTAGGAGGCTAGTAGGTTATGAGAGTGTTTCTTTCTCTTACCAGTATTCTATTTTTAGTAGACTTCTATTACTGTATGATTTTCCTTTCCCTTCGTTTTCTTATTATTTTGTTACTACTTGATATATACTACTGCTTTCTTTTTCTTTTGTTAAGCCAAGCCTCTATGGAATATCTATTTTTTAGTTAGGGGTAAGGTCGGGCTACGTACTATTCTCTCCTCCTGATCTTATACTTTATTTATTTTGGTTGTTGTTGTTTAAAAAGCCTACCTCATGAAAGTATACTGTAGTGCCATTCATTCAGGCTAAAATGGAGGATCTCTTTCTTGGTGAAGATTGCCTGTAATTGAGGAGTACATTTTTAACCCATGGCCCACTTTTTGTGTCTCATTAAACAAATACTCCTATTTTTTGAACAGTCTATGAAGGGTAACAATCTTACCATGCAACTTGTCCTATACTGATCACTATATGGTCCTTGTGAATGCAATTAAGATTGGTACCAAACTCACCTTATTTTGTTGTGCATTAAATGTGGCTAAATGAACTAAGTTCCCTTTTATTTTTCTCCTTTCTTCTTTGTTGATTTATTTTTCTCGTTGGCGTAGTTGGTAAAATTATTATCATATAAAATTGATATTATGTGTCCAAGAGTTCAGGGGTTTGAGTCGTGAAATCAGCCTTTTACGTTGTTGCAAGAGAAGGCTGCATACAATAGACTCTGATGGTCCGGCTTTTCCCGAAACCCCGCACATAACAGGAGCTTAGTGCACCGGATCGACCTTTTGTTTTAGAACCATATAATGGTCTTCTTGTGTGCATTTATTGTTTCTTCACATTGGATTCCCCATGTTTCATTCTACTATATTATTGGCCATTTGCTAGTATTACGATATTTATGTAATCTTGCAGAGTTAGTGGGGCAGAGGGCATTCAAACAGGAAAAATTTTCTTGATACCAAGATTTTACTCTGTGGGCCAAAAGGTTGTTGAGATATGCAGACCCCAAAAGCAAGGTAACTTCATTCTCATTTATGAGTATTTAGTAAATTAAATGGACTAGGCATAGCTGGAATTCATGCAGTTGTTCTTGTAACGGTAATGGACTGGGTCCCTAGTTCAGTATGAGTTTAATGTTGAATTCTACTTATTGTACTGAAATGTTTCTTTGTTTGCTATGACTTAAAAAGAGCTATTTCCACTGAAGTTGACATGTTAATTTGCTTAACTGCTTGTAGTTTATAGGAAAAATGACAGCTACATTCTTTGATGGTTTCTTCTGGAGTTTCTCTTAATGTGTGTCTTCTGTCAAGGACAAGGATGAAAGGGTGAGTCTGAGACCATAAATCTTGAATTTTATGTCTAGAAAAGTTTGTGCTTTAAATGTGGTGTGCATTCATACCATTAAAGGATACAAAAGCTATTAACTTTATGCCATTTATTAAAGAATCAGAAAGATATTAAGATGTTTCCATTTGTGGTTTGGTGATGTCTGATAGTAGTAGTAAATAACAACAGCAGCAACCCAGTATAATCCCCTTAGTGGGGTCTGGGAAGGATAGTATGTACGCAGACCTTACCCTTATCCTTGGGTAGAGAGGCTGTTTCCAAATAGACCCCTGGCATCCTTCCCTCCAAGAACTTCCCACCTTGCTCTTGGGGAGACCTTACCCCTACCCTTGGGTAGAGAGGCTGTTTCCAAATAGACCCCCGGCATCCTTCCCTCCAAGAACTTCCCACCTTGCTCTTGGGGAGACTCGTACTCACAACCTCTCGGTTGGAAGTGGGGGTTGCTTACCATCAGAGCAACCCCTCTTATCTGATAGTAGTAGTAAATATGGTGCACAAATTTGTATGTGAAAATTGCATATTTGATATGATAAAATATATGTTTCAGCTTTATTTCCTTTTACTCAAGGTCTATGATATATATCACCTTCAGTCTACTTTCTTCTCTGATCTTCAATCATATTTGCTATTGTTGTCTATCTTGTAAACTGAGTTCTGACCTTTTCTTTTCTATACAAAATTTGATAACTGAAACAGTTCCTCTGAAGTGCCACAAAAGAAATCGCCACGAGGCAATACCGCGGAAGTGTCTCTAAAGATCTCTCCGCGAGCTGTGAGATCTCGAGAAGCTCCTCAAAAGATTTCACCTCGGGCAGCTTCTCAAGATGTGCCCCAAAAGATTTCGCCCAGAGTTGCGCGCCGCTTGAAGACGGGTGCACCAGATTCTGACTCTGCATCTTCTCCTCATGGTAGTAGTAGGACGCCAAAAGAGAGAAGGCCTAAAGTCACTGAGCAGAAGTCTCCCAAAAGTTTGGAGCCAGAGGTTAAATTCTACAAAAATGACTATCTTATACTGAACCTTACTTGGAATAGAAATAAAAGAAAGGAAATGTGTAGGAAAGAGATGATTTTTTTATGTTTGTATTGTTTTTTGGATGACAAAAAGGGAAATTGAGAGAAGGGAGGGGTTTAATAAGGACACTCTAATGTGGTAATTAAGTTCTCATAGTACAAAAGTTGCCCCTTGTGTTATGAATGAAAACTTTAGATAATTAAAGTTTCATAGTGCCAGAAGAGCATCTGCTATTATGAATGGAAAACTTAGATTTAACACAACCGTGCAATTCCTAATGAACTCATTCTGCTAGTTAAAGTAAACAGGAAATAATCTTGTGCTTTCTCTCCCGTCATTTTGTTTCCTCTAGATGTATTTTTTTTCTTCTTGTGTGCTTTTTTCTTTCTTTAGTTAAAAAAACCATGGTAAAAGTTTGAAGATGCATTTCCAGTTCAGTTCGAAAATGCCAGCTCATAATCATTTACCATGAACCTTGTGATCCAGGGCTGTGTCCATTTGCTAGGAAGGAACTCTTTAATCATAAATTTATAATCTCAAATCTCATTTGCCTTAATGGTGCCTTTGTTGTGCCCTTATTTGGCTTTTCTTCATGTTTAGAATTCCAATATCTTTAATACTTCAGGGTTGATTTTAAACACAGTTGATTCGGTGCAATAGTCTTGTTTTTGATTTCTTTCTCTCAGACTGATCCTCTACAAGAGGGGTTGCTTTGATGGTAAGCAACCCCCACTTCCAACCGAGAGGTTGTGAGTTCGAGTCTCCCCAAGAGCAAGGTGGGAAGTTCCTGGAGGGAAGGATGCCGGAGTCTATTTGGAAACAGCCTCTCTACCCTAGGGTGGGCTAAGATCTGCGTACACACTACCCTCCCCAGACCCCCACTAAGTGGGATTATACTGGGTTATTGTTGTTGTTGTTGTAGACTGATGCTCTACAGGAATCAAACCGAGCAAAACTTTTAGCATTCATTCTTTGCTTTTGTCATATTTCAAGTTTCTTTAACCACTTATACAAATATAATCGAATTTCTATTCTAGCTCTTGCTTACTTTAGTGGTGTCGATTCTTTTGTATGCTGCAAGTCTGCAACTTTTTCTTCATCTTGTTGTAAAATATAATGTTTATCTATATCCTAAATCTTTTTCTCTATTTTTATTTTTTGTATGGGGGCTATTTTAAAGAAGAAGTGTCCGAGCAGGGTATCTGAATTGGAGTCCCAAATCACTCAGCTAAAAAATGATCTCAAAGGAAAGCTAAGTTCTTCAGAAGCGTGCAAAAAACAAGCTGCAGTAGAGGCCGAGGGGTCAAAGGATCACTGTATAATATTATCCTTGGAACTGGATCAGTCCCCTAAACTGGTTTTAGAGCAAACTTCTTCTGGGAATCCGACATTATGTTCAGAACTTGAAACAATCCAAAAACAGCACTTGGTTGACTCAGCTGCATTAGCTTCTGCCTTGAATGAGATCAAGGAACTAAAGGCTCAGCTTGAAACTGTTGCTGAATCAGAGGCTACGAAAACCAAGAACGCAGAAGCAGCACAAACTGAGCTCCAAAGCTTGAAACAAAACTTGGCGGATACTCTTTTGCTTATGGAAGACATGAAGAAACAACTAAAAGATAGCAAAGATTCAGAAACTCAGGCTCAAGCACTTGTTGCTGAAACTCTGTTGCAACTGGAATCAGCAAAGAAGACTGTAGAATCCCTCAGGTCCGACGGTAATAAAGTTATGGAGGCATACAACACTATATCTTCTGAGTTGGATCAGTCGAAGGCACGTGCAAATTTGTTGGAAGAGGTTGTTTGCAAACTACAAACCGATACTAGTAATGTTGGTGAAACTGAAATTGTCGAAGTTGATGAAAGTAAGGAAACAATTGAGGCGGAACTTTCTTCTCTGAAATCGGAAGTTGAACGTTTGAAAGCTGATCTGGAAGCAGCTGAGATTACATACAACGAAGAGAAAACTCGAAGCACACTTGAAATTAGAACTGCGTATGAGTTGGTGGAGCAAATCAAGGCAATGTCGAAGCAGAGGGAAGATGAGCTGAAGGGAGATTTACAAAAGTTCAAAACACAAATAGACGAGTTGAAGGCAAATTTGATGGATAAAGAAACTGAATTGCAGGGTATTTGTGAGGAGAATGAGAACCTTACCATGAAACTAGAGAATGCCAAATCGGGAAAAGGAGAAAATAAACTTGAAAAGGAGCTTCAAAGATCAAGACTTGATATTGAAAATCTGAAGGCAAATTTGATGGACAAGGAAACCGAACTACAGAATATTTTAGAGGAAAATGAGATCCTGAAACTAGTAACTAACAAAAAGGAAAGCAATAGAGGTAAAGTGAAGGATGAAGTTGCTGTTGAACTAGAGACCGCAAAGACTGCAGAACGAGAAGCTCAGATGAAGCTCGGGTATATGAAGGAGGAAGTTGATAAGAGTAACCGACGAGTGGCTAGGGTAACTGAGCAGTTGGATGCAGCTCAAGCTTCTAATGCAGAAATGGAAGCCGAACTAAGGAAGCTAAAGGTTCAGTCTGACCAATGGAGGAAGGCTGCAGAAGTTGCGACTGCTATGTTATCAAATGGCAATAACGGGAAATTCATGGAAAGAACTGGATCAATGGATAGTCATTACAGTCCCGGCAAGATTAGCTCGCCTTACTTTGAGGACATGGATGAAGATTTAATGAAGAGGAAAAATCCAAATGTGCTTAAAAGGATCGGCGATTTATGGAAGAGACCAACAAAATAGGAAAAGTATGTGTACTTAACCTCTTAGTTTATGTATTTGAAACAAAATCAAATGGAGTTCTAGTTATTGTAATCATATAGAAGCTCTGCTCGGTCTAGAACTTAGTCTAATGATTATTGCTCTTTCATGTTTCAATGTGATGTATCTATGCAGTTATTAATATGATTTCTGAATGTTCTTACTAACTATTGGCTTCTGTGATTCATGCTGAAGAATCAGTTATTTTATGCTGTGGAAATAGCCTCTTCTAGAAATGCAGAGTAAGGCCGCATATGATAGACCCTTGTAGTTTGGTCCCTTTGGACCCGAGCATAGTGAGAGCTTGGTGCACTAGACTGCCCTTTTTATTTTGGACACCAAATTACAACACCCTTTGCATCTTACCATACCACATTGAAATGATATTGGGATGAATTATCTTCATATACAACTATGCCAAATGTACTTGTGGTGCCCACGAAAATCATATAGAACATCTTCTAGTATACATCACCTGATCAATCTCTTAACAGGCTTGGATAATTCATGTAGTGCTGTTGTAGCAAGTGTTTGTCCTTTTTTTGGGTACCTATAGTAAAAGGGCAGCCCGCTGCATAAAGCATCTCGCGTTCACGTAGAGTTCGGAAAATAGCCGCCCCAAAGAGTGTCATGTTTACGGTCTATAACTAGTTCTACCGCTCGAACCCTTGACCAATAGGTCACACGAAAGTAACTTTTCCGTTGCTCCCAAGTTGGGTACCTATACTGTGTGTCATTTTGTTCCGAAGAGTTACTCTTATTTATTTGAATCTTCTCTATAGGATGGGGTATGGAATCCTTGAAAATATTTTCTTGTAGGTATTTAGGAAGGATTTAACTTATATGCACCTATAATGTAATCTTTTTGGGTATATTATTATTGTATTTTAAATTATTGTAGTCTTAGGTTAATAATGTGAGTTCAAGTCTTCTCAAGAGCAAAGTGGGAAGTTCTTGGAGGGAAGGATGCCGGGGGTCTATTTGAAAACAACCTTTCTATCACAGGATAAGGGTAAAGTCTGCGTACACACTACCCTCTCCAGACCCCACTAAATAAGATTATACTGAATTATTATTGTTATAGTAGTCTTAGGTCAATAATCCCACTTACTATAATGGCTTATCGATAAACGTACAAGCCAGAGAGGAAGTAGTGCTTCTAGTGGTGGATAGGCCAGTAACGCGTAAGAGTCCGTCCTTATCTTTTTAGGCTACATGATAGCATTTTACACCCGATTGTTTTTAATGTTCAAACTGGGTAAAATAAAACTACGTTAGAAACTAAAGGGGTTGAAATAATCTGAATTCGATAGTGTAAAAATTTAAGCTTCCCGTTTTGTTGCTGTCGGTATAATAGTATAATTCCTTCAGAATTTTGCAAAGTGTTTGGAATTCAAGTTTCAGCAATTAACTTGAATTACCGATAAGAACATAATACTTGTGAGTTATAGAAAATTAATAGAAGAGAAGAGATGGAAAGTTTTAGATATCTTTCGTTTTAGAGATGCTATGAGTATTTATAATATCTATAGGAGTTGGTTGGAATTAGCAGACTCATCTCTTCATAAAACACAAATTTTAACCAATAGTAACCTTTTTGAATCTAAAAGAAACTGTTAAACATTTTTCTGAAATTTAATTAAAAAAATATTTTTATTTAATTAATAAAATAATAGTTGACTGAAATATTCATTCTGGGCTACTTAATTTGCCCAAATGTCCAATCTTGACTATTAATAATATAGTCAAATTCTAATTTTCCTCTAGAACATCCTTAAAATATTCAAATTATACAAGACAAAGAAGTGCTTTTGTTGAAAAACTAACTCAAAGTTGTAATAAGATACCTTTATTACTTAGTATTTGATTTATTTAATTCATATCTAAATAGGATTTGTAGGTAGAATAAACATAGGAATAGACTTTCCTGTTTATAATTGAAATAGGTTTCATAATATTCGGGGTATTAATAGCTTATTTTATGTTTGGAGGAAGTAAAGAATTGTAGAGATCATTCATAGACTTATAATATAATATTTTCCTTCATATTAATATCAGAGTTTCCTACGATCTTGGGAGAGAATCAAGTAGCTTCCGCTGCTGGCGGGCAGTGCTAGCCTATGTGCGCCTCCATCTGGCCAAAAAATATGTTGGCAAAATCATAAATAGTTGTTGACAAAATTAGGCTATTCAATGAAAAGTGTCATGACAGATTCAAGAAAAAAATAAGTTTAAAGAGGTACAATATAGCACACGATGAAGAAACTCTTCTTTAAAAGTTGGAGAGATTTAAAAAAAGTTGAAAGTTGATTATGTGTTTCAACAAAGATTGAGTGTTGGTGACAAAGTGATTCAACGTGAGTTGGAGACAAGAGCTTCAACAAAATTGAGTGTTGGTGACAAAGTGTATCACCAGTAATTGAAGACAGGTGTTTCAAACAAAATCGGGTGCTGACGACAAAGTGCATCAACGTAAGTTGGAGACATGTGCTTCAACAAAATTGAATGTTAGTGACAAAGTGCATAAACGGTTGGTGACAAAGCACACCAACATAAGTTGGAGACAAGTGTTTCAACAAATTAAGGGATGAAGATGTGCACTTCATCAAAAGTGAAAGTTGAAGAGAAGTGCTCCAACATAACTACAAAACAAACAAGTCAGACGTATACAACTTTGAATTACAGGAGAATGTTGAAAAAATAATTTAAAGTTGTAATAGTATACCCTAATTACTTAGTATTTCATTTATTTAACTCATGTCTAAATATGATTTGTAGTTAGAATAAACATAGGAATATGTTTTCCTGTTTATAGTTGAAATAAGTTTCATACAATTATAGATATGAGTATTAATAGCTTATATTATTGTGTGGAGATTTGTGAGAATTGTAGAGAGCTTTCAGAAAGAGTAATAATAAATTTTGGCTTAAAAATTATTTTAGTTTAAGCAAGGGGGGTTGCTGTGATTGTAAGCACCCTCTACTTCCAACCAAGAGGTTGTGACTTCAAGACACCCCAAGAGTAAGGTGGGTAGTTCTTGAAGGGAAAATGCCGATGGTCTATTTGAAAATAGCATCTTTAACCTAGGATAGGGGTAAGGTCTACATACGCACTACTCTCCCTAGACTCCATTTGTGAAATTATACTGAGTTATTATTATTATTATTATCTTGTCCATTATATATTTTCATAATACCGAACTTATCCTCAATCAAAAAAACCCTAACACATCTACTTCTCATGTTTCCTTCACTGCTGAAGACAACCGTTCTTCTTCTTTCCTCTTCCTCTCTACTTTATCTTCATTTCCTGCGCCTTTTTCAAGTAGCACGCCCCTTTCGGTACTGTTCTAGACAAAGTTGATTTTATAGTCATATTTTTGGAGGGTGTTCTTCTTTCTTTTCTTTGGTGTTGTTTGTTACATAATAATTATTTGATCCATTTGCGTTGCTTTCGGCCAATTCTACTTGACTATATAGAGAGAATAATGGTGCCTAGAAATAATACTATACTGACTATTCCAAACTAAAGGAAAAAGGAATTGAAACTAAATTTAAATATAAATTATTTTTTATTTGTATTAATTCATAATTAAATAAATTATAGTAATAAGTTCATTTATAATGTTGATAACTTTAAAAATATGTTTATCTTTTTAATAGAAAAAATACTTATCTTTACTTGCTTACCAAATACTTCAACAACGTTGCTTAAGCTTCAATACTTTTATCCAAACACGTAATTGCTTATTTATAAAATAAGTTCCAACACTGAAAGTCATATTTTTAAACCATTTCAAACTGGCTCTCTAATAATAAGATTGTTCTCTCTAATGTCATTTTCAAAAATAAAAAGTAGTATACGATAATATTGTTATTAACGATTTTGAGTTTTGAGTTTTTAGTCGGTAAAAACGTGTACATATCAGTTGAAGCAAGTGATATGGAGTAAACATTGAGATATCATATACCTATGAAAGAAAATGATTCGCATCCGTTTTCCTCATTTGGTTAATAATTTGTTTGAGAAAATATCTTTAACAATGTAGAAAAATCAAGGGATTTTTACATATATATATATACCATATAACAAACTTTATTACTAAAATTGTATATGATTTAGTATTTACCCGCCTATACCATGTTTTGTTTACAAAAATTGTACCAAACCAAAAATAGATAGATTCTACCCTAAATAGGCTCCAAATTTGTAGGAATCACATTTAATGGTGATTCTATCACCATTAATTTCGAAATTTAAAACGGAAGAAAATCTATTGTAGCGTAATTCTCTCCTTCTCCATATATTTTCCACCATTGATAGCCATTAAAAAGCTTGAAAGCTTTGAATTCAAATTTGGATTTTCAAAAATCATTATTTGTTTGGATTGGGTGTTGTTGTAAATAATTCGAAATATGTTTAGGAGTTTATATCTCAATTTTGAGGGGTTTTGGTGAAGATTAGAGTTAGTTTTGACTGATTTTCAGATTGAAACTCGTCGAAGCAGAAGAAGACATATTTTCCCAAAAATTGTAGTTAAATTGTAGATAAATCGTAGATAAAATATAGATAAATTGTAGATAAGTTGTAGATAAATTGTAGATTGGGAAGATATGTTTAGGAGTTTATATCTCAATTTTGAGGGGTTTTGGTTAAGATTAGATTTGGTTTTGACTGAATTTCAGATCGAAACTCGTCGAAGAAGAAGAAGACATATTTTTCCAGAATTTGTAGTTAAAATGTAGTTAAATTGTAGTTAAATTGTAGTTAAGTTGTAGTTAAATTGTAGATAAATGTAGATATTTGTAGATAAATTGTAAATTGTAGTTTAATTATATTGTTACATTTATACTGCAATTAAACTACAATCTTGTGTCAAAAATTTTTAAGCATACCAAATTTAATCAATTCTTAATATTCAAAATTTCAATTTTGATAATTAAGCTATGTCATTCAAATAAATAAGTATAGAATTACAAGTTGGATGATTAGAACTAGAAAAGTGTGCAGTAGCAAAGCAAAATTATCCTAAAAAATTAACTATGTCTTCACATATATCCCAATTTACTTTAAGGGGAGGAGAGAAAAATTAATGTAGAAGATCAAGAAGAAGAAAGAAAGAAGGAATGGAACCACGTACTCTAAGATTCTTAAAGGAAATATTTTACACTGTGTTTGTGCAATAATCACGTTAGGAAAGAGAAGAGGAAAAAAAAGAAAAAGAAATATATGCTCCTAAAATCATGCCTAGAATAAATGAAGCAATAATTATACCCTTAATTTGAATTATGGTACATAAATTGAAATTTGGTATGCTTAAATGTAATAAACACAAACCTTAAACATGAGAGGTAATAAGGTTTGCTATATGGTATATATATGTAAAAATCCCAAAAATCAAATAAAGTTGTTGATATAGACTTTAGTAATTGATGGGTTAGGTTGGACTAGCCCACCATATTGCTTGGTCTTATAATGGTTAGCCCACTTCAATCTTATGTAGGCTACGGGCTCCTACGGGCCGGTCCATCTTTTTCTATAATTTAATTTCATGTGTTTTTCTTTAAGTTCTAATATTAAAAAAAATATATTGAAAAGTAAAAAAAATCTTATTGAAAAAATTTCACAAAACTTAATAATTTGTTATACTGCCAAAAAGGTAAAATACAAGACTATATTTCATTCACTAAAAGTGAAAACTTAAAACAGACATCTATGGCGTTTATGAGATATCCAACACATCCTCCTCATAAAATAGATTTGAATCCGATGTGCGAAGGTTGTCTTAATATCTTCACTTTTATCTACAACTCCTATGCAATATTAAGTAGTTAAATATTAAGAATAATTATATTTTTAAAACTAATTAACGTTTTAAGACTTTAATCTATTAATATGATGAGTTTACTAAACATTAAGCTTGTGAAACATTTTTGTGTCATATACTTTTTATATTATATATATTTTAAATACTTATTTTATTAAGCCCACGGGCCGGACCAGCTCAGCCTAGTCAAGCCTCACAAGCCACAGGCTTACTCGAGCCGGGTTTAAAAGCCTCGTTTTTAAATGGGCTAATTTTTTTATCTCAACCCTATTAAATTACGGGTTAGGCTGGACTGACCTAACATGTCAAGACCATATTGATGGCTCTACAGTCAAATGAAGAAAATTAATTGTAACAAGGAAAACATTTTAGAAGCATGCTAACGTTTAACGCCTTCTTTGATGTTTGGGTTGACAATAAAATATCTTGGGCTTGGAGAGCAATGGGGTTCAGAGCAACCCGGACAATAATTAGACGAGAAAGTTATACAAATGTTTCAAATAAATCTCTAACTTACTAACTTCTAACTACTAGTCATAAACTTATCAAAACTAGCCAACAAAAATTGAAAACCCAAATAATAGGGTTCTTTCTATCAAAGAATCACATGCAAAAATCACTTTTTATATTTTTAAACGTAATTAGCAACATTAGATACAAGACGGAAAGGAAATTTCATGGGTGGGGTAGCAAATAAGGTGATGAAATACAAAAAGCTATACCATATTCTAAAATTTAAACAAAAAAGGAACTTTTTCAATGTGTATAGTTGAAATTCCTTGAAAATATATAGATAAGTCAATGTACAAAATTGGAGGAAGATTGGATGCGATTTGAACTGGTTTTGTGTCAAAATTTGTAATTAAGTCGAGTTCAAAACAGTCTTTTGCGACACGTGTATCAGCTATGTATCTCAAATACAGGTATACGTGGATATATATGTGATACACAATTGATAAAAATATGATACATATCCCATGCACAAATAATACACAATGTGATACACATATAATTTTTTTTATGTTCAGCTTTTACTTCGAATTTTCAATTCAAACTACCTCAAAACTTTCCCAAGTCATGTCAAAACAGAGATTCAAGCTCCTTAAGTTATGCCCAATCTATTCTAATAACACCTACTCAAAACAAAGTAAAATTTTGATATTTTTTGTTACAAATAGCTAATAGGCTAATTTGGCTAATATTAGTAATATTTTATCAATTAACCAATTTTTGTAATGGGCTACTTATAAATAGACATAGTTGGTAATTTCCCTAATTAGAACTCATCAAAATGAATTTAGGAGAATGACATAAGAAAAATTAAGGGGTTTTGACATAGTTATTCAAAAAAAAATTATTTACCACTGACTACCTATTTATTTTTCTGCCCATTGAATAATTATATTTTCTACCCATAGTAGTTTTTGTGGGAAATTTTTCTTTATTCTCCATTTTTTTTATTTTTATGCTTCTTTTCTTCATTTTCATTTTCTTTTTTCCTTTTCTAATTTCATTTAATATCTTTTTTATATTTCTTTTCTCTTCCTAATCTAATTTTATTTACTGTTTTTACTATCTTTTATTATTCTTTTTTATACTTAAAAAAATTAAATTGTGTGTCAATTAAATGCAGCTAATACAACAAAAAAATAAATAACACATGATACCAGTATAATATATAGCTATATCAACATGGTATATAATTATACGCAAAGTGGTAAAAAATTTAATTCAATTATTAAACTAAAATAATATTAGTTGTCAATAAAATTTTCAAAAAAAATCTAAAAGGATCTAATTGTAAGAGTCTACCGTTGCATTATATAGCATACTAATTTATTTTTTTGCATTATTTTACGTGTAATTAGTGTACTATTACAGTATTATATTTGTATACTATTACAGTATATTGTTACAATATATTGCATATTATTACAGTATACTATAACATCATATTATATACTATAGTAGTATAACTATATACTCATAAGGTATATTGTATACTATAGCGGTATACTGTTAGTTAATTGTGTTCTTCTTCGACTATTACAATATGCCATTGCAGTATATTGTAAACTATAATAGTATATTATTGCAGTATCGCTGTATACTCATACATCATATTGTCACGATCCGAATTTTTCATCCGCGGGAGTCGTGATGGTGCCTACTAACGGGAGCTAGGCAAGCCAAATTTTAGTTTTCTTTCTATTAATAATCTAATCCATTTAAACAATTAACGACAATATTACAAAAGCAACGAAATTCAAATAATTAAGTGGAAGTCTTAATATTATAAAACTGAATAGAATACGGAAAAGTCCAACAAAAAGCCTCTACCCAAGACTGATGTCACAATACTCATGAACTGCTAAAATACTAAATACAAACGTTTGAAGAGAACATAAACTGTTTGTACTGAATACAATGAGCTAATAGACAAAATAAATGATAGAGGAGATGCCGGGCCTACGGACATCTGCAAGGCTACCTCAGGTCTCGCTGGACTAAAAGACTGCTCCCACACTACCGCTGGTGCTGCTCGAAACCTGGATCTGTGCAAAGTTAGCACAAAGTGTAGTATCAGCACAACCAACCACATGTGCTGGTAAGTGTCTAGCCTAACCCCGACGAAGCAGTGATGAGACCAGACTGGACTACCACATAAACTTGTGCAATTATAAATATACAACGAAATTGAAATACAAGACAAGTAAACAATATGAGAGGGGAAGCATGCTGTGGGGGAAATAATAGTTTCAAGTAAAAATTGACTAATATGAAGGAAAAGCACAACTCATACAACAATAAGGAACAAGGATCAACAAGTGCACGACATCACCCTTCGTGCTTTTACTCTCATCCTTAACTAATCAATCGTATCAGTAAATCATGTGCACGGCATCACCCTTCGTAATTTTACTCTCTTTCCTTACAATATATATAACAAATGAATATTAGTACGGGATGGTATATCATACGGCACAACATCACCTTTCGTGCTTTACACTCTTTCCTCACAATATATGTAATCAATGAATATCAGTATGGAATGGTACATCTTATGGCACGGCATCACCCTTCGTGCTTTACACTCTTTCCTCACATTATATGTAATCAATGAATATCAGTACGGAATGGTACATAGTACGGCACAACATCACCCTTTGTGCTTTACACTCTTTCCTCACAATATCAAAAAATACACGTCATTACTCTTCGTGATTTAACACTCTTCCTCACCCAATCAATAAATAACAAACAAGGGCAAGGGAATAAATAAATAATAATGGAAATCCCGGCAAGGGAACACAAACAAGCAAATTAATAACCCGGCAAGGGTACAACATCAGTAATCTCAACGTCCCGGCAAGGAAAAATATTCAATAATCAACAACACCCCGGCAAGAAAAAATATCATTAACTCTTTCTCTTCCTTCCACTTTCATCTCATAGTTCACATTATTACTTGAGCCAATTCTCCAAAGATTTACTTATCTCATATACCTTCACAATTTGTATTTCAACTTGAGCCAATGCTCCACGAAGTTTAAATATCACAATCCCTTTCACAAGCTCTTTACAACATATAGGAGTCATCAAAATCAAGCATGGAATGTATAACAAAATCCAAACTATTCGCATATAAGGACTCACGGTCATGCTAGACACCAAAGTATAGGTACTCGTCACCATGCTTATACATCGTACTTGGCAATTAGCAAGTAACATATAAGACTCAACTCATATTCCCTCAAGCTAGGGTTAAACCAAACACTTACCTCGATGCCTTGAACTCAACTCAAGCCTCAACTATAGCTTTACCCCGTGTTTCTACCTCCAATTAGCTCGAATCTAGCCACAAATTACTTAATTACTTTAATAAACACTAAATGAATCAATTTGAATGTATAAAGATGAATTTCCCAAAGTTTCTTCCAAAATTCCAAAATTACCCCCGGACCCACATGGTCAAAACCCGAGTTTCAAACCAAAACTCAATTACCCATTCCCCCACGAATTCATATCTATGATTTTTTTTGAAATCAGACCTCAAATTGAGGTGTAAATCCCAATTTTGAAAAAAACCTAGGTTCTACCCAAAGTCCTTAATTTCACCCATGGAAATCCCTGATTTTAAGTTGAAAACATATTAAATGATGTTAAGAGTTGAAAGAAATGAGTAAAAATCAACTTACAAATAATTTGAAAGAAGATTTGTTCTCGAAAAATCGCCCAAAGGATTTGTGTTTTGAAGATGGGGTGAAAAATATCTTAAAACCGACTAAGTATAAAAAAATGCAGGTTGCAGATGTCGCAATTGCAAACTGGGGTTCACAATTGCGAACCCTGACCCTGCTAACTTGGGAAATGCAAAGACTAGTTCGCATCTGCGACCAATATATCGCATTCGCGAAAGCCCCATGTGGTCACATTTGCGAGACATGGCCAACAGGAATACCTTCGCATTTGCAAAGAAATGCTCGCATTTGCGAGAAGATCTAGCCTGGGCTTACGTCGCAATTGCAAAGGGCCACTCGCATTTGCGATATCGCATTTGGGAGACAGCCTACAGGCCAGTTCATACCAGCAACTTTCAAGGTTTAAAAATGCACTCTGACACCTATCCAAAACTCACCCAAGCCCTCGAGCCTCCAAACCAAATATGCACACAATCTCAAAAATATCCTACGAATTTTTCCGTGCGATCAAATTACAAAAATAACATCATATACGATTCTTTCAAATTTTCATAAAACATCAAATTTCCATTTTAAGTCTGAAACATGTCAAACAACGTCTGTTTTCAACCAAACTTTACAGAAGGTGCTTAACCTATACATAAGACTTGTACCGGACACTGGAACCAAAATACATGCCCGATACCATAACCTTTTAATCAAAATTCATTTCTAATTTCCTTAATTATTTTCAGAAAAATAATTTCACACAAAAAATCATTTCTCGAGCTTGGGACCTCGAAATTCGATTCCTGGCATATTCCCAAGTCTCATATTTTCATGCGGACCCTCCAGGGCCGTCAAATTATGGGTCCGGGTACGTTTACCCAAAATGTTGACCGAAGTCAAATTTATTCAATTTAATATCAAAATCTAGCATTTTTCTCACACAATTCATATTTAAGCTTTCTGGCTATGCACCCGGACTGCGCATGCAAATTGAAGCAATTCTAAATGAGGTTTTCAAGGCCTCGAAAGCACAGAATGAGTAAGAAACAAGTGATGACCCCTTTGGATCATCACACATATTGTATACCATATCGGTATATTGTAGTTGTGTTCTTCTTCGATTTTCAGCTAAAAAGTTCGATCTCAATTACCTCAAATCAGTCCAAATATTATCAAAATTCAGTATGAACAATCAGAAGATAATATGAGCAATATCTAATAACACCCACTTTGAATCAAACAAGAAATCTTCAAAAAGAAAATTTAAATTCAAGAGCTTCAAAACAGATCTCAATACATGTTCTCCTTCCATTTATTAACTCCCAGCAATTAAATAGAGTAAATTTTATTTTATTCAATTTCAGGCTCACATAAATAAAACAAATAATTTTCTCACAAACTTCCATAGATCTCTCCATAGATACATTGATACTAGTTGTCCCCACTCGTATGGGTGGTCCAGATTCATTCCCCTCTATTTCAAAGTGAGGAGAAAATTCTGCAAACAGGTAAAGAGATGACCTTTACCTACTATGGTGAAAACAATTGAGATTTGTTTTGAAGACAGGTAATTTGTGAAAACAATTTTATTTTACTTTTCACTATGCAACCTTTACCTACTATGGTGAAAAGAATTGAGATTTGTTCTGAAAACAGGTAAATTTTGAAAATAATTTTCCTTTCCTTTTTATAATGCAATTTTGCAAATAGGTAAAGAGATGACCGGAGGCGGTGGAGACATACGCAAAATAGTTTACAGTGAAAATAACCAGGTAAATAGTTTAGGTTCCATGGATAGGAGTGGTAAATAGTTTGGGCCTAGGCATTAAAGAGTACATAGTTTAGAATTAATGGGTATAAAGTGAGATTTTTTCAATAATTAACCCATATATTCATCTAATTTATTAAAGAAAATTTTACCTCCTATAGAAAAGCTTTACACCTTATTTATTATTAATAAAAATTCTTTTAAAATATTATTTTCTATAGCTACCTTTTAGATTTTATAGCAAAATATATATATTTATGGTCACTTTCTATCATTAAGCCATTAAATACGCTGTCTAATATTTCTCTCTCTCATTCTTTAAGTTTATTCTCTCTCAAAATCACTGCAAAGTATCTTATTTCTCTCTATGCGATTTCTCTCTCACAGAGTCACTGTCTTCTCTATTGTTGAACCACGATTTTACGTTATTTACAGGTTCTCTCTCTAGATTGTTCTCAAATCATAGAGTAGATTTGCTAGATTTCATCTATGTTAACATAGTTTCAAATAACTTGATCAAATTTTCTGATATGAGTTATATCTTTTCCCAAATTGGAGCGGACATGATTTGTTCATATTTGAATTGATTTTGAATATTGGCATGAAAGAGGAAAAGGACAAAGGAGAGGATAACAATGACTAATCAGATAAGGATTAGGATTGGGATTTTTAGTATGTAAAATTTTTTTCTCTTCTTGTACTTACATGTACTTATATATATTCGATAAGGCATATATATTTATACAATGGGCTTCTTTTCTTGTATTTAGATGTATTTATATGTATTCGACAAGATATACACTGATTTTTATTTTGTTTAGTGATTATTCACTGTTGTATTTATATGTATTTGAGTTCATACAACAATAATTTTAAATACATTGTTAGTTGTATCATTTTGATGTTATTAATCAATTAGTTATGCGTTCAATCTAACTGTATTCATTTGTATTTTCAACCTAACTATATCCATTTGTATTTAAAAGAACAATATAAATAAAATACTCTATAAAAAAAATAGAAAATCGATGAATAAAACCAATGAAATATACTCAATAAAGCAGTAATACCACGTATTAGGAATAAATAAAATATTGGGAGTACAAAAATAAATTTGAATACATCGAACAATGTCAGGAAGAAAAACTCAAACTGTATCAGAAAAAAAGGACTGAAACTCTGAAGAATGCTCTATCTTTTGGTGTTTAGCGTATGATAAATCTTCTTATTAATTGGATTGATGATGTTTTTGTTATAATTGATTTAGGTGAGTAATATTCGGAGTGCATCCTGTTATAATTAGCAGCTTTCCATTGTTAAACAACTGGAGAGACCTATTGTTATGTTGTATTCATGAATACATGGTATGAATACATGTGAATACAACGGCTGACAGCTGGACTGCTTTTTTTTAGTCGATTTTTGCTAATGTATAAATGAATACAGTAGCTCAAATACATTGAAGACAATACCATAACAACTGAAAGGTAGCTACAGAAAGTAATTATGTATATGGTAGTTACAGAAAGTTAATAGCCACTAAACAATAATCATTCTGAAAATTTCTCTTTATTACACTAAAATATATATATATATATATATATATATAGTGCATGCAATATACATAAAATTGTGTATAATCGATGTATAGACTATGTATAACTACTAGAAAAAGTAAATGGTGAATCTGACCGGCTATTGTGTAACAATCCGATGAAATAAATAGGATAATTTGATGCCACAATTTATATTTTGATTCGGCAAAAATTTTGGAAAAATATCTCTGGTCATAAATATTTAGAAAAGTTTTATGGTGATTCATCAAGATTCTTTTTTGCAAGTAATGTTGTTTGTCACAAAATTCTGGCAGTTTTAATTTTGCAAATAATGTTGCCTGTTGCAAGTAATAGCCTCAAAATAATAACAATGACTAGCAACTGAAAAAGCTGAAACTATACGCTTAATGCAAACAAAAAGGAAAGAAATCCAGACACTATAAAAGTCACCCAATTATTCACATTCTTAAAAAAATTCTAGGGTTTCTGAAGATTAAACCCAGATAAGAGCTCCTAAAAATTCACGCCGAAATTCAAAGTTCTTGCATAATTTTTGCCTACAATCAGCTTAATAGAGTTGAGATTTCGTTCTTAAATTGTGAAATTGATACAAAATCGACAAAATCAACTGATATCTATGGAGATTGTGAATGTTGGAACTATTGTTCAAACTTTGATTCCGATTTTACTTATAGTGGTGAATGGGTAAGTGAGAGTAAATTTGTTAATTTCCTTGTTAATGGCATGTGGATCAATTCGGACTTTAGCTATGATTATTTTGTTGATGAGATATATAAGCAATTGGCTAGAGATTCAATTACAAGTGCAATAGAGATAAAATATACAGTGAAGGAATGCTATATAGCAATTCCAATATATAATGATATGAGTGTGCGCTTGTATATGGAGATGAAAAAGAAAAAACCTAAATATCAATAAATACCCATTATGCGTAATATTGAAAACTATGCATCTGAATGCTCATATTCAAGTTCATACTTGGATGGCAATTTACTCGCAACAACTTCAGTTGAAAACTTACGCGCAACAACTTCAGTTGGTTTACAATATCAGAACGTAGAAGAAGTACATAGAACTAATATTGTTGAGATGATGGATAATCATGTAAAGGAAGACAAAATTGAGATACTGAAGGGAAATTGTATAATAGACAATTCACAACATGAAAATATTGCAGAAGGTCAGTTGTATTGGGATAAAGATACACTCATTAGTATAATTAAGCACGCGCAATACGAGAAAAATATCAATTTATAGTGGATAGATCATCTGCAACAAGGTATGATTTTTACTTATGAGATTGCACTTCTCTGTAATTTTATGTGTACAGATATGTATAAAAATATATAGTTATTGTATAGTGAGATTTCACTTCTCTATAATTTTATATATACAATTTGTATAAAAAATATATAATTATTGTATAATGAGATTGCATATGTATAATGATTGTTTATTTGTGACACAAGTGTAAAAATATAAAGAATTCATTATCATAACACTATATTTTAAATAGGTATTGTCATACATGCGTAAATAAAAGTCTTAGATCTTCAAGTCTACTCAAATAAAATATCTTCAAGGTTAGACGGTTCAATGTTGTTCACGCTTGCCCAAAGATGAATAAACAGTTTTCACAAAGTCATGCTACTTCGTCAGCCATTGCAAAATTGATTTGCAACAAATATGCCAATTCAAATAATATACACTCCGGCAGACATCATGAGCGACATAAAACAATAATATGAGATTAATATGAGTTATGTAAAAGCTTATAGAACAAAAGAAAAGGCGCTTGAGCACTAAGAGGGATACCACGCGAATCTTATAGAAAACTGGGGGGTCACTTGCATATGATAAATCCTGGTTCTGTCACAATGTTGTATAAATTAGAGGACGGGCGCTTCATGTATGTTTTTGTCGCACTAAATGTATCAACCAATACTGTTACTCTATTGTAGTGGTTGATGGGACATTCCTCAAATAATCACACATAGGAACAATGTTAACAGCTAGCGCACAAGATGTGGCAGGTGAATATGTTGCAAACTCGTATAATAATTATCTATGGTTTATATAGTTATTATATGTGCATAACAAAAGTAACATGTGGATGCTTTCTTATTTGCTTAACCAGGTAAAAGTTTTCCACTAGCATACACTGTTGTAGATTCTAAAAAGGATGCTTCTTGAGAATAGTTTTTTAAATATTTAGATAGGCTTTTGGGGAAAGGGAAAAGATATGTATCGTATCGGATCGTTATGAAATCATATTGAGGGGGTGCTTTGAATGTGTATCGAGAGGTATCTCACTGTGTATCATCTTTCATCTTTAAAATAACATAAAGAAGCAGTTCAAGAAAAACCATAACCGGCTGAGGGAAGTACTTTTTGCAATGGCCAGAGCATACAAAATTGAAGATTTTAATTGCCTCATGCAAGATATGGACAACATTGATAAAAGGGTAAGGGTTTATCTATTCCAAGTTGGTTATGAAAAGTGGTCTATAATGCATTCCACTATTAAAAGATCCATAGTGATGACTTCAAATATTGCCGAGTCACTCAATGCAAGGAACAGAGAGGCAAGAGAGCTACCACTTATGAATTTGCTAGATTACATAATGAATTTGGTTATGAAATGGAATAACACAAGTAGAATGACTGATATGAGTATATTTATTAGCGTAGGAAATAATATCATGAAGTACTGAAGGAAAATAACTATTTGTCGCAGAAAATGACAGCAAATATTCTTTTATCATGTCTTACTTCATACGCTAGAGTAACATACTTTGACAAAAATGCATTAATACTTGTCATTTTCCTATTTTATTTTTACTAATAATATCTATTTAAACTTAGGTGAGGCCTTCAACCGATTATGTATATGTAGTAACAGATAACATAATTTGCATGCAAAAAGAGAATGCTCATGCAAATTTTTTCAAGCGGATGAGATTCCTTGTCCACATGCTACGACAATATTGGACTACACACACATGGAAGACCCCAAATATTGTTCTGCCTATTACACCAAAGAATATTTCCAAGAAGACATATGAAGTGCCAGTTAATCCACTTTCAAATGAAACTACATGGAACCTTCCAACAGAGGTGTTAGATAATGTGGTCCTACCACCGATATTGAAGGGCAAACTAGGAAGATCGACGAAGTCGTGAGACAAGGGGCTTTATGAATATCTATATACTGAAACAGTTACATATGGAAAATAAGGACATAACAGAAGAACATGCAGGAATGCTCAAGACAACTAATTGATGCGGCTACAGTAATTTATTATTTTCTAACATTTTTTCTTCTGAATATTACAATCAGAATATTGGAAAAATAATGAGATTTGCAATCAAATTCTCTATGATGTATGAATTAGGATGCTACTTTTTGTCATAATGAAAGTATTGGTAGAAGTTTTATGTCAAATATTATTATGGATGTCACTATACAAAAAAATATACAAAATAGATGATATTATACAAAAAAAACTGTTACTTTATATATATACTGTCAATATATAATTTATATGTAATATTCTGTTCCTATACAAAAAAATACAAAATAAACTATAGCTATAAAAAAATATATAAAATAGATTTCACTATACAAAACCTATACAAAAAGAGGATTACAAATTAAATATACAAAATAGAAATTGTATATTTATACAATTTACATATAAAAGTGTGACGATCCGACCCGTCTTTTCATGAGTTACCACCCCATTTTTCCTATTTTCTGCTTCTTTAAGTTTCATTATGCGTATATTATATGATCGAGTTGATTTGGAGTTGTTTTGATAAGAAATGGGACACTTGGTCTCTTTTAAAAATTCTTAAGTTGGAAAAGTCAAACGAATGTTCACTTATGAGTTAGAGGGCTCGGATGTGAATTTCAATGGTCCGGTTAGCTTCGGGGGCTAATTTGTGACTTAGGAGTGTGATCGGAAGTAGTTTTGGAGGTCCAGAGTAGAATTAGGATTGAATTGGTGAAGATATAATTTTGGCGATTTCTGGTTGGTAGGTGAGATTTTGATCTGAGGGTCGGAATGGAATTCCGAGAGTGGATGTAGCTTCGTTATATTATTCGGGATGTCCGTGTAAAATTTCAGGTCATTCAGAGGTGATTTGGTTGGATGTTTTTATCAAATGTGTACTTCGGAAGTTTTAGAAGAACTTAGGCTTGAACTCGATGTAATTCACTGGTTTTGGTGTTGTTTGAGGTGTTTTGATGATTGGAACAAGTTTGAACGAACTTTTAGAATGCATTGGTGTTTTTGGTTGAGGTCCCGGGGGACTCGGGGTGATTTCTGATGGCTATCAGTAGGTTTTGAACTTTGAAAAATTGCAGAAAGTTGCAGCAGCTGTACATGAAGAAATTGGCCTTCACGATTGTGAGCCTGGGGCCGCGATCGCATGGAGGATTTTTTGCAGGCGGGGGTTTTGTTCTACGCGTTCGCGATTGAGAGTCCGTAATCATAGAAGGTGAGTTTCTTTGATGCTTTGCATTCGCATGGTTTAGATTGCGTTCGCATATGAGGATTTAAGGGCCCAGTATATTTGTTCTTCGTGTTTGCACCACCCAGACCACGTTCGCATAGGTTGAAAATTTCAGGCATCACGTTCGCGTTGAGTTATTCGCATTCGCGTAGAAGGGTTTGAGGATCCGCTCATATTGTTCACTGTGTTCGCGGACAAGGGGACACGTTCGCATAGTTGAAGTAGTTGAAGCTTCGTGTTTGCAAGTAGAGAACTGCATTCGCAAAGGGTACTTTTGGTCAGGGGAAATGTTATGCATCGCGAACGCGAGAATGTCCTCGCGTTCGCATAGAAGAAAATCAACAGCTGGGCAGAAGGATTTAAAACATTCCATCTCGCGAACTAAGTCATATTTTCCTCCATTGTTGGGCATTTAGAGAGCTATTTCGGAAAAATTGAAGAGTGTTTCGAAGAGGATTGATTGGAGGTAAGTTCTATGAATCAAAAACGTGATTTTATTGTGGAATCCACATAGAAATTCTTGGAAATTTAGCTGAAATGAGAAACTAGGGCTTGGATTTTTAGATTTTAAAATTGGGATTTGAGGGGCCACTTGGACTCCGATTTTGGTGTTCTTTATATGTATAGACTCGTGGAGAGAGAAGGAACCTGTTGATATAAAAATTTCTGAGATTCAAGAGGTGAGCCCAGGGTTCGGGTTTTGCTAAATTTGGGATTTTTGATATTTTTCGATTGTTTTTGCTTGGGTTTTGTTCCCTTAGCCAATTCTGATGTATTTGTTGTGGTTTTGGTCAGATGCGACATGCGAGGAGGTCGATTTGAGAGGCAAGGGTATAGCGAGCTAGAGTTTCGACTGGCTTGAGGTGGGTAATGAATGTAAATAATGTCCTGAGGGTTTGAACCCCGAATTTGCACATTGTAGTGCTACATTGAGGTATGACACGCGCTTGATGATAAGAGCAAGGTCATTTTCTATTGGGGATTGTGAATTGGTCCATCCTGAGTGATGTTTTACTGCGTATTTGATTGAAGGTTATTTAATATCATTATTAATTTGGAATTACTGTCTTATTTGGGCTTCGTGCCAACTGATTGAACCCTTCGGGGAGTTTTATCACTATATCCTCATTGTATGGATTTACTACTTGAACTCAGTCGTACCGTTTTCTACTATTTTTACAACTCATCCATCTTTGCTCAGATTTTTGAAACTAAAAGATATGTTAAATGGTGTTTGGGCTGAGAATCACTATTTTATTATTGCCTATGGGCTATGTGATTTCTGGACTGAGTATGGGATCGGGCTGCGCACCGCATCGGTATTATATTGATATTGATAAGAGGCCTAGGACCTAGTTAAAGCCACGAGATGGCTTGATTTTGCGTTTGGGCTGTAAGGGGCCCCTCCCGGAGTCTGCACACCCCTAGTGAGCGTCGTCGACGATAAAAAAAAGATCGGGCTACACACCGCAACGGGAACTATAGGGTACCTTTCTATTTGTTGCATTTCCATTATTTGGCTGTCATCTATCTGCTTATCTGTTGTAGTATTTACATATTTATATTTCATTGGTTTATCATATTCATATTACTTGTTTAAAACTGCTGATGTATCGGTTACTTTGTGCTTTTCTATGCTTTCTAATTTTCAGCCATTATTTATGTTTATTACTCACTGGGTCGGATTACTCTCATTACTCCTTGCACCTTGTGTGCAGATCCAGGTGCATCTGAGGCTGAGTGAGGATCCTTCTACTGAGCAACGCATATCTAGGAGCATCGAGGTAGCTGCATAGCGTCCGCAGCCTGATTTCTCCCTTCTATCCTTGTTTTTATTTGGTATTCCCTTGATAGACATGTATTAGGTTGATAAACATGTATTAGAGGCTCAGACTTGTGACAACGGATCCTTATGGACTACATTGTAGAAGTATTATTTGAGATTCCGCATGTTTAACCCCTATTTCAGACTACTAAAATGTTGAATTGGTAATTTAATTGGGTTATCTAATAATAAACTATTTGATGAATTGGGTTAAGGTTGTGAATTGGTCGGGCTTGCCTAGCAGTGTGTTAGGCGCCATCACGATCGGGTTTGGGTCATGACAAGTTGGTAAAAGAACCTAGGTTACTTGGTCTAGCAAGTCATGAGCCGGTTTAGTAGAGTCTCGCGGATCCGTACAGAGACGTCTGTATTTATCCTTAATAGGCTGCAGAACCTTTAGGAAAAGCTTCATATTCTTGAGATTCTTGTCTTGCGATTTTCTTGATCCGAGAACTAAATTCCTACTATTCTATTCTCTCGCAGATGGCGAGGACTCGCACTACCGGACGAGGTGGACGACCACCAGTGCCATCCAATGAGGCCACCTGAGGTCATGGACACGGTCGTGGCCGTGGTAGAGGTAGAGTAGCGAGGGCAGCACCTGTTGATCCACCAACTTCCCTAGTTCCGGGTCAGGGTCCAGCGACACCACTTCAGGCTCCAGCGGCACCCGTTTAGGCTCCAGCTATGCCCATAGTGATCCGGTCCTTCAGGAGGCCTTGGCACATATCTTATAGGATTGCACTGGCTTGGCTCAGGCAGTCTCTGCCACTACTGCGTCAGCTACTTCATAGGCTGGGGGAGGCAATTAGACCCCTGTTGCTTGCACACCTGAGTAGGTAGTGCAAGGGTTACAGACGCTAGAGGCACCTCCAGCTCAGCAGGTTGCACCAGTCTAGGACTTTGTAGTTCCAGCTATGTCAGACGATGAGCAACGTCGTCTTGAGAGGTTTGGTAGGCTTTAGACTCCGTTATTTGGTGGTACTGAGGGTGAGGATGCCCAGCGTTTTCTTGACAAGTGTCAGCGGATGCTCCATACAGTAGGGATTCTTGAGTCTAGTTGTGTGGCATTTACCACCTTTCAGTTCTCGGGGGCTGCTTTTACTTGGTGGGAGGATTTTGAGAGGAGTAGGCCTGTTGGTGCAGCACCTCTTACTTGGCAGAAATTCTCCGCTCTATTCTTGGAGAAGTATCTACCGCAGTCCCCTAGGGAGGAGCTGCGTAGACAGTTCGAGTGGTTGACGCAAGGTGATATGACCATGACCCAGTATAAGATGAGGTATTCGCAGTTGGACCGTCATACAATTTGCATGATCCCGACAGATCGTAAGAGGATTAGGAGATTTGTGGATGGCCTTAACTACCATCTCCAGATTCTGATGACTAGCGAGAGAGTATTGGGTGCTACTTTATAAGAGGTGGTCGATGTCGTTCGTGAGATTGAGACGGTTCACCGTAGGGAGCGAGAGGAGAGGGAGGCCAAGAGGCCTCGAGGATCAGGAAATATTAGTGGTGCTCCGTCTAGGGGCCAGTCTCAGCATGACAGAGGTTTTTCTTTCAGGCATACTCAATCAGCCCGTCTAGAGTAAAAAGGGGCATTTTCGGTCTGTGGTCATCAAGGGTTCCAGCAAGGCCAACCTTCACTTAGCGCCCTCCCAGCTGAGAGTTTATCTCACGCCCTATCAGCTCAGGGTTCTTTTGCGAGGAGCGCATTTACTAGTCACTCCAGTGCGACGGTTCCTTTCGGTCCCCATCTCCAGCACCAGTTAGTTGTTATACGTGCGGAGACTTTAGGCATATGAGGAGGCAGTGTCCTCGACTTCATGACGATTAGTCTTATTAGAGGGATCAGCCATCGACTTCTGCTCCAACTGCTTCACCCCACCCAGCGAATTAGGGGTGGGGGTCAGGCAACCAGGGGTCTCCCTAGAAAGAGAGGTCGTTCAGGTGGTGGCCAGGCTCATTTTTATGCTTTGCCAGATAGGTTAGATGCCATTGCTTCAGATGCTGTTATTACATATATTGTCTCAGTTTGCCACAGAGATGCCTTCGTATTATTTGATCCCGGTTCCACCTATTCATATGTGTCTTCATATTATGCCCATTATTTGGGTACACCTCGGGAGTCTCTTTCTTTACCTGTTCATGTGTATACACCGGTGAGCGACACTATTGTAGACCGTGTGTACTGGTCATGTATTGTGAATATTGGGGGTCTGGAGACCGAGTTGATCTGTTGCTATTGATCATGGTGGACTTTGATGTGATTTTGGGCATGGATTAGTTATCTCCGTATCGTGCTATTTTAGACTGTCATGCTAAGGCAGTCCGGGTGTACCGCAGATCGTGTGGTATGGTGTGACTAATTATGTTCCTAGTAGACTTATTTATTTCTTGAAGGCTCAAAGTATGGTTGGGAAGGGTTGTCTGTCATATCTAGCCTTTGTGCGGGATGTTGGAGCTGAGACTCCTAACATTGATTGTGTTCCAGTCGCGAGGGATTTTCCCGATGTATTTCCTATCGACTTGTCGGGCATGCCACTAGACAGGGATATTGATTTTGGTATTGATCTGGTGCCGGGCACTCAGCCCATTTCTATTCCGCCATATCGTATAGCACAATCAGAGTTGAAAGAGTTGAAGGAGCAGCTTCAGGAACTCTTAGACAAGGGGTTCATTCGGCCTTGTGTGTCACCGTGGGGTGCGCCAGTATTGTTTGTAAAGAAGAAGGATGCAAAATGAGAATGTGCATTGACTACATGCTATTGAACAAAGTAACAGTGAAGAACAAATATCCCCTGCCTTGCATAGATGATTTATTTGACCAACTTCAGGGAGCGAGGGTGTTTTCCAAGATTGATCTGCATTCAGGTTATAACCAGTTAATGATCGGGGATTCAGATATTCCTAAGACTACTTTCAGGACTAGACATGGTCACTACGAGTTTCTTGTCATGTCCTTCTGGCTGACCAATTCCCCAGCAACGTTCATGCATCTGATGAACAGTGTATTTTGGCCTTATCTGGGTTCATTCATTATTGTATTCATTAATGATATTTTAGTGTACTCGCATAGTCAGAAGGAGCACGATGAGCATTTGCGAGTGGTACTGCAGAGATTGAGGGAGCAGAGGCTTTGTGCAAAGTTCTCAAAGTGTGAGTTTTGGCTCGGGTCAGTGGCTTTCTTGGGGCACGTGGTGTCTAGTAAGGCTATTACAGTCGATCCAAGGAAGATAGAGGCAGTTCAGAGTTGGCCTAGACCGTCCTCAGCCACAGAGATTCGTAGTTTCCTCAGCTTGGCAGGTTATTGTCGCCGGTTTGTTCAAGGGTTCTCTTCTATTGCATCGCCCTTGACCTGGTTGACTCAGAAGGTCATTTTATTTGTATGGTCGAACGGGTGTAAGGAGAGCTTTTAGAAGCTCAAGGCAGCTTTGACCACAACTCCAGTATTGGTTCTGCCATCAGCTTCTGGTTCATACACCGTATATTGTGATGCTTCGAGAGTTTAGGATTGGCTGAATATTGATGCAAGAGGGAAGCGTTATTGCATATGCTTCTCGTGAGTTAAAGCCCCATGAGAAGAACTACCCTGTTCATGATTTGGAGTTGGATGCTATAGTTCATGCGTTGAAAATTTGGAGGCACTACTTGTATGGCATATCCTGTGAGGTATTCACCGATCACCAGAGTCTTCAGCACTTGTTCAAGCAAAAAGATCTTAATTTGAGGCAGCGGAGGTGGCTAGAGTTGCTTAAGGATTATGATATCACTATTCTGTATCACCGGGGAAAGGCCAATGTAGTGGCCGATGCTCTGAGCTGAAAGGTAGTAAGTATCGGGAGCTTGGCATACATTCTAGTTGGGGAGAGGCCATTTGCAGTTGATGTTCAGGCTTTGGCCAATCGGCTTGTGAGATTAGACAATTCAGAGCCCTGCCATATGTTAGCTTATGTGGTTTCTCGGTCTTCTCTATAAGATCGCATCAGAGAGCGTCACTATGATGATCCACATTTGCTTGAACTTAAGGACAAAGTTCAACATGGAGATTCCATGGATGTGGCCATTGGTTATGATGGAGTGTTGAGGATGTAGGGACGGATTTGCGTGCCAAATATGGATGGGATTCGGGATTTGATATTGGAGGAGGCCCATAGCTTGTGGTATTCCATTCATTCCGGGTGCTGCAAAGATGTATCAGGCTCTTAGTTAACATTTTTGGTGGCGGAGAATGAAGAAAGATATTGTGGGGTTTGTAGCTTAGTCTCTCAATTTTCAGCAGGTGAAATATGAGCATCAGAGACCGGGTGGCTTGCTTCAGCAGATGGATACTCCGGAGTGAAAGTGGGAGAGGATTACTTTGGACTTCGTTGTCGGACTACCTCAGACTTTGATGAAATTTGATGCTGTTTGGGTGATTGTTGATCGGCTGACCAAGTCCGTGCACTTCGTTCTTGTGTGGACTACCTATTCTTCAGAGCGTTTGGCCAAGATCTATATCCGAACGATTGTTCGGTTGCATGGTGTTCAAGTTTCCATCATCTCAGATAGAGGTACTCAGTTTACTTTGAAGTTTTGGAGAGCCGTGCAGATAGAGTTGGGTACTCAGGTGGAGTTGAGCATAACGTTCCATCCTCAAACGAACAGATAGTCCGAGCATATCATTCAAATATTGGAGGACATGTTGCGTGCTTGTGTCATTGATTTTGGAGGTTCGTGGGATGAGTATTTGCCGCTCGCTGAGTTTGCCTACAACAACAGCTATTAGCCCAGCATTCCGATGGCACCGTATGAGGCCTTGTATTGGAGATGATATAGATCTCTCGTTGGTTGGTTCAAGCCCGATGAGGCTAGGCTATTGGGGACATAGTTGGTCCAAGATGCCTTAGATAAGGTGAAGGTGATTCAGGAGAGGCTTCGTACAACACAATTGCGTCAGAAGAGTTATGCAGACCGGAAGGTTCGAGATGTATCCTATGTGGTTGGTGAGAAGGTCTTGCTGAAGGTTTCGGCCATGAAGGGTGTTATGAGATTCGGAAAGAAAGGGAAGTTGAGCCCGCGGTTCATTGGACCTTTTGAGACGCTTAGGAGGATTAGAGGGGTGGCTTATATGCTTGCTTTGCCACCTAGTTTGTCGAGTGTGCATCCGGTATTCCATGTTTCTAAGCTCCGAAAGTATGTTAGGGACCCGTCTCATGTCTTATAATTCAGCTCGGTTCAGTTGGATGATGATTTAACATATAATGTGGAGCCAGTAGCTATTTTTGGTCGTCAGGTTTGAAAGTTGAGATCGAAGGATATAGCTTCCGTGAAGGTGCAATGGAGAGGTCGGCCCATGGAGGAGGCCACCAGGGAGACCGAGCGGGAGATGCGGAGCAGATATGCTCACCTATTTGAGGCTTCAGGTATGTTTCTTGACCTGCTCGAGGATGAGCCTTTATTTAAGTTGGGGAGGATGTGACTACCCGACCCATCGTCTCATGCGTTACCGCCCTATTTTCCCTATTTTTTGCTTCTTTAAGTTTCATTATCCATATTTTATGTGATCGAGTTGGTTTGGAGTGGTTTTGAAAAGAAATGAGACACTTGTTTTCTTTTAAGAATGCTTAAGTTGGAAAGTCAACCGAATGTTGACTTATGAGTTTGAGGGCTCGGATGTGAACTCTGATGGTTCAGTTAGCTTCGGGGGCTGATTTGTGAGTTAGGAGTGTGATCAGAAGTGGTTTTGGAGGTCAGGAGTAGAATTAGAGTGGTTGTAGCTTTGTTATGTGATTTGGGATGTGCGTGTAAAATTTCAGGTCATTCGGAGGTGATTTGGTTGGGTTTTTTATCAAATGCATACTACGGAAGTTTTACAAGAACTTAGGCTTGAATTAGATGTAATTTGCTGGTTTTGGTGTTGTTTGAGGTGTTTTGATGATTGGAACAAGTTTGAACGATGTTTTAAGATGCGTTGGTGTTTTTGGTTGAGGTACCGTGGGCCTCAGGGTGATCTTAGATGGCTATCAGTTAGTTGCAGCAGCTGTGCAGGAGGAAATTGGCCTTCACGATAGCGAGCCTGGGGCCGTGAGCGCTTGGAAAGATTTTTGGCTGGCCATGTTTTTGTTCTATGCATTCGAGATTGAGAGTCCGCGATCGTAGAAGGTTAGTTTTTTTTTGAAGCTTTGCGTTTCGCATGGTTTAGAACGCGTTCGCATATGAGGATTTAGGGGCCCAGTATATTTGTTCTTCGTGTTTGCACCACCCAGACCACGTTCGCATAGGTTGAAAAGTTCAGGCATCATGTTTGCATTGAGTTATTCGCATTCGCGTAGAAGGGTTTGAGGATCCGCTCATTTTGTTCATTGTGTTCGCGGCCAAGGGGACGCGTTCGCATAGTTGAAGCAGTTGAAGCTTCGCGTTCATGGGTAGGGCACTACGTTCGGGAAGGGTAATTTTGGTCAGAGGGAAAAGTTGTGCATCGCGAACGCGAGAAGACCCTTGCGTTCACATAGACGAAAATCAATAGTTGGGCAGAAGGGTTTGAAACATTCCATCTCGCGAACTAAGTCATATTTCTCCATTGTTGGGCATTTTTAGAGCTATTTGGGAGAAATTGAAGAGAGTTTTGAAGAGGATTGATTGGAGGTAAGTTCTATGAACAAAAAATGTGATTTTACTATGGAATCAACCTAAAAATTCTTGGAAATTTAGCTAAAAATGGAAGAACTAGGACTTGGATTTGGTCATTTGGACTCCGATTTTGGTGTTCTTTATGTCGACGCCCCCTTTTTCTAATGGCGAAATTGGGTTTAGTGACATTTGGGAAGAAAACTAGTTCCCTCTTGGGAATTGGGTTTTTGGAATTGAAGAGTCGCCACATAATGATTATGTGCATTAGGATATAAAGGGTTTGAGTTGAAGAAATCAGAGTCGGGTAAGGACTAGAAATTATCTCGAGGGGAAGGTGTTAGGCACCCCTCAAGATCCACTAGTGTGGTTCTCGGCAGTGTTATAATTATGACTTCATGTAATCAAATAAGAAATTAAGGGCTCAAATAGGGGGACTTGCATATAATCTTGCAAATAAGTTGAATTTTTTAGGAAAACGTAAAGAAGCCAGGGATCTATGAAAGATTCAAGCAATTTGAAAGGAAGTGGATAAAAAGCAAGTAAAAGGGAAGGGAATCCTAGGTTTATGATTAATATGGATCACGTTAATGTAATATCCAGTAATCACTCCTCAAAAGAAGGGCTACGTGAGATATTATCACATCGATCATCATCTCCATATCTACCCTTCCCACCTATTAGGTATTAAAACACGAAATGGTATCGTTGTTTAGTGCATGCTATTACCCGTCCCAATCCTATAAGTCCCAGATGCATTGAGACTACTAATCCTAAATGGAAAGGAATTGGGGCTTTTCAGAGTTTTCAAAAGGATAAAAGTCTAAGAGACAAGCAATAACAAGTAGCACTTAAGAGGGAAACAAATATCAATTTGGGCTCAGACAAGCCTACTCATTCAAAACAACAAATCTTAGCATGTATTACAAGTACTAGTTTGGTCTGAATTAAGTTAAGGTGTGGGATAGGATGATTCATCACATATTTCTCAAATGAGGAGTTCAAATTAGCCTTGTCTGGATGTAATTATCAAACACTGACGCAGTTAATTGAATACCTAACAGTTTGCCTATGTGAGGCCTATAGGCATGGTATCTAATAGAGCATATTGATTTTAAGAAAACCGTTACTGATTATAGAGAAGGAATCTGTAGATTTTTAGACTCGAAAAAAACTGATTCGGTTAATTCGCTCCTATAGGCATGATCTCTAAGTGTCATTGGTTTTAAAACTAATATATAAATTTAAGAGTCCTATAGGCATGGCATCTAGAATGAATTGGTTATTATTAATCCTAATACTGTTTGCATAATGGTGTGTATATGTAGAAAAGTAGAAAAGAAAAAAAACATGAGATCATGATACCTATATGCAGAACCTACATGCATAATCTCTAAGATGCAGAAATGTAGAACTTATAAGTATGAATTCTAGAATGCAAAAATATAGAAATCAACTATATGCAAGTTTTCTAAATGCAGAAATGCATAAAGACTTATAGGCATGCTTTCTATATTCTAAATGCAGAATTATAAAGGTCTTATAGGCAGGTTTTCTAAGTGCAGAATGTAGAATTATAAAAGACCCTATATGCATGATTCCTACCCCTTCACATGCATTCATTTCCCATCCCTTTCCACTATCCACCCCAATAGTTATTACAGACCGAGTGAATCACAAAGAAAGAAGAAGTAAAAATTACATCAGAAGCCCCAGCTACATCCAAACAGCCGAATTCGGATTCAAAACCCAACAATATGAGATAAACCAACTTTCAGGATCATATTTCCAAAAGACCTTCTCATATTTGAAGAGTGTCGAAGTTCCCAAGAGTCTCAAAGGGACTCCGGGCATTGCTTACACCCCAAAACATTTCAAAATCAAGAACATAATGCAATATGGAAAAGCCATCTCTCAGATGTGCAAGTTCAGAGGAAACTCTAGGTCCCAAAGCAACGCACAAAAGAGAGGGGCAGAACTTAAGATTCTAGGAATAGATGTAGGTGCACAAATGGGAAAGTAATCAGGGAGAGATAGGGAATGCTAGTGGTCGTGCCTAGCAATTGGGATGCTGGCACACCCCTGACTAACCTGCTAGCCAAACTTGAGAGTTCAGATCCATTGTGAATGAGGTTATGGTCTGGTCAATAATTATGATACCGCCAGGCCAAGACCTTAACTTAGGCACATAGAAGGGAACAAGGGTAGGGATTCATAATAGAAACAGAAACAAGAAAAGAAAATAATTAGCACAAATCACCAAACCTGAGCAATAAGATAAGAGCAACTGAAACTGTAAGGTAAGCACATTGGGGTGAAGCAGAAAATTAAATAAAGGACATACCAGTTCTAAGGGAAAACAAGTAAGACAATAGAAGCCTTGAGCGAGCCAAGTTGTAGTTCCAAAAGATTTCAAGCAAAGTGTTGAATTCAAAAGAGTATTGCAAGAAAGTATGTGATCAGGAGAGTTTTTGTTCGTTTGTATTTTAGTATTTTTTCGTCTTGTGATTTCTGAGAATCGACTGATGATAAAAAGAGGGAGGACTAGGCCCTTATATAGTTTTGAAAACAAGCAAGGCAGGCAAAGAGTTCATAAACATGGAAATAGCAATCAATTAGTGTCAATTAATACAACTGTATTCCTTTAATTAATGAGTCTAGTTCAAACGCTTATTCAAGACAAAATAAGAAAGAAAATCAGTATAATAAGGATGATTAAGGTAAGGAAACCACATAGTGCATAGACAAGGTCAAATTCATAGTGGGTAATTAAGGAAAACTGGAATAGCAGTGAAAATAGGGCATCAGTTCGAAAATATTCAAAAGGATCCTGGATCCAATTGTAATCACAATGAGTCTCAAGTAATCCAGGAAAGAATCATATAAGTATAGAAATAATTCAAACATGGGTACAGAATCACAGAAGATCATGTATTAAAGGAAAACATCACAAGCTTGGGATTTTTACACAAAAAAGACCAAGTAAACAACCAGTAGGGTAAATGAGGTTCAATCGAAAGAAATCAGTGACAAATCACTAGCGTTATTAAAGGGATTTCAGAATCAATCACTTGCTTGGTGAAACCTTTGAAAGAGGAATTCTCTCATATATAAAGCATACAACTCAAACAAAAGAAAAAGTCTAACAGTGAAAATTTCAGAGTCACTAGCAAATAGGATCTTAAGTACAATCACAAACTCACAGTGAGTCTTGAATGCTAGGGGTCCCAAAGTGGAACCCTAACTTGCACACAAGCATCAATATGGCCAAAAGAAACCCTAAGTACTGGGGCTTTAGACAATAGAGATGAGAATGGAAGCCACTTGATAGAGGTCTTTTCCAAAGACTTATGAGAAACAAACAGACATGACACACGGTTAAAGACATGGAGAACACGTTTTGATAAAGACTCTGGACTCGAACAAATCCAGAAGAAAAAGTGACACAAACTCAGGAAAAAATAGATGAATTAGGCTTAGTAAGAACACAAACATAGTCCAGTAACCTCGAATAGATTAAGACTTACGAGAAACCCTTATAAATGAGAAGGTCTTTAAGGAAAGTCGGATCCTGAGTCGGAGAGGCTCATATTAACTTGAACACGCCGGAAAATGGTCGTAGAAGCCATAGACCTGAAGATCTGAGAAGATTTGAAAGAAAACCATCAGGCCTTTACATCATTGAACAACTTGGGTTTGATGGTGAGAGAGAGTGAGCATAAGTCATCCATGGCCTGGAACGCCATGGTTTCCGGTGGAAAAATGTAGAAACATGTGGGAGATGATTAGGGTTTCGGAGTGGGCTAGAGAGATTTTGAGCAATGAGGAGTTTAGAGGCGGTTGTCTTTGATTAGGGGATTTAAAAAGGAAAAGGCAAAATCAGGGCCGTTGATAAAAAATGATCAACAACCAGCATTAAAAGGGAAACTAGGTGGGTCTGAAAATGAGTCAAGGGATTAAGTTTAAATTTAAAATTGGGTCGTTTAATTAGGGTGGAATTGGGGGGGGGGGGGGTTAATTGAGGCTAAAATTGAAATAGAAATGGTCATGTGTTAAATAGCAAATTTTCCCCTTTTATTTCATAAAAAAAATGTTAAAATGATTTTGAAACAAATTAAAAATACTGAGCTAATTAACAATATAAATATATTAATTAAAAAATATTGGAAATGATTTATAATTGTAAAATGTTGTTAATTGTAAAATAGGCTATAATTGCAATAAGACGCAATTTTGCTTAAAAAATACCAAATAAAATTTGTAGAAATATGCAAAAATTACCTTATTTATATTTTGGTGTAAATATGAGGACAGAAATAAAGTATTCACCAAAATGATAGTTCTGAAAATAATTATTGGATTTTGTACTGCTGAAATAGACAATAAATCAATTTTAACAATCTTAACAATTAGGAAAAATACCAAAGATCTTGGGCATTCTTATATATGCATACACATGATATTTTGAAAGTATTTTGAGTATAAAATTACACAGGAAAAAAATTGGGTAGCAACAGCTGCCCCTCTTTACACGGAAAAGATGAAAGAGTTGTTGGGTAAAGATATAATGGCCAATTTTGACCGAATGAAATGATTTGAAGAATTTTGGTTCTTGAGCTGCCTACGTATCCCTGGTCTTACAGGAATTAGGCCATATGTAGTTCAGGATCTGTCAGCGGAACACGGCGATGGAGATTTTGAAGGAACATACTCGATTATTTTTAATTAAAAAGAGTAGTTGAAGTCTGATAGGCTGCGAGAACCGAAGCGTGATCACTTTTGGTGAGACGGTCGTTGATAGCCGGGGTACCTGCAAGTGAGAAATACAAACATATATTATACAGAAATTAAAATGTGATGCATGTTCCCGTTGGACCATGGATGTTGTCTTTGGATGGTTATGATGACATCCTCAGACTATGATGTCCTGGGCTATGAAGAGTATAATATGGATTCACATGCTATGAAATGATGTTCTCGGCTATGAGGATGATACCTCCGAACCATGATGCCTTTGAATAATGATATGCAAAAGATAAACTGGGGTCCTCAGGCCATGGCATGGCGTTCTCGCGCTATGAAGATGGTGCCTCCGAACAATGACGCTTTCGGACAATTTGGCGATCTTTCAGCCCATGAAATGTAGAAAGTGGCGATCTTTCAGCCGATGCAAGATGTAAATAAAAGGTGGCATCCATGGAGGATGGAGTTATAGTTTAACCTCGAAAGGCAGAAAAGTAGCCTTATGCAATGCAAAAGATACAGAAGGAGGTAGAGCTTAACCTCGGAAGGCAGAAAGGTAGCCTTATGCAATGCGAGAAATGTAGAAGGAGGTAGAGCTTAACATCGGAAGGCAGAAAAGTAGCTTTATGAAATGCAAATATGTAGATGGAGGTAGAGCTTAACCTCGCGCAGAAAAGTAGCCTTATGCAGTGCGAGAAATACAGATGGAGGTAGAGCTTAACCTCGGAAGGCATAAAAGCAGCGTTATCCAATGAAAAAATGCAAATGGAGGTATAGCTTGTTGGAAACACGTTCTCAAGGCCTTATACTAAAACGTGTGTTCTTATGTGTAGGTTTTGATGAATGACAAACAAGCGCAAATTGATATATGAGGAAGTTCAAGTACAAGCGCACAATTGGTGGATAACGAGATTCAAGCACAAGACAAAGTTCTATAGTTTAAATGAGTCGTTCTTAATTGTGATCTTGATCCGATAACTTGACTCATGACATGGCTTCTCTCGTAAAATTATTTTTTACAAAATCATGCATATTTAATTCAATGCTAAATGGTTTTAAATCATGCATATTTACTTCAGTCAAAATGATTTTTAAACATGCCTCTAAAAACTGGACTAAGATAATCGATTATGTACTTATGATAATCGATTATGCTAAGCCAAGACTGCATGACAATCGATTGTGAACTAATGACAATCGATTGTGTTAAGCCAGTGACAATCTGCATGACAATCGATTGTGAACCTCATGATAATCGATTGTGATGAGGCAGTGTCCATCAAAGTTTTTCAAAACTCAAAAAATCGATTGTGAAGCTAATGACAATCGATTGTGAAGAGACAGTGTCCATCAGATTTTTCAAAGTCACAAAATAATCGATTGTGAACTTATGACAATCGATTGTGTTGAGGCAGTGACTTCCAGACTTTTTCAAAGTTATTAAATAATCGATTGTGAGTATATAACAATCGATTGTCACGAGGCAGTGTCTAAAATGATTTCAAATTCTGATAAATAATCGATTGTTAACATTGCACAATCGATTGTGAAGCTGACCGTTGTCGTAAAGTTTTCAAATACCGTCAGGTAATCGATTGTTGATTTTGTACAATCGATTGTTGATATTAAAATCTGGAAAAGATGTTTTGAACGTTGCTGAATAATCGATTGTTGATTTTGTACAATCGATTGTTGAAATTAAAATCTGGAAAGGATTTTTTGAACGTTGCTGAATAATCGATTATTGATTTGGTATAATCGATTGTTTTACGTAAAATCTAGAAATGATTTTTTGAACGTTGCCAATAATCGATTGTTGATCTTGGACAATCAATTGTTAAGCGTAAAATCTGGGATTGATTTTTGGTACGATTGGCAAACAATCGATTGTGGCTTCCTAACAATCGATTGTCACATAGTAAAATCAGCAACTCTTAATTGGCAATTAGGCAACGGTAATGCCAAGTTTTTCAACTATAAATACTGCTTCATTTCAGTGTTTTAAAAATAATAACACACAACAACTGATCATTCTATTGCTATAAGCTTGCATACTATTGTTTATCATTTTATATTTATTCCATAAAGCTTTTGAGAGCCAAAGTCTTGTCCATAGTTGTTGTGATCTTGAGCTTACTTCTTTTACTCATATCTACTCATTAAGGAGTGTTTTGTTTGAGTGTTTAGTGTTTTGTACACTTGTAAGAGAATTGTGATTCTCTTGTTGTAAGGAACTTGTGTTTCCTTGGTTGAAGTCTTGGAGTGTTGTATCTCCGAGCAAAGGTGTTAAGGCTTGTGTCCTTAAGTTGTAAAGGTTTGTTGAGCACCCGTAAGCTTGACAAGTTAGTGGAAAATCTCGAGAGAGTCTCTCGGGGATTGGACTAGCCACGTGTTGTGGTGAACCAGAATACATCGGTGCGTTCTTTCCTTTTTGTTTATTTAACGCACTTAATTATTTCTTGCAAATTTCAATTTCCGCAAGTTTACGCTAAATTTTATTATAACGCTATTCACCCCCCTCTAGCGTTAAGCGTATTATCTAACAATTGGTATCAGAGCCCAACTCTCTGAAGACTTAACAGTTTGAGAGAACCATCCATGGCTTCTACTCGTGACTCTTTTGCAGGAATTGATGAAGGACAATGCTCCACACGACCACCTCTATTCAACGGTACAAACTACACGTACTGGAAAGAGAGGATGAAAATTTTCGTTCAAGCAAAAAACTTTCATCTCTGGAAGGTGATAACGAAGGGAAATCAAATTCCAACCAAAAAGGTTGAAAACGAATGGGTTCCCAAGTCCGAAGAAGAATATGACGCGGATGATATCCGAAAGGTTCAAAATAATGCTAAAGCAATTAATTTATTATATTGTGCTGTATATGCTGACGATTACAGGAAAATATCGTGTTGCACAACGGCAAAAGAAATGTGGGACAAGCTGGAAATTACGTACGAAGGTACGGACCAGGTAAGGGAAGCTAAAATTGATTTCCTAACCCATGCTTATGAATTATTTCACATGAAGGAAGGTGAAAAGGTGGATGAAATGTTCGAACGATTTTCAATAATCGTAAATGACCTACATGCCCTCAAGAAGACATTCACGGATAGAGAACTTGTTCGCAAAATTCTTAGAAGTCTCACTCCGGCATGGCGATCAAAGGCCGACGCAATTCAAGAATCCATTGGCGTCTCAAATGTCACAATCGACGCATTAAGAGGTAACCTTAAGACTTATGAATCTACAATACTTAACCCTCTTGTTGATGATCAAAGGAGGCAAAGAATAGCGCTTAAGGCAAGCATAACTCAACCTCAAGATGATGAGGACGGAGACAACGAGTTTGGACTCGTTATCAAGAGATTTCAAAAGTTCATGCGAAAGGAGTATGAACGAAAGGGCAAAAAGCAAGGCGAGCAAATAAAGTGCTATGAATGCGGTGAAACCGGGCACATCAAATCAAATTGCCCAAACATCAAAAAGGAGAAGAAACCTTTTAAGAAGCAACGTGCATACATTTCTTGGGGAGGAGACTCTGGAGATGAGTCAAGCGAAGAAGAAGAAGACGAAGCCGCAAACCTTTGCCTTATGGCGCAAGAAGACAAGCAAGATGAGGTATGTCAAATCTCCTCTAAAAACTTCTTTACTCTTGAAGAAATGCGAACTGCTTTTGATGAGCTATATACTGAATTTATTAAAGCTTCAAAAACTGTCAAGAGCATAAAAGAAAATGCTTCTCTAAAAGAAAAAGATTTTCAAAAACAGCTTTCTTTAAAAGAAAAGGAGTTAGAAAAACTGGTTTTAGAAAATGAGAAGCTGAAAGAGGAAAACAAGTTTTTTGGAAAAAGAAGCGCCGACAAGCCCGAAAGTTCTATTAAAAATTGCTCTTCTTGCATGCATCTCGAAAGTGAGGTAGATAGACTTAAAGGTACCTTAGATAAGTTTAATTCTTCCCACAAAAACTTGAATGAGGTCCTTGTTAATTTGAAGTCAACCAAGCATGGCATAGGTTTTAAGAATGAGCCTAAAGAAAAGGTTGAAGCCAAACCCCAACCACCTAAGGCTCAACCTACGATTAATAAAACAAATGCTTATCGTAGAAATAGCAATCCTAGAACAAATATGCATGCTAGAACAAATGTTGAACATTTTAGAAGACCTAGAAATGACTTACCACCTAGAAATGACTACCCTAGAAATGATGCATATTATAGGCCAAACACTAGAAGGAGTTTCGAACCTTTTAGAACATCTAGACATGACCATTACTCTAGAAATGCTGCTCATTTTAGAACTAATAGTAGGAGAAATGGTTCTCAGGAAATGCGCAATAGTCAGAATGAAAATAGAGTAATTCATTTTCGTCCATCAAGTTACTATGAACCTAGAAGGATGCATAACCCCAACGTGACTTGTCATTATTGTAGACGCATTGGTCATATTGCCCCTGCATGTTTTACACGACATAGAAATATCACTCAATCACATCATTATAATATGCCTAACCCTCAAGGACCCAAAATGGCATGGGTACCTAAAACGCATTAATTTGTTTTGTAGGTGTGTTTGAAGGGATCAAGTGTACTATGGTACCTTGATAGTGGATGCTCCAAACATATGACGGGAGACGAATCCAAATTCCTTCAACTAGAACACAAAGAAGGAGGAAGTGTGATTTTTGGGGATAACAATAAAGGAAAGATTATTAGCATCGGATCGGTCGGTAAGGATGAAAATTCCTCTATTGAGCATATATTACTTGTGAAAGGTTTAAAGCATAATCTCTTGAGCATAAGTCAATTATGTGACAAGGGAAATCTTGCCCTATTTGATTCGGATGAATGCTTAGTTTTAGACGTAGTGATTTTAAAATTATCCTTCGTGGTTTTAGAGTGGATAATATTTATATGGTTGATCTTGCTAATTCCTCATCCGAATATGTTGATTGTCTTATGAGCAAAGAGGATGATACTTGGCTATGGCATCGTAGAGTTGCTCATATAAACATGCATCTTTTGAACAAATTGATTTCACAAAACTTAGTTATTGGTCTTCCCAATTTGAAATTTGAAAATGACTCTATTTGTGATTCTTGTCAAAAAGGGAAGCAAACAAAAGCATCTTTCAAATCCAAAAACTTTGTTTCAACTTCTAGACCATTGCAATTGCTTCACATGGATCTATTCGGACCATCTCGCATTGAAAGTCTAGGAAGAAATCGTTATGCTTTTGTGATTGTTGATTTTTTTGATTATTCTAGATTTACTTGGACTTTATTTCTTTCCAATAAAAGTGATGCTTTTCAGAATTTTAAATATTTTCTTAAGCGTGTTCAAAACGAGAAGGAAACAACCGTCACTTCAATTAGAAGTGATCATGGGGGAGAGTTTGATCACAATCTCTTTGCGGACTTTTGTGACGAACTCGGTATCGAGCATACCTTTTCCGCTCCACGTACACCACAACAAAATGGGGTGGTTGAAAGGAAAAATAGGTTTCTCGAAGAGATGGCTAGAACCATGCTCGAAGAGGCCAAGATTCCCAAACATTTTTTGGGCGGATGCCGTGAGTACCGCATGCTACATCTTAAATAGAGTAGTCATAAGGCCTATGCTCTTGAAAACTCCCTATGAACTCTATAAGGGAAGGAAACCAAATATCTCCCATCTTAGAGTATTCGGTTGTAAATGTTTTATTCATAACAATGGCAAAGATTAATTGGGAAAATTTGATGCTAAGTCCGATGAGGGAATTTTCATTGGTTATTCCTCACGTAGCAAAGCATATATGGTTTTTAATAAAAGAACCGAAACTGTGGAGGAATCCCCTCATGTTGTATTTGCCGAAAATAATGCTCGCTTGGCGAGAAAGGATACCAGTTTTGATCTTGCAGGTATTTTAGATAGCTTGAAAGACAAAATACAAGAGGAAACGCCTAAAGAAAATCAAGACGAAATTTTGAAACAACCAACGGAGGAAGCGCCACAATTGGAGAATGAAACGAAAATGCCTAACGAGTGGAGGACAATTAAAGATCACCCTCTCGAACAGGTAATTGGCGACGTCGGAGAAAAGGTAAGTACCCGAAACTCCCTTAAGAACACCTTAGGACATACTGCTTTTGTGTCTCAAATTGAACCAACAACCATCTCCGAAGCAATTGGGGATGAATTTTGGACCTTGGCAATGCAAGAGGAGCTTAACCAATTCAAACGGAATGACGTTTGGGATTTGGTGCCAAGACCCGAAAATCATACCATAATTGGTACGAAATGGGTTTTTCGAAACAAACTAGATGAAAATGGTGTAATCACTAGAAACAAAGCTAGGCTTGTAGCAAAAGGCTATAATCAAGAAGAGGGTATTGACTATGAAGAAACATACGCTCCCGTAGCTAGATTAGAAGCTATTCGTCTATTGCTTGCTTTTGCCTCTTCTATGAATTTCAATTATATCAAATGGATGTGAAAAGTGCTTTTCTAAATGGTGTTATACAAGAAGAAGTTTATGTTGAACAACCCCCCGGTTTTGAAGATTTTAAATCTCCCGATCATGTTTTCAAACTCAAAAAGGCTCTCTATGGTTTAAAACAATCTCCCCGAGCTTGGTATGAAAGATTGAGTAAATTTCTATTGGAAAATGATTTCATTAGGGGGAAATTTGACACCACCCTTTTTGTTAAGCATAAAAACAATGATATTTTATTAGTTCAAATATATGTGGATGATATCATATTTGGTGCTACTAACAATGTCTTATGCAAGGAATTTTCCAATTTAATGACAAGCGAATTTGAGATGTCTATGATTGGTGAGTTAACATTCTTTTTGGGATTACAAGTAAAGCAAATGAAAGAAGGTACGTTCATTTGCCAAGCCAAATATTGCAAAGAATTGCTGAAACAATTTGAAATGAACAATGCAAAAGCAATGGCGACTCCCATGAGCACATCCGATCATCTAGACAAAGATGAGAAAGGTAAGGAAGTCGACACTAAGAAATATCGAGGTATGATCGGCTCTCTTCTCTATCTTACTACTAGTCGTCCGGACATCATGTTTAGCGTGTGCTTATGCGCCCGTTATCAATCGTGTCCGAAGGAGTCTCACCTTAATGCGGTAAAACGGATTTTGAAGTACCTTGTTGGTACTACAAATGTGGGTCTATGGTAACCCAAAGGTTCTTCATGCCAACTCGTTGGCTATTCCGACTCCAATTTTGCTGGATGCAAATTGGACCGCAAGAGCACTAGTGGCACTTGCCATTTGCTCGGTAGCTCTCTTGTTTCTTGGTTTAGCAAGAAACAAGTAAGTGTTGCGTTGTCCACAACCAAGGCTGAATATGTAGCCGCGGGAGTTGTTGCGCTCAAATCCTATGGATGAAACAACAACTCTTGGACTATGGCCTAAGTCTTGATCATATCACTCTTAGATGTGATAATACTAGTGCCATGTGCTTGACGAAGAACCCCGTTCTTCATTCGCGAACAAAACACATTGAAATTAGACATCATTTTATAAGAGATCACGTTCTCAAGGGCGATGTCGAAATCGAATTTGTTGAAACCAAAGACCAATTGGCCGAGATCTTTACTAAGCCCTTAGAGAAAGAGTCCTTCTTCAGAATTCGTAGTGAACTCGGGATTCTCGACTCCACGTTGATCTAAGTCATGCATTGCATCTTTTTATCTTACATGATTTCTAACTTGAGCGTCGGAGACGTCTAACGAATTTTTGCAGGTATCGCCCTAAAGGTAGGGGGAATTATAAAGAATGACGCGCAATAATCAAGTCTTCTTCAGAAAAATCGGTCTCTGTCGTCTAAATAATCGATTATCTCGTATCAATAATCGATTGTTCTGCTATTACTTGAGCTACTGTACTCTCTTTAAGTAATCACATTTTCTTTCCAATAAATAAACAAGTTTTATTTATATCTTTGGCATCTTCCTATATTATTTTTGCTAATGGCAAAAGGGGGAAGATAACGGGTATGCACTCTCAATATTTATAAGCTTAAATTGAGGGGGAATTCATATATTGAGGGGGAACTAATCACATACTTATTGCATATCTTTACTTGTCTTGAATCGTCTTTATAAACTGTTTAATTTGCATAACCCGCTTAAAGTTTACCATTATCAAAAAAGGGGGAAATTGTTGGAAACACGTTCTCAAGGCCTTATACTAAAACGTGTGTTCTTATGTGTAGGTTTTGATGAATGACAAACAAGCGCAAATTGATATATGACGAAGTTCAAGTACAAGCGCACAATTGGTGGATAACGAGATTCAAGCACAAGACAAAGTTCTATAGTTTAAATGAGTCGTTCTTAATTGTGATCTTGATCCGACAACTTGACTCATGACATGGCTTCTCTCGTAAAACAATTTTTTACAAAATCATGCATATTTAATTTAATGCTAAATGATTTTAAATCATGCATATTTACTTCAGTCAAAATGATTTTTAAACATGCCTCTAAAAACTGGACTAAGATAATCGATTATGTACTTATGATAATCGATTATGTTAAGCCAAGACTGCATGACAATCGATTGTGAACTAATGACAATCGATTGTGTTAAGGCAGTGAGCATCAGGTTTTTCAAAACCTGCATGACAATCGATTGTGAACCTTATGACAATCGATTGTGATGAGGCAGTGTCCAAAGTTTTTCAAAACTCAGAATAATCGATTGTGAAGCTAATGACAATCGATTGTGAAGAGACAGTGTCCATCAGATTATTCAAAGTCACAAAATAATCAATTGTGAACTTATGACAATCGATTGTGTTGAGGCAGTAACTTCCAGACTTTTTCAAAGTTATTAAATAATCGATTGTGAGTATATAACAATCGATTGTCACGAGGCAGTGTCTAAAATGATTTTCAAATTCTGATAAATAATCGATTGTTAACATTGCACAATCGATTGTGAAGCTGACCGTTGTCGTAAAGTTTTCAAATACCGTCAGGTAATCGATTGTTGATTTTGTACGATCGATTGTTGATATTAAAATCTGGAAAAGATCTTTTGAACGTTTCTGAATAATCGATTGTTGATTTTGTACAATCGATTGTTGAAATTAAAATCTGGAAAGGATTTTTTGAACGTTGCTGAATAATCGATTATTGATTTGGTATAATCGATTGTTTTACGTAAAATCTGGAAATAATTTTTTGAACGTTGCCAATAATCGATTGTTGATCTTGGACAATCGATTGTTAAGCGTAAAATCTGGGATTGATTTTTGGTACGATTGGCAAACAATCGATTGTGGCTTCCTGACAATCGATTGTCACAGAGTAAAATCAGCAACTCTTAATTGGCAATTAGGCAACGGTAATGCCAAGTTTTTCAACTATAAATACTGCTTCATTTCAGTGTTTTAAAAATAATAACACACAACAACTGATCATTCTATTGCTATAAGCTTGCATACTATTGTTTATCATTTTATTATTATTCCATAAAGCTTTTGAGAGCCAAAGTCTTGTCCATAGTTGTTGTGATCTTGAGCTTACTTCTTTTACTCATATCTACTCATTAAGGAGTGTTTTGTTTGAGTGTTTAGTGTTTTGTACACTTGTAAGAGAATTGTGATTCTCTTGTTGTAAGGAACTTGTGTTTCCTTGGTTGAAGTCTTGGAGTGTTGTATCTCCGAGCAAAGGTGTTAAGGCTTGTGTCCTTAAGTTGTAAAGGTTTGTTGAGCACCCGTAAGCTTGACAAGTTAGTGGAAAATCTCGAGAGAGTCTCTCGGGGACTGGTCTAGCTGCGTGTTGTGGTGAACCAGAATACATCGGTGCGTTCTTTCCTTTTTGTTTATTTAACGCACTTAATTATTTCCTGCAAATTTCAATTTCCGCAAGTTTACGCTAAATTTTATTATAATGCTATTCACCCCCCCCCTAGCGTTAAGCGTATTATCTAACATAGCTTAACCTCGGAAGGCATATAGGTAGCCTTATGCAATGTGAGAAATATAGATGGAGATAGATCTTATCCTCGAAAGGCAGAAAAGTAGCCCTATGCAATGCAAAAATGCATATGGAGGTAGAGCTTAACCTCGGAAGCTAGAAAGGTATCCTTATGCAATGCAAAAATGCAGATGGAGATAGAGCTTAGTATCGAAAGGCAGAAAATTAGCCTTATGCAATGCGAGAAATGCAGATGGAGGTATAGCTGAACCTCGGAAGGCAGAAAAGTAGCCTTATGAGATGCAGAGAGTAAAGGCGAATAGTAATGAAATCTCTTAGCTGATATAGGGAAGCGAATAACTGATTGTTCTATTGTGGCTGCTGGAGATGTCGTGTACGGATAGCAATTATAAATGGGTGATGATTCTGAGAGTTGTATTCTTGAAAAAGTATGAGCGTGTAATCCTATCTGACGACTTACGTCTTGGGTACCTGCATCTAAAGAAAAATCGTGAGTTTTTAAAAGGGAGGAAGGTTAGTTCGTCTTCCCATGGGATTTGCTCGTCCTGCTCAACGTTGTGTTTTATTGTGGTAGCAAACACTTAACAAAGCAATTTGATAGTAGCGATGAATGATTTAGTAAAAATATATAATTGAAAATAGTTTTCTTTAAGTGAACCAACGACTGCGACGTGGTTCAAGATATTGCAACCTCTCTTTGCTCTGAAATTTTGAGGGTCCTCCTAAAATTTCTGCCCAGTTTATTGAGCTGGTGCTTCTGACGGCTGCTTGTGATGATCGACTGAAGTTACTTTAGAATTTTGAGGGTCCCCCTCAAAAATCTGCCCCAGTTTCTAATGGCGGGGAAAAGGAAACTTTTATCAAATCGTGACCGAACCCATAAGGCTGTCTACGTTTCCCTCTTAAATAGAAATCAGATCAGGCATAGTTCAAAATACATCATAAAGTGAGTTATAGGTGGTTACACATAGTATCGTTCGACTACATCTAAATTGATAGGCGTCACCCAAACTTCTCCGTCCATTTCTGCGAGTATGAGGGCTCCTTAGGTTAGAACCTGATGAACTATGTACGGACCTTGCCAGTTTGAAGAGAATTTCCCTTTGGCTTCATCTTGATGCAGGAATATTCTTTTCAACACCAGCTGCCCCGGTGTAAACTTTCTTGACTTCACTCTTTTTTTGAGGGCTATGGACATTCTGTATGATACAATTGACCGTGGCAAACTGCATTCATTCTCTTTCCATCTATTAGAGCTAGTTGCTCGTAGCGGCTTTTTACCCATTCTGCATCGTCCAGTTCTGCTTCCTGTATGATGCTCAAAGAAGGAATCTCCACCTTAGCAAGAATGACCGTTTCTATACCATAAACCAGCATATAGGGGGTTGCCCCGATTGATGTGCGAATTATGGTACAGTATCCCAATAGAGAGAATGCTAGCTTCTCATGCCACTACTTATTCCTTTCTATCATTTTCCTTAGTATTTTCTTGATATTCTTATTGGCTGCTTCTACAGCTCTATTCATCTGAGGTCTGTAAGCTGTAAAATTCTTGTGTTTAATCTTGAATGTTTTACACATTGCTTTAATCAGGTCACTGTTGAGATTGGAATCATTGTTAGCAATGATTGATTTGGGGACTCCGATTACAGACAAAAGCGGCTGCAACTCTCTTAGTCACTTCCCTGTATGATGCTGCTTCAACCCATTTGGTGAAATAATCAATTGCCACTAAAATGAACCTACGTCTGTTTGATACGGCATGCTCGATAGGCCCGATAACATCCATTACCCAAGATGCAAACGGCCATGGTGAGCTTGTTGAGTAAGCTCGTTCGGAGGCACCTTTATCATGTATGCATATATCTGACAGCGATGGCACTTTCCGACATACTGGACACAATCTGTTTCCATAGTCATCCAAAAATAACCTGCCCGGAGTATTTTCTTGGCTAAGACAAAACCATTCATATGTGGACCGCAGGTCCCTGCATGAACTTCTTCTAATAACCGGAATGCTTCCTTTGCTTTGATACATCTTAGTAATCCCATATTGAGGGTCCTCCTATACAGTATTTCTCTTATGTGATAGAAGTTGTTAGATAACCTCCAAAGTGTGTGCTTCTGAGTAGCGCTTGTGAATTCTGGATATTCCCCTGTTGTCAGATACTCTTTGTGTCGTAGAACCATGGTTTTCCGTCTGCTTCTTACTTGACGTGAGCGCAATAAGCTGGTTAGTCATGAATCTTAACTGGAATAAGATCAATGAAGTTCTTATATGGATGTTGAATCATAGATGATATGGTAGCCAATGTATCGGCAAACTCATTCTGAAGTCTAGGGACATGCTGAAATTTTGTCTTTGTGAATCTCTTCCTCAACTCCTGTACATGATGTAGGTAACGGGGTATCTTGGAGTTCTTGGTTTCCCATTCTTCTCGGATTTGATGTATGAGCAAATGCGAGTCCCCGATCACTAGTAACTCTTGAATGTTCATATCAATGGACAGCTCGAGCCCTAAGATGCAGGCTTCGTATTCGGCCATGTTATTAGTGCCTGGGAACCTGAGCTTGGCGGCTACTGGATAATGCTGTCCGGTTTCTGATACTAGGGTTGCTCATATTCCAACTCCTTTAAAATTTGCTGCTCCGTCAAAAAACATTCTCCAACCATCATAGGATTCTGCAATGTCTTCTCCTATGAGAGATACTTCTTTATCAAGAAAATACGCCTTTAGAGGCTCGTATTCTTCGTCCACAGGATTCTTGGTGAGATAATCTGCCAGTGCTTGTCCTTTGATTGCCTTCTGAGTTACGTAGATAATGTCAAATTCACTTAGCAAGATCTGCCACTTGGCTAGCTTGCCCGTGGGCATAGGCTACTGAAAGATATATTTAGTAGATCCATTCTTGATATGAGAAAAGTGATATAGGCACAGAAAATAATACCTCAACTTCTGAGCTACCCAAGTAAGAGCACAATAGGTCTGTTCCAACAGGGAATACCGGGCCTCGTAGGGGGTGAACTTCTTGCTGAGATAGTAGATGGCCTGCTCCTTTCTACCCATTTTGTCATATTGTCCCAAAACACAACTGAATGCCCCATCCAATAATACAAGATAGAGCAATAAAGGCCTACTTGGCTCGGGCGGAACCAGGACTGGGGGCATTGATAGATATTCTTTGATTATGTCAAAGGCTTTCTGGATATCATCAGTCCATTTGGTAGTGGCGTCCTTTTTCAACATTTTAAAGATCGGTTCACAAATTACGGTGGAGTGAGTTATAAACCGGCTGATACAGTTGAATCTCCCCAAGAAACTCATCACGTCCTTCTTGTTCCTTGGCGGTGGAAATTCTCGAATGGTTTTAACCTTTGACGGGTCCAGTTCTATTCGTCGGCAACTCACAATGAACCCAAGCCATTTTCCGACAGGAACCCCAAATGCATATTTGGATGGATTCAATTCCAGATTGTACCTTTTCAGTCTATTGAAGAACTTCCTCAGATCTTCTATCTGGTCAATGGATTTCTTAGATTTGACGATGACATAATCTACATATACCTCGGTTTCTTTATGTATCATGTCATGGAAAATGGTAGTCATGGCCCTCATGTAGGTGGCCACAACATTCTTTAGTCCAAATGGCATTATCTTGTAACAATACTTCCCCCACGTGTAATGAAAGCTTTTTTCTCCGCGTCTTCTTCATCCATCCTTATCTGATTGTATCCAGCAAAATAATAAAAAAATGACTGTAGCCCATGCTTAGAGTAGTTTTCAATTAGGATGTGTATGTTTGGCAAGAGGAAGTCGTCTTTCGGACTGGCCCGGTTGAGATCCCGGTAGTCGACACAGACTCTAACCTTCCCGTCCTTCTTTGGCGCTGGCACAACATTGGCTAACCATGTTGGATACTCCACTACACTGAGAACCTTGGCTTTGACCTGCTTGGTAATTTCTTCCTTGATTTTCAAACTCATATCAGGTTTGAACTTTCTCAGCTTCTGTTTTACCAGCGGACATGTTGGATTCGTTGGCAGTTTGTGAGCTACAATGGATGTACTAAGGCTAGTCATATCATCATACGACCGGGCAAATATTTCCTCACATTCCTTTAGAAATTCCGTGTATACTTCCCTTTCTGTCGGTGACAAATGAACACTGATGCAAATTTCCTTGACATTCTCTGTATCCCCCAAGTTGATAATCTTAGTTTCGTCCAAATTGGCCTTAGGTCTATTCTCAAAATCCTCAACTTCTTTAACGACCTCTTCCAGTGTATCATCTTCTCCTGAATCTATATTTGTTTGTTGTGATGTCTCGTTGCAAGTCACAATCGTCGGTTCATCAAGATAAGTAATTGTAATGATGTGTAAATAAAGTAAACAACAGAAAATAATAAGAGCGATATTTACAAGAAATTGAAATGCTTTTGATAAATTTCATAATTTTTTTGAACATCAGATCTCTTTCGAATTTAAACAAAATACGGAAAGAAAATCAACTAGCGAAAAAGTAAAAGGTAAAGCATGTGCTTTGTTCAGCCTTGCTACCCCGAAGTTTTTTTGGCCCTGGTGGTTCTGACGGACCAATTGTTGAGGTGCCCTCCTCAGCCCACAGCTTGTATAGAAGAGCCTTCCTGTCCCCCCTCTTAAAAAATAACACAGCAGTCCATATTGTCATCTTCCAGAAACAAATTCCTCATTGTCATCAACGCTTCCTCTTCTTCTGACCCATAGATGATATAGGCTGGCTGGAAGTCTGCTCCAGGCGAGGTATCAGATGTTCCAATGAGTAGTAGGGTATGTGCCATGGTGGTGACCAGTGGTTGAACTCCTCCCAAGTGTATTCATATCCCAATCCAAAAGTGGTACCATGTTTCTTTAGCTTGATGGGTTTGGCGATTCCCTGGAGGTTTTTTGCCGAGTCCCTTAATAGGCTCGTATCCACACTAATTCAGTATGCTTTTAATCTTATTGTCCCACCATTTATCCTTGTCCACGGTGTTGACTCGCTCGATGTAGTGGTAGGTTTCTCTGCCTATTTTCCTTCTTCCTCCTATTGCCTGGATAGTCTGACGGCTGTATATTGGATAGCTACCACCGCCATGGATAATCACCTCTTAGTGATTCCACTCAAATTTCACTACCTGGTGTAGGGTTGATGCTACGGCTCCAGCAGCATGAATCCAGGTCCATCCTAACAGCAAATGTAAGATGTTGGGGTGTCTATTACTTGAAAATCAACGTCGAACTAGGTCGTCCCCTTTTGCAAACACAAACTGATTTCTCCAATAGTGGACCTTTGGGAACCGTCAAAATCTTTGACATTGATGGCTCAATCCTTGATATCATGCAGGCTCTTTCCCAATGTTCTGAGAGTCACTAATGGAGAAATATTGAGGCTAGATCCTTCGTCAACCAGAATTCTGGTGATGAAATAATCTCGCATTGCACCGTGATGTGCAATGCCTTATTTTGGCTTAGCCCTTCTGGTGGAAGCTTAGATTCGTGGAAAGTGATCTTATGACTCTCCAGCACCTGCCCTACCATGTTTGCCGTTTCTCCTCCAGTTATGTTGCTAGGCACATACACCTCGTGCAGCACTTTCAATAAGGCGTTCTTATGTGCGATAGAGCTTTTTAGGTGCTAAGATAGAGATCTGGCCTTGCATCTTGTTCAGCTGATCGATGACTAAGTACTCCTTTGCTTGTATCTTCCTCCAAAGATCATCCAGCCTAGTTTCAGTGATGGTTAATTACCCAGATTCTTGCATATTGGACATAGCTAGATGTTCTGGAGTATAAACCCTGTCGGTTCTGGTCATACCCTGTGCTGCAATTGTTTCTCCAGATTCGGTTCTCTTTTCTTCTCGCCTCGGCAGTGTAATCCCAAGGAATGGCCTTCGCATAGAATGGTGTTGTGGATGACATAGCTGTTGGAATGGGTGCTCTTGTCTTAGAATGTAACACAACCACTTCAAATAGCATAGGTGCCTTCGGGGATCCAAACTCGACCTCAATTGATCCTGATGCCTTTGCAGAAGAAGGTGCTTCGAACTCAAGTGGGATAGACATGTTTACTTTGTTGTCCTCGGAAGGCTGGATCTGGAAAACAATCCGGTTAAGTGTGACTATCAGTTTCTTTGGATCATCACCCTTAGTAATCAATCCAATCGATCGATTAGGGTCCCAATCATCCTCTATCTTGATCATGTGAATGCCTTCACCCTTGTGTTCAGGTAGAGGGTTGTTGCGAACATTAGGAGCAGACTCTTTTTCCATAATAATATTATTGTCAATTAAAGCCTGGATCTTATCCTTAATTGAGCAACACTCATTAATGGTATGCCCTTTCATGCCGGAATAGTATGCACATGTTTTATTTGGGTTGACCATCGAGAAAGGTTTTCTAGAATAATGTTCGGGATAGTGGTAACATAACCAACAACTTTGAGTCTTTTATACAGCTGATCTATCGGTTCGGAAATGGCGGTATATTATTTGGGAGGCTTGCGTTCAAAGTTTGGTTGAGGTTTGGGAAATTTTTGATGAGAGGGGGGTGATTGATAATAAGAGGGTTAAGTGTTGTAGGCCTAGTAGACATGTGCAGGTTGAGAATATCTCGATGAGGTAGGTAGATATGTAGGGGTGGAGATGACTGGTAAGAAGATGGTGGATCTTGATATGGAGTCGATGATGCTTGGTAATTTGGGGTAGGTTGATATGTGAGAGGAGATATTGGGTAGGTTTGGTACTTTATTAGGGATTTTGTTCCCTGTGCAACCATCACGTCACTCACATCACTTTTCTTGGATGTGCCACCAGATTGTAGAACCTTGTTGTTGCCCTGCAATGCTTCAAAGTTAGTGACCATACCACTTTTAATGCCTTCTTCTAACCTCTCCCCTAGCTTAACGATATCGTAAAATTTCTGGCCTTCAATCAGCATCAACCTCTCATAATACTGTGGGTCTTGAGCCCGGACGAAAAATCTATTCATTTGTTCTTCTTCTAAGGCCGGCAGGACCTTAGCAGCCTCCGATCTCCAGCGAGTAGAATACTCGCGGAATGTCTCTGTGGATTTCTTCTTTAAGTTCTGAATGTAGAATATATCTGGTTCATTCTCCATGTTGAATCTGAACTTGTCCATGAAATTGGACACCATACTTACCCAACTCGTCAACTTCTTCGGGTCTTGGATAATGTACCAAGATAGAGAGCATTTCCTTTCAGACTTCTCATAAAAAGCTTCATGCGAATCTTCTCATTCTTTCCTACCCTAACCAGTTTGTCGTAGTAGGTCCTCAAATGAACTCTAGGATCCCCTGTTCCACCAAGTATCTCGAACTTGGGAGGTTTGTACCCCTCGGTTAGTTCGACATCTAGCTGAATACAAAGGTTCTCGTAATTCAGTCCCTCGATACTTTTATTTCCTTAAGCATCTGTGGACTCGGCTAGTCAACTTCTTGAGTCATGCGGCCAAGTTCCTAATAAGAGAGTCTTTGTCATCAAACTTCGGTGTGCTTGAAATAGGTTGAGCATAGTTTGGTACAGTTTCCACATAAATGGGGGCATTGTGAGGATAATCATTTGTGGAGTTTAGTGCTTAAGGAACGAGTAGCGGGTTGTTGTTTGAAGTATGATATGTGTTGCAGTGTTGATGGGGAGTGGGTAGTTTTTGTGGTTTCGTGATGAACTATGGAGATGCAGGATTTTGAGCATTGGGAAAGTTGAAATCTAAGGATGTTTTGTGGAGATGCAGGTTATGCAACTAATCATAAAAATCAAATAATTAAAAGAAAAAAAATTTCTAAATCTAAGAATTTTGTAGGAGTAATTCACGGGCAAAAATCACATGCTTACACCATCATCTTGAGAAAACCCCTACCCTTGTGATTTTCTGGCATAAGCACACCCGAAGTCTCCCAAGGGATACCAGCTAACCCTCATATTTCTTGGAGCAGAGGTGTCATTTTAAGGTCCCCAAAGCAAAACACAGATCTGTCACTATCTCAAAACAAAGTCACAGCCTCTTATATTTTTGTTGTCAGGTTGAATTTCCAATAGAGAAGGCAGATTTCCCAAGTATTTGCGGACAAGAGCCTAATCACTGGAGTGAAGGTCTTCTAACCAGTTTAGCAACCTTGGGTGAATGTTGGTTACCATGCTGAATCTGGGGACTTAGCCCCTTATTTTATGCAAAACAAAGTGTTAGACCCTTACCCCCGCCGGACTCGACTATTTGAACCAATAATTAGCACAAACAACATGTAGTTTTCCAAATAAATGCATAGAATATGGTGGCATCCATTTGGGTTTTCAAGGAAACCCAGTGGACTTTGGACAAAGCTATCTTAAAGAGTCATTATGTAGACAACATAACTGACTCGGCTAGGTTTGACCATGATGCATGCAAGGTTAAACAGAGTAAGGTTTATATGGAGTATTAGACCCATACCCTTGAGTGGCCAACTCAAGAGGAAAAGGCACGGAACCGTCAACTGCACCGGTGATCGACTGTTTTAACCGCAAATATGACTTTGTCAAATTTAGCGGGTGATAATATCGGGGCGCAACCACTCATTATAAGCATTGTTATGGTATGTTGTTTGGCACGAGTGGAATATGATATCAATTACAAGAATGAAACAAATTTCCACGTATTTGCACATTCATAGAGTGATGATTACAATGATTGCTCACGAATACAATAGTATTGAAGAAAAGCGATAAAAGAAAGCATTAAAGAAAAAGAAACAAAATCCAATTTAGTTTCGTAGAAGAAAAGATAAAGACATTTAATAAAGGCAATAAAAGCAATAAATTCACAAATAACATGAAATGGTAAAGCCTAACAATCCCCAAAAAAGTCGCCATGCTGTCGACGCCCCCTTTTTCTAAAGGAGAAATCGGGTTTAGTGACATTTGGCAGGATAACTCGTTCTCTCTTGGATTGGGTTTTTGGAATTGAAGAGTTGCCACCTAATGATTAAGTGCATTAAGACACCATAATGGGTTTGAGTTGAACAAACTAGAGTTTGGGTAAGGGCTAGAAATTATCTCGAGGGGAAGGTGTTAGGCACCCCTCAAGATCCACTAGTGTGATTCCCGGCCATGTTATAATTATGACTTCTTGTAATCAAATAAGCAATTAAGGGCTCAAATAAGGGGACTTGCATCTAATATTGCAAATACGTTGAAACTTTGAGGAAAAGTAAAAAAGGTAGGGATTTATGAAAGATTCAAGCAATTTGAAAGAAAGTGGATAAAAAGCAAGTAAAAGGGAGGGGAATCCTAGGTTTATGATTAATATGGATCACGTCAATGCAATATCCAGTAATCAGTCCTCAGAAAAGGGGCTATGTGAGATATTAGTGCATCGGTCATCATCTCCATATCTACCACTCCCACCCATTAGGTATTAAAATAAGAAATGGTATCTTTACTTAGTGCATGCTATTACGCGTCCCAATCCTATCAGCTTGGGAGGCATTGAGACTACTAAACCTAAAGGGAAAGAAATTGGGGCTTTTCAGAGTTTTCAAACGGACAAAAGTCTAAGCGACAAGCAATAACAAGTAGCACTTAAGAGCGAAACAAATATCAATTTGGGCTCAAACAAGCCTCCTCATTCAAAATAGAAAATCAATTATAATGTCTTACAAGTACTGGTTTGGTCCGAATTAAGCTAAGGTGTGGGATAGGCTGATTCATCACATATTTCTCATATGAGGAGTCCGAATTAGCCTTGTCTGGATGTAGTTATCAAACATTGACGCAATTAATTACTTGCCTAACAGTTTTCTTATGTGAGACCTATAGGCATGACATCTAATAGAGAGTATTGATTTTAACAAAAAAGTTACTGATTATAGAGAAGGAATTTGCAAATTTTTAGACTCGAAACAAACTGATTCGGTTAATTCGCTCCTATAGGCATGATCTCTAAGTGTCATTGGTTATAAAACTGTTATACAAATGTAAGAGTCCTGTAGGCATGGATTCTTGAATGATTTGGTTATTATTAAACCTAAGATTGTTTGCCTAATGGCGTGTATATGCAGAAGTGCAGAAAAGAAAAAGAAAACTTAAGATCACGATTCCTATATGCAGAACCTACAAGCATAATCTCTCAGATGCAGAAATGTAGAACTTATAAGTATGAATTCTAAAATGCAAAAATGTAGAAATCAACTATAGGCAAGTTTTCTAAATGCAGAAGTGCAGAAAGACTTATAGGCATGCTTTCTAGATGCTAAATGCAAAATTATAAAGATCCTATAGGCAGGTTTTCTAAGTGCACAATGCAGAATCATAAAGACCCTATAGGCATGTTTCCTAACCCTTCACATACATTAATTCCCCATCCGTTCCATTAACCAGACAAATAGTTATTACAAAAATTATTACAGACCCAATGAATCCGAAAGAAAGAAGAAGTAAAAATTACGTCAGAAGCCCCAGCTATATCCAAACAGCCTAATTCGGACTCAAAGTCCAACAATACGAGATAAACCAAGTTTCAGGATCATATTTCCAAAAGACCTTCTCATATTTGAAGTGTATTATAGTTCCCAAGAGTCTCAAAGGGACTCCGAGAATTTCTTACACACCAAAAAATTTCAGAATCAAGAACATAGTGCAGTGTGAAAAAGCCAGCTCTTAGATGTCCAAGTTCACAGGGAACTCTAGGTCCTAAAGCAAGGATCAAAAGAGAGGGGCAGAACTTAAGATTCTAGGAATAGGTGTAGGTGCACAAAGGGAAAAAGAATTAGGGAGAGACAGGGAAAGCTAGTGGTCGTGTCCAGCAATTGGGATGCTGGCACACCCCTGACTAACCTGCTAGCCAAACTTGAGAGTTATGATCCATTGTGGATATGGTTTGGGCAATAATAAGGATACTGCTATGCCAATACCTTAACTTAGACACATAGAAGGGAATATGAGCAGGGATTCATAACAGAAACAGAAGCAAGGAAGGAAAATAATTAGCACAAATCACCAAACCTTAGCAGTAAGATAAAAAAACTGTAACTGTAAGGAAAGCACATAGGTGTGAAGCAGAAAATCAAATAAAGGACATACCGTTTTTTAAGGTAAAACAAGTAAGAAAATATTAGCCTTGAGAGGGCCAAGTTGTAGTTCTAAAATATTTCAAACAAAGTGTTGAATTCAAAATAGTATTGCAAGAAAGTATGTGATTCGGAGAGTTTTTGTTCGCGTGTATTTCAGTATTTTTTCGTCTTGTGATTGCTGAGAATCGACTGATGATAGAGACATGGAGGACTAGGTTTTTATATAGTTTTGAAAACAAGAAAGGCAGGAAAAGAGTGCATAAACATGGAAATAATAATCAATTAGTGTCAATTAAGACAACTGGATTCCTTTAATTAAGGAGTCTAGTTCAAACGGTTAGTCAAGACAGAATAAGGAAGAAAATCAATTTAATAACGTCGATCAGGGTAAGGAAACCACATGGTGCATAAACAAGGTGAAATACATAGTGGGTAATTAAGGAAAGCTGAAATAGTAGTGAAAATAGGGCATCGGTTCGAAAATCAATCAAAAGGATCTCGGATCAAATTGAAATCACAAGGAGTCTCAAGTAATTAAGGAAAGAGTCATATAAGTATAGAAATAATTCAAACATTGGTACAGAATCGCAAAAGATCATGTATTTAAGGAAAACATCACAAGCATGGGATTTTTACACAAAAAGACCAAGTAAACAGCCAGTAGGGTATAAGAGGTTCAATCGAAAGAAATCAGTGACAAATCACTAGCCTTATTAAAGGGATTTCAGAATCAATCACTTGGTTGGTGAATCCTTTGAAAGAGGATCTCTCATATATAAAGCATACAGCTCAAACAAAAGAAAAAGACTAATAGTGAAAGTTTCAGAGTCACCAGCAAACAAGATCTCAAGTACAATCACAAACTCACAGTGAGTCTGGAATGCTAGCAGTTCTAGAGTGGAACCCTAACTTGAAAACAAGTGTCAAAATGGCCAAAAGAAACCCTAAATACTGGGGTTTCAGATAATAAATATAAGAATGCAAGCCACTTGATTGAAGTATTTTCCAAAGACTTATGAGAAACAAACATACACGACACACAGTTAAAGGCATGGAGAACAAATTTTGAGAAAGACTCAGGACTTGAACAAATGCAGAAGAAAAAGTGACAAAAACTCAGGCAAAATAGATGAATCAGGCTTAGTAAGAACACAGTGACCTCGGATAGATTAGAACTTAAGAGAAAACCCTAGAAATGAGAAGCCCTTTGAGGAAAGTCGGATCCTGAATCAGAGAGACTCATATTGATTTGAACACGCTGGAAAATGGCCAGAGAAGCCATAGACCTGAAGATATTAGAAGATTTGAAAGAAAACCATCAGAGTCGAGCTTCACATCATTGAACAACTTGGGTTTGATGGTGAGAGAGGGCGAGCATAAGTCTTTCATGGCCTGGAACGCTATGGATTCCGGTGGAAACATGTAGAAATAGGTGGGAGATGATTAAGGTTTTGGAGTGGGCTAGAGAGCATTTGGGAGATGAGGAGTTTAGAGGCGGCTGTCTTTGATATAATGGATTAGTGCTAGGGGCTTAGAGGATTAAAAAAGGAAAGGGAAAATCAAGGCCATTTATTAAAATTATCAACGACCAGGGTTAAAAGGGAAATCGGGCGGGTCTAAAAAAAGGTCAAGGGATCCGGTTTAAATTTAAAGGTTATTTTATTAAGGTAGAATTGGGGGGTTATTGAGGCTAAAATTGAAATAGAAATGGCCATGTGTTAAATAGCCAATTTTTCATCTTTTATTTTACAAAAAATAGTTAAAATGATTTTTAAACAAATTGAAAGCACTGAGCTAATTAATAATATAAATATATTAATCAAAAAATACTGAAAATGATTTTATAATTGCAAAATTTTGTTTATTGTAAAATAAGCTATAATTGTAATTATATGCAATTTAGCTTCAAAAATACCAAATAAAATTTGTAGAAATATGCAAAAATCGCCTTAATTATATTTCAGTGTAAATATGAGGATGGAAATAAATTATTCACGAAAATGATAATTCTGAAAAATAATTATTGGATTTTGTACTGCTGAAATAGACAATAAATCAATTTTAACAATCTTAACAATTAGGAAAAATATCAAAGCTCTTAAGCATGCTTATATATGCATATACATACTATTTTGAAAGTATTTTAAGTATAAAATTATACATGGAGAAAATTGGGTGTCAACACTTTATATGTATAGACTCGTGGCGAGATAAGGAACCCGTTGATGTAAAATTTTTTGAGATTCGAGAAGTGGGTCCGGGGCTCGAGTTTTGCTAATTTAGGGATTTTTGATATTTTTCGATTTTTTTTGCTTGGGTTTGTTCCCTTAGCTTATTGTGACGTATTCGCTGTGGTTTTGGTCAGATTCAACGTTTGGGGAGGTTGATTTGAGAGGCAAAGGCGTAGCGAGCTAGAGCTTTGGCCGGCTTGAGGTGATTAATGAATGTAAATGATGTCCTGAGGGATAAAAACCCTGGATTTGTCCTGATCTAGAGTTGCGCGCCACAACGATATTATATTGATATGGATAAGAGGCCGGTGGCCTAGTTGAAGCCACGAGATGGCTTGATTTTGGCCTTCACTCGTAAGGGGCCCCTCCTGGAGTCTGCATACCCCCAGTGAGCATTGTCGATGATAAATAAATGGATCGGGATGCATGCCGCATCGGTTACTATAGGGTACCGTTCTATGTGTTGCATTTTCATTATTTGGTTATCATCTATCAGCTCATCTGTTGTAGCATTTCCATATTTCGATTTTATTAGTTTATCGTAATCATATTACTTGTTTAAAACTATTTATGTATAGGTTACTTTGTGCTTTTCTATGCTTTCTTATTTTCAGCTATTATTTATGTTTATTACTCACTGGGTCGGAGTACTCACGTTACTCCTTGCACCTTGTGTGCAGATCCACGTGCATCTAAGGTTGAGTGAGGATCTTTCTGCTGAGCAATGCATATCCAGGAGCATCGAGGTAGCTGCATGGCATTCGCAATCCTGATTTCTCCCTTCCATCCTTGTTTTTATTTTGTATTTCTTAGATGGACAATTATTAGGTTGATAAACCTATATTAGAGGCTAAGACTTGTGACATCGAATCCTTTTGGGCTATATTGTAGAAGTATTATTTGAGATTCTGCATGTTTAACTCCTATTTCAGACTTCTAAAATGTGAATTGGTAATTTAATTATGTTAGCTAATAATGAACTATTTAATGAATTGGGTTAAGGTTGTGAAATGGCCGGGCTTGCCTAGCAGTGTGTTAGATACCATCACGACTGGGGTTGGGGTCGTGACAAATAGACTGTGACTATCCAAAAAAAAAATATAGATAGATATTCCTATATAAAATAGATTGTCACAATACAGTTTATATACAGTTAGCTGGCCTCAAAACATCGTTCAAAAAACTTCCTATAACAACTTAGCAACACAAGCTAAATTTGTAAAATCTGTCAAAAATGCAAAAGTTGTCGAAACAGATTAAAATGTATAAATTATAAAACTAAAACTGTAGAAAATCAAAACTACACAAAATCTGAAATTTTCATAATTACACTATTAATCGAAAACTACACAACCACTCGCAATCTAAAGTAACATTTAACATTCAACCATATTGTTTAAACACATCCCAAACAAAAAGCATAAAACATGATATAAGTATGCAATTGTATCCAATCATAGATAATATCAGAACCAAACTATTTCCATCTTAAAATTACATGTGAATTTTCTGTTAAACTATCCCAACTACTTCATCTTGCCTTTTTTCTTGATATCCTTCAAAGTCTCGTTATCACCAGCACCATACAACTTGATATTTTTCTTGATATACTTCAAAGTCATGTCATCACAAACGGCATGCGTCTTGCCCTTTTTCTTGTTATCCTTCAAAGACTTGACATGAACAACGGAATGTGACTTGCTCTTTTTCTTGTTATCCTTTTTTGTCCAATCCTTCAATCTACCAGTAGACTCATCGTCACTAGATGCATGCCCTCTTTGTTTCTTCACTCCATAATCCTTTAGCAATATACCATATCGATTCTGTATCCCATTAATACCAATAACTTTAGGAATACTGTTGCCATGAATGAAATACTCAGCAAATGCAGTAACATAAACACCACAATCACTATATATACAAGGTAGCACATAAATATTGAATAAAAGTTAGGATAATATTCAAATAGGAATTCATGTACAAATAATGAATAAGAATCAGAAATATTCAATAATAATTTACATGTTATCTTGCATTAGCAATCCATCAATGACATGAATCTCAAAAGGTTCATTGGCGGGGATTCCCATATGATTCTCCTTTGTGTCCCAAAAACTAATACGATGAACCAAATATGGGAGCAACATTGAGTATAACTCAACTGATCCCCGAATGCACTATTATGTCGCGCGCCACTTATGATATCATATACATAAATGTGCAGTTCTTTAAGTGACAATCTTGCCAATATCCAATGCCACTTACCAGACAGATTTATAGGAAAAAAGACTTCATCAACAATAGACCAAGGAACATTAGATCTTAAAAAATACCCAAGTATATACTCAAGAATTGGATCTATCTCAATAATCAAGTTTGTCTATGTTTTTCTCCAAAAACTCCTTGTACAAATTCAAAATCAAGCAGTCAAACCAACAGTCAGTAGCTGAAAATTTTACTGGAACATCAACACCAAACTTCCCTTTCTTTCTCAAATAGTAAAAATTAAATCAATATGCTAAAATATGAAGAATATACACATATAGTCAGAAAATTACAGTATGAGAAAACTAAAAAAGTATATCACCATTTTATATTTTACAGTTAAAGTGTTGACTTACTAAATCATACAAGGGTAGACCGAGATATGCGAATATAAAGAATCATTTTTTTCTCCAATATCATTAACTCCAAACTCAAAGATTTTATTTAGCTTATTTCTAGCCTCTGTAAAAACATTGTTCATGATGAATCATAATAAAAGAGATGGCTCACAACACGAAACACAAAAATAAACAAAAAAAATAAAAAAGAAAAAACTGAAACATAAAACTTACGGTGCATTAGTCCTTAAGCCTCTATTGATGAAAGTGTTTCACTTACACAATACTTTGAAATCAACAGGATTGTCAAAATTTCCTGAAAAGGTTACTTAGTAGTCAAGGTGGGTTTCTTTGACTTGGTTGGCTTATTTTCAACAACTTGGATGGTGCCACCAGAGTCAAATGTGTTCATGAATGACGACTTCATGACCCTGCTAGTTTCCTTTCTTTAGGGTTCATTTCATGATCAATAACAACTACACAATCAGACAAGAGGGGTTGCTCTGATGGTAAGCAACCCCCACTTCCAACCGAGAGGTTGTGAGTTCGAGTCTCCCCAAGAGCAAGGTGGGAAGTTCTTGGAGGGAAGGATAAAAAAACAACTACACGATCTTCGTGTATAGTAGCAATATTTTTCTCCAGTCCTAAACAATCACCATGTACAATATTTTGATTGAAATACTTCTGGGGTATTGCAGTTATTTGAGCCTCAGCATCACTACTCCAGCTATTGTCCTCACCACTTCCTCACAACTATTTTTACCAAGTTGTACAAAATCATCCACCAAACTACCCATATTAGCAGTATATTTGTCACAAAACTGCTGCGTGATTGTAGTGATTTCAGGCTCGTCATCCTCAATCCTGGCTTCGTCATCACCAACTTCTTCACTACTTTTACCATCTTGTATAGAATCCTTCACCATACACTCTATATCATCAACAATTTGCTCGACTTATCTCATTGTCAATATTTTTCTTTACAACTTCTTTAATGCCAATTTTTCTCCATAACTTCCTCACTACCAAAATTATTCTTTGAAGCTTCTTATCATGATGAACATCATCTTTTCGATTACCCTGTTCAGAAAAAATATATAAAAAGTTATAAAATTATAGTAAAATGTAAAAATAACAAATAAGCATAGTCATGAGAATACCTTTGAAGCATCGCGTTCACCTAGAGCTTTAAAAATCTTTTCAAATGAGGAAATAATTAGGTGCTCCAAAGATGAAACGTTAGCGTTTACCTATAAAAGGAAAAAGTGAAACCGGATATCAATTAAGTTGTCAGAATTGCTCAAAGACAAATACCTTCTTGATTTCACTTCTGAGAAGTTTCAGCTCTTTCTAGCTTGAATTCAAGTTACTTGGCTGTGAATCTGAATTTTTAGTGTTGATAAATTGTGATTCCGGCTTATTTTCCGAGTACTTCTTAGCATTTGTTTTAACTTCAGCCATGAGTCCAGATTCAACATGAATATCATTTTTATCTTCATAAACTGTGACAAAGTCATGCAATTGAAGCCTTCTTTGTTCATTATTTGTTGGGGAAATATTGCCAAACACCAACTACAAATAAATAAATAAAAGTTAACAATCATGATATTAAAAAAATTATATTTGTACATCTCTCTCCTGCTACGAACCTTATCCTTCATTGATCCAACATGGAATTAAAAATCACTTTTCCCAAGTGGAAGTCTCAAAATTACCAAATTCAACCAACAGAAAATCATTATTTGTTATCAAATCGTCGTTCGTAATAGAAAATAGGAAATTGTGAATGAAATACAATATTGCAATATTTAATACATCCTCATCAGATTTTCATATTCTTTTAAGAAACAGCCAGTTAACAATTTCTTAGACACTTTCGACATGCTTAGAAAGTACAATTCCATCAACCGACTCGACTGGACAGTCCTTATTGGGATCACCATTACACTCTAAACATGTGATAATACAATACTCTGCAAGTCCAAAGCACAACTTGGTGCTATTCACTTTAATCCATAACTCATTATCTTTAGGTGACGCTACTTCCCTAAGCAATAGTGAGTTGATAAGTTGGTCCTGCATAAAATTTGGGCAAGTCCACAAAATAACCAAAACATGTTATTCTAAATATCTCTATCTATGATCATCCAAATTATCTTTCAAATATTTCACTATACTGCACTTGAATGCACACTGATACGGGTACTATAATGATCACCCAAAGGAACATAGTAGTCCTAAAGTTGCAAACAACACAAAAATATAAATATATATATATATATATATATATATATATATATATATATATATATATATATATATATATATATAGATATAAAAGCTTTATAGTAATTACAAATACGTACTTTAAACATTACTTATACAATATAAGGATAGATAATACATTTTATATACAAAAGTTGTACATTACCTATTGACTTGATACACATATTCCTTTTAGAACCTTTACCCTTATCTTTCAAAATATCCTTTCCCACTATTTTAATCTTTTTTTTAACTTGTGCCTTTTTCAACAGCTACATGCTGAGTAGTGTGTGACCTTGTTACTCGATCGCTGGGAGTCCCGCTACAAGAACGAGTCCTTCTATCAACATGGGTATTTTGCTTTCCTCCACTTGGGGTATTTTCATTGCTTCAATAGAATTATGGGTTGCATGCCCCAAATCGCACCCAAATTCTGGTAAATCTTCAAAATCATCATTATCATTCCTAATGAAATTAAGGTTATATTTCACTAATTGACCAGCTAATTTCAGGGAATTTGAATATACCTTCGTCTTTCTTTTTTTCTTCAAAGACTTCTTTTCCCCCGTTATAAAGACGACTATGAACAAAATCGAAAAACCTAGAGTCGACTATGAACAAAAATCGTAAAACCAACTGAAATTTTGACTTATATTGAACCAAGAGTAAAAATGCAGTAAGTTATGTTTGAGAAGAAAGGTATTTGCGAGAGTCGAATTAATGGAGCGACTTAAAAGGCGTGGGTGTTTTATGAATTATGGGCTAGTGATATAATAAGTTTGGGCCGGAGGGTCATTTCGAGTCCAAGGGAAAAAACTTGAGCTACTAAAATTTAAAGGGCTATACAAGGTAGTTTGCTCTTGTTTTAAATAGGGTGATCGACAAAAACGGGATGTTTTAACAATGGTCTTAGTGGTTTCTTTTATCAATTCGTAGAGTTGATGTTATTATTACTCTACCTATTTGTTAAGTTGTTTATTAAAATCTAATGAATAGTCATTTTGTGCTCTTCAAGATTTTTTCTACCGAATTGGTAGAATTGATGTTATATTTTGTCTATCTATCTATTAATTTGTTAACCAAAACCTACCGAATTGGCATACTTTTTTTGGATTGTTTAAATGAAGTTTTCTTCAAATTTACAACTTCACTTCGATCAAACTACACAAAATTTCTGCAAGATGATCTCAAATTCAAAACAAAACTTTCAAATACTAACATAAACAATCCTCAAACACCATTTAGTCAAAATAAAAACCAAATCACAAAAACCCACTTTGTCTTCCTCGATATTTTTTAAGGTCTTACAATAAAGTTTGAGAGTTTAAATAATATGTGTATGAACTAAAAGTTCAAGCATAAATTATCAATAATCAAATGATTTTAATAATAAATTAACTTTTATTTTTCACCATCAAACAAAAATTTCAAGCTTAAAAAATTATGATGTTCACGTAAATATAGGTCATTTTGGTAAGACCAATTAAAGAAAAAAAGATAGGGACATTCCATCAAAACCATCTCGTTTGGAGGACACGCCATGCTAATTTCTGCTTTAAATATCGTTCAGGATTAAAGGTCTCTGCAGTGATAAGATATGTATCAATTTAAAGAATCTTGTTTAACTACGCCCTAACCATCAACGTGAAATAAAGAGTTACGCTTTTTTCTGTTAAAAAAACTCCATTTGAAGTTATAACGTGGAAGAACGAGTAAACTTAAGCTTAGTGTTTACATCAACCTATACAGTCAAACCTAGATCTCTATAACAATTTTATTTATTACGATAATTTTTATTTTTATAGTGAATAATTATTATATACCTATAATAACATTTGATGATCAACTATATCTTTAGCTACTAAGAAAGATTTAAATTTAAGATCTCAAAAAATATGCATATTTCAAAGGTAAATATTGAAGAAAGCTAATATATTATTAATAAATTCATAAATAATATACAAAGATTTGAACACACATTTTAAAGCTACAAAAAAAATATATAAAACCAAATTTTCAGCAAAAAGATATCTAATGGAAAATATGCCATGTGCAAATCTTCAAAGTTTATGTCGTATGCAAGATAGGAAATTTATTCAATGAAAAAGATTGCGTACATATTTTTTGAATTGTTATTGGTAATTTTAAAGATTTTATATGACTGTTATAGCGAGATAATTTTGCAAAAAACGTTGTGGCTATTATAAGTAAAAAGTTGTTATAAATAGTAAAATGTTATGAAATAGAAGATTCTTACACTTCTATTTAAGGTGAATGTCTTTAATGTATCTAATTAGAGAGATTTTAGAGTTCTATTAGTGGTAGCTAAGTCTTCCTCTCCCCTATAAATAGAGGTGCCCCCTACCATTGTAAATAATCCCTTGAGACCTCTCTCAACTCAATAAGAAGAACTCTCTCTACTCTTCTCTCTATTGCTATTGTTCTTGTTCTATTGTTCTTGTCTTTTGCTTTAGTTTATAACACGTTATCAGCACGAGACTCTACCGTCTCAAGTATCATTCTCGAAAATCCAAGGTATTTCCCTCTTCCTAATTTAATTTTCGATTGTCTTAACTTTTACTTGTGTAGGGTTTTTCTTCAAAGAAAGAATGAAGAAAGAAAAAGAAAAAAAAGGAGGAGGCAGAAAGAAACGAAAAGTTGAAAAGAAAAAGGAAAGAAAGAAAGGAAAGAAAGAAAGGAAAGGAAGAAAGGAAGAAAATATTGAAAATATATTTGGTATACCTTAAAGGTAAGTAATTTACTTTTTCTTTTCAAATTCTTGGAATTCTATAAATTTTATATACAAAGTTTGATTATAACTCTAATGGAGTTTGTGAGAAATTATAACCACACGAAGTGGTAAAATCTCTATGTCCTGCCATGATTAAATTCATGTATGATTGTGGACGTGACAAAGAATTCCGTCCAATTGAATTTGCTCCATTCCCTTTAGAGAATGTGGTAGCAGCTTGTGTAAAGCACATGATTTTGATCCATTCCCTGAAGTGAATGTGATAATTGTAATAGAGCCCGTAAGTATGAACATGCTCTTGATGTAATTGTGTCATATGAAAAGAAAGTTCGTTGCCCTCGAAATTTCGGGCAAGAACTATGGTGTTGGATGATGAAATCCACTTTGATGCTATGGGTCTCGAAGACGCCATTAAAAACAGAAATAGTGCATCCACCCAAAACTATACTAAGGCCTTGATTTTCTTGCGCCATTACCTTAAGGAAGGTTTGAAACTGTATGAAGGCCTTGATTTTCTTGCGCCATCACCTTGATGAAAGTTTGAAGATTGAATATCTCAACATCAAGTATTCACCCATCTTGTGGAAAGGCTTAAAGAAGATGACAACCTGAAGTTGGTCACTCTGCCACAAGCACGATACGATAAGAATCCAAAAGCAAATAGTTTATAAACTATATATTATCGTTGCGGTGAAAACGGGCACTGGTCTAAGTCTTGCCGTATACCAAGACACTTGGTTGACCTTTATCAAGCATCTCGAAAGAGAAAAGGCCCTGAAACAAACTTTGTCTATGACGACAATGAGGACATCACCCACCTGGATGTGGCAGACTTCTTTGAGCAACCCGATGGAAAAATAGACCACCTAATCGGCGATGGATCCGTGATGAAAGAAGATGGAGTTATTTGATTTTGTTCTACTTATTTGTATTAGTTAGTGAATAAACTAATAGTCATTAGCATTAGCTCGTATTAGTTAGTTCATAAAGCAATGTTAGCAGTAGTTCTTTAGAATATCTTCAATATGCTCAAATATCAATAAAACTTTTATTTTCCAGTGGGGGTAATCGACTAGCCTGAAAAACTAGTCGATTATCAACTATTTTCGCATTAAAGTTGAAAAACAATTGATCAACAATCGATTGTCGTTGACTAACAATCGATTGTCTTGAAACAGTGAGGTCTGGAAATTTTCAAAAATAGCCAACAATCGATTGTCTTTGTCTAACAATCGATTGTCTTGAAACAGTGAGGTCTGGAATTTTTCAAAAATCACCCACAATCGATTGTCTATATCTAACAATCGATTGTCGTTAGGCAGTGTAATCTGGAATTTTTCAAAAATCATCCACAATCGATTGTCTATGTATAACAATCGATTGTCTATGTTCCAACAATCGATTGTGTGGGTTTAATAATCGATTGTCTTATGAAAAACGCTGAAATTTTCAAACTGCAAAGTAATTGATTGTGGACAACATATCTGATTTTGTTTGTCAATTGTTAGTAGCAGATTTTGAAAATATTATGTGACACAAAAGGAATTGAACTTGCTTATTCTTATGTTCCTGTATTTCTTTTGTATGTCATACCATGGAAAGTAAATTGATCGAAGGCTCCGGAAGAGCCAATGTAACTCTGCCCAAGGGCACGACGTTAATCATAGAGAATGCTATGTTCTCCTCCAAGTCTATGAGAAACTTGTTGAGTTTTAAAGATGTACGCCGGAATGGCTACAATATTGAGACAATGGATGAAGATAATCTTGAATATCTCGTCCTCACTTTAAAGAATGTCTCCGGCCAAAAGAGGGTTATTGAGAAATTCCCGTCTTTATCTTGTGGCCTGTATTGGACAAGAATTAGTGCAATTGAGGCACATTCAACAGTAAATCTAAAGAATACTGAGTCCAATACATTTGTACTTTGGCATGATCGACTGGGTCACCCAGGGTCAACCATGATGAGACGGATTATAGAAAGCTCATATGGGCATCCGTTAAAGAATTTCAAAATTCTTTCAAGTAATGAATATCCTTGCACTTCGTGTTATCAAGGCAAGCTGATTATCAGACCATCCCCAACAAAGGTTGGGACTGAGTCACCCCAGTTTCTGGAACGTATACAAGGGGACATTTGTGGACCTGTTCACCCACCTAGTGGGTAGTTTAGGAATTTCATGGTCTTGATAGACGCATCCTGTAGATGGTCTAATGTGTGCTTGTTGCCATCACGCAACCTTGCATTTGCAAAGTTAATGGACAATAGATGAGAATAATCTTGAACTCTTCATGAAAACGAGGCTGCCCGCTTCGACTTGGGTTCACGCCATTTTGCATGCAACAATACTAGTTTGTCGGCTGCCCACTTCGGTTTGGGGTCATGCCATTTTGCATGAAGCAATGCTAGTTCGTCGGCTGCCCACTTCGGTTTGGGGTCACGCCATGTTGCATACAGCAATGCTAGTTCGTCTCTGACTGACGAATTGACACAAATATTCCCCATTGCAATTGGTTTTGGGTCATGAACCCAATATATCCCATTTAAGAAGCTTTGGATGCGCAGTATATGTGCCTGTAGCACCGCCATCCCGCACCAAAATGGGTTTGCAAAGGAGGTTAGGAATATATGTTGAGTTTGACGCGTCCTCCATTATTCGCTACCTCGAAACATTGACAGGAGATTTGTTCACTGCACTATTTGCAGACTGTCAATTGGATGAGACACTTTTCCCAAAATTAGGGGGAGAAGTTGGTGAAACCAAACGGGAAATTTTGTGGAAAAATGCATCATTATCTCATCTTGATCCACATACCTCTATTTGAAAGAAAGAGGTACAAAAGACTATCCATTTGCAAAGAATAGCAAATCAAATGCCTGACGCATTTACGGACTTGAAGAGGATAACGAAATCCCACATTCATGCGGAAAATGTTCCGATCCGTATTGAAGTCCCTATTGGACAAATATCTAGTGTCATATCCAATGAGTCAAATGCACGCCAGAAGCGTGGCAGACCATTAGGTTCCAAAGATCGAAATCCTAGAAAGAGGAAAAAGAACGATCTAAATGACACTATGAAAGAATCACATGAGGACGCTCATGATTTGATTAATTCCGAGATTCACGAAGAATCTATTGAGCCTGAGACTCTTGAAAATACGGAATGCAAGAATGTGAGGATCTCGAACCTCAGTCTGTGGTAGTACAAAAATTAATTGAGAGCTCTCGAAGAGCCAATTATTACTATGTTGGAGAAACACAATTGAGTATTGTGCTGTAGTAAGTCTCAAAGAAACTTATCCAGTTTCCAAAAGTACACGCGAAGGCGATTGATGATATTGAGACTATAAATAAAGGAAGGCTTTGATTCTCCTATTACTACAACTTGTAGCGGGGTAATTTGTATATGAAAAGCTACCCGCTTTGTTCTCCAGTTTGTACTACACAAACGAAAGAATGCCACAATAAAGTGGATATCTATTGGTATAAAACCCATGTCATAATAAACCCGAAGTTTATTGATAAGTGCACATGTCATGGTGTAAATTTGAAGTTTACCAATATTGATAATTTATTCAGTTGACATTCGTGTTAGCCATCTCATTTGAAGTATGATGTGCAAATTCACATAGGTGAATATCAAAGAACTAGAAGTTCTTGTTCTCAGTAATGAACTGACCAACTAAAGAGTTCGGGTTGAAGCCCCTTGATTCTGGAAATATCAAAGGTGAATATGGGCCCATTCACCTGCCATGTATACCACATATGATGCATCTATGGAATGGCTACATGCGCAATTGTTATTGACCCGCAGCCTGGCAGTGCTTGCGAGGTAAATCGCTCAGTAATCTAACTTCGAGCATAGTTTCCAGATTCTCTACTCAAGACAGTTCATCTTGATAAGTTGGTTTATATTAAAGTTGGTTTAGCAAGATAATTATTGAGTGCTTCCACTTAATAGCTAAACTGTTTCTTATGAGAACTAAGTTATATATATATCAGTTTGATATAAGTTGTATACGAGAGTATATTCTCCCCTCACAAGTGGTTCAGGGTCAGGAACCAAATAATTTCATCTTATTATTAAGGTGCTGTGTATATTGACATAATGCACAAAGATGATTTTCCAAAGTTAAGGAAACATGTTAGCTTTACTAACATGAGGGGGAGACATGATAAACACTTGAGAAAATGTTACATGGGATGAATTTTCATTTGTATATGTATATCCCCGAATATCATGATATGAACCTGTAGTTCATAAAAAGGGATAATTCAAATTGCAACATATTGCAAAGCATGCTTTACGCATTTACTGACTCAAAGAAAGTAACTAAATGGAAGAGATACAATTCAAGAAGAATTGATTCCATATGAAAGACATGAAGTTTTGAACCTATAGTTCAAATGCTTGAAAGTATAAACGTCAAAGGTATGTATAGTCAGTTTTCGATATCTTATTTGTTTAGTATCACTAATGAAAACTTGATATGCAGCTAAAGTCTATTATGCGACTTATATGACTTAACTTGAAAGATTTAAGTTGCTTGAAGCATATGCAATTCTTGGTCCTGAAGTACCACATCCTAAGTGCAATTTGTGTACATATGTATCTTGCCATAACTATAAGCATGATGGCATTGAGAATGCATCTATGGAGATATTGAAGAGTTATTCCACGACATTATATAAAGATGTTCATATCTATCAAGAATGATGATTTCAAGGTACGGAATATTTATTCAAGTCAATATGGTTGATTTGTCAAATCTCTACCAAAGATCGTTCTGAAGATGATGCACAAGATTGGAATGCAAATGCTCAAGGATATAAATCAATGTACTCATTAGGGGGAGTCAATGCGCGTTGCACTCTTTTTCCCTTACAAGGTTTTGTCCCACTGGGTTTTCCTTGCAAGGTTTTTAACGAGGCAACCAATAGGCGCATATTCAAACATGTGTACTCTTTTTCCTTACTTTAATTTTTCCCATTGGGTTTTGGTTTTAAGGTTTTATGAGGCACATCATTGAATAGACATTCAAGGGGGAGTGTTATGAAATAGAAGATTCTTACACTTCTATTTAAGGTGAATGTCTTTAATGTATCTAATTAGAGAGATTTTAGAGTTCTATTAGTGGTAGCTAAGTCTTCCTCTCCCCTATAAATAGAGGTGCCCCCTACCATTGTAAATCATCCCTTGAGACCTCTCTCAACTCAATAAGAAGAACTCTCTCTACTCTTCTCTCTATTGCTATTGTTCTTGTTCTATTGTTCTTGTCTTTTGCTTTAGTTTATAACATAAAACATAATTTAAAAAAAGATTATGAAAAAATCTTAATTTTTATATTAAATGACTGTTATACATCAATATTTTTAGAGAGACGTTTGACTGTATACTCAAGAAATTTTTTTATATCTGGCATATACATTGTTATTTTCCAACACAAATTGCATTCCGTTCCTCTAACTTCGTTCTTGCTTAAGCTACTGTCCAAATCTTTTTTTCCATTCTTAGTATCTTATCGTGTTTAATGATTTTATTGTAATGCACTGATTGGCTATCCATAGAATGAAATTTTCAATCTGGCTTAGGCAGAGATTGACCTTTAACACAGTTGAAAAAGAAATCATTTTTATGCTTCGACATATTTGGTATGACAAAAGCCATTTCTTGAAAAAAGTATTTCCATTAAAGAGTCATTTATATTTTTTACTTTGGCACGACTCGGATTTCACATTTTCGGGAATCGTAATGACTCTTATTCGTAGAAGTTAGGCAAGCTACAAAGTTTAGAAATCTTTAATTCTTTAATTTTAATCCTTTTAACAATTTGCATTAGCAGATGATAAACATTTAAATAATCGCGGAAGATGAAATTAAACGGAAGACTTAGACTAATGTAATACCAAAATAAGTATGAAAATATCAATATGCATCTCTACCCAGAAACCGATGTCACAATATTCAAGGACCGTATATGAATACTACATAAAGATGTCTGAAGAAAAGAAATAGAGTCTGTCTCGGATACAAATGTAAACAGAACATATAAGTAGATAGAAGAGACGTCGAGCCTGCAGTCTCCTGCAGGACTACTGCGGGATCTCTGTGGACAGAAGGCTGGCTCCCCAAGAACTATTGTCCTAATGATGCACCAGTATATGCACACAGTGTAGAGTACAGCATCAGCGCAACCGACCATATGTGCTGGTAAGTGCCTGGCCTAACCCCGGCAAGGTAGTGTCAAGGCTAGGACCAGACTCCCGATAAACCTATTCAGGTATATACATATACAGTGAAAAAAAAATGGGAACAAACAATTAAAGCTGGAAAGGGAAAACATGCTTCGGGGAATAACAAATAAAACAGAATCTCAAGAGAATTACAAGAAAATCAAAATTCAACTTCTAATAAGGATAAGGAAAACAAAGGTAAATTTCACTTTCAGTTCACATCTTGTTGCAGGCGTGCAACCCAATCCCATTTCTCATATCTTGCAGTAGGCGTACCACCCTCTTCAATTTCATGTACCTTGTGGTAGGCTTACCACACGCTCCCATTTCATTAAATCTCGTGGTAGGAGTACCACCCGCTCCTGTTTCATCAAATCTTGTGGTAAGCGTACTACTCGCTCCCATTTCATCACATCTTGTGGTAGGCGTATCACCCGCTCCCATTTTATCAAATCTTGTGGTAGGCATACCACCCCGTCCCATTTCATCATATTTTGTGGTAGGCGTACCACCCGCTCCCATTTATAAGCCAACACAAAATAACAAGGAATTCCGGCAAGGAAATAAAAGAAAAAATAAAAACTTCCCGGCAAGGAACAACGATAGCAAACAAACATTTCGACAAGGGAGAAACAACTATAACCAATCTTATTCCAACATCTAATCATTTAAGCTATCACCAATACTCAACTTAGTAATTTCCACGAAAACAAACTTAATCCTTGCTCAATATCGAGAATCATTAATTAAAGCATCCGTAATATTATTTAAGAACACCACAAGTTGCAATTTAAGACTCACGGTCATGCTCGACACTAACGTATAAATATTCGTCATCATGCCTATACGTCATACTCAATAAAGAGCACATAGAAAATAGGACACAACTCCTAATCCCTCAAGCTAAGGTTAGACCGGACACTTACCTCGATCTTCCACAGCCAACTCAAGCCTCAAACACCGCATGTCCTTTTGAATTTGGCTCCAAAACAATCGTATCTAGACATAATCAACTTCATAACATCAATAAACGCTAAACAATCTAATTTAATACTTAATTATAGCTTTCTAATCTTTCTTCCCATAAATCCAAAAATTAACCCCGGGCCCGCTCGGTTGAAATACGAAGTTTGGACCAAAACCCGCTCACCCATTCACCACAAGCCCGAATATATAATTAGTTCCAAAATTCGACTCTAAAACGAGGTCTAAATCACAAATAATCAAAATGCCTTAATTCTACCTAAATACCTAATTTTCTACCCTTAGTCACATGATTTAAGCCTAGAAATCTAATAGGTGTTAATGGAAATTGAAAAAAATGAGTCTAATGTTACATACCTATGAATTGGTGGTGAAATCCTCTTTCAAAAATTGTCCAATTTGGTTTTTAGATAAAGAAGTTATAAAGTTTTGCTTAAGTCTCGTAATGCTACTGTTTCAGGTCTTTTAAAATCACTGTGCAAAAATACTCATTGCGTTCGCGACAGGTCCATCGCTTTCGCGATAGGTTAGGCTTGATAACCCTACACGTTCGCGGAAGACGGCTCACGTTCGTGGAGCTTTGGCTCCTCAAGCCTATGCATTCGCGGACCAGTGGCCGCATTCGCGATGAACAAAGTGATAACTCTCCCCAGCCCAGGTTGTAAGCCTTCACACTAGCCAAGATCATGTTCGCGACGGGATGACCCCCTAATGACTCGCATTCACGACCTGGGTTACGCGTCTTTGTAGAAGGAATTTACTTCAGCAAAATTAACTCATCGAGTTCGCGAGGGTCCTACCGCGAACGCGAAGAAGGAAACATCAGAATACCGAAAGCTGAAAAACCTGCAACTTTTCTTAAGTCTGAAACCTTCCGAAACACACCACGAGCACTCAGGGCTCCTAAACAAACATACGTACTAACTCAATAACATCATATTAACTTATCTGTGCGATCAAATTACCAAAATAACATCACTAACAACGAATTATACCTCAAAGTCAATGAAATATTTAAAACTTCTTAAACCTCAAATTTTGCAATTTAGCTCTGAATCACGTCAAGTGACATCAGTTTTTCACAAAATTTCAAAGGATCGTCTTAAATCATATATAAGACTTGTACCGGGCGCCGGAAACCAAAATACGGGCATGATACCAACATGTTCTAATCATATTTCATTTCAATTCCTTTAAACAATTTCAGAAAATAATTTTCTTTAAAAATTCATTTCTTGGGCTTGGAACCTTGGAATTCGATTCCGGGCATACGCCCAAGTCCTATATTTTCCTACAGATCCTCCGGGACCGTCAAATCATTGGTGAAGCTCCTTTTACCCAAAATATTGACTGAACTCAAATTTATTTATTTTACAATCAAAATTTATCAGTTTTCACAGATTTTTACATGTAGGCTTTTCGGCTACGCACCCGGATTGCACACGCAACTCGAGGTGATGCTAAATGATGTTTTCAAGGCCTCGATAATATAAAATTTAATTTAAAATCAAGTGATGACCTCTCATTCTCCACCTCTAATATAATCATTCATCCTCGAACGGACATAAGAAAGAAGTACATGAGTAGGGAAAAAGATAGGGATAACAGCTCCGCATATTAGACTCCCAAGTTGGTGCCTCAGGAGGCTGACCTCTCCACTGAACACGTATAGAAGGAAAACTCTTAGATCTCAACTGACAAACCTGCCAGTCTACAATAGCTACCGGCTCCTCCTCATAAGACAAGTCCTTGTCCAACTGAACAGTCCTGAAATCTAACATGTGGGATGGATCGCCGTGATACTTCCGAAGCATGGACACATGAAACACTGGATGCACGACTGATAAGCTCGGTGGCAATGCAAGTTTATAAGACACATCTCCCACTCGATCAAGAATCTCAAGAGGACCAATGAATATAGGTCGAAGCTTGCCCTTCTTCCCAAATCCTATCATGCCCTTCATAGACAACACTCGGAGAAATTCCCGTTCACCGACCATGAATGCCAAATCACGAACCTTGCGGTTCGCATAACTCGTTTTCCTGGAATGAGCTGTACAAAGCCTATCCTCAATATTCTTGACCTTGTCCAAGGCCTCCTGAACCAGATTCGTACCCAACAACCAAGCCTTTCCGGCTCAAACCATCCAACCGGAGACCGACACCACCTACCATATAAAGCCTTATAAGGTACCATCTGGATACTCGACTGGTAGTTGTTGTTGTAGGCAAACTCATCTAAAGGCAAAAACTAATCCCATGAGTCTCCAAAGTCAATGACACAAGCTCGGAGCATATCCTCAAAAATATGAATACTCTTCTCGGACTGCCCATCTGTCTAAGGATGAAATGCTATACTCAACTCTAGAAATACGAGGCAAACTACATACCTCGGTCTGAAATGACCGATATATGCACACCATGAAGACGAACAATTTCCCGGATATAGATCTCTGCTAACCTCTCGGATGAATAGGAGATTTCCACATAAATAAAATGCGCTGACTTGGTTAGCCTATCAATAGTGACCCATACTGTGTCGAAGTTCCTTCGAGTCTGCGGGAGTCCAACAACGAAATCCATGGTTACCCGCTCCCACTTCCACTCGGGAAGCTCAATCATCTGAAACAAACCACCAGGCTTCTGGTGCTCATACTTAACCTGCTAACACTTCAAACATCGAGCCACCTGTGCAACTATATCCTTCTTCATTCTACGCCACCAATAATGCTGCCACAAATCCTGATACATCTTCGTGGTGCCCGAATGAATCGACTACTACGCGGCTATGTGCCTCCATTAAAATTAACTCCCAAAGCCCATCCACATTAGGCACACAAACTCGACCCTGCAATCTCAAAACTTCATCATCATCTAAGGTAACCTTCTTGGCACCTCCACGCTGCACCGTGTCTCCAAGGACACATAAATGGGGATCATTGTACTGCCGATCACAGATATACTCGAATAATGAAGAACGAGCGACTGTGCAAGCTAACACACAGCTAGGCTCAGAAACATCCAACCTCATGAACTGATTGGCCAAAGCCTGAACATCCAAAGCAAGCGGTCTCTCACCGACCAGAATATAAGCAAGACTGCCCATACTAGCTGACTTCCTACTCAAAGCATCGGCGACCACATTGGACTTTCCCGGATGATACAAGATGGTGATATCATAATCTTTCAACAACTCCTACCACCTCTTCTGCCTCAAATTCAACTCCTTTTGCTTGAACAAATACTGAAGACTCTTGTGATCCGTGAATACCTCACATGCCACGCCATACAGATAATGCCTCAAAATTTTTAATGCATGAACAATGGATACCAACTCCAAATCATGATCCGGATAGTTCTTCTCATGAATCTTCAACCGCCGTGAAGCATAAGTAATAACTTTGCCATCTTGCATCAACACTACACCAAGTCCAATACGAGCTGCATCACAATAAATTGTATAAGGCCTTGAACCTGTGGGCAAAACTGAGACCGATGCCGCAGTCAGAGCTGTCTTGAGATTCTGAAAGCTCACTCCACACTCGTCCGACCATCTGAAATGGGCACTCTTCTGGGTCAACCTGGTCATCGGGGTTGCGATAGATGAGAACCCCTATATGAACCGACGATAGTAGCCTGCCAATCCCAAGAAACTCCAAATCTCTATAGCTGATGCTGGTCTAAGATAGTTCTTGACTGCCTCAATTTTCTTCGGATCAACCTGAATACCTTCTGGTGATACAACATGACCTAGGAATGCAACTGAATTCAGCCAGTACTCACACTTCAAGAACTTAGCATATAACTGACTATCCCTCAAAGTCTGAAGAACCACTTTGAGATGTTGCTCGTGCTCCTCCCGAATGCGGAATATATCAAAATATCATCAATGAAGACTATCAAGAACAAATCCAAATAAGGCATGAACACTCAGTTCATCAAATCCATAAAAGCTGCTGGAGCATTTGTCAATCCGAATGACATAACTAAGAACTCATGATGCTCGTACCGAGTGTGAAAAGTTGTCTTAGGAACATCAGATGCCCGAATGCACGTATGGTAGCTAGGTCTCAAGTCAGTCTTTGAAAATACCTTGGCACCTTGAAGCTGATCAAACAAACCATCAATCCTCGGCAATGGATACTTATTCTTGATTGTGACCTTGGAAATTGCCAGTAATCAATACACATTCTCATTGAACCATCCTTCTTCTTAACAAACAACATCGGTGCACCCCAAGACGAAATGCTAACTCGTATGAAATTGTTTTAAAGCAAATCTTGCAACTCCTCCTTTAACTCCTTCAACTCAGGCGGGCCATAAGATATAATGGGATAAAAATTGACTGAGTGCTCGGAGCCAAATAAATGCAAAGTTCAATATCTCTATCGGGTGGCACACCTGGCAGGTTGGAAGGGAAAACCTCAGGAAACTCGTGAACTACGGGCACTGAAACAATGAAAGGAACCTCCACATTGGAATTGCGAACATATGCCAAATAGGCCGAACACCCCTTCTCGACCATGCACCGAGCCTTCACATAAGAGATAATACTACAGGTAGAATGACCAGGAGTCTCTCTCTACTCTAAACGAAGCATACTCGGTAAAGCTAAAGTTTCCTTCTTGGGATGACAGTCCAAGATAGCGTGGTTAGGTTATAACCAGTCCACCCCAATATAACATCAAAGTCAACCATGTCTAAAAGAAACAAATCTACACGAGTCTCAAGACCCCAATCACCATAGCACAAGAACGATGGACTCGATCTACTACAATACAATCACCCACCGGTGTAGGAACATAAATAGGAAAACTCAAGGAATCACTAGGCATGACCAGATACAGTGCGAAATAAGATGACACGTACGAGTATGTAGACTCTGGATCAAATAAAACCGAAACATCTCAATCACAAACCAGAACCATACCTGTAATGACTGTATCTGAAGCCTCAGCCTTTGGCCTGGCTTGGAGAGCATAACTTTGGGGATGTGCCCCACCACCCTAAACTACATCTCTAGGACGACCTGCTGCTAGCTGGCCTCCACCTCTAGCAGTCTAAGGTCTACCTCTAGCACCTCTACCTCAACCTCTAGCACCTGTACGCCCACCTCTAACTAGATGGGCGGCCTGTGGAACACCTGGTGCCTGAACCATAGCACGGGAACCGTCATGCTGAGAGCTACTCGGTGCTCGAGGGTGATACCTGGAAATGTGCCTTGTGTTGCCACAAGTAAAACAAGCCTTCGGCTACTGGGAGTGATGGTGCACTATAGGACTGCTGATATGAATACTGCATTTGAGAACCACGACCATCTGAAGCACCATGAGAAACTTGAAGTGTTGACTGAAAGGGCCTAGGAGGATGGCCTCTACCATACGAATCCCTACCTCCAGACGTGTTACCACTGAATCTACCTGAATAACGGGCCTTTTTTCCGACCCATGACCACCTCCCTATGATAGAACCATCTCCACTCTCCTGGCCACATTGGTCGCCTCCTAGAAAGATATCTCACTCCTAGTCTCCCTAGCCATCTGAAGACGAATTGGCTAAATAAGGCCATCAATAAATCTCCTCACCCTCTGTCTCTCTCTCTCTCTCTCTCTCGGTAGGAAGTATGACAAGAGCATGGAAAGCTAAGTCGATGAACCTAGTCCATAATGGGTAACAGTCATGGAACCCTGCTGGAGACGCTCAAACTGCCTCTGATAGGCCTCTCTCTGAGTAGTGTGGAATAACTTCTCAAGAAATAGCCGAGTAAACTGCTCCCAAGCCAAGGGTGGTAATCTGACAGGTCTAGCCAAGCAATAATCTCTCTACCAAGTCTTAGCAGATCAAGACAAGGAAAATGTAGCAAAATCTACCTTATTGGTCTCAACAATCCCCATGTTCTTAAGAACCTAACAACAACTGTCTAAATAATCCTGGGGATCCTCAGTAGATGCAACGTTAAAAGTAGTAGTGAAGAGCTTGGTAAACCTATCCAGCCTTCACAAGCATTGGCAGACATAACTGCTCCATCACCGATCTGAGCTATCACACCCGACTGAACTGCTCCAACTAGCTGAACCGCTGGAGTTTGAATCTGGGGAGCTACCTGCTCCAGAGTACGACTAGCAGGAGTATGGACTCCTCCTCCAACTTGAGAAACGGATGGTGTTACAAGAAGCAAGCTTGCCCGGATGACACTCTCCATGAGGCCCACTAATCGGACCAGAGCATCCTGAAGAATTGGGATAGCAATAAATCCTTCTAGGACCTGAGATGGGCCCACCGGAACTGCTGGGGATGAAACCTAATCATCAAAATCAACCTGGGGCTCCACCATTGGGGTTGCAGCTTGGGGCTAAGATCTGCCCCTACATCGGCCTCTAGCAAGGCCATAGCATCGCTTTATGTCCCTCATGGGAGCTGTTGCTGGGGGCTCGGGCTGCTGAACAATGGATGAGAAAGCGCGTGTTCTCGCCATCTTCGAAAGAACATAGTAGGAATTCAATTAGCATTTGAGTAACAAAATCGCGCGACAAAAAAAGAACAAATGTGATGTTTTTCCTAACTCTGTAGCCAATAGAGGATAAATACAGACGTCTTCGTACCAATCGCTCAAACTCTACTAATATTTTACGTGAATTATGAGACATATGTAACCTATAGCTATGATACCAACTTGTCACAACCCGGATATCCCACCCTCGGTAGTTGTGATGGCGCCTACTCGTAGAAGCTAGGCAAGCCACGAAGTTTTGAAATCTTTAACTCTTTTATTTTAATCCTTTCAACAACTTGCATTAATAGGTGATAAACATTCAAATAAATGCGAAAGTTGAAATTAAGCGGAAGACTTAGACTAATATAATTCCAAAATAAGTATGAAGATGCAAATATGCATCTCTACCCAAAAACCGATGTTACAATATATACGGACTGTCTATGAATCCTACATATAATGTCTGAAGAAAAGAAATACGGTCTATCTCGGATACAAATGTAAATAGAACAATAAGTAGATAGAAGAGACACCGGGCCTACGGACACCTGTAGGACTACCTAGGGATCTCTGTGGACTGAACGTTGGCTCCCCATGAACTACTGTCCCAATGCTGCTTTGGTATCTCCACAGAGCGCATAGTGTAGCATCAGCACAACCGACCCCATGTGCTGATAAGTGCCTGGCCTAACCCCGGTGAGGTAGTGACGAGGCTAGGACCAGACTCCAGATAAACTCGTACAGATATATACATATACAGTGGAAAAAATTAATTGGAACAATCAATTAAAATTGGGAAGGGAAAACATGCTTCGGGGAATAACAGATAGAATAGAATCTCAAGAGAATTTTAAGGAAAAAAAATTTAACTTCTAACAAAGATAAGGAAAACAAAGGTAAATTTCACTTTTGGTTCACATCTTGTTGCAGGCCTGTAACTCTATCCTCTTTCTCATATCATGTGGTAGGTGTACCGCCCACTCCCATTTTATTAAATCTTGTGGTAGGCGTACCACCCGTTCCTATTTCATCAAATCTTGTGGTAGGCACACCACCCTCTCCTATTTCATCATATCTTGTGGTAGTTGTACCACTCGCTCCCATTTAACATCCAACACAAAATCACAAGGAATCCCGGCAAGGAAATAAAATCAACATACAAACTTCCCGACAAAGGAGCAACGATATCAAAACAAATATCCTGGCAAGGGAGAAACAACTATAAAAAATCTTATTCCAACATCTAATTATTTCAGCTACCACCAATACTCAACTTAGTAATTTCCACGAAAGCAAACTTGATCCTTGATCAATATCAAGAATCATCAATTAAAGCATCCGTAATATTATTTAAGAACACCACAAGTTGCAATTTAAAACTCACGGTCATGATCGACACTAACGTATAGATACTCGTCACCATGACTATACGTCGTACTCAACAAGGAGCAAATAGCAAATAGGACACAACTCCTAATCTCTTAAGCTAATGTTAGACCCAACACTTACCTCGAACTTCCACGGCCAACTCAAGCCTCGAACACCGCTTTTCCTTTTGAATTTGGCTCCAAAACAGTCGTATATAGACATAATTGACTTTATAACATCAATAAACGCTAAACAATCCAATTCTAATATTAAATTATTGCTTTCTAATCATTCTCTCCAAAAAATCCAAAAATTGACCCCAAGCCCGCTTGGTCGAAACATGAGGTCCGGACCAAAACCCGATCACCCATTCACCAACGATCCCGAATATATAATTAGTTCAAAACTTTCACCCCAAAACGAGGTCTAAATCACAAATAATCAAAAAGCCTTAACTCTACCCGAATCCCTAATTTTCTATCCTTAATCACATGATTTAACCCTAGAAATATAATTGGTGTTAATGGAAATTGAAGAAAATGAGTCAAAGACTACAACCTATGAATTTGTGGTGAAATCCTCTTTTAAAAATTGTCCAAGTTGGTGTTTAGATGAAGAAGTTATGAAATTTTGCTTAAGTCCCGTAATGCTACTGTTTTAGGTCTTTTAAAATAATTGGGAGAAAATACTCATCGCATTCATGATGTTTAGGCTTGATAATCCTTCGCGTTTGCAGAAGATGGATCACATTCGCGGAGCTTTGGCTCCTCAAGCCTACGCGTTCGCGGACCAGTGGCCACGTTCGCAATGCACAAAGTGATGACCCTCCTCAGCAGAGGCTGTAAGCCTTCGTGTTCGCGTGGCCAGGACCGCATTTGCAAAGGGATGACCCCCTAATGCCTCGCGTTCGTGACTTGGGTTATGCATCCGCGTAAAAGGAATTTCCTTCAGCAAAATTAACACATCGTGTTTGCGAGGGTCTTCCCGCGAAGGCGAGGAAGGAAACATTAGAATACCAACATCTGAAAATCCTGCAACTTTTCCTAAGTTCTAAACCTTCTGAAACACACCCGAGCCCTCAAGGCTCCAAACCGAACATACGTACTAACCCACTAGCATATCCGTGCTATCAAATCGTTAAAATAACATCATTAACAATGAATTAAGCCTCAAAATCAATGAAATATTTCAAAACTTCTTAAACCTCAAATTTTGCGATTTAGGTCCGAATCACGTCAAATGACATTAATTTTTTATCAGATTTCACAGGATCACTTAAATCATACATAAGACGTGTATCGGACACCAGAACCAAAATATGGGTATGATACAAACATGTTCTAATCATATTTCATTTCAATTTTCTTTAAACGATTTTAGAAAATAATTTTCTTTAAAAATTCATTTATCTGGCTTGGGACATTGGAATTCGATTCCGGGCATACGCCCAAGTCCCATATTTTCTTACGGACCCTCTAGGACCATAAATTAAGGGTCCGGGTCTGTTTACTCAAAATATTAAACAAAGTCAAATTTATTCATTTTACAATCAAAATTTATCATTTTTTTTTACAGATTTTCACATTTAGGTTTTGGCTACGCGCTCGGACTATGCACGTAAATCGAGGTAATACTAAATAAAGTATTTAAGGCTTCAAAGTATAAAATTTTACTTAAAAGCAAGTAATGACCTTTTGGGTCATCACACATTTACCAACCAAATACCAATGAAACATTTTTCATGTCTATGAAAAATCGCACCAAACATCAAAAATCATATATAAATAAAGATGTGAAAAATGAAAGTCATATGTTGACGAAGTAATGCAGAGAGAGATTCAATTTTTGCAGTATATAGTCAGTTAGTGCACTGCATCAAGTTAGAAAATTTTGGAAAGCAAACTAGATGATTATCACTTCAGTAGTTAAGCTTAGTAGCCGTTTGGATATAAAAATTGTAATCTTTGGGATAAAAATAATATTTAGAATTTCAAATTTTGTTTGAACATGCATTTTACTGAAAAAATATTGTACTTTTGTAAGTGAGGAAAAAATTATTTGGAAATATCTCTCATTTGAAGAGAATTCCAAAAACTTACAACATTTCATGGACAAACACATTTTCGAAAAAGAATCAATTTTTTTATGGACAGGCGGGTCATTAGATCCAAAATGGTTATCAATGTCACTCGGTAGATAACTATTGTTATAGAGACTAGACTGAGATGTACTTGTAGCTAATTGAGGGACTAATGTGTAAATAGGAAAATGTGATTAGTTGGAGTCAGTTATGTGGTGTATAAAGGGGACCACACTCATGTGTAATAGACATATTTAATAACAATATCAACTCTTCTTCTCCATCTCATTTCTGCATCTTCCATTTCTTCTCCAATTCTTCTTCGACACTGCTTGCTTGTATGTATGTCGTTTCTAATGAATTGTGCAAAATTTATCATGGTATCAGAGTGACAATCATAAATTCATCGGAATTAGGAAGAAATTTATAAAAACTCGACGGAACTCCGACCTGATCAAACTATGGTAGGAATTGAGGTCGCCTTACTAGATCTCAATCATCCGTTATTTTTGCAACCCTTAGATGCTCTAGTGCTTGTCCTAATACCGCTCAAGCTCACAGGGCCCAAACATTACGCGTTGTGGAGCAGGAAGATGAAATTAGAACTCCGAGGGAAAGACTAAACTAGGGTTTGTGGATGAAACTTGTGTGAAGAGCACGTATAGAGGCGAAATGGTAGAATAGTGGAAATAATGCAACGCAATTATTTTGTCACGCATTGGAAGCACTGTATCGGGTGAGTTGATGCCAAGCATTATTTATGCTTCGAATGGAATAAAAGTATGGAGTGATTTCCAGAAGAAATTTGATAGACCAGATCTAACTAGAATCTATCATCTTTGGACAACCATATCTACATTGAAACGAGGTACTGACTCTGTAACTACTTATTTCTCTAAAATAAAGGATTTACGGGACGAACTTGATGTATTAGTACCTTGTCCTCATGTGATCGTGAGGAGGCTAGAAATTCAGTTGAACATTTAAAGTCACAACATCTGCTGCAACTTTTTATGCGTTTAAATGAAAGTTATAGCAACATAAGGAGTAATGTACTAGAAAAAAGACATGTACTGACTGTTAATGAAGTGCATGCAATAATTACTCAGGAAGAGAGTCAAAGGTCTGCTGGTGTGGTTGATACACATAGGAAACCACTCACCATGCTAGTAGGAATGGTTCAAGACTTTAAAGGTAAAAGGCTAGGGATCATTTTTGAGCATTGTGGATACAAAGGTCACCTTAAGAAAAACTATTTTAAGATAATTGGCTATCCAACTTATTTCAAAAGCAAGAGAAAAAATCAGAACAGAGGAGGAAAGGTTTTTATCAACAGTGTGAATGTAAACATGAGGAAGGCAAGGCATCCGTTTTGCAAGTGCAGAAGAATGGACAATTATTCACAGAAGAATAGTACAAATAGTTAGTCAAGCTATTGTCAAAACCAACACCATCAGAGTGTCCCACAAACATGGTAGATATAATTTTCTTGCTACGTGATTGGTGATAGACATAATAACTACTCATCATGTCACATATTGTAAAGATATTCTGAGTTAGCCTGAGAAAATCTAATGATAAAGAAAGGAACAAAATGCAATTACCCACAGGAAATAATCCACAAATAAGACACTCTGGAGAAGCATCTATACTAGAGAATAGGACATATAAAATTATCTTATATGAATCAGATTTTAAATTCAATCTGTTGTCAGTATCAAAACTGACTAGAGATCTCAATTACTCAGTCACATTCTTTACTGATTTTTGCATGTTTCAGGATCCTAACAGTCGCAGAGTGATGAGGATTGGTAGAGAACACAACGGATTGTATCTACTAAAGGAGAACACAACAGTAGCTGCAATAGGTTTCTTTATGAACAAAGGAGTAGAAAGTGAAAGAAAATTGTCATATTTTTCCATTACCTAGATAGTATAGGTTAAATTTCCTTCAAGTAACACACACTCTACTAATTATTTCCAGCTAGTTATAATAAAAAACTTTCTTACTCCGATAAAAAATCAATTTGGTATGATTGTGAAAATATTAAGGTCATATAATGGTTTTGAATTCTCTAATTCTTAGTGAAATGATTTATTGACATCTCTAGAAATTATACATCAAAATAGTTGTCTATATACAACTCAATAAAATTGAACAATATAAAGGAAAGATAGACATATCCTAGAAGTTTCAATGGCGCTGATGTTCCAAAGTTCAGCGCCAGTAAAATTCAGAGGCCATGATATAAGAACAACAACATATTTGATTAATAAGCCACCTACAAAAGTGTTGCATGGAAAGTGTCCATATAAAGTGTTACATAACAAACCAACAAAGATAGAGCACTTAAGAGTGTTTGGTTATTTGTGTTCTGCATGTAACCTGCCAGGAGGTGATAAGTTGACTGCAAGAGTAAGAAATTCAGTCGTTATAGGATATTCAGAAACACAAAAAGGGTACAGGCTGTATGATTTAAATAGTACAAAAGTGTTCATGAGTAGAGATGTCTCATTCAGGGAACAAGTGTTTCCTTTCAAGGAAGGAACTCAGATCACTGAATACATATTTCCATATGCTGAACCTTTTGTGACAAATGACTTTCTACCAGAATAATGGGTGTAGGGTTCTTCTAGTGAGAAACGGGCAACCACTGAAGAATAAAACTTCTCCACCATTCAAATTGAACATACACATGATCATGTCTCACCTGCACAAGTCATGGAATCAATAGCTGCAACAGACACTCAGATAATAGAACCAATTGAGACCAAATTGGATTCAGTTGATACTTCTGTTATAACCCAGTGTATAGAACAAGTTGGAGTGCAACCAGTCACAGATCCAGACACAAGCCAATCACATATGGAGCAAGTACATATAGATGAAGCTGGTGTCAGGAAATCTTGCAGGATTACAAGATCTTCCATATGGATGAAGGACTATGTTACACCCTCAAATACTAAGAATCATCCTCATTATATCTCAAACACCGTGTCATACTCTCATTTCTCAGCCAATTAGAAGGCGTACTTGGGTGTGTTCTCTACAACAGTTGAACCAAAGAACTTCAAGGAAGTTTGTCAGGATAAAAACTAGGTAGAAGAAATTTCACAAGAGATTAGATCTCTTGAGGACAATGCAACATGGGAAATTATTAACCTACCTGCAGGAAAAGGGCCATAGGATCTAAATGGGTGTTCAAGATAAAGTATAAGGAAAATAAGGAAATAGAAAGATACAATGCTCGATTAGTAAAACACAACCAAACGCTTCATCTAACACCACAAGGTAGAGTAACAGGGGTCTACCTGGCTCGGGCGGAACCAAGACCGGCTGTGTTGACAAGTACTCCTTGATTCGGTCGAAGGCCTTTTGGCAGTCATCAGTCCATTTGTTAGCGGCGTCCTTCTTCAGCATCTTAAAGATTGGCTCATAGATGACGGTAGACTGTGCTATGAACCGGCTGATGTAGTTAGGTATCCGCAAGAAACTCATTATTTCTTTCTTGTTATTTGGTGGTTGCAATTCTTGAATATATTTTACCTTGTATGGATCCAATTCTATCCGTCGGCGACTCACAATGAACCCAAGAACTTTCCCAGATGGAACCCTGAATGCATATTTTGTGGTATTCAAATTCAAGTTGTATCTTCTATGTTTATTGAAGAATTTTCTTAAATCGTCCATGTGATCAGCAGCTTTCTTGGACTTAATGATGACATCTTCTACATACACCTCAATCTCCTTATGTATCATTTCATGAAAAAGGGTAGTCATGGCCCTCATGTAGGTGGCCCCTACATTCTTTAACCCGAATGGCATCATCTTGTGCAGTACATCTCCCATGGCATAATGAAAGTTATTTTCTCAGCATCCTCTTCATCCATCCATATCAAATGGTACCCAGCGAAACAATCAACGAACGACTGCAGCTCGTGCTTGGCGCATTTATAAATCAATATGTGTATTTTCGGCAAGGGGAAGTCATCATTTGAATTGGCCCGGTTAAGGTCCCGATAATTGACACAGACTCTTAACTTTACCGTCCTTCTTTGGTACTAGCACAATATTGGCTAACCACATCAGATACTTTACCACCCTGAAAACTTTAGCTTTGACCTGCTTAGTAACTTCTTCCTTGATTTTCAGACTCATATCTGGCTTGAACTTTCTAAGCTTCTGCTTCATTGGCGGACAGGCCGAATTGGTCAGTAATTTGTGAGCCACAATGGATGTACTCAGACTAGTCATGTCGTCGTATCATCGGGCAAATATGTCTTCATACTCTCATAGGAACTCTGTATATTCTTTCTTTTCTGGTGGCGACAAATGGACGATGATTCGTGTTTCTTTGATGTTTTTCGCATCTCCCAGGTTGACAATTTCAGTCTCGTCCAAGTTGGACTAGGCCTATTTTCAAAATTCTCAACTTCCTTACCGATCTCTTCGGGTATATCATCTTCCTCTGAATCTATTTTTGTTTGATGCATTGTTTCGTTGCACGTCACAATCATTAGTTCATCAAGTAAAGTAATGGTAATGTTGTTTGAGTAAAGTAATGAAAATAATAAGTGTAAGATTTATAAGAAACTGAAATACTTTTGATGAATTCCGTGAATGTTTTGGACATCGGAGCTCGTTTTGCGAAAAAAAAAGTGAAAGGGAAATAAACTAGTTAAAAAAATAATGCGTGGTGCTTTGTTTAGCCTTGCTAACCCGAGGCATGCTGGGATCTGGTGGTTCTGATGGATCATTTATTGAGGCGTTCCTCTTGGCCCACGGCTTGGATGGAAGGGCCTTCCTCCCCATCCTCCTCAAAAATGACGCAACAGTTCATGTTATCCTCTTCCAAAAACAAATTCTTCATTGCTGCCAGTGCTTCCTCTTCCTTTGACCCATAAATGACTTCGGCTGGTTGGAAAGTCTGCTCCAAACGGGGTATTGGCTGCTCCAATGGATAATAAGAGCCGTGCCAGGATGGCGACCAGTCCCTGAATTCTTCCTAGGTATACTCATACCCCAAACCAATGGTGGTACCATGTTTGTTTAGTTTGATAGGCTTAGCGATTCCTTGGAGATTCTTGCCAAGTACTTTGCCAGGTTCATACCCGCACTAGTTAAGTATGCTTTATATTTTATTGTCCCACTATTTATCCTTGTCTACGGCGTTGACTCGCTCAATTTGATGGCAGTTTTCTCCGCCTATCTTCCTTCTTCATCCAATCACTTGGATGGACTGGCAGCTATACATAGGGTTGCTACCATCATCATGAATGATCACCTCCTGGTGATTCCACTCATATTTCACTACCTGATGTCGTGTTGACTCCACGACCCCGGCGGCATGAATTCACGATCGTCCCAATAGTAGATTGTAAGATGTCGTGTTGTAAGATGTCGACACGTCTATTACTTGAAAATCAACATCGAACCAGGTGGGCCCCATTTGCAAACGTAGGATAATTTCCCCAATAGTGGACCTTTGAGATCCGTCGAAAGCCTTGACGTTTATGGACGCGTCCTTGATTTCATGCAGCCCTTTTCCCAATTTTCTGAGTGTTACCTGAGGACAAATGTTCAGACTAGACCCTGCATCGAATAGGATCCGGGTAATAAAATAATCTCCGCACTACACAGTGATATGCAATGCCTTGTTATGGCTCAGTCCTTCCGATGGTAGCTCATCCTCGTGGAAGGTGATTCTGTGACTTTCCAATACTTGACCCACCATGTTTGCCATTTTTCCTCCAGTGATGTTGCTGGGCACATATGCTTCACTCAGCACATTTAAAAAGGCATTCTTGTGTGCATAAGAACTTTGTAGAAAAGCCAGGATAAATATCTATGTTGGTGTTTTGCCCAGCTGGTCAATGACCGAGTACTCTTTGGCTTGTATCTTTCTCCAAAGATCACCAGGTCCAGTATTAATGATGGCTTGTCGACCAGAGGTCTGCTTACTTGACTCAGCCAAGTGTTCTGGGGTATACCCCTGCTGGTTCTTGTCATATCCTATGCTGCAACCGTTTCCCTGAACTTGGCTTTTCCCTTCCTTCTTGCCTCGACTGTGTAGACCCATGGTATGGCTTTTGTATGGAATGGTGTTGTGGTTGTGATTGCCACCAGAATCGGCACCCTTGTTTTGTAAGGTAATACAGTGACTTCAAAGGGCTTATGCACCTTCGGGGATCCAAACTCGACCTCGATCAGCGTTGGTATCTTTGCAAAGGCTAGTACTTCAAACTCAAGTGGTATGGAAATGTTTGCCTCATCATCTTTAGAAGGATGAATTTGGACTACAATCGGATTCAGAGTGACTGTTGGTTTCTTTGGATCGTCTTCTTCTGATATCAACCCGATTGATCCTTTGGGGTCCCAATCATCTTCTATCTCAATCATGTGTATACCTCCACCATACTGGTCTGGTAGAGGGTTGTTACGGACATTCGGGGAAAGCTCATTTGCCACGATGATCTTGTTGTCTATCAAAGCTTAGATTTTGTCCTTCAAGGTGTGGCATTCATCAATGGTATGCTCCTTTATGCCGGAATGGTATGCACAGTTTTTATTTGGGTTTATCTACTGGGAGGGGTTTTCGGGGTTTACGGCAGGGATAAGAGTGGCATAACCAGCAGCTTTGAGCTTTTCATACAGCTGGTCGATAGGTTCGGCAATGGCGGTGTATTGTTAGGGAGGTCTGCGGTCGAAGTTTGGTCGAGGTCTAAGGAAATTTTGGCGAGGGAGAGGTGACTGATAGTGGGACGGTTGAGTGTTGTAGGCTTGGTAGACGTGTGTGGGTTGGGAGTATTTTGGTGAAGCAGGCTGATATGCGGGTGGCGGAGATGACTAGTAAGTGGATGGCTGAGTTTGGTAAGAAGGCAAAGGTGCTTGGTAATTTGGAGTGGATTGATATGTGAGTGGAGATATCGGGTATGCTTAGTATTTGACTGGTGATTTGGTTCTCTGTGCAACCAATATGGCACCTACGTCCCTCTTTTTTGATGTAGAATCGGACTGCAGAGTCTTGTTGGTGGCTTGCAGAGCTTCAAAGTTAGTGACCATACTGCTTTTGATACCTTCTTCAATCTTTTCCCCTAGTTTGATGATGTCAAAAAATTCGTGGCCTTCAATCAGCATCATCCTTTCGTAGTACTGTGGGTCTTGAGCTCGGACGAAAAACCTGTTCATTTGTTCTTCCTCTAAAGCCGGCTTGACCTCAGCAGCTTCTGATCTCCAACGAGTAGCATACTTGCGGAACATCTCCATAGGTTTTATCTTTATGTTTTGGATGTAAAACACATCTGTCACATTTTACGTGTTAAATCTAAACATGTCCATGAAATCGGACGCCATACTTACCCAATTTGACCATTTTTTTTGGGTCTTGGCTAATGTACCAAGATAGAACATTCCCTTTCATACTCTTTATAAAGAGCTTCATGCAAATCTTTTCATTTTTTCCTACTCCGACCAGATTGTCGCAGTATGTTCTCAGGTGAACCTTGGGATCTCCTGTACCATCAAGCATTTCGAACTTCAGAGGTTTGTACCCCTCGGGAAGTTCGACTTCGGGCTGTATGCATAAATCTTCATAGTTTAGTCCCTCAATTTCTTTATTGCCTTCAACGCCCTAGATCCTAGTGGTCAGCTTCTTACATTCTTCAGCCAAATTCCTGATAAGAGAGTCTTTGACATCGGACTCAGTTATGTTTCAGATAGGCGCAGTTTCCATATATATGGAGGTGTTGTTGTGGAAATGGTCATTTATGGGGTTCAATGGTTCCGAGATGAGCAACGGAGTGCTGTTGGGAGTCTGGCAAGTACTGCAGTGGTGGTGAGGAGTGAGATGGTTTGGGACATTTTATGGAGGTGTGGGATTTCGATTGACTTCTGGAGCAGTAAGGGAAAATGGCAGACTTGCCAAATTCCGGACTTGGTTAAGCTCCTCTTGGAACTTTAGTAACTTTTGTTCTATCTGAGAGGCATTCTCATTGGAAACCTGAATACCCTGAGTAACCTCTACCCTTCAACTGAATTTTCCTTTTTGATGTTGCTTGAATCTTCCAACTTTCCCTTGTTCCTGCTTCTAATAGGACAAGGATGAGGAATAGGTGTAGGGCCCTTGGATCTTGTGGAATACGATGATGATTCCAGAGTTCACGAAGTAACCTTCGGGGAGGGGAATAAACAAAAAGGTAAAACAAAAAGGAAGCAAGTTAGTAAGGATTATAAAAAAAGATGTTGCAATATTTAAACACGTAGTGCAAGGAGTATAAAACGTGTCCTAATCTTGGGGAACCTCGTAGTGCCCAAGGTAGGCCTAGCGACAAATAAATTTGGAGAACTTAGAATTCTAAATGCCTCATTTTATTGATAAGAAAACAAGACGAATCCTAAAACGACACTAAATAACGTGAAATAGAATGTCACTAATGGTTGTAGGCCTTATTACATTTTCAAAGAAAAAGAAGACTCCTATCTATTTGGTCCCAAAAGGAGCTTCCCCAGATTCGGTAATGTTGGCTCCTTTGTACAGCTCTCTCAACTTGCATAATCCTAGCAGCAAGTAGGCCCTGGTTAGATGTCCGCCTTCATTTCCTTCAGCACCTCGGCAATCATCGACCCTTTTTTGACACTTCTTTTCCAGCTCCACTATGCTCCGTGCCAAACATATCAGTCGTTTGTTGGCGCTGACAACCATATCCTTCCATCTCCAATTAACTTTTGATTGGCTTCTTGTATTTCACGGTGCTCATTTTCGCGTTCCCGCATCCTCTGATGCAGTTGGTTGTACTTTACCTGCGCTTTAGCCTTTTCATCAGATCCGGTAACCTCGAACAAACCCCGATTGTCTTGACCCATTATGATCGTCCTCCAACCAACTTGGATAGAATGGAGTATAACCATGATGGTACATGTCTAGTTCTATGGAATCCTTTTCCGGGATGACTTTGCATCGCCACATATGTTGAGTTTGGAACTTGTATGGACTATCACCATCTTGAAAGTCGGCCCTGAAGTGACTCATTTTGTCGATCCTTGGTATAACCTGCTTTCTTCCGGCCTGCCTCATGACTCGAAAAGGGACATAAGGATAAGTTCCTCTCTGACCAATGAGTATAAGAAATGGTGCATCCCGAGATGAGACAATGAAATCTTCAGTAGGGAACGATTCCAACATCCATTGCACTTGGTCCTCTTTTAGATTTTCGAACAACTCTACCCACCCTTTAGCATCTTCCGGTTGAGCAAAAATATTAGGCATATAGTTCATTCGCCTTGGCTGATGGAAGGTGATATGATCAACCCAGTCCCTGCGCATGATCTCTTGTTGATATTCACCCTATTGGAGATGCTCCATGAGCCAGAGTTGGAGCAGTAAGTTACAACCCTCAAAGTGGTTGGCCCCTCGTTAACAGTTCTCTAGGGCTCGATATATTTCCACAATAATCATGGGTACTATACTAAAGGGCTTCCCACTAGTTCCTTCCATTAAGGTTTTGGTGACCATGGCTAGTCTGCTATGGATCCTAGCCTTCTTCATAGGAAATATTATCATTCCCAAAAAGAAGAACATAAAGACGAAGATTTTTCTGGGGATATGCCCCAATGATGTGAGGACGAATTAATCTGGATTAAGTGCGGTAGGACTTGCTATAACCGTATCTCTCATACAAATAATCGAAAGTAATGTAGGAATTTTTCAAGCAGGTCAAGCCTGGGTTTTTCTTTAATCCCATCATTTTGACAAAACTCCTACCCTTACGATTTTATGGCATATGCAAACCTAGAGTCTCCCTGGGGATACCAGCTAGTCCTCATATTTTCTCGAGCTAAGGCGTTATTTCAAGGTCCCTGAAATAGAACACAAACCTATGCCATCCCAGAATAGAGTTGTAGTCTCTATGATTTTGTTGTCGGGTTAGATTTCAATAAGAGAAGGAAAATTTCCCAAATATTTGCGGATGCGCGTCTGATCATTGGAGTGAAGGTCCTCCCACCATCTTACAAACCTTGGGTGGATGTTGGTTACCATGCCGAATCTGGGGTCTTCGTGCCTCATTTTCTGCAAAACAAAGTGTTAGGCCCTTATCCTTGCTAGACTCGACTATTTAAATATCAATAATTGGCATAAGCAGCATTTAGTTCTCCAAATAAATGCACAGCCGTTGTAGTGTCTATTTGGGTTCCAGGGAAACCCAGTGGATTTTGGACAAGGCTATCTTAAATAATCATTATGCGGAAACAAAACTGACTCGGCTAGGTTTGACCATGATGCATGCGCAATTGAATGGAGTAAGGTTTCTATGGGGTGCTAGACCGGTACCCTTGAGTGGACAACTCAAGAGGGAAAGGCACGGAACTTTCGAGTACACCGTTGATCAACTGGTTTTACCGCAATACGCCTTTGCCAAATTTAGAGGGTGATATTATCGGAAGGGCGCAACCACTCGTTATAAGTATTGCTATGGTATCTTGTTTGGCACGAGTAGAATATGATGTTGAATATGCAATTACAAGAATGAAACAAATTGTCACGTTCATAAAGTAATGATTACAATAATTGCTCATAATTACAACAGTATAGAGGAAAAGCGGTAAAAGAAGGCATTAAAGAAAAGAAACAAAGAGCCAAGTTAGTCTTGCAATAGAAGGGAGATAATACATTAAATAATGGCAAATAAGAAGCAGTAAAGTCACAAGTAACATGAAATGATAAAAGCCTAAAGGAAATTTCCCCAACAGAGTCGCCATGTCGTCGATGCACCCTTTTTCTAAGGCAAAACTGGGTTTATGATATTTGGAGGAAAACTCGTTCGCTTTTGGTAATTGGGTTTGATTTGAAGAGTCGCCACCTAATGATTAAGTGCTTTAGGACACTAAGAAGGACTTTGAGTTGAAGAACCAGAGTTTGGGTAAGGGCTAGAAATTATCTCGGGGGAAGGTGTTAGGCACCCATCAAGATCCACTAGTGGGGTTCCCAGCCATGTTATAGTTGTGACTTCACGTAACAAGTAAGCAAATAAAGGCTCAAGTAGAAGGAGTTTTCACATAATATTGCAAGTAAATTGAAATGTGACGAAAAGTAAAGAGGCCAGAAATTTTAAGAAAAAGATTTAAATAATTCTGAAAAAATAAACAAGTAGAGGGGAAGGAGGTCCTAGGTTTATGATGAATATGGATCACATCAATGCAATACCCAGTAATCACTCCTCAGAAGAGAGGGGCTACATGAGGTATTAGCGCCTGTCATCATATCTATATCTACCCTTCCCACCCTGTTAAGGTATTAAAGCGTGGAATAGTATGGTTACTTATTACATGCTATTACCCGTCCCAATCCTATCAGTCCCGGAGGTGTTAGGACTTCTAATCCTAAAGGGGAAGGAGTTGGGGCTTTCTAAAGTTTAAAAGGATAAATGTCTAAGGTGACAAACAAGAACACACAAGCAGTTAGGGGGGAAACAAATAACAGTTAAGGCTCAAACATGCCTCCTCACTTAAAGGAGCAAATAATATAGCATGACTCCAAATACTAGTTATGGTTTGAATTAACTTTAAAGCGTTAGGACATGCTGATTTATCAAATATTTCTCAGATGAGAAGTCTGAATTAGGCCTGGTTTGGTTGTAATTTATTAAAAACTGACGCAGTTGATTAATAATCTAATGGCTTGCCTAGGTGAGACCTATAGGCATGATATCTAACAGTGTAGAAGATGTACTGGTTTTAATGAAAGGATTACTAGTTTTATAAACAAAGATTCTACAGATTTTAAACGACCTAATTTACTTATTTAAGACTCATAGAGGAAATAAACGAAGCTTATTCAACTGATTACTCCAATAGGCATGATTTCTAAGCGTTGTTGATTTTAAACGATTACATAAGTGCAAGAGTCCTATAGGAATGGTATTCAGAATGAAGTGGATTATTATTAAACATATGACTGTTTGCCCAATGACAAGTATATGCAGATCATTATTAAACCTATGATGGTATTCCTAATGACAAGTATATGCAGATTATTATTAAACCTATGATTGTTTGCCTAAGGACATGTATATGCAGAAGTGCAGAAAAAAAAAAGAAACCTATAATCATGGTTTCTATGTGCAGAAATGCAGAAATGCAGAAACAGGACTTTTATATGCAGAAATGCAGAACTTATATTCAGAAATGCAGAAGTTCAAGAATTCTTATGAACAAATTACCTACGTGAGTGCAGAAACTTATAAGTAACCTATAGGCATGCTTTCTATATGAATGCACGAATCAAAATTCTATAGCCAAAAGATCTACCCTTTGCATACAGTCATCCCCATCCCTTTTCACTATCTATACCAATAGTTATTAAAAACTATTACAGACCAAAATGAACTCGAAAAAGTAAAAATTACATCAGAAATTCAAGCCACGCCGAAATATCCTAATTCAGACTTAAGGTCTAACAATATGGATAAACCAACTTCCAGGATCAGATTTCCAAAAGCCTTTCTCTTATTTGGGATGTGTCAAAGTTCCCAAGAGTCTTAAAGGGCTTCGGGCAGTACTTACACTCCAAATACATTGCAGCATTAGATCATAGTGCAGTGTGGAAGGGTCAGACCTCAAATGTCCAAGTTTAGAGGGAACTCAAGGTCGGAAAGCAAGGCTCATAAGAGAGGAGGAGAACTAAAGGTCTAAGAGTAAGTGCAATTACATAGAGAGGGAATTAGGGAAAGCCATGGCAGGTTGGTGATCATTTCCCAACAATTGGGAGTGTGCTGGCACACCCCTAACTAGCATGTTAGCCCAATCTTAGGAGATAGGATCCATTGTGGATCAGATTATGACCTGGGCAGTAATATGGATACTGCCAGGGCAAGAACCTTAACTCAAAAACATAGAAGGGAATAGGGGGTAGGGATTCACGATAGAAACAGATGCAAGGAAAGGACATACATAGTCTAATTACTGAACAACAATAGTGAAGTAAACAAGAATGCTGAAGCTATGAAGTAAACACATAGGGGCGAGGCAGAAAATTAAATCACAACATACCAATTTTAGGGAAATAAGAGTAAAAACAGGAATCTTTAAGAAGCCAAGTTGCAAGCAAAACAACTCCAAAAGATATCAAGAAAAAGCAAAATGTTGAAAGAGTAGTGTGTGAGAGTATTGAATTGGGAGTTAGGGATAATTGTCCTTGAGGTCTTAAGAGTGCATAAGGCAGTCCTTTTTATAGTGCACAAAACAATTAAGAAAGGAAATGAAATATCATTGAAATGAATCTCCCTTTAGTTAAAGGATTCTAATTTCAGAGAGGTTAGGGTTTCGAGAGGGATAGAAAGAATTTGGAGAGAAAAGGGATTTCAAAGGCGGCGGAGGAATGAAAATGAGAAATTGCGGTAGTGGTTTGGGGTTTAATTATAGAAGGGTAATTAATGGTCGTTGATCTGAATGATTAACAGCTTAGATTTAAATGAGTAGGTGGGGATCAGGTTGGATCGTTTGAATTGGGTTGTGGGTTGGGTTAAATCAAGTTTGGGCTGGCCCGTTTGGAAATTGAAATTGGATTTACTTGGGGGGGGGGGGGGGCTAATTTAGGCTAAAATTGAAATAAAATAGGGCTGGTATTTAAATAGCCACTATTTTCCTTTTTATTTTTTACAAATAATAAAAATAATTTTAAAAGAAAATTTAAAGTACTGAGCCAGTTAATATTATATAAATATTATTATTATAAAATGCTATTAATCTTAAAATGGGCTAAAATTGTAATTATATGCAATTTAGCTTTTAAAATACCAAATAAATTTGCAAAAAATATACAAAAAATACCTTAACTATATTTTGGTCTAAATATGAGAATACAATAAGTCATTCACCAAAGTGATAATCTTTGGGAATATTTATTGGATTTTATACTGTTAAAAATAGACAACAAATTGATTTTAAAAATCGTTCAAAAAAATTATGTAGAACACCAAAATACTTGGACGTGCTTATATATGTATGTACATGCTATTTTAAAAGTATTTTATACATGAAAATTATATAGGAAAAAATTGGGTATCAAAAAGTTATACATTAATACTTTAGCATAATATTTTTTATTTTATTAATGAACCTAAGTTTGTTCGGCTAACCATATTAAATGTGTCATATAGAGTGCTTAATACCTTCTCTATGAGATTAATTGGAACTCTTACTCCTAGTCTTAAGGTTAGGCAGAGCATAAAAACAGAGTTAACATTAAGCATTATTTAGCTAAAACTGGTGTCCTAATTCACCGTTAAAATAATTAGGTGACGACTCTCTTTAATTAATTAAACCTCAGAATTACCAATATATTATAATCTAGTTTGACCTATTTTAAAATGGGGTACAACAAGTACTCCTAGCACCCTTTCTCTCCTTTTTTTTTCTTTTTCATTTTTACCACAAACTTCTCCAGATTCTATAGTCTCAACACGTGCTATAGGTCCTACAAATCTATTTTCCAAACCTGCAACAACTTTAGAAATTGTCTTAGCAGAAACTTTAGAATCAGAAGATACTTGTTCAATTTCGGAAGTACCACTTTCTTCCCCCTGAATAGCAGACTTAAAAGAATCTACGTAGTTTAATACGGTCAGGAGCCTTGAACGTAACTAGTTCACTTATAACTGATAAGTTCATAGGAACTTTGGCATTTTTAGGACTCTGCTCATGATACAAATATAATTATTTCAAATTATGCAGAGTGTAGAAAAAATACTGTGTTATCTTGATGAACTAGGTTCTTCACTGATAATTCTCTTCTGTAAGTCTAAGTTTGCCAAAATAGAAAAAATATCATTAGAGATTACTGAGTCATTTTAACACATGGCAGAAGAGTATACTATGGAAAGTATGAGACTGAGAAAGATTTAATCTAATTATACACAATTTACAGACTTTCTAACCAATTTTTTTCATTTTCTTTTTTTTAACCTTGAACTGTTCCTTTTAGGCGATCTTAATCATCCCTAATTCCAAAATGTTCCTCTCAAAGTGTATCTACTTAAGGATTTTGTGAAGATGTTAGCAATTTGCTTGTCAAAAGCACAACACTCCACAGTGATCAAGCCTTTCTCATAGTTGTCCCTCAAATATGGTATCTAACATCTATGTGCTTAGTTCTCTTATGATGAACCAGATTCATGGTCATACTAATAGCCCTAGTTTATCACAAAAAATAGGGATGCAACCAACTTCAATACCCAAATCCATCAACTATTGCTTGATCCATAACAATTGAGCACAATCATGAGGCGGCAGCAACATACTCAATTTCAACAGAAGATAAGGCCACTGAATTTTGCTTTTTAGTAGCCCGTGACACAAGACATGAACCAAAGAAGTGTGCCATACCTGAGGTGCTCTTCCTACCCACTAGTAAACCAGCATAATCAGCGTTAACATATCCTACTAAGTTAAAATTACTACCATTCGGATACCAAAGGTAAAGGTCAATGGTGACTTTCAAGTATCTTAATATACTCTTTACATTAATCAAGTGGGACTCCTTTGGATTTGCCTGAAATCGAGCACAAAGACCTACACTGCACACAATGCCAGGTCTGCTATTAGTGATATATAAAAGAGAACCAATCACTCCTCTATATAACTTCTGATCAACAGATGAACCAGGTTCATCTATATCCAATTTCGTGAATGTTGCAATAGGAGTGTCAATTTCTTTAGATATTCCTTCCTGGTTTTGTTACTAAGGAATAGGTTCATGGATAGGTTCCCTCGAGGTTTGAGGATCAGTTCTTCTCTAGTCAGTTCCGCATGTCATGTTTCCCTTGGTAGAAGGACCTATTCCATCACATGTTCCTTCTTGTGATGCATATTCAGTATGGACTGTGGTTTTACCATTTAAATTTCTTATCAGTCGAATCTCTTCATTATCTTGTTCCTGCATCTCAGAAAGAATGTTGTTTTTATATAAAATAACATATACACTTTTTTGTACACACATAGTTCTTTTATTGTATATCTTATAAGCTTTACTATGTGAAAAGTATCTCAACAATACTCCCCCGTCACTTTTGGGATCACACTTACCTAGTGAATCTTTGCCATTGTCGCGCACAAAGAACTTTCATCTAAATGCCCTAATATGGGATATATTTTGTTTTCTCCCTTCAAGTGACTCATAGGGAATCTTCCTAACAAGAGGTCGAGTCATGCAACTATTTATGATGTACCATGAAAAAATTCAGCAAACTTAGCATTTTCAAATTCAATTCCATGATCAGTCCTAATTGATGCAAGTTGATAACATAGTTGTTTCTGAGTTTTTCTAACAAAAGAAGTAAACATATCAAATGCTGCATCTTTAGATGTAAAAAGTAGTGTCCAAGTAAACCTAGAGTAATCATCAACAAGCACCATCACATATACTACTTCTGCTTAATTTCTCATTGGAACACAAAGATCCATATGGACCAGTTCCATTGTTCTGGTAGTGGTTACCATTTTCTTGCTTTTGAAAGAGGATCTTACCTGCTTCCCCCTTGCATAAGCCTCACAAATTTTGTCTTCCTTGAACTTAATGTTAGGTTGTCCTATCACCAAGTACTTGGAGACTAGTTTGTTTAGTTGACTTAGACTAGCATTTCCAAGTCTCTTGTGTCAAAGGAGGGGTTCATTATCCAACAAACTTAAGCAAGTGAGTTCATTTTATGAAAGTGTGAAAAAATCTACAATGAATATACTGTTTACTCTTTTTCCCTGCAAAACAATCTTGTCAATGGTAAGATTAATCACAAAACATTTGGTAGAGGTGAATGCTACCAAGTTACCTCTATCACACAATTATGATTGGCGTATTAGGCAGTATTTTAGGCCATCTATCAAGTAAACATTCTCAATAGAGTGATAGTTAGTCTTACCTACCTTTCCAACCCTAATTATCTCACTTTTCTTCCCATTTCCAAAGGAGACATCACATTATTTGAGGTTCTTAAGTGAAAGGAACATGTTCTTGCTTTATGTCATATGCTTTGAGCAGCCACTATCCATGTACCATATTTGGTTGCTTCCCTTCACTTGGACCCAGAAAAGGAAATCAAGGGTTAGTCATAGGAACCTAAACTAGTTTAGGTCCCTTTTTATAGGTAAAAGGGTGAATCATATTCTTTTTAGTCCAATCTGGCAGCCTATTTTTACCTTGAACAAATTCTTTATTCTTTTTTAGTAGCCTTTTCTTTTGCAATACATTCAAATTTATAGTGACCAATTTTACCACAGTGTGTGCAAATTATGTTCTCAAGAAGTGTGAGGTACTTGCTTTTAGGATCCCACTTAGGTGCTGGGGTCCCATAGCCAAGTCCTCTCTTGTTGCTATTATGGTGCTCTTGTAGCCTGGATAGTGCATCAGAGGACTTATTCCATTTGCAAGTTCTATCTAGTTCATGCGTCACATTTCCTAGATCTTCTTTTAGGACTCTCATTTGCTCATCTTTTTTGTACAACTCATCTTTTATTTTATCTAGATTTTCTTCTAAAGTAGGCTGTGTGTGATCAGCTTTCTTTTTACCTGTTCTTAATTTTAGTTTTAGATTTTCAAATCTAAGATCTAGGATAGTGGTGTCAAGTTCAAGAACCTGGTTTTCCACTCAGCATTTTTACTATCGCTTTCACTAACCCTAAGTTCCAGGTTTTTGCACTTAGCTTTCAGAATCACACATTCCTTAGACAACTGCTCCTTTTCGTTGCTTATAACCTCAAATTCATCAATGAAATCTAGAAGTAACTCATATAACCTTTCTTTAGACAAAAGATTATTCTTGTCTTTGAGATGAGTTATACTTACCTCAGATACCTCATCGGATTCTTCAATTGCCTTAAGTGCTTGTTCATCTCAATCTTCACCCTCTAAGTCCTCATCTGACCTTTCTCCCCAAGTAACAACCATAGCCGTTATTGATACTTTGTGCTTCTTGAGTTGAACCTGTTCCTTCTTCCAGTTCCTTCGTTCAACTCTTTCCTTTTTCCATTCAATTTCCCATTGAAGGCAGTTTATTATATGGTGATCAGTCTTCCCACACTTGTAACAACCCTCATTGGTTTGTTTTTTAGGAACCCTTGGTGTGCTGTAGCTTCCACTTTTTGAAGGACCATTTCCTCTCATTAGGTACTTCTTGAAGTCCTTTGTGATCATGGTCATTTCATCCTCCTCTAGATCAGCACCTTCAGTGATTTTGAATGACAGGCTCCTTACCTTCTTGGGTGCATCCATCTTCATGGTTTGCCTTCTATGTTCATAGGCAGTGAGATTTCCAATTAGTTCATCCAACTTAAGAGTAGCAATATTCTTTGATTCCTGAATAGCAGTGATTTTGCTTTCCTAAGAGACTGGCAGAACCCTTGTCAAAATATTCTCAACTTTGTCTTCTTCAAGAATAACCCTTCCAAGAGGCTTAAGTCCATTTGAATGGAGTAAATCATAATTTCCTTGTACACCCATTGCAACAAGACAACATTTAATATTTTTGATCAGAATCAGTCATGAAACTTCAGGAAACGAAAAAAAACACCTATCACAACTTAGATCCAATTGAAGCAAGCAAACACCCATACAAATTTTAGCACATACAACATTATTGTCTAATTCACTAACATTCTAGTATCAATATAGGAAAAATCATCCAGAAGTGACCTCCACCTAAGCTTCGGGTACAACTTGCAGTATATCCCACCCTACTGTAAATCATATTAGTCTATACTTTGGGGAGATTAGCGAGGCCTTTCATCACAAACCAAGGAAGCAAGGCATGAGACAGTAATATTCTAATCCTAAATATGATAGCCGAGTAGATTAACAGTCCCCAAAATGACCAAGCATGCCAGTTTAATTATCTTTAATCTACATTGGAAACCAAAATTTCGCAAATAAGGATCATCCCAATTATAGCACCACCAGAACCAAAAAGAATCATTAAGCTCGACATGGATAGTCCATGTTTAAACCAGTGCAAAAATTGTCCACACTGTATGCAACTTCCCAATTTTGGATTTTATCATCACGAGGAAGTTTGGTCGAAGCTGCACGAACGCATACTTCAATTTTGTTTTTAGAGATGTAATTATGTCATGCGAACGTGTACACAATCATAATTGTACTCTTAAACGCACGCCTAAAGGCTTTTCTACGGTTACTCATAATTATCGTCCTACCAAGTCCAGAAAATTTTGGAGGCATAACAGTTCTCACAAACAAATCAATGACAACAAACCCACACCTTTTCTAGCAAAGGAATTCTAACGGACTCTAAAAAATGTCAGAGGCATATGAATTTATATGTCCAATTCAAACTCAATCAAAATCGTTCATATATAACCCATTCCAAATATTATCACATCCCAATAATGTTCAATGAACCAAAAAATAAAATCTCATAAGTGTTCAATCCCCAAGTCCAATTTTCAAATGAATCACCTTAAGGAAATTCACATAAGTAGCTACATATGATTTCATTCTTAAAAGTGACAAAATCAGAGAACCTCAGATTCGTTTTGAGCAAAACCCACAGAAAAAATTCACAGTTGCATTTCAACCAAAATTAAGAGGAAATTGCTTTAATAAGGTTGCTCAGACATGATTTATAGCACAAACTTGCTGCAGACTAGATTCCATATATCAATTCATCAAATGCTAAAGGCGATGACAAGTTCACTGAGGCACTACTAGTCAGAAGAAGTGTGAAACAAACACAAAACAAAAAAAATTGCAGATTGATCCCAGTGGGAAAAAAAGGAAAATCTCATTTAGCCGTTAGCAAAACAAAAATATTAGCTCAGTCTATAAACCTTACTCAATTTTCGATAGAAAGAAACAAACAAAACAAATTTGATGTTCAAAATAGCTAGATTTCCATCAGATTTGTCATGTCCATAGAATTAGCACTCAAACATTCTCCACAACCTAGCGGAGGACACTAGAAAATTGGCAGACGCATCCTAACAAGAGCAGAACAGCGATAGAAAATCAAATGACGGAAGATTAACAGAAGAACCAGTGAATCAACAGGACAAGAACAAGAAAAATAACAACGGCAACAGTACTACAACAGTTTTACGAACCAAGACGAGGTGAACAAACCACACGAATGTAAAGCTAAACCAAACATGACGAGAATGAACCAAACCTTAATAAGTTATTGCTGAAATTTAAGTCAATTCTACTTGGATAGCTGAAGTTTATACCAGCTACTACTTTAGAACAAGCATTGAATCGCTTATCTTCGAGCATTCGTATCATGTCTTGGTAAATACCATTGACTGGGCAACACAACAACAACAAAAGATAACTGGTATAAGTTTCATAAGCTCGTATTGCAGTCGAGACAGGTAAGAAACTCTGTGAATCAATGAATCGACAAACAACAACTACGTCTCATCTATCAACCATAGAGCGGACCAGATGTTCAGCCATTCATGTAAAAATTTAGCAAGTACAAACTTTTAAAACATATTTCAACACATAAAGAAATCAAACACCTTAATATATAAAAAAACGAAAATCCAGAAACTGATAATGTAACTTAAAATTTCATATCTTAAGCTCCAGCCATACTTTGATCATACATACATAAAATAGAGCAAGATAAGATGTAAAACTGAACGAGATTTTTCGATTAATTTTCCTAAAGGCGATTACAAGATAGCACGGTGACAAACTTGTCCGCAAAACTATAAATCACAAATTGCTTAAGGGGCCATGAAAAGGCTAAGAGAATGGGGATAGAGCTCGGCACAAGCAACAATCAGCAGTAATAAAAACATATATCCGTCACAAACTTCAGAATCCCAGAGAAACGAGAAGACGAGGCAGTAGCAACTTCAAATAGTCCTGCTCTTGATTTTTTGTATGACGTTTTTATATTCAAAGATGCAGGAATCTATGTATTTCTTCTTCCAAATTCAAAACAATCTCAACAGCTTCACCAAACTCTAAAATTCCCAAAAGAGAAAAGTACAACAAATTGAGATTGAACTGACCTTGCAACCTTGAAGTTCGGATCTAGTCTCTCTAATTTCACGCTCTTACTAGAGGCCTAAGTGTGTGTGAAAGGGAGGAACGTGTATGAGTGAGATGGATCAATGTGGGTGTGTGATTTTTGTCAAGAAGAAGAAGCTAGCGTCGTTTCTCTTTGGAAGGGAAGGGGTCTGGGAAATCTGATATGGTCTTGGTAGCGTGAGAGGGGTAAAGCGGGTCGGGTCGGATCGGGTCGGGTCGGACGAGTTTGGGTTTGGCATAAAGAATCATACTTGGGAGGCTGTATTTGTTCTTTGGGGTGGCCCAATATTAAAACCATCCTTTTCTTTTGTTTTCTTTCTTTTCTTTAATTAATTAAGAATTCTAAAACAATCTATTTTTGTAGAAATTAAAATTGTTTATTAATTTTTAACAATAAAACAATTAATTAACTTAAGATTAAAGAAAAATGCTTATTTTAAAGACTAAAAGATATGTAAAAATGATAATTTTTAGGATTTTTTATGATTTAAAAATATTAAAAATGCATGAAATGCAAATAACTAAAGAAAATTACTAAAATTAACAAAAAATTATTTTTGGTCTATTTTTTAGGAGTTATTTTCATTTAGGGAAAAAATCACGTGCTTACATGCGTCACTGATCTATTTGATCTTATTTTTCTCATTCAGATGTGAATTCATTTACCTGGACTCGAGCATGACAGATATCCCAGGACCACTGCATTCAGGAGTTTCTTAAAGATACTTTTATGTTTTGTGTTTGTCATTCATTTTGTCTTTTACTTTCTAGTCGTGTAAAGTAATATCAACTCTTTTGTGATATTACTTCCCATTTTTTATTTAAAAAACCAAAAAAATTATAAATGAAAAATTCAAAAAGATTTTTATTTTAAATTTATTTTATCCATTACTTTTTTAGAACTACGCTTGATCTGATTCACAAGGGACATGATATGTAGGCAACCTACGTAGGATTTGATCAAATCATATTTTTTTGAAAACTAAATAAAAAAGAGATGAAAAAGAGAGAATGAAAGTGCGGAACGTGAGAAATGAGAGGAAAGAAAAGAGCGATAATCAGAAAGAAAAGTAGGGGAAAGAAAGGAAAAACCAAATGGTATTAGAAAGGAAAATGAAGAAGGAAATGGGCCAAGAAGACTGAAATTGGGATGATGCCATATGACCTTCGTCCCCTCGAAGTCATTCTAGAACCATTAAATGTGACTAGGGGGCATTGCACGCAATGTGATATTTCTATCTGATAAATGCTCTAACCCTAACATGTTGGCATTGTTTTGCTCCTCTTTGTTACTTTTTCATTGTTATTATAGTAGAGGGTGGTTAGTTTGTGGCACTTTGGGGATTAATCCATACAGCACCAGAAAACACAAGACAATCATGGCTAGCAAAGAAACAGACACTAGGGTTATACTCCCACCACGGGAGATTGTAGAATCAGAATCGGAACTGAAAGAGGAAGTCCAGAGGTTGAAATAGTAGATGGCAGAAATGTATCACTCTTGGATCAGGGGAATCCTCCACCTTCACTCCCCAGTAACTATACTGAAAACTCCACAACTATCCCACCCCTATCACAAGTCAAGGTTCCCACTAGTGGTGATATCACCCCAAAATCTTTTCACACTCCACCCCTCAAAAGCACATCATATCCTGCTTCTTTGACCACTCGTATTTTGTATCTCCTCTGTCAGCTACTTTTCCTCGATCCTCCAGCGAGAATGTGTTCCAGGCTCCAAATGTCCAACACTATGCTCCAGAACCAATTTTCAAGGTCTCGCGTCCATACTCTTACGCTCCTCATTTTTAGCCTCCCGATGAAACTGCAAATCCTGCTAAGACAGTGGAGAAGGATGAGATATCCAGAAGCTGAAAGGGTCTAAAATTCCAAAGCTTAATTTATATAATGTGCGTGGAGATCCAGTAGCCCATCTGAGGGGTTATTGTAGTAAAATGAGAAGTGTTTGTAGGAAAGATAAAGTATTGATGGAGTATTTCAGTCAGAGTCTGAATGAGGAAGCTTTGGAGTGGTACACCCGCCAAAACGCTAGTAAGTGGATGCATGGGGTGACCTAGCTCAAGATTTTATTCGGCGCTATCAGTACACTGTAGACATTATCCCAGACCGTTCCTTCCTATCTTAGATGGAAAAGAAACCCAAGGAAGGCATTAGGGAGTTTTGGTTCAGATGGAATGAACATGTTGCCGGGATCATTCCTTCGATTAATAAAAAAAGATGTTGTCAACCCCAGCCAATGACAGGATCCAGTGAGCATTCCTGCTAAACATTTTCAGCCTCTATACCGACCCCATGAACTCATGCTCCAAATAATCCTCCCCAATGTTACTTTCCTCTACAAAATCCCCAAAGTCATACCTCATCTCCCTAGTACTCTATCCACAATGCACTGCCATATGCTCCACACCTACAAAATCCACAACGGCTTGCACCGCCTCCACGAATGTCTTACCTACCTCTACAAGCATATAAATCCCCTACCCAAAATAGGTCCCAACCAAGGCCAAAATACAAAATGAGAAGGCAGTAGCAAAGAGAAAAGTCTTTCACTCCTAGTGGGGAATCATATGCCTGTCTGTTTCAAAGGCTGAGGCAATTGAACATGTTGAAGCCGATTCAGATAAATATGCCGAAACTCTTTCCAAGGATTTTGATTTTTCTCAAAGGTGTGCATATTGTTCTAATGCCCCGGGGCATGGCATAGAAAAGTGTTGGCATCTGAAAAGAGCAGTCTAGAAGCTTATTGATGCAGGTGACATTACCGTGCAAAAACAGAATGCAGCAGATACTAGCCAAAGTCCATTGCATGTTCATAATGAGACGCATATGGTGGACATGATTTGTGTGGAAAAGTAATATGAGAACGGTCCTGAAACCCTTGGAGGGCCACTTACCACAAAGTTTTCAGCGCTATCAGTCTCGGTTCTAGAGATTAATCTTAAGGACGAGTTAGGAAAAGGGACCCAAAAGCTATTTGCTAAGGTCAACGTGATGGAAATTGGTCCAAGTAATTTTGTTGTGTAGTCCAGTGGCTGAGATGTCAAGCTTGGTAATTGGAAAGACTCTTTCTTGTCTAGACAGGAGGAGTTTCCGCGGTTGATTTTGTTGTTATTTCTGTTTTCCGGGTTATTTCAGGGTGGTAATCCAGATATTATCTTGTGGATCAAACTCATCTTCTTCTCATTTTGTCTAGTTTGTTTAGTTGTAGTAACTCGTCTAGTGTTATTTACGATCTTCCAGGGTTGTAACCCGTGTATATTTTGCTTGTCTTATTCAAACCCTTTTCATCATTTGCTTAATACAATCTCCTATTTTCTGTTAGTTCTAGTCAGTTTTTGTTTGGGTAACTTTTCCTTTTATAGTTCTTTTCATGTTGACTCTAGTGACATGACATGCTAGCATAATCGTCAGCCTGGTCTCGAAAGTTAGTTTAATCATGAAGCAATGACACAGTTTTGAGAATGACAAAAGGATGCATTTGAGGAAAAAGGTAAACACCCACGCATTCTAAAATAACCGGAAGCTTGAATTAAGTGAAATTGAGGCAGTTATTCTAGGAAATCAAGTGGTTAATAAGAGCATACAAGAAGGAAATGCGTCTCAAGCAGTTTGAGGTAAAGTGTTGAAATATATTCTTCCATATCAAGATAAGGTTGGGTCAAATCTGTTTTCGAACTGGAAAGAGTCATTCATTGGGCAAAGATATTGTCCATTGGCACTTTTTGTTTGTGATGATGCCATCAATAGATGATATATATGGTTCTTTGCTTATCTTCGATTGCATGTTTGTTGGCATTCTTAAAGTTTGGTATGACGAAGGTATTTTATTCTACTATCCAAACACTTTTATCTTTTGATACCCTTTTTTAGACTTAATTTATTTTGTTTCATACCCCTCTTTTGGAATCAAAATCAGAGTTAGAAACTAAAAAAAAAAAGAAAAAAAAGAAAAAAAGAAAGAAAAGGAAAAGGAAAAAAACTAGCTTTGTTTTTTAACTACGTTCGACCTGATCCTTGTCACCACAAGATACGTAGGCAGCCTTACGGTTCGGTCACACCAAATAAAATATTTTATAATCCCCAAAATCAATAGTGGGGTAGATTTTCTTAGAAATTCCATAAAAAACAAACATTCCATAGACTCCAAGAAACTGGGGGAAAAGTTTTAATTTTGTCAAAAGATCTGATTCTAAAAGTTATAACTTTTAACCCTTTCATATTAAATTATTTTGAGCTTTCATGCCACTCTTTCTTTCTAATCCTATCCAAAAGCCTACATTACGGTCCAAAAAAAACCTTCTGAAAAATCTTTGAGGATGCCAAATCAAGTGTGTGGTAAAAGTATGATCTTCATGCATCAGGGGTAATACCTTGTTCTCAGCATAAAGAGAGAAGATGATAAAATAGGGAGTCTTATTGGTGAAAACCCTCATGGGCACCGTGAGGCGATGGTGAGTTGAGAAAAGAGCAAAATGAGAGAGGATTGATGGTGAAAACCCTTCAGGGCACTACAAGTCGACTGAGGATTGTTGACCAGACGGGACAATTAGGCGTCGAAGCCCAGTTTCACAGCGAAGAGGTACAATAAGAGTTGAATATTAGACTTTCTTGAGAGATTAGGCCACTTAATCCAAAGATTCATATCATGGTCATTAGTGTTGCTATCCACATATTATAAGTTTCTACTTTGTAATTTTCTTGTTAGGTATCATCTCTTTCCATTGTCCCTTATTTTGTTCCTATTATTTTGTTTGAGTCCCTTCTTGAGTCTGTTTTATCAGAACAAGTAAAGAAATAACTTCAAAATTTTCTACCAGCTTTCCAATTACACAAAATAAATTTGGCTAGCACAGCAAAGTGGCATAAGTCAGGGAAAAATGGTATGCGCGTTGAGTTGGTAACCATCAACATATTTTGGGATTCATGTGAAATGCAAGGGTTTGGTAAATGTTAATTCATGAGCAAAATGCAATAGATGGAGGATATTGGGATCTAATGGAGCAGAGGTATTTTCTGTGATAAGGGTCGAAAGAAAGTGGGTAGTCGATAACAAGCAGAGTCTTCCAAGTTGAAATCAAAGTTATCTTGGCAAGTAGAAGCAGCCCCCTTCAAGATCAAGACCACAAACTAACCACCACATTTAAACTCATATGTTTTCTTTGTTTGAATCAGGAACAAAGCAGTGCAAGCAAGTTGGTTCAAAAAAAAGAAAGAAAAAGAAAAAAGAAGAAGAGAAGAGTCGACAAAAGGAAGTTTCTCAAATCTTTGCACTTACCTGTCTTGCTAGTGTGCATAAAATATTTCCATTGCTCTTCACATTTTTTCCTCCTAGGATAAAATGTCTTAGTCTGATAGATTTTACCCCCAATCAAAATCTTAGCCTGATGAATCTTTCTTCTAAGATAATAAAAAGGGACCTAGTCTGATGAATTTTTTCCTAGGATCAAAATCTTAGTCTGATGAATCTTTCTCCTAAGATAAGAAGGTTCTAGTCTGATGAATTTTCTCCTAGTATCAAAATCTTAGTCTGATGAATTTTCTCCTAAGAGAGAAGTCCTAGTCTGATGAACTTTCTCCTAGGATCAAAATCTTAGTCTGATGAATCTTTCGCCTAAGATAAGAAGCCTAGTCTGATGAACATTCTCCTAGGATCAGAATCTTAGTATGATGAATCTTTCTCCTAAGATAAGAAACCTAGTTTGATGAATTTTCTCCTATGATCAAAATCTTTCTGATGAATCTTTCTCCTAATATAACCACAAAAAAGACCTAGTTTGATGAATTTTCTCTTAAGATCAAAATCTTGGTCTGATGAATCTTTCTCCTATGATAAAAGACCTAGTCTGATGAATTTTCTCCTAGTATCAAAATCTTTGTCTGATGAATTTTCTCCTAAGATAGAATACCTAGTCTGATGAACATTCCCCTAGGATAGGAATCTTAGTCTGATAAATTTTTCTTCTAAGATAGAAAACCTAGTCTGATGAATTTTCTCCTAGGATCGACGTCTTAGTCTGATGAATCTTTCTCCTAAGATAACAAAAAAAAGGATAATAAAAAAATAAAAAAGGGACCTAGTCTGATGAATTCTCTCCTAGGATCGAAATCTTAGTCTGATGAATCTTTCTCCTAAGATAGAAGACCTAGTCTGATAAATTTGCTAGTAAAATGTTCTTGATTTTACTCACAAGAGATGCACATCCCAGTCAAGTCTTAGTTTTACTCTCATCACTGCATCAATAGCATAGGTGATTTACAGTTTTGCTAACAACTCATAAATCTTCCTAGTGCAAACTGGGGCAAAAAATTTTATTTGTTTTGTTGTTTTGATTGCACCCACCTTTAGAACGAGGGAAGATATTTCATAAATCATTTCAAAATCCAATTCAAGTTATAAGTAGCAGAAGCTTGCGGCAAGAATGCGAGTCAACAGTCTGAGATGATCAACATAAGTAATCTCCATCCAGAATTTTTTAAAAAAGAAAGACAACAAAAAAGAAAAGGAAAAAAAGGAAGTGAATCCAAAATGCAGAAGCTGAGACAAGAGGTGTATTGCTCAAGACGTGACTAAATTCACAAGCATGGTGTGTCTGGTTTTGATCCTAAAAGATGAAGAAGAATGAACTAGCACCTGAAACTATCAAGCGTCAACGTTCAAATCTAAAGTCTGCATGAAGAACCATTCAAGAGTCAAGATCAAGCTTCAAAAGACTTATAGATAGGAATCTTGTAACTCATAGTTGACGGGCTTAGTTAGCCTTTTTCAGTTTTTGATTATGATGTAATAATAGGACCGCAGACCGCAACCTCAACGGAATAGCACCTCGACCGGCTCTCCACCTCAGTATACTCTATCACCTCATTCACTTCTGAACTACACGTGACCTGATTCCTTTATAGCCACGGATATGTAGGCATCTCAAATACCAGCGCTCGGTCACATTCTCTTCTTTACTCTTAGTTTTTGGTCTCTCTAAATAAGAGTCGGGTCTAAAACTTGTCTAGTCGTTCTTTGTACGAAAACACTTCATATTTCCAATCAAAGAGGGGCGGCTGTAGACATGTATTGTTTTACCCTCCCCGAGATTTTATACTTTTTAGCTTTTAGATATTAAGTTTTGGCCTAATATTGCTATTTTACCTAGTTTTAACTATTTTACTTTATTTTAAGATCAAAAATTGACAATTACAAAAATAGTTTCATATTTCTCTACTTAATTCACGTATTAGATATTTTCAGAAGGATATGTTACTTTGAACCTATTTTATTTTAATATATTCTTTAAAAATACCAAAAATAGTTTCAACTTTTGTTTTTAGTTTTTATTTTTAATAATAATAGTTTATCAAAATCAATTAATAGTTCTTATATTTTAAAGATATTTAAAATGAATTTTTAACCACTTCTTAGCCCAATTTTGTAGAATTTTGTTGCCAATTAAATCCTTGCAATAGGCCCAAGTTAGACAACCCAAAGCCCATAACCCCATCAGAGTTTATAGGAGAGAGGACCCTAGGTGAACCCTAATTTTGGACACCCATGGATGCCTTCTTCTTCATCTTGAACCAATAATACAACAAAAAACCTAGAGAACACCATAGCTGCCGTCGCTGCTCTCTCCCCTTATCTTCATCTTCAGCAACCTAATCTCCACACCACCAAAACCCTAATCCCTTTCAAACCGTCATCGCCTCTGCTGCCCTGACCCTATTACAGACCCCCATCCCAGCCACCAGAGAAAGTAGCAATGCGACCAAGACCATACCAACGGACAAAACTTCCGGCGACAACCCCTCTCCCCCCAATCAGTTGCTCTTCTTCAGACACCAACGAACGATCCTCCTTCAACCAATGAACACCAGCGAGGGAGAGAATCGCAATAGATGACCCTCTTCTTCTTCTTCATAAGCCAACCAAACACCTAGTCAAAAACCAATAGTAGTAGCCTTCCCGCCTTCTACCAGTCGCTGGACCTCACAGTTTGGCCGCCACACACCCTTCTCGAACTCCTTCTTCTTATAAAAAAATCACAACAACAGCAATCATACTCCAATTCCAATTGTCTCTGCCCGCCTCATTATCAAATCCATGGATTTTGATTTTGGAGAGATCGATTCTTGCTCAAATTTCAACAAATATGTTTGAGTCTTTGCTGAAATACAGTCCGGTTGAAGGTCGTGATTTTGACGATTATTCAATTTTGGTGAGGTTCCGTTAGTGATTTCCGATTCTGAGTCCTTGTTCATGGTTCAAGGATTTGGGGGAAATATTTCAAATTTCATTTGGCAAAAAGCATTGAGGTCTAGTCTTTTTCCTCTATCTCATTAGTTTGCTCAATATATTTTGGAGAGTTTATTTATTTTATTTTTATGATGATGAATTTTTGCTGAATATGAAATTGTTCTAATCAAGATTTGTTTGGAATTTAAATGGTTGGTTATTGAATTAGTTAAAGTAATTACATAAAAGGACATTGATGATGTGAATTAGAAGTATTGTACTGGGTCGTGGGGTTGAGAACTTGAGATTTAAAGGGTAACCTATATATGTTTTACTCATTGTCACATTTTTACATTCTTATTTCATGCTTCGCCCGCTAGTATTATGCGTAGGCCGATCACACTTGGAGAGCCAAGCCTTAAGATTTTTGTTAGTTTTGAGGCGATAGATCGTTCCCGTAGTTAAATTTATTCGGGGAATGCCTCGAAGGATTTGTATATATTTTATTCCAGGGAATGCCCCGTAGTATTATGTAATTAGAGGCCGAAAGCAAACTCGCAGTACTTTTATTTCTATTTCAATTTTATTATTATCTTTATTTTATTAGGTGGGAACGACCTTGAGCCTCTTATGTGTTAACTTTTCCATATTGTGTTTATTACCTCAATTCAAATATTCTAAAAGCCAACATGATTGAGTACGAAACCGTGACTTTCACGGGACTCCGGGAATGCCTAACACCTTCTCCCCGAGTCAAATGAACCCTCTTACCCAATCTCTGTTGCAGATTTAATTTGGAGTCCAAAGTATTTTAAAAGGAAAATCATCTTTAAAAATAGTGACCTGGCACAGCGAAACCAATGTCAAGTGGTGACTCTAAGTTATTTCCTTTTGAACACAATTTTGTCACATTCTAATTGGAAAACCTTTTTCAAGCTTTACTAATATTTTTATTAATTTAATAGGGTTAAGTGAGGTTTGTAAAAAAAAGGTGTGACAGGATCATCAAACTATCGAGCCTTCATCTAATCCAATAGTGAAGACTGAGAAACAACGCATGCAAGAACTCAGCTGGGCTCTGAAATATCCAACCTTACAAGTCTGTTAGCGAAGGACTGAATGTCCAAAGCTAGTGGCCTCTTCTTTGCTGAAATGAATGTCAAGCTACCCATACTCTCGACCTTTCTGCTCAAGGCATCCATGACTCTATTTGCCTTACCCATATGATAAAAATGGTGATGTCATAATCCTTCAGTAACTCAAGTCATCTCTGCTGCCTCAAATTGAGATCCCTTTGCTTGAATAAATGTTGCAAGCTGCAATGATCAGTGTAAACCCACATGACACCCCATAAAGATAATGCCTCAAGATCTTAAGAGCGTGAACAATCACAGCTAACTCTAGCTCGTGCACATTTAATTCTTCTTATGGATGTTCAGATAACGCGAAACATATGAAATAACTCGCCCCTCCTATATCAGTACAAAACCCAAGCCAATGTGTGAGGCATAGTAATAAACCGTGTATATCCCCAAACCAGAATGCAACGCTAGAATTGGGTTCCTAGTCAAAATTGTCTTGAGCTTCTGAAAGCTCACCTCACATTCATTGGGCCAAGGGAACAGAGCACCATTTTGGTTCAATCTAGTCAAAGATGCTGCAATTGATGAAAATCCCTCCACAAACCAGTGATAATAACTTGCTAACCCCAGGAAACTCCTAATCTCAATAGCCGAAGTGGCACGAGGACAACTCTAAACTGCCTCAATTTTCTAAGGATCCACTTAATACACTAGCCTGATATAACATGCCCCAATAATGCCACATAATCTAACCAAAACTCACATTTGGATAACTTAGCATATATCTTCTGTTCCCTCAAGGTGTGAAACACCACTCTAAAATGCTGCTCGTACTCCCCCAGGCTACGTGAGTACATCAAGATGTTGCCAATGAAGACAATGATGAACAAATTAATATAAGGCCTGAATACCCTATTCATCACATCTATAAACGTCGTTAAGGCATTAGTCAAGCCGAAGGACATTACCAGAAACTCATAATGGCTCTATCTAGTACAAAAAGTAGTCTTCGGAACATCCAAGTCCCAAATATTTAACTAATGGTAACCTGACCTCAAGTCAATGTTAGAGAACACCCTAGCACCCTGCAATAGGTCAAACAAATCATCAATACACATCAACGAGTACTTGTTCTTAATGGTAACTTTATTCAGCTGGTTACCAATGCACATCTGCATAGTCCCATTTTTCTTCTTCACAAATAATATTGGCACACTCCAAGGTAATATTTTGGGTCTGACGAACCCCTTTTTCTAATAACTACTCAAGCTACTCCTTCAACTCCTTAAAATATTTTGTAGCAATACAATACGGTGGGATATATATAGGATATGTACCTGAAAACAAGTCAATATAGAAACCAATGTCACGATCTGGTAGCATTCCTGGAAGTTCAGAAGGAAATACATTGGCAAACTCCTGGACTACTAGCATTGAATCAATCGTCGAAGACTTTGCAGTAGTATCCTAAACATAAGCTAGATAAGCCAAACAACCCTTCTCGACCATATTTAAAGCCTTCATAAAAGAGATTACCCAAGTAGATGTGCTAACAGATGAACCCTTACACTCCAATATTAGAAATTTCGAAATCGCTAAAGTAACAGTCATGGCATGGCAATCAAGAATGACGTGATATGAGGATAATCAATCCATGCCAAGGATGATCTCAAAGTCATTCAAATCAAGAAACAGAAGGTTTGATCTAGTCTCATAACCACAAAATGTGACCACACATGACCAATAGATCTTATCCACGACCACATAATTGCCGATATGAGTGGACACTTAAATAGGAGTACCTGAGGACTCATGAGAAATATCTCGCAAATGAGTAAACATAGATGATACATATGTATAGGTAGACCCTGGATAAAATAATGCCAAAGCAACCCTACCTTAGACATAAATAATACTTGTGATCACGGCAGCTGAGGCCACTGCATCTGGTCTGACTGGAAAGCATAGAATCTAGTTGGAGCACCGGTTGGCTAGCCTCCGCCTGACTGAACAGTAGTTGGTTGACATCCCCCTACCTGGCCTCCATCTCTAGGACGGCCCCTACCCTCATGCCCTCTGCCTCTGGGGGGTCAGACGACTGGCGTTGTAATCATGGGTTGATGACCCAGCTGTACTGCCTTGCCTCGAGGTCTGGGACAAAATATCTTTATGTGACCCAAATGTCCACACTCATAACAACCCTTCGGTGCTATAGATTACTGCCTGAAGTCTGACCCTGATGGCCTAAATACCCACTAGAAGAACCATGGATGGTTGGTGGGCGGTATGAACTCTCCGGCATGGCATTGAAATAAGCACTGCAAGAACCCTAAATAGTTGGTGGGCGGTAAAAATGCTTTGGCATGGTACTAAAATAGGGTCACGCTGGAGCACCCCGAGGAGGTGGTGGTGCTGGATATGTGGGGCTGTTAGGCTGACCCCTCTTGAACTCACCATCTACAGGCCTCGCCCTCTAACTAGAAAGTAGTAAAATCCACCCCATGCAACTCCTATATCCTAATGTTGTGTAGTTTATCCCCACACCTATCAATGAAGTCATGTGGATCCTCATGTCTCTTACCTCTGAAGACAGGAGGGTGTGGCCTAGTCCATCTGTCCAAAAGCTTTTGCAGCTCACTGCAGCTGGTCTAGGCTCATATACAGCCATAGTAACTGGTTAGGACCCGCCCACGGGTAGTGTACTCAGGGTCTGATATACTATAGCTGCCTACCCAAGAGCCTGAGAAGTAGGGGTCTGTGCTCCCCATCCCGCCTAGGATGTGGTTGGTTCTGCTGGAAATAAACCTTCTTAGGTCATAGAATCCATGAACCGCATCATACAACCCATGACCTCATGAAAGCCCGATGCTGGCATGAAATCTACCGGAGCTGGATCTGCTGCGGACACCTCAATTTACTCCTCAATAATGGGATCCTCTACTATATCTACTAATGGCGAGTCTGGGGAAACTCTGGGACGTCCTTGTCCCCTACCTCGGGTAGGTGCCCTCCCCCGACCTCTAGCAATGAGGGGAGCAACTATTCCAGGGTCCTAAACCTCTACCGCACGGGTTCTCACCATATGTGTGAAAATAAAAGAACAAAACTTAGTACATAAAATGCACAATAGGAGATGAATAAAGAGTAGTTTTCCAAAACACTATTACTTCTCGAAGATAAGTATAGTCGCCTTCGCGCTGATCCATAAGACTCTATTAGGTCTTCCCATAACTGGTGAGACCTACGTGAACCTAGTGCTCTGATATCATATTGTCACAACCCAATTTCATTATACGCCATTATGGCGCCCAACACCATTGTTAGGCAAGCCAACACTGGTCAAACTAGTGGTTTCCTGTTTTAAAATAAATTAATAAGTGGATACATTTCCTCTTTTGTTAAAAGGTTTGGAAATTTACAAATGTAAAATAATTAAGCAGTAGTAAATGAGTGCAAATCGTAATAACAAAACAAATCCAAAATCATGAGTCTACTAGTGTGTGTGTTAAGACATGTGTCAGAAGTATATAGGCATTCTACTAGAATATACAAAAGAAAAATAGTCTATTGTCCGAAAGGAAATAGACAAAAAAAATATATAACTAAGGAAGACTCAAGCTACTGCAGAACGGCTCAAAAAGCAGCTTACCATGAAGCCTCGAGATGGGGATCAAATATATGCGCCGGACTGGTAACCAGATGCACCTCCCTTAGATCATATACAATTAAGTACATAAGTTTAGTGTTCGTACATAAATAATATATACCCAGTAAGTATCTAGTATAACTTCGAAAAAGTAGTGACAAGGGGTCGACTCCGACACTTACTAAGGGCCAACAATATGATAATGGAAAATTCTAGTTAAAACATGATATATAGTGATGGCAATAAAACTCAGAATAAGAGATATCTAAACAATCCTTTCACCGTATTTAAGAACTCAATCATTTCCTTCATTTTAAAACAAACAATATCTCAAAAAAATGAATTAACATCACTTATGAATGGAACTTCCAGTCTTATTATTACGAATGAATTCTGTCGAGGACATACGGCCTGATCCAACATAAATATAAATTATGCACTATGGAGGGTTGAACGACACAAACCATATATGCATCTATTAACCTGCCGAGGTGAATGTCCCAATCCCATGAGAGTAATGGAAAGAATTACCTCGCTCGCAGAATATATGCGGTCAAATATAAATTTATCAATAAATCATAACCTTTCTAGATTCTTTACAAAGTAAAGGAAATTCAACTTGAAGCTTTTGAAATCTTAAAATCCTCAACTTAGTTTCATTTGATACAATTAACAAATATAATCAGTTACGGTGTCCACAAAGCATGGGGTAAGCCTAAAACTACACAGACATAAGTAGGAATAGTAGCTACGTACGGATTCTCATCACTTTGTATGTACGTAACCCCAATAGCAACACATATCAATTAGGATCACCTATGAGAAAATTTCCCTCTTACAAGGTTAGAAAAGAGACTTACCTCGTCCCAAGACCCACTTTTTGGTCCAATATTATGCTCAAACCCTTAATCGGTGCCTAAAAATTAAAACTATTCAAATAGTGTAAAAACTAATCAATATATGTTCAAAAGTTCATATTCTAACTATTTAAGTGGTTACCCAAGCTAAATGCAAGATTCCTAAAATTCACCACAGGGCCCACGTGCCAGGATTCCGAAAATTTTCGAAGAAAGGTTTTACCCATAACCTTAGGAACATAATTATATGGTTTTTACAAAGTTCCATAACCAATTTCATGGTCAAATCTCATTTTTATAAAAATAAGTCTAGGTTTTCATCTAAACCCTTGATTTTTATATTTTAATCTACCCATAATCTATGTATTTAACTCATGCTATGTAGAAATTACTTACCTCAAAGTGTTATGAGAAAACCATCTTCCAAAAGCTCCAAACATCGCCCAAGAGATGAAGTGAAATTAGATAAATGGCCTAAGTCCTACATTAAATGAGTTGGGCACAGGACTCTTATGTCGCATTTGCGACACTAGGTTCGCAAATGCGACAAGAGCCTCGCAAATGTGAAGTCTGGGCTTCAGCTTTTGAGGTTGCAAATGCGACCAAAGAGTTGCAAATGCGGACTATGCTAGAATTGCAATTGTGGCAACTGTGTTGCAAATGCAAACACTGCTAGGTAGGGCTCCCTCACAATTGCGAAGCCCTTCTCGCAAATGCGAGGTTCCCATTTGCGAATAATTTCTCACATTTGCGAGACCTTTAACTGCTGCCAAGAAACACCAGAATACTAAGGTGTTTTCTTCCTTCCAAATATCCAAAACTCATATGATCCCTCGGGGATCCACACCAAAAACCCACACAAGTCTAAGAACATCATACAAACTTGCTCGAGTCCGATTTCCATCAAATAAACTCGGAATGACACAAAATTTTATGTGCAAATCTTAAATGGCATCACAGGCCTACTCCAATCTCCAGAACTGGAATCCGAACCTGATATCAAAAAGTCCACCACCGGTCAAACTTTTCAAAACTTCAAATTTTTAACTTTCTCCAAATGACTCTGTAACGACCTACGATCTCCAATTCTATTTTCAGACGTGCTCTCAAAGACAGAATCACCGTACGGATCTATTCCTAGTCTCAGAATCCCAAAAGGGCATCTATATAAAATATCATTTCAACCCAAACTTATGGAATTTTCTCACAATGCCAACTTTCACTATTAAGCGTTGAAACACTCCCGGTCATTTAAACCCCGATCTGAACATATGCCCAGGTCTGATATCATCATTCGACATATTAGAACCGTCAAATTCCAATTCTAAGGTTGTTTTACTCAAAGTGTTGACCTAATTCAAACTTATCCCTTTAAGTGAACTTAAAGAACCAAGTATTACGATTTCAAACAAAACCATTCCAAATCCCGATATAACCATCACCGCAAGTCATAGACAGTAAAATCACTTACATGAAGTCTTATTCAAGGGAACAGGGTTCTAGAAAGAAAAATAACCTATTGGGTCATTACACGTGGCGCACTAGAGAAAAGGCAGTGAATTTCCTTTGGGGTGAACCATATGATTCATACAATAAATTACCGGGGTACTTATATACACTGGATATAAATTATTTTGGTTCACATATTAGAATGAAAAATCTCCTAAATATGAGTTCATAATATATATATATATATATATATATATATATATATATATATATATATATATATATATATATATATATATATATATATATATATATATATATATATATCATTTTATGATTTTGTCACACCTCCTTTTTAACAAATATACCTCAGCGAAGGGCGTAGATAAGGAAGTTTTTCCAATTAAAGGACAATCGAAACGAGTTTTATTTATTTTAAGATTTCAGAGTTGCCACTTGGTATAATTAATGGTGTCCCAAGTCACCGGTTTAAATTCTGAGTCGAGGAAGGTTTGACTCTGTATAAAGTTTGCGAGCCAGAAATCTGGGTAAGGAATTCTGTTAATCCGGGAGAAGGTGTTAGGCACTCCAGAATTCTGTGGTTCTAGCACGCTCCCTCAACTGTTATATTCAGCTTTATTTTAATACATTTTGTACCTATGTGCAAATTTTAACTATTAAAACCGCTTTTATTTAATTTTTAAGAAGATTGTAACATTGGTAAAGCGCGCCTTGAACCACGTCACATAAATGCATCCGTAGCTCACAACACCTTTTACCTAATGTTGAGATTTGGATTTGGGTCACATAAATGTGCACCCGAGTTTAGGAAAGTAAATTATTTAACTAAAGCACCTAAGGACATGGAAAATGCTAAATGACACCTCGAGTTCAAAGTTAAACTAACGAAATCGTGCAATGGTTATAAATGTTTGACATATTTACTCCAATTTTAAGTTAAAAGGAAAAATACTTGAACCGGGCTACTGAGGGATCATGGCTACCTTGCGCTTATTAGAAATGGCTCGCCTCCGGTATTTAGGGACTATGACTAATTCACCTAGATTGGAGCTTGTTATTTATTCAAAAGTTACAGGCTTGGTTACAGGCCTAGTAAATGTCGAGGTCTCTATTCAGAGACTGAAATTTTCTCTTCCAAATGAGAATAAGGCCCGAATTGGGCCCAACTGCTAATGAGTTCACTACTGTGAACGAAAGACTCGGGATTAGGCCCCATCTTTGGCCACCCAACATGCAAAAAGGCATGACCATCACATTGCCCATCATTTTAAAAAAATCAAATGGATTTTACTGAACTAACTTAAGCATACAAAGAGTTCAATGTCAAACCAATTCGATTTTAATCATATCATTACATATACAGCCCATGTCCCATATATATAAAACGTATATCCATATGAACATGATTGAGTTAAACACCCCCTGAAATTAATGAATCACATCTCATCATAAACAAACACATTCCCCTTTCTGCACCCTAAATCCAATTATACACTACAACAAACTGGAAGGTCTTCACTTAACACATGGTTAGTGATTCAAAGTAGCTTTGAATATCCAGGTTCAATCCTTAAAGAGACTAAAACAGGATATATAGAATAAACCAACAAGCTAGTAAGTTATGTTATGAGTACAATTACTACTCAACTAGAATATGACCATGTTCCAAGGTAAATTCAAATTGTGTTATAAGAACAACATGAATCGAAAAAGAAAATCAAACTTAAAACTATACTGAACATCAATGTATTTATTCAATTTTCAACTCCCAACTTTGCAGATTCACATTGTTTTCAATTTCAGAGATGTGTACTTGGAAAAGAATAGAAACCAAAGAAGAACTAAAAGTCAGTAGTTCAGCCAAAGCAGTAGCAGAATGAGCCTCAGATTCAACAATCAACTATGTGAAATGAACCAAGATATGAACTTGAAAACCAAAAGGAATAATGACCCTCAACCAACTTGAACCAAGAAAAAACTTTCAAAACTCAGTGTCACTTCATATTAACTCTCAAACTAAATCAAAAGATGTGTTTCAGCCTTGAAAATTTTAGAAATCAATTTAGAAAAGAGAATATTCAATGGAACAACAGTTTTTTTTTTGTTTTTGATATTTTCTGATTTTTCTAGTCTTTTAGCTCATTTTCGTATTCAAGTCAGAATCCTCTCCCTTTTCTGATCTTTTTTGTTCTTTCCTTCAAAGGCAATAATGAATGCCTTTAAAAGCAAGCAATTAGGGCACCTTTCAAGTTTTTTATATCATTTTAGTCCCTTAGTTTTTAACTTGTTAACCAAGTTATAGCCTAAATTTTTCAAGAAACCCCCTACTAGAAGCTTCTAAATCTTGTTACTAAAGATTTCTTTACTAGTTTACCTAAACTAACCCCCAATTACCCTGAAATTACTTTGAGAACCAAATGAACTTGGGCTCAGAAACAGCCGAGCCTATTTGAATTGGGTCACAAATGACTCAAAGGGCCCAAGTTATTTCTGACCCAAGCCTTACCAAAATTAATTGACAAAAAAGAGGTAACCAAATCTGACCTTTCAACCAATACTTATGAATTAAAAGCAAAATTAACGGAGAAATAATTAAACAGGATTACTGACGGATTCATGTTCTCTAACCTTACTAACTATCTAGATGAAACAAAGTAAAGAAACAAGAAGTAAATTAATGACCCGACCATTCATATTTAACAACAATGAGCCTAACTTTACTACCTAAGCGATTGAACTGATAACACCATAATTAAGCTGTTAAAACAAAACCAAGGGACAAACTAACCAAGGCCATTGGCCAAACATTTCTGAAAAGAAAGAAGCAGAAAAGAAAAGCTAACATGGATAGTGACGAACAGTACTCAGGTTCTAATGAATAAGTAAGAAAGAATCAACACAAAAATGAGGAAACAAACTTACCGGATCAAAGCTGAAAATCTAGTGCAACTTGAACATCTGATTGTGTCCTCCAAAAACACTAGTTGTTTGTTTTTAGTACAACCAACAAATAGCATTATTAAAGGGCAGAATCAAACCAATACTTGAAAAATATCGAGACAAAACCATAAGAAAAATCTTCATGCATGGGTCAGATCTTCAAATTAATATTCTAGCCATTTGAGGGGTATTCAAAGAAAAATATTTGTGTATTTTTCATGAGGGAGGCATGGGGCTTGCAGGGTGTGAATTTGGGGTGATTTGGTGGCAGCGCCACCGTACATAGCGGTGGAGTCAGAATTTCTAAGCGATATTCGAAAGGTTTGGCTTGGCTTTGAGGAAAAGTGAGGATGTATTTGAGAAGAGGGAAGGGAGGAAATGTGGCAGTGTTAAATTGGCGGTCATTGGAGCTCCGCCGCTGTGGGCTATTTTCGACCAGCGGCGGGCGTCGGAGACGGGGTATCTCTCGGGTTTCTAATGTGAGAGATAAGGGGTAGGGGTTTGGGGGGGTAGTGTTTGGACATATATATATTTCAGGATCCCTAATTCTCAGCCGTTGGAACAAAGATCCTAGACGACAGAGATTAACTCATGCCAAACGACGTCGTTTTGATTTATTGAGGATGAATCGGGTAGTGGGGGCGGGTATGGACCGGGTTAGGGTGGGTAACAGGTGACCAAATTGGGCTAGACTAAATTTTTTAATCCTTTTGTTGTTTTTTTTTAATTTCTAAATTTCAAATTTTCTTTTAAAATTAAAACTCCTTTTCCTTTCAAATAAAAAAAATCTAATTCATTATAAAATCAAATTATCATACCACAAATGCTAATTAATCCTAAAGAATCATTATCACAAATAATTAAATAAAAAAAGAAAATTACCTAAAATCAAAGTTAAAATTAGAAGTGCAAATTAAACTATTTTCATTTTACCTTTTTTATAAAATAACTAATTGTTAATTAATTCTTAAAAAATGTCAAATCAAATTCTAAATGCATGTGTAACATATTTATATTTTTCACTAATTAAAATATACAAACAAAATGCAAACAATTAATGAAAATTAACACAAAATTTCCACAAAATTGCAATAAATAAAAGAAATTATTTTCTTTGAATTTATGGGAGTAATTCATAGAGGGCAAAAATCACCTACTTACAGCTGCCCCTCTTTGCCCAAAAACACGAAGAGTTTTCATGCAAACATAAGTGAGCGGATACGAGTGATTTTTGCCCGTTTGAATACTCCGTGGGAAGCATTTTGAAAAGTTTGACTGCACCCTGCTTTAGAGGTTGCCTACATATCCTTGGCTAAAAAGGAATCAGGTCAGTGTAGTTCAGGAGTGTTTGGTAGCTGGGACTACCAAAGCTGTGATCTCACTCTTGCTACTGCTTGTTAAACCCTCTTATGACACCGAGTCAAAAAATAAAAAGAAGCTAGACTAAGCTATGACTTATGGATTACAAAAGAACGTATCTATGACTTAAAACTTGCTCTCGATACTCGTTGCCTTTTTTACTTGTATTTCTTTATGTGAATCTCATTGTTGCCTTGTTGACTTGCCTTCTCCCAATGAAACTCCTTGTTGACTTGTATTCTCTCAGTGAAACTCATTTGTTGTCGCTTTGAATTGTAATCTGAGATGTTTTCCCTTGTTTTCTAGGTGGGCGCCTAATTTTCAAAAACTTGAATTATATTCCCTTGTTCTCAAGGTAGACGCCCGATTACCAAAACTTGAGTTGTATTCCATTGTTCTCCAAGTGGACGCCTAATTACCAAAACTTAAAATGTATTCCCTTATTCTCCAGGTGGGCGCCTGATTACCAAAACTTGAAATGTATTCCTTTGTTCTCTAAGTGGGCGCCTGATTACCAAAACTTGAAATGTATTCCTTTGTTCTCCAGGTGGGCGCCTGATTACCAAAACTTGAAATGTATTCCCTTGTTCTCCAGGTGGGCGCCTGATTACCAAAACTTGAAATGTATTCCCTTGTTCTCCAGGTGGGCGCCTGATTACTAAAACTTGAAAATATATTAAAATGTATTCCCTTGTTATCCAGGTGGGCGCCTGATTGCGGTTCTCCAGGTGGGCGCCTGATTACCAAAACTTGAAATGTATTCCCTTGTTTTCCAGGTGAGCGCTTGATTGCAAAAACTTGAAATGTATTCCCTTGTTGGTCGCCTGATTACCAAAACTTGAAATGAAAATTGAAATGTATTCCCTTGTTATCCAGGTGGGCGCTTGATTACCTAAACTAGAAATGTATTTCCCTTGTTCTCCAGGTAGCCACCTGATTGCAAAAACTTGAAATGTATTACCTTGTTCTCCAGGTGGGCGCCCGATTACCAAAACTTGAAATGAAAATTGAAATGTATTCCCTTGTTATCCAGGTGGGCACCTGATTACCAAAACTTGAAATGTATTCCCTTGTTCTCCAGGTGGGCGCCTGATTACCAAAAATTGAAAAGTATTCCCTTGTTCTCCCGGTGGGGGTCTTATTAACAAAACTTGAAATGAAAATTGAAACGTATTCCCTTGTTATCCAGGTGGACACCTGATTACTAAAACTTGAAATGTATTCCCTTGTTCTCTAGGTGGGCTCCTGATTGCAAAAACTTGAAATATATTCCCTTGTTCTCCAGATGGGCGCCTGATGATCAAAACATGAAATGAAAATTGAAATGTATTTCCTTGTTATCTAGGTGGGCGCAATGTGTTCCCTTGTTCTCTAGGTGGGCGCCTGAGTACAATAACTTGAAATGTATTCCCTTGTTCTCCAGGTGGGCGCTTGATTGCCAAAACTAAAATGTATTCCCTTGTTCACCTGATTATAACAAAACAAACAAAACAAAAGAAATTTTCCTGCCCCAGTTTGGTGCTGGGCGCATCTGTGAGTGTTAATTCAATCTCGTTACCCAATATCTCTAAAAATTTTGAAAGCTAAATCCCATTATCCAGGAGGAAATCTAAGTTATATTTGCTGAGGACCAGTAATCAACTTATTAAAGCTACATCCCATTATCCAGGAGGGTCCTAACATTTCTTAACTAACAACAACTCTAAAACTAGGCTACGCCTGTAGAAGTATTACTTCCCCTATGTCTTGTTATCTAAGAGAATATTAAAGCTGCGTCCCATTATCTAGGAGGGTCCTGACAACTCTTAATTAAGACCAATTTTAAATCCAAATCATGTCTGCTGGGGATCAGCACTTAAAGCTACGTCCCATTATCCACGAGGGTCCTAAAAGCTTTTACAATTAAATTCCATTATCCATGAGGGTCCTGAGAATTTCAAATTAAATACCAATTTTAAGCTCTCGGTTGTTTTGCTGGGGGATTCCCAATTAGAGTTACATCCCATTAAGGGTCCTGACGACTCCTATTGGGGAACTATTTGTGCCAGATTATGTTACCCGTGACTGTTTGAGTTTTGCATTGAGTCCCATTTTCCATGAGGGTCCTGAAGTTCACAACCATACCTGCCAGATGCTTGCTTTTTCAATGGAGGACTTCCCCAAGGCATCCAGAATTTCCTGCCCCTGTTTCGATCAAAGAAAATCTTTTCAGTTTGAAATGTGATGGTTATCTTGCAACATTCTTTCTACAAAATGGCCTCCCCACTGTCATGCTTTGTGGCCAACTTTCCCGACCCTACTATGAGCTGCCTGATTTGTTGGCCGACACCTGCACCCTATGGCTTTTAGATGAACCGAGTGCTCTATTACCCAATCATTGTGTTACATTCCTGACCCTCTTGCCAGAATCATTTCATCCTTCCTGAGATTACCGAATCATTTCAAGGACGAAAACTTTCAGTGATTCTTTATATTTCCATTTTCACTTATGCTGCCTTCGTTATGTTTTAGCCGCAATTTGCTTTGTTATTTGGGAATAGGTAGTAAACTTTGAAATTTCTCTCCTGCTTTCTTAAACAAAATTGATTCTCAAACATATTAGAAGAATGGAGACCAGAAAGAAAATGAAATGCAATGAATCTGAGTTGTTTTGATTTAGAATAAAAGAATTCCGAATTTGGTGACTACTAAGGGGAAAAAGAGGAGAAACTTATTTGTGGAGGAACAGCTGGTTCCGATGATCATGACATGCACTTCGGCTTAGTCGACCTAGTCTGTCCAAATTATCAGCTTTCAATTGTCATGATTTGTTGTTGTGACCTTCCTTAAACCAATTTCTTTAACCAAGCCTTGACCTTTATTATCTTGTGGTGTTCTGAACAGATTTTCACCAACAACCCTTTTCCAGTTCTTCATTTCTTGCCTTGCCTTTGCCTTAAGGTGCCCGTGAGGTTTTTGATTTCTCTCGACTTTCATCCCCTTACAATGCCTGTGAGGGTTTTTACCGATAAGACTCTCTCTTTTTATTTCTCTCACCTCTCGTCGCCTTACGGTGGCCGTGAGGGTTTTCACCAATAAGACTCTCTCATTTTCATCTTTTCTTGCTTGAACTAGAGTGTTGCCCCAGGTATAAACCAGTTCTTCTTGTTTGACTTGGAATTTCTTAAAGACTGATCGGAAGGTCTTTCTTTGGACCGTAATGCAGGCTTTTGGATGGTGTTAGAAAGAAAGGGTGTTAAGGTCTCAAACAATTTATATGGGTTCAAAATTACAACTTTCAAAACAAATATCTCTTACAATAACCACCACTTCTGCCCAAATTTCTTGCTTGGGGACTTTTGAATATTTATTTTAATGAGACCGAACAGTGAGGCTGCCTACGTATCCTTAAAAGGAATCAGGATCAAACGTAATTCATCCCCAGAAATTACTTTGTTGTTGTGGTTTTCTCTTTTCTCTTTCTTCTCAGTTTTTTCTTTTGTTTCTTCCCTTTTCCTTTTGTTGTTTTGCTGTTTTGTGTTTTTGTTTTTATTTTCTTTTATTTTCTTTTTCTTCGCTTTTCTCTCTCTCTTTTTTCTTCTTCATTTTTTCTTTTTTCTTTTCTTCTTTTCGTTATTTCCTATTCTTTTCCCTTTACTCATTTCTCACACTTGCGTTTCTGATTTTGTAACTAATTCCGATGAGGGGTATGAAAGAAAATAATTAAAGCTAAAAAAGGGTTCACAAAGGTTGAAATGTTTAGATAGCCGAATGAAATGCCTTCGTCATTCCAATCTCCGAAACATGCCAAGTACAAACAAATACGATTTAATCAAAGAAAATCATACATAGTATCTCTTAACTACATCAGAATTGATGGCCATTTCTACGCACTTGCCTTCTATATCTGTTAGATACAATGCTCCATTGGACAACACTCTTGACACGATGAACGACCCTTGCAAATTTGGGGCAAACTTTCCCTTTGCCTCTGCCTGGTGAGGGAGGATGCGCTTTAATACCTACTGACCCACCTCAAACCTTTTCGGACGAACCTTCTGGTTATATGTTCTGGCCATTCTCTGTTGATACAACTGGCCATGACATACTGCCGCTAATCTTTTCTTATCAATCATACTCGATTGCTCCACCCGGTTTTTGACCCATTCATCATTATTATTTCTACCTCGGTGACAATCTGAAGGGATGGGGTTTCAATTTTTGCCGGTATTACTAATTCTGTGCCATACACCAATAAATACGGAGTTTCCCCTACTGAGGTGTGCACCGTAGTGTGATAGCCTAACAATGTGAAGGGTAGCTTCTCATGCCATTGCCTGGACCCTTCTACCATTTTTCGGAGTATTTTCTTTATGTTATTATTGGCTGCCTCAACTGCTTCATTCGCCTTGGGCCGGTATGGGGTAAATTGCGATGTGTAATCTTAAACTGGTGACATACCTCTTTCATCAAATGACTATTCATATTTGCTCCATTGTCCATGATGATTATTTTCGGGATTCCAAACTGGCAAATGATATTTGAAATCACAAAGTTGACCACGGCTTTCTTGGTCACCGACTTGAAAGTTTTAGCTCGACCCACTTGGTGAAATAATCAATAGCAACTAGGATGAACCTGTGTCAATTGGAAGCTGTTGGCTCGATAGGCCCGATGACATCCATGCCCCAAGCAAAGAAGGGCCATGGTGCAGACATTGTATGTAATTCAGATGGCGGGGAGTGAATCAAATCTCCATGCACCTGACATTGATGACATTTGCACATGAAACTGATACAATCTCCCTCCATGGTGAGCCAATAATATCCTGCCTGGAGAATCTTCTTTGCCAAAACATCCCCTCTCATATAAGGTCCGCAAACTCTAGAAGGTACCTAGGTAATGATGGTTGTTGCTTGTTTAGCATCTATGAAATCTTAACATCCCAAGATCTGGCGTTCTTTTGTATAGCACTCCTCCACTGAAGAAAAACCCGCATGATAAGCGATGAGTTTTTCTCTTTTGATCACTTGAGGCTTGTACTGGTACACACCTATCTTGATACATTCTTTGATATCATGGAACCAAAGCTCACCATCAAGCTTCTCTTCCACAACATTGTAGTAAGCATGTTGACCATGGACTTGGATATGCAGCGGGTCAACATAAGCCTTGTTTGGATGATGTAACATTGATGCCAAAGTAGCCAAGGAATCAGCAACCTCGTCCTGAATTCTTGGGATATTCTTGAGCTCTACTAACCGGAATCATTGACAAAGATCATGCAAACATTGCCGGTATTGTATGAGCTTCAAATCCCGTGTTTCCCAATCCCCTTAAATTGGTGCACCAGAAGGTTCGAGTCTCCCAAGACCAAGAATTCTTGGACACCCATGTGTGCAGCTAACCTCAGACCCAAGATTCATGCCTCATATTCTTCCATATTGGTCGTGCAATAGAAGTGGAGCTGAGCTGTAACGGCGTAATGGTGCCCCGTTTCAGAAATAAGTACCGCTCCTTTCCCAACACCTTTCATGTTGGCGGCCCCATCGAAGAATAGTTTCCATCCTAGCTTCTCACCCTGCTCCATTTCATCAATATGCATCACTTCTTCATTCGGGAAATATGTCTTTAAAGGTTTGTATTCTCCGTCCACTGGATTCTCATCCACATGATCAGCCAATGCTTGCGCTTTCATTGTAGTCCTAGTCACGTAGACAATGTCAAATTCGGTGAGTAGGATCTGCCACTTTGCAAGCTTCCCCGTGGAAATAGGCTTTTGGAAGATGTATTTCAATGGGTCTAGGCGTGAGATGAGATAATTAGTATACGATGACAAGTAGTGTTTCAACTTATGTGCTACCCAAGTTAAGCCACAGCAAGTCCTTTCAAGATGAGTATACTTAACCTCATAAGCTATAAATTTCTTGCTAAGGTAGTATATGGCCTGCTCCTTCCTCCCAGTGACATCGTGCTTACCCAACACACATCCGAATGAATTGTCCAAGACTATCAAATATAAAATCAAAGACCTCCCTGGTTCCGGTGGGACCAATATCGGTGGGTTCGATAAGTATTATTTTATTTTATCAAAAGCCTCCTGGAATTCTTCTATCCATTAGATCGCAACATCCTTTTTCAACAGCTTGAAGATAAGCTTATAACTTTTTGTGAGCTGAGCAATAAATCTACTGATGTAATTCAATCTCCCCAACAGACTCATCACCCCTGTTTTGTTCCTCGGAGGTGGAAAGTCTTGTATAGCTTTCATCTTTGATGGATCTAACTCAATGCCTCGGTGGCTGACTATGAACCCTAGCAACTTCCCTGATGGAACACCAAATGCGCATTTCACATGATTGAGCTTGAGGTTGTACCTACAGAACCTCTGGAAGAATTTTCTCAGATCTCTAACATGATCGGGTTGCTTCTTGGATTTCACAATTACATCACCCATATAGACCTCAATCTCCTTATGTATCATATCATGGAACATGGTTGTCATTGCCCTCATATAGTTTGCCCCAGCATTATTTAGACCAAAGGGCATGACCCTGTAGCAATATGTTCGCCACGGTGTGATGAATTCAATTTTCTCCGCATCCTCCTCTTCCATCAAAATCTGGTGATAGCCTGTGTAACAATCTACGAAAGAACCTATCTCATGCTTTGCAGAGTTGTTAATCAATATGTGGATATTTGGAAGTGGGAAGTTGTCCTTTGGACTCGCTTTTTTGAGGTTACGATAATTGATGCACACCCTAGTTTTACCATCCTTCTTTGGCACAGGCATGACATCGGCTAACCAAGTAAGGTACCGTGTGATTCGGATGACCTATTCCTCAAATTTCTTGGTAACTTCCTCTTTGATCTTTACGCTCACATCAGTTTTAAACTTCTTTTGTTTGACAGGAGGATTTGTGAATGGGTCAATGGGCAATTTGTGAACCACCAAGGCAGTGCTCAACCCTGGCATATCGTCGTAGGACCATGCAAAGACATCTTTGTATTCAAGCAGCTCTTCGATTATTTCTTCTCGGAGCTGCGGCTCAATATGGACACTTATTTTAGTTTCTCTGACAATATCTGTGTCCCCTAGATTGGATGCTTCTGTATAGCTCAGGTTTGGCTTGGGGTTTTCCTCAAAGTGGCTTAACTCTTTACTAATTTCCTCAAACACCCTTTCCTCATCATATTCTGGTTCATCCTCATATTCTACTTCTTGAATTATTACTTCTAAATTAGACCGACTTCAAGACTGGGTCGAAGAGTCCTTATGCATGTCATATTATTGGAGCCAACATAAAAATAACTATACAAGAAGGAAAAGAAAAAGCAAAGAAAAATAAAAACTATAAGCACTGATGAGAAAGGAAATTGCATTTCATTGAAATTTAAAGATAACAAGGTTTACACATCCAAATGGACAGAACATAGACTCTAAATTACAACCCTGGAATAATCCAGAGAAATTGAAAGAAAAATCAAAGCAAACTACCAAAACTCCTTCCTGGTCGGGAGAGGAGTAGTCTCCCAATTGTTAATTTTTGCACGGGCCCCAATAAATTGCACATCTGCCTTGCTAGATCCCTCTCTGGCTTGTACCACATTCACATCTTCGAAAAAATTTTCAAACCTTTCAAGCAATTCCTTATCAGGATCACCCATAGCACTGGAACTTGTTGTTGTCGGGCGCTTCTTGGTGCCGGGCCTAACAAATGATCTGCAAAGATGCGGCACAGGCTTAGGAGGGACCCACGCTTTCTTCCTCGTCCTTCTGGCTCTCTTGATGCCTGCAATAGTGGGCTTGAATCCCAAACCAAAGGTGTCCGCGTTCATGGGGAGAGATACCGGTTGTAAGATACCCTGAAGGGATGCCCCCAAACCCTTTTGTGGAACAAACTCGTTCTTCAACATTTCAGCTACCACCATGACTGATACAGTAGCTAACCTTGGTATTGGAACACACTCCCCCTCTGGGACTTTTTCACTTGTACCGAATCATAAACCTGATACACCCAGGGCCCCTTGTCATCATCTGCCTCAATGAATGGTACGATAGCATCACTGTGAGAATACAGATGGTCTTCGCTGTGCATAACTATTTCTTGTCGATCCCATTCAAATTTCATTATTTGATGCAAAGTAGAGTGGACTGCTCTAGCAATATGGATCCAGGGTCGTCCCAACAGCAAGTTGTAAGAGACAGCCACATCCAGCACTTGGAATTCTATGGTAAAATCAATTGGTCCGATTGTCAGTTCGAGCACTATGTCAAATGTAGTTCTTGTGAATTCTTTCATCATCCACCTTCAAATTGTTCAACGTAGAAGGAGGGAAAATATTTGCGCTCGAATCATTATTAACCAACACTCGAGTGACCACAGAATTGTTGCACTTTACTGTGAGATACAGTGCTCTATTATGCTCGGTGCCTTCTACGGGAAATTCATCGTCGGAAAATATGACTCCGTTCACCTCAAAAATCTTATTGGCTATCTTCTCCAAGTGATTAACTCTGATTTTATCAGGAACGCGGGCCTCGTTCAGGATCTTCATCAAAGCCCGACGGTGCTCGTATGAATGAATCAACAATGATAACAACGATATTTGAGCAGGCGTCTTCCTCAGTTGTTCCACAATAGAATAATCCTGCATTTTCATCTTCTTTAGAAACTCTTCTACCTCCTCTTCACTTACAGTTTTTTTCACTAGCATTGAGTTATCCTTGGTTGGTTTTGATTTACTCAATTCTTCGGGGGAAAAGCACATTCCCGATCGGGTCAATCCATGGGTCTCACAAACTTCTTCTATAACCTCTTTCCCTTTGTATGTAACTGTTACTCGGCCATAATCCCAAGGTACTACCTTACTGCTGATCATTGGTAGCTGAGTTACAGGTTTGATAATGACAGGCTCGGTGCGAGCACCTTCCACGATAACTACAGGCTTGCTGGCCACCCCTGGTACCACCACTTTTGCATTTTCTTGTCTCATCATCCCGTCTCTTGGAGATTGTTTCTTCACTACAAAGACAGGCTCACTCAATTTAAGTGTCGACATCTCGCTTGTCAAATTCTAACCCATCTTCTGTTCACAGGCTCGAATCATCATGACAATTTGCGAAGGCTTTTTGGGCTCCCTCTCTTTGTTCACTATCTCAATCATATTTGTCTCTTGATGAGCAGGCAATGGGTTTTGATTAATATTGGGTACTTCTGGAGCTTGCACCTCAATCCGATGTGAATTAATGAGTTCTTGAATAGCATACTTCATATGCCAACATTTCTCTGTGTCATGCCCTGGAGCGGCAGAACAATACTCACAATTGACAGAATACTCCAGATTTCTCGGAGGAGGATTTTGCAATTTTGCTTCAATCGGCCTCAACATATCTAATTGTCTCAATCTATGGAATAGGCAGGTATATGATTCTCCAAATGGAGTGAAGGTTTTCTTTTTCTGAATTCTCTCAGTTTTTAAAACTTGGTTGGCTCGGAAAGCTGGTCTCGGTAGTGTTAGTAGGCTCTTGGAGGATAGTTATTTTGTGAAACTGGGTAATTATTTAGTGAGGTCGGCGCACGCCATTATGCATGGGCGGGAGGTTGGGTATATGCTTGTGCGTGATGGATGGAAAAACGGGAGTCAGGAGGTAGGTAGTAGTTGTTGAAACACGTTCTCAAGTCGCTAAAACTAAACGTGTGCTCATCTTTGTAGGTTTTGATAAATGACAAACCGACGCGCATGGAACATTGACATATGCCGAAGTCCAAGCACAAGAGAAACAAAGAACAAGATCAAGTAAAGCAAAAAAGTTATACATGAGTCGTTTTATATTGTGATCTTGATCCGACAATTGATTCAAGACTTGGCTTCTCTCGTAAAATTATTTTCATCAAACCATGCATCTTTGATTTAAAACAAAATGATTTTCAAACATTTTCATTTTAGCCAAAATGATTTTTAAACATGTCTTTCAAATCTGGACAGAAATAACCGATTATGTTTTTCTGATAATAGATTATGTTAAGACAGTATAAACCGGAATTTACAAAATAGCAAAATAATCCATTATGTCTTTTCTGATAATCGATTATGTTAAGACAGTGAATCGGAATTTACAAAACAGAAAAATAATCGATTATGTCTTTTTTGATAATCGATTATGTCCAGACAGTGTATAACCGGAATTTTCAAAACAGCAAAATAATCGATTATGTCTTTTAGGTAATCGATTATGTTAAGACCGTTGCCAAAGTATTTTTAAACGCTGAAAGATAATCGATTATGCACAAGGCAATAATCGATTATGCTAGCATAAAATCAGCGTCTGATTTTTAAACGTTATCAGGTAATCGATTATGCCATTTTAATAATCGATTATTCTGCTTAAAATCTGCATATGATTTTTGAACGATTTGCAGATAATCGATTATGCAAATCAGATAATCGATTATCCTAGCACAAAATCAGCAATTAGTGATTGGCAATTAAGCAACGGTCTTGGTGACTTTGAGGACTATAAATACACCTCAAAATCACTCTTTTAAGCACAACAACTGATTACATTCTTGCTTAAGCTAAATACTCTCATATCAATCATTTTATATTCATTTCATAGTTTTTGAGAGCCAAATTCTTGACGAAGTTGTTGTGTTCTTGAGCGTATTAATTTTACTCACATCTACTCTATAAGAGAGTCTTGTCTTGAGTGCTAAGTGTTTGCATACACTTGAAGGGAAGTTCTTATCCCTTGTTGTAAGAAGGAAAGATTAGTTCCTTGGCTTGAAGTCTTGAGGTGAGGTATCCTCGAGCAGGTTGAAGTCTTGTAGAGTGTATATCTACGAGCAAGTGTAACGGTTTGTTAAGCACCCGTAAGCTTAACGGAGTTAGTGTAAAACTCGAGAGAGTCTCTCGAGGACTGGACTAACCACACGTTGTGGTGAACTAGTATAAGTTCGGTGTGTTCTCTCCTTACTTCTTTATTTACCGCACTTATTTTACTCCTGCAATTTTAATTCCGCAAATTTACATTGTTTTTTATTATAACGCTATTCACCCCCCCCCCCCTCTAGCGTTAAGCGTATATTCTAACAATTGGTATCAGAGCCTAACTCTCTGAAAGACTTAACAGTTTGAGAGAAACAATCCATGGCTTCAACTCGCAACGTTAATGCAGGACTAGGTGAAGGACAATGCTTCACAAGGCCACCACTCTTTGATGGCACCAATTACACTTATTGGAAGGAGAGGATGAGGATTTTCATTCAATCAAACAACTTCCAATTGTGGAAAATCATAAATAATGGAGAACAACTTCCAACTAAAAAGGTTGGAGATGAACTCATCCCAAAGTCAAAAGACAAATACGATATGGACGATATCACAAAGGTGGAATATAATGCAAAGGCCATCAACATGCTATTTTGTGCTGTAAATCCCGATGATTATCGGAAAATCTCATGTTGCACCACGGCTAAGCAAATGCGGGATAAATTGGAGATCACCTACGAAGGTACGGACCAGGTAAGAGAAGCTAACATAGATTTTCTAACCCACGAATATGAACTTTTTCATATGAAGGAAAGCGAGAAGATAGACGATATGTTCGAATGATTTTCAAAAATCGTTAATGATCTTCATGCTCTCAAGAAGACTTTCACGGATAGGGAGCTTGTCCGTAAAATCTTCGAAGTCTCACTCCGGAATGGCGCTCCAAAGCCGACGCTATTCAAGAGTCAATCGGCATTACAAATGTCACAATCGACGGGCTTAGAGGTAATCTCAAAACCTATGAATCTACTATTCTTAACCCTCCTTTGGATGATCAAAGGAAACGAAGAATCGCCCTCAAAGCAAGCACGGCTCAACCTCAAAATGATGAGGATTCAAGCGACGAAGATAACGAGTTCGGACTCGTTATTAAGAAATTTCACAAGTTCATGCGAAAGGAGTATGAACGAAAAGGTAAGCGACAAGGAGACCAATTAAAGTGCTATGGATGCGGAGAAATCGGGCATATCAAATCAAATTGTCCAAATACAAAAAAGGAGAAGAAACCCGTCAAGAAATAAAGAGCATACATCTCTTGGGGAGGCGACTCCGGAGACGAATCAAGTGATGGAGAAGGAAACGTTACCGCAAACATGTGTCTTATGGCACATGAAGAAACTCAAAATGAGGTATGTACTACTTCTAAGAACTATTTCACTTTAGAAGAAATGCAAGATGCATTTGATGAGTTGTATAAAGAGTTTATTAGCGCTTCTAAATCTATAAAAGATTTAAGAAAACAAATTTCTTCAAAAGAAAAGGATTTTGAAAAACTAACTCTTGAAAATGAGAAATTAAAAGAGGAAAACAAGTTTTATGGCAAAAGAAGCACCGATAAACCCGAAAGCTCATATAAGGATTGTACTTCTTGCAAATCTCTAAAGGAAGAAGTAGAAAGTCTTAGAAGCACTTTGCACAAATTCAATTCTTCACACAAAAATCTCAATGAAGTGCTTGTAAATTTGAAATCCACTAAGCACGGTATAGGCTTTAAACACGAGCCAAAAGAAAAAGTTGAGTCCATTCCTAAACCACCTAAGACTCAACTTAGGCAAAACAAAATAAATGACAACACTCAACCTAGAAATTGTAATCCTAGAATTGCAACTCATCCTAGAACAAATGCTAGAACAAATATTGGCATGTATAGACCACCTAGACAAGATTTTCGAAAACTACATCAAAACTATATTCCTAAAAATAGAGTGAATGCTAGAAGAAATATTGGCATGTATAGACCACCTAGACAAGATTTTCGAAAACTACATCAAAACTATATTCCTAAAAATAGAGTGAATAAATTTAGACCCCCAAATTATTATCATCCTAGAAGAATGCACAATCCGTATGTCATTTGTCATTATTGCAATAAAATTGGACATATTGCTTCTGCATGCGTCACTAGACATAGACATTTCACAACAGATCAATCATATCACTATTTCGCACCTAACACACAAGGACCCAAAATGGCTTGGGTACCAAAATCTCATTAATTTGTTTTGTAGGTATGTTTGAAGGGATCAAGTGTACTTTGGTACCTTGATAGTGGATGCTCCAAACATATGACTGGGGATGCATCAAAATTCCTTCAACTAAAACCCACGGAAGGAGGAAATGTTATTTTTGGAGACAATAACAAAGGAAAGATTATCGGCATTGGCTCGGTCGGTAAGGAAGAATCCTCCTCCATTAAGCATATTTTGCTAGTTAAAGGTCTGAAACATAATCTCTTGAGCATAAGTCAATTATGTGACAAGGAAAATCTTGTATTGTTTGACTCCGAAGAATGCTTAGTTATCCGTCGTAGTGATTTTAAAGTTATCCTTCGTGGTATTAGAATGGATAAATCTATATGGTTGATCTTGAAAATTCTTCATCAAGTTTTGTAAATTGCCTTATGAGTAAAGAAGACGTCATGTGGTTATGGCATCATAGAGTAGCTCATGTAAATATGAATATTTTAAACAAACTAGTTTCACAAGATTTAGTAATTGGTCTTCTAAACATGAAATTTGAAAAAGATTCTATTTGTGATTCATGTCAAAAAGGGAAACAAACAAAAGCCTCTTTTAAATCCAAAAATGTTGTTTCAACCACTAGACCCTTACAACTTCTACACATGGATCTTTTTGGACCATCTAGAATTAAAAGTCATGGTGGAAATCTTTATGCTTTTGTTATTGTAGATGACTACTCTAGATTTACATGGACATTATTTCTTGCTCATAAAAGTGATGCTTTTCAAGCCTTTAAAAGTTTTCATAAACGTGTTCAAAATGAAAAGAACTGAACCGTCACTTCCATAAGAAGTGATCATGGGGGAGAGTTCGATCATAAAATCTTTGCGGATTTTTGTGACGAACTCGGTATTGAACATACCTTTTCGGCTCCACGTACACCACAACAAAATGGAGTGGTGGAACGCAAAAATCGATGTCTCGAAGAGATGGCTAGAACCATGCTCGATGAGGCTAAGATTCCCAAACAATTTTGGGCAGATGCCGTGAGTACCGCATGCTATGTTTTAAACAGAGCTGTCGTAAGACAGATACTCATAAAAACTCCCTATGAACTCTATAAGGGAAGGAAACCAAATCTTTCCTATCTTAGAGTCTTCGGTTGTAAATGTTTTATTCACAACAACGGAAAAGATAACTTGGGAAAATTTGACGCGAAATCTGATGAAGGAATTTTTCTTGGTTACTCATTGCATAGCAAAGCAAATAGAGTCTTCAATAATCGAACCAAAACTGTTGAGGAATCTCCTCATATCGTATTTTGTGAAAATGATGCTAGCTTGGCGAGAAAGGATTGTTATGATGGTCTTGCAGGTGCTTTAAACAAAATCAATCTTCAAGACGAGGTGCAAAAGGAGAATCCAAAGGAAGTTCAAGATGAAGTCATGGAACAACTTTAGGAAGAAGTACCACCACAAGAAGAAGAATCGATGATGCCTAAGGCTTGGAGGACGTCTAAAGACCATCCTCTCGACAAGGTAATTGGCAACATTGAGAAAGGGGTAAGTACTCGAAACCTTCTTAAAGACACTGTAGGACATATGGCTTTCGTTTCACAAATAAAACCTAAAACCATTTCTGAAGCAATTGGGGATGAGCATTAGACCTTGGCAATGCAAGAGGAGCTTAACCAATTCAAACGTAATGATGTTTGGGAATTGGTGCCAAGACCCGATAATCACACCATAATTGGTACGAAATGGGTTTTTCGAAATAAATTAGATGAAAATGGTATAATCACTAGAAACAAAGCTAGGCTAGTTGCTAAGGGGTATAATCAAGAAGAAGGCATTGATTATGAAGAAACCTATGCACCCGTTGCACGCCTAGAATCCATTCATTTATTACTTGCTTTTTCATCATCTATGAATTTCAAATTATTTCAAATGGATGTCAAAAGTGCCTTCCTCAATGGGTTTATTCAAGAGGAAGTGTACGTTGAACAACCCCCGGGTTTTGAAGACTTTAAATCTCCCGATCATGTCTTCAAGCTTAAGAAAGCGCCATATGGACTTAAACAAGCTCCTCGAGCTTGGTACGAGCGCTTAAGCAAATTTCTTTTGGACAATGAGTTCGAAAGGGGGAAAGTTGACACTACACTGTTTATCAAAATAAAAACAATGACATTCTATTAGTTCAAATTTATGTCGATGATATTATTTTTGGTGCTACTAATGATTTTTTATGCGACGAATTCTCTAAGTTAAGGACTAGCGAATTCGAAATGTCAATGATGGGAGAGCTAAACTTCTTCTTGGGGTTGCAAGTAAAACAAATGAAAGAAGGAACTTTCATTTGTCAATCTAAGTATTGCAAGGAGTTGCTACATCGTTTTGAAATGAGCAACGCCAAAGCAATGGCCACTCCAATGAGCACATCCGACCATCTTGACAAGGATGAGAAAGGTAAAGAAGTAGACACCAAGAAATACCGAGGTATGATCGGATCCCTTCTCTATCTTACTGCAAGTAGACCGGACATCATGTTTAGCGTGTGTTTATGCGCTCGATATCAATCATGTCCGAAGGAGTCGCACCTAACTACGGTAAAACGGATAATGAAGTATCTTGTTGGAACTATAAATGTGGGATTATGGTATCCCAAAGGTTCTTCATGCCAACTTGTTGGCTATTCCGATTCCGATTTTGCGGGTTGCAAATTGGACCGCAAGAGCACTAGTGGCACTTGCCATTTGCTCGGTAGCTCTCTAGTTTCTTGGTTTAGCAAGAAACAAGTAAGTGTTTCGTTATCCATAACCGAGGCTGAATATGTAGCCGCGGGGAGTTGTTGTGCTCAAATCCTTTGGATGAAACAACAACTCTCGGATTATGGTCTTAGTATCAATCATATCCCTCTTCGATGTGATAATACTAGCGCCATAAGCTTAACGAAGAACCCTGTTCTTCACTCAAGAACGAAACACATAGAAATTAGGCACCACTTCATAAGAGATCACGTTCTCAAAGGTGATGTCGAAATTAAGTTTGTTGAAACCAAATATCAATTGGCCGACATCTTCACAAAGCCTTTAGAGAAAGAGTCATTTTTCCGAATTCGTAGTGAACTCGGGATTCTTGACTCCACGATGATCTAATACATGCATTGCATTTTTCTTTTAACAATTACTAACTTGAGCGTCGGAGGCGCCTAACTCTTTTTTGCAGGTATCACCCCAAAGACAGGGGGAATTCTCGGACACTGGTGATAAATAATCGATTTTTCTCAGTCAATAATCGATTATTACTCCTTTATGTTTTCCCATTATTCTACTGGAAAAATAAACTAATCAATTATACTAATACTAGAATCGATTATCAAACATTTTGATTTTGCAGGAATCTGGCAATCATGTTTAATAATCGATTATCCACATTAGTAATCAATTATTGAAAGTTCAGTTTTACAAGTGTTTATAAAATAATCGATTGTTGAAAACTGAATAATCGATTTCCTCTTACCGTCCCGGTTTGTCATCACACTGCCTAAGAATAATCAATTATCAAAGTTCAGTAATCAATTATTCCCCGAGTCCGTATAACTCACTGTGCAGCAATAATCGATTACCAAAGTACTGTAATCGATTACCAACGGTCAGCAGCTCAAAATTGTTACCGTTTTTGACCGTTTGGCTTAATAAATCTGCAGCTTTTTGCTCCATAAATGCCTCACTTCTTCAATTCTATAAATAGGTGTTTTCATCCTTCAAATTTCTCACTTCAAACTTCACTCTTAGCTTCAAACAATCTTCAAAAGCCCTCAAATTTTTGCGGTTTGATTCTGAACCCGAACTCCTTCGATTCCTCGAAAAATTTGAGAGTCGAGAAATCCTTGCGCCTCGCTTCTCAACTAGTCGATATCTTCGCGATAGCGTACCCCCATCAACGACAAATATTCTTATGCAAAGCCAACTCCTTGACTTCCTATATCTTCAATCTCCTTACATTCACCCTTCTTTAATTCGTGCCTTCTATTCAAATCTACAGAAGGACGAAGATGGTGACCTTGTCTCAAACATCAATGGAGTTCCAATTCTTTTAAATGAGCAACACCTGCAACTCCTTACAAAACTTCCACGAAATGGGGGGGAAGATATTTCACTTTACACTAGAGAAGAAGGAGCTTATTTGATGAACAACTCCTTTTCCACCAAATTGGGATCGGGGAATTTGTCCAAACTCCGGAGCAGCGTCGCCCAACCATCACGCATATGCTCCCTGAATATCGTATAATTTTTTATTTCATCACCCGCGTTCTAAAACCGCTCAAATTCAATCATACAACTCTCTCTCATGAGGATTCAAAACTCATGCATGCAATTATCACCGGGGCTCGCATCAATTGGTGCCAGTTCGTCATGACTCACATGTATGATGCAATTGGGGACGATAAGCCAGTCCCCTATGCCTTTGTCATAATGGCTATTTTTCAAGCCTCCGGCATCGACACCTCCGTCGGTCCTCACAAAAAGGCAACAAAACATTGGGAAATTCAAGAATCTTTGTTTCCCAATATCGGTGAACATCCGGCTCCTCCTCCAACTCAAAGACGTCGTCCTCAGGCTCCGTCCGTTGCTTCCGTCCAAACCATTTCTGAGCAACTTGCCTCTTTGTCAACATCTATGAATCGTATTGATAGAAATGTCACCCGATTATCCCACGAGCTTCATGGATATTTTGACCACGTTCGCTATCCCTATGCCCAAGTTGTTCTTCCGGAAAAAGTGCCGGATGCCGAGGCGGATGTTAATGAAAATGAATAATATTTTTTTGTATCGGTTGAATAATATTTTGTCTCTTTTTCTTGCCTTATTATGTATTTTCAATATTGTTTCCTCAATAAAAGTTTATTAATTTTTGCTAATGTCAAAAGGGGGAAGAATAAGGGCTATGCACACTAATACATATTGGCATAAATTAAGGGGGAATTCATAAATTGAGGGGGAAATCATTCATATACTTGTCTTGGATTGTCATTATCAATTATTAATATGCATATCCCGATATTGGTTTGCCATTATCAAAAAGGGGAAAATTGTTAAAACACGTTCTCAAGTCGCTAAAACTAAACATGTGTTCAACTTTGTAGGTTTTGATAAATGACAAACCGACGCGCATGGAACATTGACATATGCCGAAGTCCAAGAACAAGAGAAACAAAGAACACGATCAAGTAAAGCAACAAAGTTATACATGAGTCGTTTTATATTGTGATCTTTATCCGATAATTGATTCTATACTTGGCTTCTCTCGTAAAATCATTTTCATCAAACCATGCATCTTTGATTTAAAACAAAATGATTTTCAAACATTTTCATTTTAGCCAAAATGATTTTTAAACATGTCTTTCAAATCTGGACAGAAATAATCGATTATGTTTTTCTGATAATCGATTATGTTAAGACAGTATAAACCGGAATTTACAAAACAGCAAAATAATCGATTATGTCTTTTCTGATAATCCATTATGTTAAGACAGTGAACCGGAATTTACAAAATAGAAAAATAACCGATTATGTCTTTTTTGATAATCGATTATGTCCAGACAGTGTATAACCGGAATTTTCAAAACAGCAAAATAATCGATTATGTCTTTTAGGTAATCGATTATGTTAAGACCGTTGCCAAAGTATTTTTAAACGCTGAAAGATAATCGATTATGCACAAGGCAATAATCGATTATGCTAGCATAAAATCAGCGTCTGATTTTTAAACGTTATCAGGTAATCGATTATGCCATTTTAATAATCGATTATTCTGCTTAAAATCTGCATATGATTTTTGAACGATTTGCAGATAATCGATTATGCAAATCAGATAATCGATTATCCTAGCACAAAATCAGCAATTAGTGATTGACAATTAAGCAACGGTCTTGGTGACTTTGAGGACTATAAATACACCTCAAAATCACTCTTTTAAGCACAACAACTGATTACATTCTTGCTTAAGCTAACATACTCTCATATCAATCATTTTATATTCATTTCATTGTTTTTGAGAGCCAAATTCTTGATGAAGTTGTTGTGTTCTTGAGCGTACTAATTTTACTCACATCTACTCTATAAGAGAGTCTTGTCTTGAGTGCTAAGTGTTTGCATACACTTGAAGGGAAGTTCTAACCCCTTGTTGTAAGAAGGAAAGTTTAGTTCCTTGGCTTGAAGTCTTGAGGTGAGGTATCCTCAAGCAGGTTGAAGTCTTGTAGAGTGTATATCTACGAGCAAGTGTAACGGTTTGTTAAGCACCCGTAAGCTTAACGGAGTTAGTGTAAAACTCAAGAGAGTCTCTCGGGGACTGGACTAACCATACGTTGTGGTGAACCAGTATAAGTTCGGTGTGTTCTCTCCTTACTTCTTTATTTACCGCACTTATTTTACTCCTGCAATTTTAATTCCGCAAATTTACATTATTTTTTATTATAACGCTATTCACCCCCCCCCCTCCCCTCTAGCGTTAAGCGTATATTCTAACAGTAGTGTTTTGGTGGGCTATATAGAGTGTGAGGATAGGCTTGGTAGTGAGGTCGGGGCTGGTTGTAATGGGATGGGCCCCGGGGCCCCAACCAAGTCCCTGGGTAACCTGTCGCTACCTCTTCCTTCTTCTTCTTTCCAATTGCTCCCCCGGTCCTACGTTAGATAGCTTGGGTGGTTGCTTTGATTACTTAATAACTCATAATCTTGTTAGATTTAAGTCCCTCTTCCACCATACTTCCCATTTTCAATAAATTCATTAAAGGATTTATCCACTGCTAATACCAGGTGACCAAAATATGTAGGCTCCAAGGCTTGCAAGAAATAATCTACCATTTCACTTTCCTTCATTAGCGGGTCGACCCTTGCTTCCTGCTCCCTCCAACGGAAGCCATATTCTATGAAAATCTCATTGTACGTATTTTCCAGTTTCATCAAAGACAATTGATCTGGGATAATTTCAAGATTGTACTAAAAATGACAAGTGAATGCTTGGGCTAGATCGTCCCATGTATACCACCGAGCATGATCCTGTCGGGTGTACCATTCCAATGCTGAACCACTTAAACTTTGACTGAAGTATGCCATCAGTAATTTATCCTTTCCGCCTACTCCTCTCATCTTGCTGCAGAAACCCCTTAAGTGTGCCACTAGATCACCATGCCCATCGTATAAGTCAAACTTAGGCATCTTAAAGCGCGGATGCAATTGTACATCTAGGAATAAACAAAGGTCTTTGTATGCCACACTCGCTTGTCCTCCTAACCCTCGCATATATCTGAATGATTGCTCTAGACTTTTGACTTTCCTGAGCACCTCCTCATGCTCGAGATTTTTGACTGGTTTTTCAGCCTCAACAGGGATTTCAAAACGGGGAGCGTAAGAGTAGGGCTCGTGGGCTTTGAAAGTGGGTTCTAGTGGGTAATACTGATTGTCATGAGCTTGGAGCAAAGGTTCACTGGATGATCTGTGAATTGTGGCGGGAGGAGGTTCCACAAAGATGAGAGAAACTTGTGGAGGGGGATGGTGAACAGCTTTGGGTGGTGGATCTGGGGGTGTCTGGGAAGTGGTACCCTGTTATTGTTGGTATAAGGGGAAGCCCAGGGGTAGATCAGTGGAAGGGTGGTCATGTGACTGGGTCAATAGTGCGATGAAGGTCGGGTTGGCAGGATAGGCTGGTGGTGGCTTCCCTCTTACCCCTGCTTGGTATTTCAGCCATCTAATGTTTCAACTTGTACATCTCATCTTTCGTTACGTTAACATCAACTCTTCTACCTACTTTGAGGGATCAATAATACTTGCATAGGTTTCTTGGTCGGCCATAGTCAGTTTGCTTTTGGACCGAGTGTTATAGGAGTGGGTTGCCAGAATGCCGCAAAAACTAACCACCTGTCTGAACTTGAAGACAACACCAAAACTTGTTAGCGGTTAGTCTTCAACATATAGGTAACCACATATTCGGGGATGAATGCACCTAAGCAGTTACCGGTTTCTATTATGCACATGGATTGGCCACTTGCGTCATCCCGGCTTTTATCCTATGCCGCTTTATTTTCCTCGCTTGATTTCTTTTTTTTTCTTCCCCTTTTCATTTGCTAAACTTCTCTTTCCTACCTTCTCTTGTTTTATTATTCTCTCCTTTATTTTACCATTGTTAATCTCATGATTTTCTCTATATTTTTCTTTCTTTTTCTTATTTTGGTTATGGTCGAACCCTATGGAGATTGCCTACGTATCATGAACCTGCATGAATCAAACCGAGCGTAGTTCTGGAAAATAAATACAGAAAATATTTTTGGAAATTTTTAATTTTCATAAAATAAAACACTTGATTACAACTGCTAACATACTTTAAGAAAAGAAATCAACACACTCTGATTCAAATGACTAACAGACTTTGACAGAAAGATGAAAACAACCGACTTGATAACTACTACATACTCAAAATAGGAGAAAGTACAGACTTCGCAAATGGACTAACAAACTTGAGTGAAAATCATGAATACATTAAAGCCCTTAATGCTCCTGGGGCCTGCGGGACATCATTCGGTCTCGCCGCAGGCCTGTGTGCTAAATGCCCTTGGAGGTGGTAGAAGTCTTCCGTCACTTGACGAATGAAGGTCATTGCGGTGGAAAAAATATGGATCTTGTCATATCTTCACAATGACTACACTTTACGGTGATGTAATCAGCGATCATCCGTACCCCCTCTCTTATAGCATCCTTTTCTTTCAACAATCGCCCAATCTGCTGGGTCCTGGCCTCCAAAGTTTGTTCAGCTACACAATTAATTTCTTGAAATTGTTGCAAATCTCTTCCCAATCGTGCTATTGCTGGGTAGAAATGCTCTCTTTTGACCTTGAAGTCTATTGCTTGCTTAAACATTTTGTTTTCAGTCATGATGACCTTCTTCTTCAATCCCGCAACCTCACTATCATACCTTTCTCTCAACCCTCTATTTTGTTCAAGTCAAAACCATATTCTCCTACTTTCCGCCTCAGATTGTCTATGACTTTTTCATCCTTCGCACTTTTGGAGGGATTCTCTGCGGCTATTTACATTTTCTGAATTTGGCTCGCAAAGCTTCGTTTTCTTTGGCTAGTCTTTTCTTTTCCCCCTCGTCTGTCGCAACTGGCACCATTCTCGAATTGAAGTTTTTTTACTTGCCTTTCCAATTTCCCCTATTGTGGCCCTATATTCGTTTTCCTTGGCTAACAAATTCCATTGTTCTTGTGACGCCTAAGCAAATTCCTGAAGATGTGGCCTCTTAGTCGGCCTTCTGAACTCTATTTCCTTTTTATACCAAGCCAAGTACCCTGGTGCCACCTCGCCTTTAGGCAAGTCTTGTACTCGAGTGTTCGCTGTCAAGTACTGACATTCGCTCAAAATTTGGCGGACTGCTTCTTCGTGAAACTGACCATTGGGACCAATCTCGACCACATGGCGACTAATGTCTTCATCCCTGGAAACCATTTGGCACCTCCTTAGTTGTCTCAGCACCCTGTACGGAGCATAGGGTTGGATGCTCTGGAGACCCATCAAAAGAAAATGAGGCCCTGTAGCTGGCATATATATAATTTCATCAATGGGGAGCCCCCCGAACGTCCACTCTATTTGACTTGCACTTATGGTACGGAGATATGATACCCATTCTAGGACACCCTCTGTTAATCTGAAACCATCAACTCTGTATAAAATTTCTCTATGCATCCCCTTTCCGATGACCCACAACTCATGAATTGTGGTCAATGGCCCAGGTGTTCGACCATCCACATCTGTAACAACAAATTGCATCCTTCGAAGAAATCTCCTTCGGCTTTACAGGCTGAGGGCGCCGAAGATTTCAGATAATATCATGGGTGCGAGGGTGCTTTTGGATTGAGTAAGCAAGGTGCTGACAACCCCTGCTATCCATATATCAATATTTCTGTCTTACCGTGAAAACACCTAGAGGCTCAAGAAAAATACCATAAATGCGAAACGCGGTGTTCTTCCTATTGAGTCGGTTTCCCTTGCTACATATTTTGTTTTCCGGGTTGTTAAACCCCCGATGTGCCCATACCTTTGGTATATAAACAGTGGAGTACAATACAGGTTTGGATTGTGAAACCCTCTTCTTTTCTTTAGTGAATCCAAGAATTTGTGTACAGCGAGGCCCTTGGCGCAATCAAATACTAATGTCTCAAAGGAATTTTGGGACCCCTGATGTGTCGGGCTATTTCTTCTAGGGTTGGGGTGAGTTCAAACTCAGGGAAATAAAATATGTTGTGGTTCAGGTCCCATAATGCAATCAACGCCTTTATGATATCCCCTCTAAGATTAATTTTCAATAACTCGGTGAATCCTCCCAAATGCGCATTGACCTTGTTTTGCCCCGATTCACCTACATCATTCCACCGCATGTGCAACTCCAAAGGAATTTTATTCATGACTGTTATTGGAAAATTTTGATTCGTGCTCATTCTACACATTTATTAGGGTGATTAAATAAAAATCATGATTTATTGAAACAAAAACGAGTTAATTTTTCAAATTTTCATTTCAAAATAAAATCCCGACTTTGAAAATACGACCTTTCAACACTTCAAGGGAAGGTTTTAAGGATGTGCTTAATGCCGGCCAAATTTTAAAAAAAAAACTAATCCAGGGCGGTTGTTCTTGCAAAAACAGCCTTCCGGTGCCCCCTTTAGGGACATTCAGTTAATTTTGACAAGAACTTCCTTATTTATTAATCACAAACAAAACCTGGTTTTTTTAGGCTATTTTTGAAAAAATGAAGTTGGGCCCGATAGGGGTTGCCTACATATCTCACGCCCTGTGAGAATCAAACTGGCGTAGTTCGGACAATTTTGACAGAATTAAAAATCAGTTTCTTTTTCCCTCTTTTTGTTTTTTGTTTTTTTTGAAAATAAAATCCCTTTCGTTGTTGCTTTTTTTCAAAAATAATCTCCTTTTCTTCAAAATTCTGGCAGCATTTCAGTATCAGTATTTGACATCGGTAAACTCCTTCCTCGTCCCACACATTGTCAAATTTTCCTCTCTTTTTTTTTTCTTTTTCTCTCTTTTTTTCTAAAAGCCGGTCGGCATGCAAATTCAGAATAAATGCACAACTAGCATGCAAGATGCTTCAAGATGGTATGTTATTTTGGGTGCACCTGTCCTAGACGGACCCAACCCCTGTGTTGAGTCCCTTAAGTCACATGCATGATGCAAATAAGCGTTCCTACTAGGGCTCCAGCATGAAGTTAAGTTATTCTATGTTCAAAGCATGGGTATATGTTCTAGACTGTGTACCCAAGCGGACAACTCGAGTCGAGGATGGGGCTACGTACCGGGAACCAAAAGGTCGTCCGGCTTAGTAACTTGTCCGAGCCTCTTTCTTATTTCAAGATATGACACTAACAGAATAGGGAGTCTCGACCAGCGAGCACATCCCCGAAGATGAGAATAAAAGGGTGTCGCGGCAGTTTCATATACATTTCAAATAATATTAAAGCGTTAAAAAGCAACATTTAACATATTGGGCAAAATTACGTAATAAAATTTAACAAAGCCAAACAATTATTCTAAGCTCGAATTATGAACCCAGAACTAGAGATTAAGTGTTGATCCCCATCATAGTCGCCAGAGCTGTCACACCTCATTTTTTACCATTACACCCCAGCAAAGGGCGTGGATAATGGAGTTTTTCCTATTAAAGGACAATCGAAACGGGATTTATTTATTTAAAGATATTAGAGTCGCCACTTGGGATAATTAATGGTGTCCCAAGTCACCGGTTTAAATTCCGAGACGATGAAGGTTTGACTCTGTATACAGTCTGCGAGCCAGAAATCCGGGTAGGGAATTCTGTTAATTCGTGAGAAGATGTTAGGCACTCCAGAATTCCGTGGTTCTAGCACAGTCGCTCAACTGTTATATTCAGCTTCATTTTAAAACATTTTGTACCTATGTGCAAATTTTAACTTTTAAAACCGCTTTTGTTTAATTTTTAAGAAGATTGCAACGTTGTTAAAATGCACCTTGAACCACGTCACATAAATGCATCCATAGCTCACAACACATTTTACCTAACGTTGAGATTTGAATTTGGGTGACATAAATGCGCACACGAGTTTAGGAAAGTAAATTATTTAACTAACGCGCCTAAGCAATTGTGTGTTTTCAAATTCACGAGGGCCATAGAATTTGCTAAATGGCACCTCGAATTCTAAGTTAAACTAACAAAATCATGCAATGGTTATAAATGTTCGATATATTTACTCCAATTTTAAGATAAAAGGCAAAATACTTGAACCGACTGCGGAGGATCATAGCTACCTTGCACTTATTAGAAATGGCTCGCCTCCGGTATAAAGGGACTATGACTAATTCACCTAGACCGGAGCTCGTTATTTATTCAAAAGTTACCATGCTTGGTTACAGGCCCAGTAAACGCCGAGGTCTCTATTCAGAGACTAAAAAATTACTATTCCAAATGAGATCTGGCCCAAATTGGGCCCAACTGCTAATGAGTTCACTGCTGTGAAAGAAAGACGCAAGATTAGTGACGAACGATATTCAATTTCTAATGAATATGAAAGAAAGATTCAACCCAAAAATGAGGAAACAAACTTACCGGATCAAAGACGGAAATCTAGGGCAACTTGAACCTCTGATTGTGTCCTCCAAAAATACTAGTTGTTTGTTTTTACTACAATAAACAAATAGCGTTATTAGAGGCCAGAATCGAACCAATACTTGAAAAATATCGAGACAAAACCACAAGAAAAATCTTCATGCACGGGTCAGATCTTCAAATTAAGATTCGAGCCATTTGAGGGGTATTTGAAGAAAACTATTTGTGTATTTGTCACGGGGGAGGCATGGGGTTTGCAGTGTGTGAATTTGGGGTGATTTGGTGGCGGAGCCTCTGTACACGGTGGCGGTCAGAATTTCTAAGCGATATTCGAGAGGTTTGACTTGGCTTTAAGGGCAAGTGAGGGTGGATTTGAGAAGAGGAGGGGGAGGAGAGGCGGCGATGTTAAATTGGCAGTCATTGGAGCTCCGCTGCCGCCGTGGGAGATTTTCGACTGGCGGCGAACGGCGGTGGGCGGCGGAGACGGGGTGTCTCTAGGGTTTATGGTGTAAGTGATGAGGGGTAGGGGTTCTGAGGAGGGGTAGTGTTTGGACATATATGCATTTCAGAATCCCTAGTTCTTAGCCGTTGGATGTAAGATCCTAGACGGCTGAGATTAACTCATGCCAAACGAGGTCGTTTTGATTTATTGAGGCTGGATCGGATAGTGGAGGCGGGTATGGACCAGGTTAGGGTGGGTAACAGTTGACAAAATTGGCTGGCCCAAATTCTTTAACCTTTTTTTTTCTTAATTTCTATATTCCAGATTTTCTTTAAAAATTAAAACTACTTTTCCTTTCAAGTAAAAAAATCTAATTTATTATAAAATCAAATTATCCTACCAAAAATGCTAGTTAATCAAATCATTATCACAAATAATTAAAACAAAATTGAAAGAAAATCACCTAAAATCAAAGTAAAAATTAAAAGTACAAATTGAACTATTTTTAATTTTTTCTTTTTTATAAAATGACTAATTGTTAATTAATTCTTGAAACATGTTAAATAAACTTTTAAATGCATACGCAAAATATTTTTTGTATTTTTCACTAATTAAAATGCACAAACAAAATGCAAATAATTAACGAAAAATACAACAAAAATCCACAAAATTACAAATAAATAAAAGAAATTATTTTATTTAAATTTATGGGAGTAATTCATACATGGCAAAAATCATCTGCTCACAGCTTTAATAAAGGGTTTTGATTACTATAAACCCATCGTTGTAGTGGATGGTATCCACCTAAAATCAACATACATAGGACATTCATCTCAACTTGTACGTTGGATGGTGCAGGTTAGTTAATTAAGAAAATTACATACAGTTATACTAACATAGAAAATAATATTTTGATTTTTAGTACAACTATAATGATATTTATTGTTTGTATGCAATTGTACTTACAGGACATATACTGCCACTAGCATATGTTATAGTTGATTTAGAGAATGACGCTCATTGGTTGTAGTTCTTTGAGCAATTTAAGGTAACTTATGGTGAACGGGAAAACGTATGCATCATTTCAAATAGTAATGAGAGCATCATCAAAATTTATATCTAGAGTGTATCATACTATACCTCGCTTTGCTTGTATATGGCATCTACGGAACAACGTATACAAGAAATTCAAAAAGAGTCATGAGAAGTTGAGCGAGTTATACTTTTCAATATAAAAAGCATATACCTAGGATGAATTTGATGGAAAAGGTAGATAAGGCAGATATTCGAGTGAAACATTACTTGGAATTAGCTGGATACGAAAAGTGGGTTAGGTTATATGCACATGTTAATAGGGGATGGACTAAGACGTCAAATATTGGTGAATCAATCAATTCGACACTTGTATTAGCAAGATAATTGAAAATATATGACTTCCTAAAAGAAGTTAGGAAGACGTTCGGACTTGGAATTGCAACAATCAAAAAGAATCTTCACACACGTACACAATGCTTGGAAAAAATATCAAAAAAATTTATTACATTGAATGAGGCACTGTCAACACATATGAATGTAAATAATAGGTTGTACTAGTATGACCTTTATGACCTAATGGACCTGGACCTGCTGCTCGAGGGTAGGGGCCGCGAGAGTCTAAGCTCCTTCCCCAGCCTGTGATGTGGCTGATCCATGTGGAATTAACCCCGCCTGAGCTAGAGTACCAAATATGCTCAAGAACTGTTTGAAGGTCTCCTATGGTGTAGGGATGTCAATAGGTGTCTCGAGTGTCTGTCCCCCAACTAGAGCTATTGGTGGCGCCTCTGTCGCAGCTCGGGAAGATGTTCTGGCTGCACCACGTGTCCCTCCTCGGCCTCTAACCTAGCCCCAGTCTCTCACAGCTCTAGCAGGGGGTGCATATGATTGCCGGATCCAGCAGTGAGTGTCCTACTATATGTGAGAGAATAGAAAGTCAAGATTCAGTTTTGAAATAAACCAATTCACACAATTGGGAATCAAAGAAGTGAAGTTTTCTTAATAGTTCTGTAACCTCTCAAAGATAAGTAGAAATATATTTGTACCGATCCACAAGACTCTACTAAACTTGCTTATGACTCGTAACACCTATGAACCTAGAGCTCTGATACCAACTTGTCACTATCCTAATTGTTCTCCGTAGGATATTGTGATGGCATCTAGTCTCCATGACTAGGTAAGCTTAATAGTTAATAACAAATTTATGGGAATAATTAACAGAATACTAAAACAGAACTAATTGATCTTCCTTACTCACGAACAAACTTATCATGGGGGCGAAAGGCTGCAATGACTAGAGATTAGCTGGAGAAGCAAATAATTAGAACGTCCAAAATTGATACCAAGAAAGGGGATCTGATATGTCCCATGTCACTTTCTTTTAGTTTGTGTTGGGATAAAATGGCAGGTAATTACTGTATTATGACATACTTGGTAATTTGGTTGTGTAACTTTAGAGGTGGATGTCATATTATGACTTAGGTTGTGTAAGTTTTTGTAGGTATAAGTTATAACATAGCGCCCATTATTCTAAGTTGATGTAAATGTCAAACTTCTGAGTTGCTATGTTGGTACTGTTTTTTCAGTTAATTAGTGTTTTATCAGTTGGTAATTTATGTTTTTGTTTCTCTTAATTAGTGTGTTATCAATTGGTAATTTATATAGTTAACTGGTGTATAATTAGTTGGTAATTTATGCTGTTAATTAGCGCTTTTTAATCAGTTGTGACTTCCTTCTACTATTGGTAGTGTACATATTTAGGACCTTTTTTCTGTTGTTGGTAATGTATATAGATTAACTATTGTCTACTCCAACAAATTTTACTGGAGAGATGAAAAAATTCTATTGGAAATTCTACTGGAACTAACATCACTCATGTTTTTAACATAACAAATTCTACTGGAAAAGTTGAACTACTAACTGTCGTTTGAAATGATAAATGACTGAAATCCATACATCACAAACATTACCTTTAGCCAAAAATGTCAGCTAACTAATAGTTTCCATTGGTACTAAATGAAAATATTAAAAATACAAGATTGTACAAAGTAATTCACTTCATAAACAAGGAAGCAAATCCAACTATCAGGGCACAAAAACATCAAAGATACAAGATTGTACAAAGTAATTCACTTCATAAACGAGGAAGCAAATCCAATAATTAAGACACTGAAATCTATTATGAACGTCTTCATCTTCAACACTTTATCTTCAAATTTTATAACATTTTTAACTTCAGAATTCTTCATTGCCTCTAATATTTTAACCATTTCCTTCAAGCCACCACTTTCAACTTTAAGAGCTTGCAAAGAAATATTCAACATTTTAATCTCTCGATTTGTAGCTTCTAATCGTACATTATTAATTATAATTAATGCAATATCAAAGAATTCTCTTTATCGTGCAATTGCCAATAACCACATTCTTCATTCTAAACGAAACACAAACAACGGTTGAAACAATGGATATTTATAAATATGGAAAGGGAAAAATTACCTCAGGTTTAGGGCACTTGTAAAATCTCCTTCGTGGGTTTATGAGAGTTTTTAAAGTAAAATAATTGACAGCTTCTTCACAATGATACATCCTTTTTGACGAATAACTATTCTCTGATATTGTATGCCTTTCAACAACCTAAACATCTTAACACAAAAGTTTAAGAAGAAAAAAGAGGAGAGAAAACAACAGAATCTAAATTTGGTCGCTATTGGTTAGTCAGTGGTGACTTAGGGTTGTATTAGTTTATCGGGTGTTTTAATTTAGAGCGGATCAATTCGGTGGGTTATGGGTTGGGCCGGGTTAGTTCACTGGTGGGATGAGTAGTTCAAAGATGACACGGGTCCCATTTCATCGAAAAAGGGAGAAATATTGAACTTTGGGTGACGATAGAGATCGTATTAGCCAAAAAGTATAACGGGATTAGCTTATACGATAAATCAAGGAATTTTTACACCCTATAGAAGACCTTAGTATCCTATTTATATTAAATAAATACCATTTTAAAATATTACATCATATAAATACCTTTTATTCTTTATAGCAAAAATAATAATTATTGTTATATCATAATTTTGAGGCACCATATATGCTATTTATTATTTTTCTCTCTCCTTTTTACTAATTTCTCTCACCAAATACACGTTCTCTCTCTTTTGCATTCTCCCATATCTTCTCCTACATAACCACGTTCTTCTCCCCCATCTTCTCCCAATTCACTGAAATCACTACGGAATCACCATCATTGCGCGCGAATTCAGTATTTACGACTGGTAACATTTGTTATTCGATTTTGATACCATTTTTGTGTTCTTCGATTTTGACAGCATCTTTTTGCTCTTCGATAAGCCCACGAATTCAACAATTTTTGTTCATCTATTTTTTCATAAATTTCTGAAACAACAACCATTGGTATTGTTTGCTCACCAGGAATCTTTGATTTTCCTTTCCAATAGATGATTCAATGCCACCCAACAGAGTGATTAGATGTATACCCACCAAAATTCTCAATTTTGATGGGCCATCTTTCTCGTTGCAAATAACTCAAGCGGAGTCAGATTTTGCAGGTTTATCATCATCTCCAGTTGCTGAGAGAAGAACTAAATTATGCAATGACAAGTTTAAAGAAGTCCAAGTTGAGAAATCTTCAAAAGAAACAAAAATTTCAGTTGAAGCAAAAACTCCAGTTGCTTCAAAGATGAAAAAAATACGAATGATACACGACACCAAAAGGTAATTGTTATTTGTATCAATATTCATTCAATGTACGATGTTGTATTCATATGTATCTGATTGTATTTTTGTACCATTTTGTATACTGTATTCTGTATTTATTTAAGTATGTATAGTTATTCTTATGTATTTTTGTAGTTTTCAACTCTTCAAATTTAATATCAATTCTTCTGGTATTCATATGTATTCATGTGTATTTGGCTTTAGTTTTCCAACTCTTCAAATTTAATATTAGTTTTACTTGTATTAATTTGTATTCATATGTATTCATGTATATTCAGATTTGGTTTTTCAACTCTTCAAATTTATAATTAGCCTTAGTTGTATTCATATGCATTCATTTGTATTCATATGTATTCATATGTATCTGATTGTATTTTTGTATCATTTTATATACTGTATTCTATTTTTCTTTAAGTATGTATAATTATTCTTATGTATTTTGGTAGTTTTCAACTCTTCAAATTTAATATCAATTTTACTGGTATTCATGTGTATTAAGCTTTAGTTTTCCAACTCTTCAAAATTAATAGATATTAGTTTTACTTGTATTCATATGTATTCAGCCTTGGTTTTCCAACTCTTCAAATTTAAAATTAGCCGTACTTGTATTCATCTGTATTCATATTTGTTTTCCAACTCTTCAAATTTTAAATTAGCATTACTTGTATTCATATGTATTCTGTGTATTCAGATTTGGTTATTTTTGTTTTCAATTGTTTAATCTTCCAGTAAGTTTTCATATGTATTCATATTTATTCATCTTACTTATTTTTATATAATTTGTGTGGTATCTAGTTTTTTAATATTTATTTAGCCTGGTCACTGTATTTAGTCTTCTGTAAGTGTTTATAGTTGTATTGATATGTATTCAATAATTGTTTTAATATGAAATATGCAATGTATCCAACTCTATTAACATGTATTTATTATTGTAAATTGCAAGAAATTAATGTATTTGTGAAACACCAGCCAAAATTTGCACCCCATATTAGTGTTTATACTAACACTGATATAGTCTCCCAGCTAAAAGAGAACCTTACTCCTCTTTAATACCAACAATTCCGCAATACATGCTTTGGCTCATTTCTTCAAATGAAGCGCTCTGAAGTACCAAAAAATTAATTGCCTTTTCTTTAGCCCTCCACGCCAACATGTAGCTAACATCTATACCTAAATCTGATTTCACATCATCAATAATATTCCTCGGAGTGTATTTCTTCTTATGGTTTGTAAGCTTTGGCCTTATAATACCACCTATAAGGCTGCTACTAGTCTGCCGCTGCTCGTACACCTTGTCCTTTAGCGGACATGTATGGTTATCATTGAATTCTTTCACCTTGAATATTTTTGATTTGTTAATGCTTGAAGCCTTAAACCTCCATTCACAATTTTCTGAAATACATAATAATGCATAGCTGCAAAGATCATTTTAAATTTGATTAGCATACTTGTTTACAAAAAAAAAACTCACACATCAGACAAGTAGAATCTGGTATATATACGCCATGAATACATATTAAAATGTATTTGTAAGTGTATAATACATCATGAATACATAAGTTAATTGCCTTCACATATTAAAGTTAACATAAATATGAAGACAGGTAAATACATATGATCATTATGTTAAGATTAAACATCAAAATACATCTAAATACAGCTGAAAAACAGGTAAATACATATGTTAATTGCATATACATATGCAGATTAATACATATATGAATATATCTAAATACAGATGATCAATGTGTTAAGAATACATCTATATATAGCTGGGAAAAAGTTAAGTACATGGGTTTATTGTATTTAAATATACAAATTTAAATACATGCAAACACTTAATACCACAGTTAACAAAAAAATAAAATAATTAAAGCCATTGTTATATTTTTTACACCAGTAAAATACATTTGAATACATGTATTTAAGCACCCTAAACGCATACATGTAATTTTTCATACTTGTTCATCAAGACGAAACACACAAATGCGCATAATTAAAACATAGTTAACGACAGAGAAAACCTGATATCATTAGATCGATCAACCCAGAATTGAAACATTTGAGCTATAGCATAATTCTCCATTACCTCTTTCAATATAGCATAATCCTTATAAACTTGTCCAGCCATAACCTACTTTTGATTAGTTTTTGAAATTATCAAATCCTTGTGGAGTTCGAACTCGCCAATCGCTTCTCCTGAATTGACACACTCTATAGCTAGTGTATCATCTGTATCGCAATCGTACCTTTCAACTGCTTCGTCTATTTGCACAATGTCGCCTTGATTTACACTACCTCTAGAATTAAGCTCTTTTTCGATAGTTGTTATGTACAAAGGATACACCCCAAAATCTCTGTTCTCTTTTTTTAATTCTACATACACTCTCTAACCCATGTCATTGTGTATTTTCATTGGCATGCGATTTCCTTCAATATTGTATTGTATTTTAATGGCCTTTGAGCTCAACTCAATACCAAGTTGATTAGAAATTGAAGCAACTAGATTATTGAAGGAGGCATACTCCTTAATCAGTATTCCCTCAATAGAAAAATCGATATAATTGCCCTTATTGTTCCACTTGCCAGAATGACGCAACAAAACTGTTAAACTTGCCATATGTATAGATGAACTATATCTTATTTTGTATAAAATTTGTATCAATAGAAAAAAAGAAGAAGAGAATTGAAGAATTTCGATTACCTGTTGCTCTGCTTTTTCGCTGTATTCATGTTGAACAATTGTTTATGTTGCTCTGTTTTTTCGTTGTATTCACGCTTCTCAGTTGTATTTTGCTGATCAATAATAATTTTAGTTCGTTGAGTTAGTTTAGGAGACTATCAGTAATTTGATTTCCTTCCATTTAAAACAACTTTACGTTACCATAATTTGCGCAAAACTGTTTTGTATTCAACCGATATTTCGCTTGAATACAGCTAAATACAAATTTTAATTAGCTAATTTCCCTGTTTTGTCGCCTCTTTTTATTTTTGTATTTATGAATACAACATTTTAAATACATGAAATATATTGTATAAAAACATAAAAAATATTTATAAAATATAATATAATAAAAGGTAATAAAACTAAAAGACAGTGTTTTATGAAAAATTCCCATAAATCAAAGTAGAAGGAAATTAATGACCCATTTTCCGAATCCAAAATTAGCGGGACTAATTTGGAAAACTTTCACCAAATAAACAGCGACACTGACACCATCTCTTCTCCCGCTCGCGGTTATCTCGCTCATGCAACAACACACACACAGTGAACAACTACCATGGCGGCCACCATCTTAAGGTCTCCAAAAATCCACCTCCCTCCTCCTGAAACAACCACCTCAAATCTCTCATCCCTCCTCACTCGCATCTCCTTCACTCCATTACCTCAACGACGTCGTTATCTCTCGATCTACGCCTGCGCCAACGGTTCCGGCAACAGCCCATTCGGAGGCGATATTAAGAAAGGTCAAGCAATTGAGCTCAATAAAGTCAATGATGAACATCCTTATGAATTCAATGCCAAGGATTCACCTAATCCCCTTCCAAGTAGGTTACAGTTTTTTAAATTGATCAATTTCGATAAATTTAGGGTTTTTTTTATAATGCAATTGTATTGATATTCTGTGTTGGTTGATGAATTTTAGGGCCATTGACGTCGGCTGATTTGAGCAATATGGCATCCGAAGGGTCTCGTCTTCGGGTTGCTTACCAGGTTATGAGTGGGTGTAATGCGTGCGTTTACATTTTTCTTTAGACATTGATTAGAAAGGTGGATTGGAAATATAGAGTTTAAGTTGTGTACACTGACGGTGTGAAAATATTACACAATCATGTCACTTATTAGGTAATTAGAGGTAAATCTCTTGATAAGCGTTAATGAGAGAGAGAGAGAGAGAGAGAGAGAGAGAGAGAGAGAGAGAGAGAGAGACAGAGAGTATATATCCTGATTGGTTATGTATTGATCTTTCAGGGAGTGCATGGCGCTTACAGTGAATCAGCAGCAGAGAAAGCATATCCAAACTGTGAAGCAGTTCCCTCTGAACAATTTGATACTGCTTTTGAAGTGAGTTTTTCTTTGGTTTCCACTCAACTAAGGCAACGATTGTTTTCAACAATGAATTATGCATTTCTTTGTGTGTAGGAGCGGATGACAGTTAACCATGGTTGTAAACTTATCCATTATTTGTTACTTTGTATTGTTTAATGAGTATTTATTTTTCAAAAATAAAATAAAAAAGCTAATGCTTATTATAGTTGTTCTAGAATTAAAATAGGATGGTCAAAGTGGAGTGGTATGATGTATTATTTGTTAGGAAGATATCTAACAAATTAATAAACAATTTCTGTAGAACAGTTGTGATTTGTGAGACGAGCAATGTTACATGGGAGTGAATATTGAGCCTCTAGATCCTGCTTATAATGTTACAAAAATACTATGTGTTGCATTGGATGTGTGGCAAGTGGCCACAGAATTGAATAATATATTTTTTTGTAAGGTCAATTTTATTGCTAAAGGTACCATGATGGTACAGAGAATTACGTAAAAGGAGCCAAAAATCCTTTACAACAACCTCCTAACATCCGTATTTATAAATGGATATTAGGAGTTCACATTGTAATAGTCTAAATTTTCACCATAGGGCTTATGGACATCGGCATGTCCTCCATAATAACCACGCCGAAATCAAAAAAGAGAAGTTACATCAAAATATGGTTCTCGACAAAAGTGGCCCAATCCTCTATACAACAAGGGACCTCATAAGTACACCAAAAAGAGACTAGAGACAACATAAAATTGGATAATATTAGAATGGTTACACCCTATCAAGGGAGCAAGTACCACAAACAGAGGGTAACATAATCGAAGGCTGGCTGGGATGGTTGTTGAATATCCTTAAATAAAAAAAGAACTCAAGAAATTGTCAATACTAAATTATTACTCCAGATTATTCGTTATAATGCTTTTCTTTATGATGACTTTCAAATCCTGCTATTGACACTTATTCCAACCTAAGGGATAACTTCATGTCTATTTAACATGTCGAACTCACTCATGACTGCTCTGTTCCTTGCATAAGATGTGGTTATTATGGCTTTCCATGTCATGAATGTTGGAATTCTAGTTATATTAACAAAAAAAATTTAAATTAGTGCATCATGTGTTAAAATGTTGACCCACTTTAACTTCAACAGTAACTTGCTAGAATCCTAAAATTTTGGCTTGGTTAGGATTATGGAACCTCTTTTTTTTAATCATAAAAGATGGACTTATTTTTCCTTTTTTCATACTGGGTGCCAACAGTTTAAATATTGCATTTTCTTCTATATGGATATGAAGAAATCAGTAAGTCAAACATGAGTCTACCTCTATAAGAAATTTCAAGTATTTATGAACAAGCTGCCCAAGCTGGGAGATACTGGAAGATGCTGGAAGTAGCTTATTGGCTTGAATTGTTATGTGAAAAATGCTGTTAATATCCTCTTGTTGTTTTCGTTTGCTCACCCAAAGACTTCATAAGAGGCCCTTATGTTCATATTATGTCTCTATATTCTAGTTCTTCCCATACTTTTTCCTTTAATTTTATCCATCTCTGTCTTTCTTTATGCTTTTCAAAAACCACCATGTTGGGGCTATTGATGTCTTCTATAAATATCTAGAGGTAATTTCAAGAAAGCTATTTTTCTTGAAATAGGAGAGAAAAATATATCTCAGCCAATCATTTTATAATGTTTGCTTGCATAATCTATTTTGAGCTGGAAATTGGTTGGGTTTTGTAAGAAGTAATAGAAATGACTATTGCATGTAGGCATGCGTAGAAAATCTGGCAGTAATCCCAAGTATTATCTGCTTGCTCTTAAGGAATGGTACCAATTCTCCTTTTGGTAATGTTAGGCCTAGCGGGTTTATCTGTTCTTTTTAATGCTGTACAGTGATACAGATAACCAAATATTAAAATTTGTACTACAGGCGTCAGGCTGGATTGAAATTTCTTGTAAAATGGTTTCAGTCTGTCTACAACAACAACAACAACTACTACCCAGTATACTCCCACCAGGTGTGGTCTGGGGAGGGTAATATGTAGACAAGCCTTACCCCTACCCGAAAGGGCAGAGAGGCTGTTTCCAATCGACCCCCGGCTCATAGGATAAAAGGAAAAACAGCAGTAAAACAAAAACAAAGACAAAACAAAAACAAAAACAATAGAGCATTAGTAACTCCAGCAGAAATAGCGTAAATAGCGTAAATAATTATCTAAACATACGAAACATAAATACAATCGCATGCAATAATATCATACAGTAACTACCATAACTAACAACCATAGGTGGGACATAAGCTAAAACACAAATCATCTATGGGTAACCCTGCTGACCCACACCAACCCCAGATGAGGCGTACGAAAAACTCTAGGAGCCCCTATCCTACAACCCTGATTCTAGACCTCCAGACTTTCCTATCAAGGGTCAATGTCCTCGGAAACCTGCATTCTAGTCATGTCCTGCCTAATCACCTCTCCCCAATACTTCTTAGGCCTCCCTCTGCCTCGCCGACCGCCAACAATCTCCAGCCGCTCGCAGCTAAGACATAATAGCTGGGGCCTGCCAGACTAAGGTCACTAAAGATTCTTAAGCTGGCTTGTGTCATTAATTTATATTTTCTTAAAGAGTAAGGTCACTAAAGACTTAACAGTAAGTTCTAGACGCAGCAGAAGCTAGTTTCACATTCTTTTGCACGTATATAGATTAAAATCAAACCATGATTTCACCTTACTTTCTTGTTTGATAGGCTGTTGAAAGGTGGCTTGTTGATAGAGCAGTTTTACCAATAGAAAACTCTTTAGGGGGGAGTATTCACAGGAATTATGACCTTTTACTGAGACACCGTCTACATATAGTTGGAGAAGTCAAACTTGCAATTCGGCACTGTTTAATGGCTAACAATGGCGTCAAAATTGAAGACCTGAAAAGAGTTCTTAGCCATCCTCAGGCATGTTTCTCTTGCTTCCTAATTGTTTATATGCTTGACACACATGTTTATTTATCGTAAACCTGGTTGGTACATAGGCTCTTGCACAGTGTGAGAACACATTAACAAAGTTAGGGCTGGTCAGAGAAGCTGTGGATGATACTGCTGGTGCAGCCAAGGTGAGACAATATTCTAACTTCTGCTACTTTCTGTAATTGGTCTGGTATTCCACCAGCTATCTTGAGATTTTTGAATCATGATATGTTTTCTTTGATTATTTCTGCAGTATATTGCTTTCCAAAAACTAAAAGATGCAGGGGCAGTTGCAAGTTTCGCTGCAGCTAGGATCTATGGTTTGAATGTGCTTGCACAAGATATTCAGGTGTGCAGAAGTCTGGTTTAACAATCTAGCTGTCGACAACATTTTAATCATTTGTCAGTTCTCTGATGTATTTTCTTTCAGGATGAGTCTGATAATGTTACTCGCTTCCTCATGCTGGCTAGGGAGCCCATTATTCCTGGTACTGATAAACCATTCAAGGTTAGTTCTGCAGTTTAGCAACTCTTCAAATGTGGAGCAAATACTTTATAACTGTATTCATATGTTTTTTATCTTCAAAAGTTACTCCCACCGAATTCGGAATGTGCTTATCTACTGATCGTGACAGACAAGTGTGGTCTTTTCGCTCGATGAAGGTCCTGGTGTGCTTTTCAAGGCACTTGCTGTTTTTGCTATGCGAAATATCAACCTTACTAAGGTTAGTCTATCTCTGCTGAAAATTCTCTGTTATTTCTCAGGCCACAGGTAAGATATACTAAGTTAATTTTTCTTGGATGTTCTACTTTAAATTTTGGGTCAGATTGAGAGTCGTCCGCTGCAAAAGCAGGCTTTGCGGGTGCTTGATGATAGTACAGATGGGTTTCCAAAGTATGCATCATACATGTCTTCCTCTACTTTTGCAGTTTCTAAATGCTAGTACATCTTATGATCAGAAGAACGTTTAGTTACAATGTCATTGCAATGCTGTTGTGGACTTCCTAATTGTGTGTGACATGCTTATGCATTATTGCAGATACTTTCCTTACCTTTTCTATGTGGATTTCGAAGCATCTATGGCTGACCAAAGGGCTCAAAATGCTCTGGGGCATCTCAAGGTACTTCCAGACATACTTGATGTTGTAGTATTTATTATTGGTCATTCATACAGGAATGAGCAAAGTAATACCACTCAAAAGAGCTGTCGAAGTGTATAAGGTGATTCAGGGTAGCTCACTTGTGGGATACCTAATCCACCCCTGTGTAGGTGGGGGTTCGATTTTCCATAGAGTATTCCCCTCTCCAATTTCTCCCTCCCCTTCCTCCCTTCTTTATAATAATTAAAAAAAAACCCGAATTCACTAGTGGGAAGTTGAAGACTTAATGAAAATTGTTTTTTCCTTGCAGGAATTTGCAACCTTTTTGCGAGTATTAGGGAGTTACCCTTCAGATAGTGGTGTAGCTTGACATTTACAAGGTATTATTTGAATGTTATAGAATTTTTATGAGAGATCCATTAGAGATACCTTTTTTGCTTTTCTCCAGTAAAAAATATTATTTTGCTTGTCTTTTTCCTGTTCAATGTTGAAGTAAATTGAGGCCTATATGAAAAAGGAATACGGGAATATAGGACAGAGAATCCTCAAATTAAGTATAGAGGTAACAGGTAATCAGAAGAATACCAAATCTTTTGGCTTTTAGTTTTTAGATGCGTCATCCTTCTACTGGTATCCGTCTTTTCCTTCTTTTTCCAGTAACCCCACCCCCACCTCACCTCCAAAAAAGTAATTTCTTTTTGGCCTAATGAAATTTAATGACATGAGAGGGGAAGCTACAGTTGAATAGTCTATAACGTTAAGCAACGACGAAGCTTATATGAATTGCAAAAGCCTAAACCAGAAGCATCTTGACTAGAATTGCTAGTTGACATAGTCAGGCTTGGCATGTTTGTTGATGTTTACTTATTCTTGATTTTGTAATACCTTTAGCCAAATCTGAACTTAACAATTCTAATTACTAGCATTAATTGCTAACGCAGGCAATCACACTTTATGTAAGACGCACGCTGGTGAAATTGGTATTTTCTCTCTCCAATTGCTGCAATGTCATTATATATACCATGCAGCACTACAGTACGTCCTCAGCGGTTCTGTTGATACCATGATACAGTTTTCTTTTGCCAACTGCAATTTGATACGTGTAATTACTGGTGTTCTTTTTTTTTTTTTAATTAAAAAAACCCAGAATCTATCTTCTTTTCTTGTGTTCCTCTTTATTTTCAATCCCAGATCTGTTTCCTTAGGTTCACAGGTCCGGATCTTATTGGTTTTTTAAGGAGTGAAATGTAGAAGAGCAGAGAATAGATGTATTCATCTGTCTTTTTTTAGAAGTATTTTTTATCAAGAACAGAGATGATTATAGCAGTTAGTAACTTGCAACTAGTGTCGGTGCTCTTTCAGACAGGTAATTAACATACTGGTCTTTTAGGTGGCTCAAACTGTTGAATCCTTAATAAATGCTGCCTTGTTTGTTAAAAATTGATAGACGAGGGAAAGTTATTCTGGATTTGTGGTCAAATTTCTGAAAGGACCAAAAGGTGTCCCCATCTTCTACGGTACCCCCTCCGGTTCACAATAAGTGACCAATTTACTTTTTTATTTTGGTTCAAAATAAGTGTCCAGTTATGTAATTAAGAAAAAATTCAGTTTATTTTTATTCTTTTACCCTTATGTGCAAATCCCTAAAAAGTTTTCTCACTTCTCACTATAACTGTGTGACCAATATTTAATAAGGGTAGTTTAGTCATACTATGTATTTTTGTATAGGATTTAACATTTTTTTAATGGGCATCCTAAAAGGAAACTTATCCCTTATTGTGAACCGGAGGGAGTAATTGCTAGTCAAAGACCGACCTACAGTGATAGAAATGGGTTCAATTTAACCTATTTTTTCTTTTTATACACACGTACAGACAAGTCGATTTGAGCTTATGTTTCCAATAAACACAACATTTGAACCCCTTTTGCATCTGCTACTAGCATAGTTGACGCTCAACGGCTCAATGTAGGATCTAAAACCAGACATGGTTTTGCTAGGTTCACATTAAATCACTGGCTTTGCATGGTCGTATTTAAAAGTTGATCACTTTCTAAAATGAAATTCGTGGTCTGACTATTAGTTTTGAAATCAAACTTAAGATTCATACGAGATCCCCTTTTGGAGCTTCAAACAACTGGTCTAATTCCGAAAATGGTTAGTTTCCAAATACAAAGCCACAAAAGTGGCTATTTCCCAAACGTGAAAAGAAGAAGAAAATGTTTAGGTTCTTATAAACGCCAAATTTCAGGATGAATGTTGCATGAAGGACAAACAATGGTACCATTTGCATGGAAATACGAACTTCCTTTTAATTAAGAAAAAACAATGTTCTATGAATTGTGCATGCCCTCTGAGTTGTACTTTCTACATTTGATCCAACACTAGTCAGCATTACGTGCAAGATAACACTAGAGATTGCGTTTGCTTTAAGCCCAAGTGCACAGACCTTGAATAACATTTCTTTTTTTGGAAAAAACATAAAAATACAGCCACTACTTTCCACTCTCCACTACAATAAGATGCTTTATAGACTAGACAACGAGAGAAAAAGAGAGACCCTACTAAAGGAACAAAAAATGGTCATAAAACATAAATTATTACCATAGTAAACAACATAGGGGATCAAGAATTGACAAGTCCCAACCTAGTACGTGTGTCCTATCTTACTATCAAGTTGGAGTTTCCTACTCACTATTGCTATGCGAAATATATATATATATAAAAGGAAAAAGAATCCCTTCCTTCTAATTAGATTCTCTTTACCTCTACATGACTACATTTTTTTAGCCTGTTTTATTTTTACTTCATTTATCCTTGCTAATAATCCCTATCTTGACTAAAAAAAATAATTTATTTCCTACCGAGTGATTTCTTCAACCAAGAGAAATTATAGTGTTTCATAGAAGAAAATCATTTGCCCTAGTACATGTTGAGCTGTCCTACATCGGAGGGATTTGAGGTCTTTGGTCTCCTTATATGGCTTGGGTAATCCTCACCTCATAAGCTAGCTTTTGGAGTTGATTTAGGCCCAATGTCCATTCTTATCATGGTATCAGAGCTTATTGATGCGCCATCTTTTGCCCTGATACGTGGTATCATAGCATATTTTTGTGCCATCTTTGCCCCGATACATGGTATCTAAGCAAAAGTTGGGATGGTAAGTGCATTGGATGTCAGTGTGGAGATCATGTTGAAGCAGAGGTTGATGTTCATATGCCACCACAGATCGAGAAACGATACTACTAGTCAAAAAGGGATGATTTCCGCGTAGCGTATGCTATTTTCAGAGGGATATACTATATAGGCATATTTGGCTTGAAAAGAGAGCCATTGTGCGATGTTGTTGGGATAGTTTCACAAAAAGGCACAAACTGTTAGTTGAAGCTCAATTGTCTTGATTGTGATGATCCGACAGTGTCAGAAGTGTGAGCATATGATTTTTACCCGGTTGAAATGGCTCCTACATGACTCTCAAAAGTTTAGGATTTCTTTAAATATTTATTTTTTTTAGGATTTTAATTTTAGAGTAATTGCATGCCAGCGTGTTTTCATCAATGCATGTTTAAAATTGTTTAGGATTTAATTGTTAAATAGGTTTATTTTTTATCTTTCAAATTAAAATACAAAGAATATGTGCACAAGTAGTATTTATGGCATTTTTAATTATTTTGGTTTAATTCCAAGTTGTTGCATTTTTTATTTGTGTTAATTAGAAATTTTTGTTTTAAATAAAATTTAGAATTAATTAAAATAAAAAAAAGACAAAAAAGACACATATATGTACAGCCACTCTGGATGGCCACAATTGGGCCAGACCTGAGTGGCCCAACCCTTTTTTCCCTTTAAAATACACAGGCCCAGCCCAAGAACCAACCCTGATCAAGTCCACACCACATATCCCCCAAACGACGTAGTTTAGAAATAAGGCATCCCAGCCGTTGATCAATTGGTCATCCAACGGCTATGGAACCCCCACCAAAATAATACATATATGTCCAAATACACCTAATAACACTTAGAGACAGGTACCTCTTCTTACCCGTATCATCTACCACCGATGTAATCCCCCCCCTGACCACCCCTTGACCACCCATCTACCACCCTAACGCCGCCACCGACAATCGCCTCAACGCGGCGGCCAGTCACCAAACCTCCCCAGATTTACACTATCAAACCGTCACAACCTCCTCTTTCCCGTCATGTGACTAGTTTATGTTGAATAAGTCTCCTCCGTCTCGAATATTCGAAAGTAAGGTCGTCGAATCCACCGTCTCCGGCGAACTTTTTCCAAACGTCCCCAGCTTTACACCGTAGGATCACCAGAACCTCCCCTTCCCCATCCTGCAATCCATTCCCTTCAAATGACCTCCCATCGTCTTGAATCTTCAAAAGAAGACCGTCAGAATCCCCCATCTCCAGCGACTCAACTCCAAACCCCTCCAAAATCACACCCCTAAAACAACTCACCCTCCCCTTTCCAACCATGGACATCACACCCTTCGAATCCTCCTGAAACCTTTCGAATATTAGGTTGAAGCTTAACCCTAAAAATCAAACCGTGTCGGAATTTGGTTAAACTCATCCCAGGCAATCCCTGGCCTTTCCCCTCCCAAATCATGCCACCCACGACTCCCAAGTACTACCAATCACTGAAAAAATCCAGATCTGAGACCTCACTGGGGTCTCAGAATCATAAATGCCCTTCCTGAACTCCTGACCTATTATCCACCATGCCATTTGCCCTAGAAGGTTCAAAAATCTCTACAGAAGAGGTCAAAAACATGAAGTAATCCCAAGTCGGATTTGCATGTGCACAAAAGTCTTCTGTCTTTTAATCACTATCTTCGCCTGTGCATAATGGTTGTGTTTCTGTAATTGTTAGCTGCTATGTTTTTAATGATTATTTCTCATAATCTCATATGAAATAGGTTAAACAGTCAGCTATACTTTCTATATGCCTTGATAGTTACTAGTCTGAAATCCCTTCGTCTCTTGAATGGTTTGATATCATGTTAGCATTAGCCTCCTGATTCTGAAAGCCTAGTTTGTTAGTTCTTCAGTAGTGTGATTTCTACGGTTTGTTGACCTTCATCGCATGATCTTCATTTATTCTACTACCTGATACTCGGATTAGTTTAGTAGGTGTTTATGCTACTGAGTGTTTGATTCTCATTTCACAATAACTTTGATCTTCAATACTTATGCATAATTAGGCTATTATTTCTCGCTGAACCTTTAATTGCTTCCTAGTTTTTTGAACTAAGTGTCAATCCCTGTTTCAAGTCTTTATTGAGTGATTTAATTAGGATTTTCTTATAATGAGTATTAGTTGATTGGTTTTCTGGTTGATAGTGATCTATTGGGTTTAATACAAAGATACTTGAGTGTTTATGATCCTAAGTTATAATAATTGATAAGTCAATCCATATTAGGACACTTAGTTGTATGGATCCAATGGACCTGTTAATCCAGACCAAACCTTGGGCCATAACCCAAACACAATCGACCAGGATCAAGGAATAACTAAGGTTAAAACTTCAGGGGTATAAGAGGGATTTGAGCTTTAAAAAGAATTTGATAATAACCTCCAGAACATTCTAGTGAGGGGCTAAAACACAATTTCTGCCTCAAACTTGAGGCACAAGTCAGGAAGTGAGGGATCATTTAAGAAAAGCTGAAATCTAACTCAGGGACTAAAGGAAAAAACAAGGAAAAACCCATGCCCTAAGGCTCCACTATAAAAGAAACCATATGAGCATATTTTGAAGGATCCAGAACTTTTCTTTTGAATTCTAGAAAGAAAAATACATATTGGTTCTTCCTATATCTGTGAGAAACTATCAGTGTTGTTCCTATTCTTTTGGGATTTTAATTTTCTCAAAACTCTGCTGAAACATGGGTGTACTGTTCAATTGGCTATTGTTTTGCTTGGCTGATTAATTTCATTTGCTCATAGGTTTCCATTCTCTGCTAAATTACAGGTACATTTCAATGCTCATTAATGTATGAAGATCGAGTGAAATATGTTCCTTAGTATGAAGATCTGCAGCTGTTATTTTTCCCTTTTGAATCCCCACCTTGTCTTCCCTTCCTTTAGCTCTAATGTACCTGATGATAAGATGATGGCCTTATAGTAATTAGGTGTTTGGATTATTTCAATATTGTAATAACTGGACGTTGGTACTAACTTATTTTTGTAGTATCTGGACATTTGGACTGATGTTTTAGATATTTACAATTAGTAGTAATATTAGCGAGTGGTGAAGTTATTTCGAATGTTGTTTTCCGTTTCTTGCTTAAAACATTGAATTTAGGAAATGTTAGCCTTGGTAATCGTTCAAAGATCAGAACACCTTGTATCATTTTAATTCGTTTAAGTTTCAACACATTAACAATGCTTTGTTTCAGATTTATAAGTTGTAATCAAAATTACAATTGAATTTTGGAAACTGAATTCATATACTCCGACTGACGAGTATATGAATCATTTAGTTCAGATCTAATATTGAAAACTGATATAAAATGATCATTAGTATCCTCTTTGTGAATGTGTAGATAATTAATCTTGTGTATAAATTCGAACCAAAAGAAGCATTATCGAAATTTGTTCATATGGATTCCTCAGTTCAAATTAACTATGGGCCTAGTTGAAAGGCCCAATAATGGCCATATATGATGAATGTTTCTGGGCTAGCCAAAACTGGAAACTCAATGCGTGTAATTAGCCATGAATGAGGCTGAAGTGCATGTATTAATTTTTCCTAAGATACACAGTCTATACATAAATGATTAGTGCATTTAAACACCAGCAATAGTAGAGAACTTAGTATGCGTTAGAACGTCCTTAAAAATAAGGTGAGCCGCGTTAATATAATCCAATACCCTGTGATGGCTACATAGAAAATAGGAAGTTCCGTTTAGCGAATTTTACGGCCTTCTATGAATTTTGAAGACGTAGTTGCTATAGGCACGAAGTTATTAATAAAAATACCTTCCTAAATTTGGGTGCATATTTATGTGACCAAAATCCAAATCTAAATGGAGTTAGGATTTGTCTAAAATTGCGTGCGCATTTAAATGACGTGATTCGTGACGTGTTTTAATGACATTGCAAACTTCCTTAAAATGTTTTAAATGGTTAATAATTTAAAATTGCATTATAGGTTTAAACAGGTATAGCAAAGCAGATCTCTAGCCACTTATAATAAGATTGAGCGACCGTGATAGAACCACGGGATCTGAGGGTGCCTAACACCTTCCCTCGGGTCAACAGAATTCCTTACTCAAGAATTTCTGGTTCGCAGACTCCAATTGGGTAGTTGAAAAGTTCCTCGATTTGGGATTCTAAATAAACTGGTGACTTGGGACACCAAAAGCCAAACCTATCCCAAGTGGCGACTCTTGAAATAAATAATTAATCCCATATCGAATAATGTCACTTTAATTGGGAAAACTCCTACACACGTGTCATTCTTCGGGGTAACCACGTGTAAGCCGAAAAAAGGAGGTGTGACAAGAAGCTCTATAAGTAGTTGGTTAGCAGCTTTGCTAAGCGAGGCATGGACGTAAAGAATGTCGAGTGCAGACTGAGAGTGTTCCTTGTGCGGGTTGAATACCGTTTGAACTAAGAGAGTTCAGTTGCATGGGAAGCTCGTCAGGTTGAGGCGTTTTGTTCATGTTAAGCAGCAAGTTGGAGCTGTTGGCCATTTTGACGAAGGAAATGGATAACCCCAGTTTTTTTCGTAAGTGTTGGCTTCAGTTGAAGGTGATGATATGTTGATCAGTCGGGTGGTCCGGAAAAGGCCATGTTTTTTAGGTCGTGCAACTATATTACAAAGAGTGTGAGCCGTGGACCATATGCGTTAGGGTTTGATCGTGCAATGAACTTGCCGAGGATGTGAGCAGTGCATCAATTGAGTGTCTTTCCTGAGGGATTGACTTGTGGATTGGCTGAGAGCGTTGAGAAGAGACATTCTAGAAAGTTGGTCATGCAATAGGTTCTAGAGGTCACCTAGCCATCTAAAGGGTTGCGATAAATGGTAGGAAAGTCCCTTAACAAATGCGAAGAAGGACCTATGTGCGGGCTTCTTTAGGGGGGATGCATGAATGTCACAATAGGGTGAAGTCAGCCACCAAGATTGTGGAAAAGAGCTGAACCATGTGATGGTAAGACATGGCGCTGAATTGCCAAGGTGAAGAAATGAGTTCGAAGTAAATAGAGAAGCTTCATAATTGAGCGGGATTCCAAGTTGGAAGGTGTTATTCTGGAAAGGAGTAAGACGAATGATCGGGGATCATTGAGATAGGTCCATGTGCGGGGCACATCGAACCGGGAAGCCGTGCTAGCAGAACCAGAAGGGTTCATGTCTATAGGGAGAGTACAAGGTACAACCGGGAGCATTGGGTACTTGCTGAGTAGATGACAGTTGGAAAACAAAGAGTTGTTTTTGAGTGTGGCGATGCTATCACTTTGAGAATGTAGTACTCACAAAGAGTATGTCCCAAGAGCTTGATGAGTGCCAGATGGTACAAAGCGGTTGAGTTGCCGAGTGTTCATGTTGCAACATGGGTTTCTATAGGTTGAGCTAGTACGCCAAGTGGGATAGGTACGATGACTTGTATCCTCCACATTGAGTGTGGGAGGGTGTTCCCATGAAGAGGCAAGGATCCAGAAGCACGAGAGTCTTCCGAAGGTAACCAGGATGAGAGAAGGGCTACGCGAACTATTGAGCTACATGAGATACTCTTGAGTGCGCGAAAGGGCTTCGTGGGAAGTTAAGCCATGAGAGCATAAAAGGGGATACGAGAGTTGTTGAACTGCAGGAGCTGTGCCAGAAATAGCACGCTGATGTGCTATACCAGTGTGGGAAGAGCTTCGTACAATGTCAAGGCCATGAGGGTCATGGCGTGGTTGACTAGTGTGTGTCACCATAAATTTAGTCACCAGAGGGTGCAAGTGTGGATGCACTTTCCGAGAGAACACCGATAGGAGGTGCAGTACAGAGGCATGCTTGGAAGATACTTGGGGGAGAAGTGGGAGGGGCACAAATTCATTTTTAGAGTGGACTTTAATGAAGTCCGACCCACAAGGACTAAAGGAGCCGGTGTACATCCCCGATGGGGAAGACTCAGGGTTGACGTGGGCATTTCTGTATCATCGGGGACGATGACCATTTGAGTGTGGGAGGATGTCACACCTTTCATTTCTGGGTTCATGTCATCCATGAGTACTATGCGCTACAGTGCGGCAAGACGAGTGTCAGTCACGTAGGTGACGTGTACTGATGATGCGTTGTGAAGGAACATTCGGCAAAAGGGATTTGCATGCGATAACAAACATTAAGATATGCTGTGTTGCATGTCCTAAGAGTACCAAGAGAGTTTATCAGGAACTTGGGATGAGAACAAGGGTCTAGCCTGCGGGCGAAGGTCGCGTACATGCCTGAATGTGACTACCGTACGTTTCAAAGATAAGATAGGAATCTAGGAATTTCGGTAGTAGTCCTTGTAACTAGTATGCCCTTATATATTCTGACCAAGTTTGGCATCATTTGGAGTTGGTTTTCTTATGGGCTTGACTTCGCCAAGAGAAGTGGCATTGTCGTAATTTGTTGAAGTGTCCGAAGGCTATAACTACTTCCACGAGTATGAGAATGGGCTGAAACTTCATGAATGTGTGAAGGAAGTCAAGAGAAAGCTTTAGGAATAGACGGAGCCTTGTTCAGAGTTTGGATGAGTGAGAAAGGATCATTATAATCCCTGGCCAAAACATGTCTACTAGGGGATAATGAGCATTTTTATTTTAACCATATATGGGGGGGGGGGGCAAAGGTGTTGAAGCTCAGACCCTAGGTTATTTTGGATGCAGATGCACGAGGCAAGTGTCAAGCTTGAGGATTGTACTGTACAGCGAGAGCGATGCTTAGTACTAGGTAAGGGACAGACATGTCCTAAGCCAAACCCGGTTGTGCGCATGGATGAGATCCAGTAGATGAGAAGGGCCACATCTAGTCAAGGCTACGAGCCTAAACATTGGACAGTGGCACAGTTGGAGCAAGCTTCACCACAGGCACAAGATCGTGCTAGAAAACCTAGGAAAAAGGAAATGTTGGCATGTAGTTGTTACACCCCATGTTTTCGTATGTTAGACTATCCGTAAGTCAATTGATGTAAGCTCAGGAATGAGATCAACTTTGAAAGTAATAAAGTAAGTTAATCATTTTATAATGGAGGTTACAAATCTTTAAGATCATGAATAATGAGTACCAAAAGGGTTGGAAAGCTTAGACGCTAAACGAATTAAAGAAAATAAGTTTCGTCGAATGTCGACAAGTTTGGAATGTTATAACATATACTTTTAGGGTGAGACAAGGGTGATTAACATGATGAGGAGGTTATGTTATGAGTTATTTAGTTTTATGATAGGCGTGTGTTATGTTCTTAAGTCAAGCAAGTTGTGGAACAAAAGTTAGAAAAGGTCATCACAAGTTACATTCAAAAATGAATCGAAACTTAGGTTAAATGTAACTAAGATTTTCTCCCAATATACTTTGAATCAAGGGATGATCTACATATCAAATTGAAGCTCTAGGAGTCTAGTTTCCAACGTATTAAATCTTTTGTCAATACGATCTCTGAGTACAGAGATATTTGTATTTTTGCGAGACCACACAGCTAGCAGGTGACAAGTAGGTGCATCACCTACTTGCCAAAAGGAGAGGCCTCAATTAAAAGCCCCAAAGTCGGAAAAGACCATTGTTTAAGGGTTATTAAAATCATTTCTCTCACTTATATTTCAGAAGGAAACCAAATTGAACCTCTGCAAATCCTCCCCTAAAATCCCACACAGACCCTAGGTTATTTTGGATGCTACGATGTGATTCTAGTGCCGAAAACCTCGAAGATCTTGCTAGTTTATCTTTCTCATTCATGAAGCTGCATTGGGGGACTGATTTTTGATGGATACGGACTAGTTTTCATGGCTCTACTCAGTCCAAGGTGAGCTTATGCTTCTCTTTCTATTATCTATGCGTTTGCGAGTTGTAACTCTATCATAAAAACTCGACCTAGCGAGTTTGGAAAGAGTGGTGTGTTGTTTGTCCTTGCGTCATGGTTTGCTATTGGTGATCATATTTTAAGTTAAATTCGTGGTTGATTTACTGGATAAGAGGCATAATTATGTACTTTTGGTTGTTTTTCTCAATTTGAAAGAAAAGACAAGTCGAAACATGTTTAAATAAACTGAAAAATAAATTTTGAGTTACTGCACTTGTGCTACTGTTTTGTGGGCTCTTTCGTGTTGCTATTGGATTGTATCTTTTGCTACTTCTTTTATGGAGTTGAGAAAATAAAGGGTGCGGAGAAACACCACATAATGGAAACGTGGTTTCTGTTAATTCGTTGTAATATTTCCGGGTTGCTTGACACTACTACGGTGGTCGTCTTATGTATGAAGTGATTTGGTTGTGTGGACTATTTTGGGAGGCTCAATATGATAATTATTGATGTTGTTTGGGATATTTGGTGATTTTTTTGACTTGAGTGAAGTGATGTATATAGGGAAAGTGTTGTTCGTTTCCTCGTGAAATAGGTTGTGTTCGATACATAATAGTTACGACGCCTAAACGATAACGATAGTGTCATTTCTCTTATTGTAGACTAAGGAGCCATGAAATTGTATAGCTTGAGGTTGGGAAGAGTATACAAGGTATGTGAGGCTATCCCTTTCCTTCTTTTGCAAGACTCCAATTGTACATAACATAATGAACGAACTTCCAAAGATACTCCACTCTTAGAAGCTAGCAATACTTACATTGTTTCCTTTCTTATGGAGAAATTGATGTTGATGTTGCTTCTCTTATTCTTATGTTATCAATGATGTTGGTACTTTCTTATTCTTATAATATTCATGATGAATAGTTAGTCCTTATAACATGTACAGAGAATACCGACCTTACGTCACTCTAAAAGATTCAGAATATTATTCTAATGAGTCCAGTATCATTATATATATATATATATATATATATGTATGTATATATATATATATATATATATATATATATATATATATATGTATGTATATATATATATATATGTATGTATATATATATATGTATATATATATATGTGTGTATATATATATATGTGTGTATATATATATATATGTGTATATATATATGTGTGTATATATATATATATATATATATGTATATATATATATATATATATATATATATATATATGTATATTTTACTCTACTGAGTCGTGCTATAGATGACCGAGTACAACACCTATTGTGCAACCACTAATCAGTTGGTTTTACCGAGCTCCACATGGCCGGGTACGATTCTACTGAGCCATATGATGGTTGGGTACATTTTTACCGAGTCCTCTTTGAGGCCGTGTACGATATGATGATGATGTTTCCCACAAAGTCATCTATGTTTAAAAATTTATATATATGTATGTATTGTGCATTTCATGTCAGTATCCCCCAAAGGTACTCTGATATTCCAGGTTGTATCTCCTCTGTATCTCTTTACATTACCATTTTTATTTATGCTTTCTTGCCCTATATACTCGATACTTTATTTGTACTGACGTCCCTTTTGCCTAGGGATGCTGTATTTCATGCCCGCAGGTCCGATATCAAGTTGACATTCCTCCTAGTTGGCTATCAGCTCAGCGAAAGATGTCGGTGCACTCCACTTGCTTTGGAGTTACCTATTTGGTCAGTATGATTTGAATATGTATTGATAGGTTTGGCGGGGCCCTGTCCCGACTTTTATGATGTGTATGTTCTCTTAGAGGCTTGTAGATGGAAGTCATTTGTATGAAAGATTGTATGGCCTTATCGGCCTATGTTCAGTGTAGGTGTATTCATTTTGATCTTATAGGACCGTATGTCATATGTATAATTTGTATATCATATTGGGTCGTTATATGTGGAGCATTCCCTTATGTTTTATTCTTGTTATCTCATGACAAGTTTCCTGGCTCACTTACCCATGATAGTATGATAAGAAAGGTATGTTAAGTTGGTACTCGGTCGAGTAAGGCACCGGTAACCCATCGCGGCCCTTCGTTTTGGGTCGTGACAAAAGTGGTGTTGGAGTAGATCTGTCATAGGGAATCTACAAGCCATGTCTAGTATAGTCTTGTTTATGGGTATGTAGTGCACCACACTTATAAGCAGGAGGCTATAGGACATTTCGGACTGTCGCTCTTTCTTCTTATTCTAGATCGTGTGGTAGAGCTCAGTTGTAAGAACTCAATTTCCTAAACTTTATCTTATTCGTGATATGACGATACCTACATCCAGAAAGATAGTTGGTAAGAGATTGAGTGTGGATGTGGAAGAGTTTATCGGAGGAACACGATTTTGCATGATGCTTATAATGCGTAAATGTTAGGTCTTCAGCAGATCATACGTGTATTAAGATATGTGAGCCTCTTGATAAGGAGCCCCAAAGCATGAATATCTATCCACCCTTATGGTAAAGAGCAACGAGAGAATTGGGAGGTGGACATAAGTTTCAAAAAGTGAAAGAAATAACATGAAAAAAGTACGAGGTACCCAGATAATGAAGATCATCAGTATTTGCAATTCAGGTAGAAAAATATAAGTATTGTGAGTTACCCTCAATAGTAACAGAGATATGCATAATTGGCCACACCCATCTCAGTTATTACCTATTGGGGGCTATCATGTGTAGATTAAGAAAAGGACGAGATATCAGGATCCGGTTGGGGTAAAAGTAACCCATAATGGTGAATTGATTGTTTGTGTTAGTTGACACTTTCTGAAGGATAATGAAAATGAGAAAATAGATCTCTAAACCCTAAACCCTAAACCCAGATGACGCACTCTAAAATAGTACAGCTAGATATGAGTACTATAAAGATAGACACTGGAAGCCTTGAAGGGATAAATATTACCTTAACGTGGCTCGCATCCCTAGAAGAGAGAAAATTTTAGGCATCCCGAAGAGCCAGTGAGATGAAGCAAGGGGAGCTTAAAGCTAAAGAATGTCCTGTTGAAGTTTTCATAATAAAGTGATAGACAAAAATGTTAGTAGGAAAATAAGAATAGAGTTAATGAAGAATTATGAGTAAGATGTCAAAATGAATGACAATGATGGATAAAAAAATTATGAAAATGACAGAATTATAAGGTCTATAGTTATGTGAAGGAAAAATTGAGAGGTGACATGCCTTGAAACAACAAAGGAGTATAGGCCATACAGTCATATCTTCTTTTCGAGAAATAAGTTCGCAACTTTAACGCGATTACCAGGAGGAAAAGATATACCCCCAGAGTAGTAGAAATCAGTATGGGTTGGTGAACAAGATAAACTAAACGTGAACTAGAGACTAAATGATATGATAATAGTTGGCGTCATGAGAATTTCAGAGGTTGCGTTCCGGCAATAATAGAATGGACGACAAAAGAATACCCTTTAATGGCCATTCAAGAAGTCGCTTCCTGATAATATGCGAACTAGGTGATTTAGCTATTGTTTATGCTTTCACTTGATTATATTCCAACATAATAATATGGTTAACTGATGAAAAATAGGCTCTAATTGTGATTTGTATACATTACAGGATAAGGAGCTTATATGATGCTTTCAAGAGGCTATTGGAAGGATTTATGAGCAAGAATGAATCGGAGATTAATGCGCGCAAGAACAAGACAAAGAATGGAAGAAATCATGGCCCAGATGCACGAGCATACGTGCGAGTTAGCGCAGTAGTTCGCATGCGTTAAGGGTTGACGCATAATGATGCGCGAAGTGACACACAAGCTCGCGCGAGGCCGGTCCGGGAAAAGAGTTATTTAGGGGTAAAATTGGAATTTAGAGAGAAACTCACTTAACCTACATAAAGTCAAGCTCTCCCAAGGTTAAATTATCAAGGTTTTCATAGGGTAAAACTTACTTTTGAGAGTACTTTAGCAAGAAAAACAAGTGTGAGTGATCACCCAAAACATCATTGTTCTTATTCTCTTTTATTTTTCTTGCAATCTTCGATTATGAATCTTCTAGTAGTTTATTCCTCCATTATTATAAGTAGCTAAATACCTTAATATAAGGGATGACTTGGTTGTTTTATTAATATAGTTAGATGTGGTTGTTAATCTCTATTTGTTCATCTATGTTTTGATTGTGGTTAGTTGAAAAGACCCTCAATTATCTGTTCCTCTTTATTATGTATCTACTTGAGAGAGAGTGCATATTTAGGTGATTGTATGAACAACATCACTCCGGAGTATAGACTAGAGTCATAACCGAGGGTTTAGAGGTTGGATTAGAGATAACAATACCTCGAGTGCAATTATAAGTGAACTGTATTGTAATTCTAGCTAGCGTAGCTTGAGAGAGTGCGTATAGTAAATTATCATAATTGCTTGAGAAAGATTTATCATAGCTGGAGCGTTCATGATTGATAGAGACAACTAAATCATAGTTATAAGACATATACAACCAAAGAAATCACCAACGGGGGAACCCATTACCTTAGACCTTATTCCAACTGTACACATCGAGCATAGTTACTTTTTAGCTGTTAATTACTTTCAGTCTTTAGTTGTTAAAAAAATCAAACCTTGTGAATCAAAAAGTTTGGGGAAATCGTCTGTGTGAATTTAGTAAATACAGCAATAGTAATTGATAGGTTAATTACTTGTGGTTCGACTCTGGGCACAAATACTCAGATTATATTTGCAACGCACGCGTAGTATTTTGCGAGACTCAGTTGAGCGTGATAAAATTTTGGCGTTGTTGCCGGGGAAATTAACAGTGTTATCAATTACAATTGAAAGAAGTGCATGCCTAGAAATTCTTCGAGGAGTGAAGAATTAATAGAAGGATTCTCAGACCCCGAGAAAACATTTAGGGCATTAAACCGTGCCAACAAAAGACTTCAACAACCTCAACAAACACACCAACTCGAATTTGACATGGGCGACGTAGATAACGTCAACAGAAACATCAGGAATGAGCCAGTTGACTTAAATGTCAAAGGAGTGGCACCTCTTATGTCCAATGCTGCACTTTATGACTAGGCACAACCTACAGCTGACAATCTAGCCACTGCCATAGCTGTGCCCGCAATTCAAGCGGAGACATTCCAGATCACCAAGAACATGCTACATCTGCTGTAGAATAAGGGACTGTTCTCCGGATCACATATTGAAGACCCGCAACAACACTTGAAAAACTTTCTGTCAATTTGTATGACCCAAAGGCAGCCAAATGCAACTCCGGAAGCTATCAAACTGCTATTGTTCCCATTCTCAGTAACCGGGGCAGCTTAGACTTGGCTAAATTCACACCCTATCAACTCTATTACCACTTGGGAGGAAATAGTCAAGCAGTTCCTGAACAAGTTCTATCCATTGCACAACAGATTGATGACATATTGCATAGGCAATAAAATTGCAAGAAACTTGGGAAGGATTTAAAGGGATGCTAGTAAAGTATCCTCGTCATGGTATTCCAGGCCAAATACTCGGCTAGAGATTCTACATCGGTCTAGCTGACAACTTGAAAGAGAATGTGGATGCTTCAGCTAGAGGTGCTTTCTTAAGCAAAACATTCACTAAGTGAAAAACTCTTCTCGATAAGATGTCACAAAATGCGGGGCGGATGACTACAGGTACAACACTGGAACCCATAGTGCACTCAGTTCCTCTTGATCGTAATAGTTCACAAGAGAACATGGCCACACTCCTGAACCAGATGATCTTACTAACAAAGAAGATTGATGAGATGGGTACAAAACAGGTGCATATCATTGATACAACGAATGGAGGACTATGTACACCATGTATTAATCAGTCCTATGTGTGTTCATGGAGCGGAGAGGGTGAAAATCAAGGGGTACGGGAAGATATGAATTATGTCAACAACTATGGGGTTAGAAACAAGGACCATATCAATGGAGACCGTAGCAGTATCAGCAGTACATGCCTAATATGCAGCAGACTGGGGGTATGCACCCTCAAAACCAATTAGTGCCAATACCTTATTAGAAACCACAGGGTTATCCACAACAAAATCAGCAGCAATTAGCTTATCAACCACCCCTCAATAGCACGATAATAACATGGTTGGAATCATGGGTATGCTTCAGCAACTCATTGGATCAAATAATAAAGTGCAGGAAAAATTGGCAGTGCATGATTCAACCATAAAGAATATTGAAATGCAGCTGGGTCAGTTGTCCATGGCTTTGAACAACCATCCTCTGGGAACTTTACCTACAAACACAAACATAAACCTCAAGGAGCAAAACCCGAATCAGCTGATGGCAGTCAGTCTCCGAAATGGTAGAGATTTAGATAGAGAGCAGGAAATTGCACAAGCCAGCAAGAATACTACTCCAGCCACTCCAGTTCAATTAGTGGTAGAAGAACCAACAGAACTTACTGAAGTGGTGGTTCAGTAGAGCTAGGAGGAAAAAGGCAAGGAAAAGGAGAACGAGTAAGTTGTAGAACAGGTGGCACCTCTTGTGGGAGAAAATCCTATGGGTGTTTAACGGGTGGGCAGGGCCGGGCAGGGTCTTTGTTTTATGGACCCATACGAGTTTTGGTTTCGGGCCGATTTCTGGCTTAGTCTTAATGGGTTTAATGGGTTCAGGTTCATCTGGGTAAAAATTAAACCGTAAGGGTTACGGGTTGAGAGGACCGGGTCAGGCCAGGTTTAGTATTTTTTTCATTTTTTTTTGGAATTTTGTGTAACTATTGTAAGTTATATTAATAATTTTGTATTAAATTAAAGAATACACTGAAGATGGAAGAAAATTACACTTATAAATTGCAAGTACTACATTTATTTCAAAATTCAAAAATTAAAAGTTTGCATTTAAAAAGTAAATTAACAAAAAAATAGTAAAACTAAATTTTCATGCATAATAAATTAATAATACTTTAAAAATTAAAATTAATCTAACAAACTAAAATATTAAGCATAAATACGTCTAATAATTTTGAAATAACACAAATTGTCGAAAAATCTTAAATACGAATTTTCAGAGGACGCTCAAGACAATACTTTATATGCCTCTTAAACTTCCTGTGCCACTGCCACACTCTGAATGAAAACTTATGACTAGACCACAGTTCTTGCACTTTAATTTTTGACCTTCTTCATTTTCTTCTACCACATATAAGTGTTGCCAAACATGTGAGCGCACTCTACAAGTACGAGACATGATTTAATTTGAGATTTGAGAATTGAGAATTTGAGATTGAGAACTGAAGTCTTACAAATTGGAGAATGAGAGAAATTGAGATTGAGAAATGAGATGTGACTTTTGAGTGAAGAAATGAAGGGGGGGGGGGGGTATTTATAGTTTTAAAAACGGTTAATTTTGTAAATTCAAAAAGGGTTAAAACTTCAAATTAAAAAAAGGCTATTTGATCAATTTGATTCGTTGGCTAACAGACCAGTTGCAATATCTGACTAAACCAACGGATAGTGGGCCCCACAAATTTGAAAAATTTTAAAAAAAATCTAGCCTTTGAACCGGGCCGGTTCCGGTCCGATTTAACCGGTTAAGACACTGTTCGCACCTACCGGTTTGACGGGTTCGATTACCCGATAAAAGTTTTTAAACCGTCCAACCCTCTCCCACCCCTACCCAGCCCATCCAGCCCCTTATAAAACGGGTCGGTCCGGTTCCAGTCTTGGTCGGTCCCGTTAGACAGCTTTAGAAAATCCTAACATAGAGAAACCAGCAAGCAATGCACAAAGGGTGATACATGCACCCTTCCCTCAAAGAATAGTCAAACAAAACAAGGCAGACCAATAAAAAAAGTTCATGGAAATGCTGCGTCAAATTTAATTGAATATTCCTATGATGGATGCCTTGAGGGAGATGCCCGGTTATGCCAAGATGATGAAAGACCTAATGTCACAAAAGTTTTATTTTCAGGATCTATTCACCGTAAATCTGACACAGACATGCAGTGCAGTGATGGAAAAATTGATGGCCCAAAAGATGTCCGATCCAGGTAGCTTCACTATTCCATGCAGAATGGGAAGTTATGGCTTTGTAAAGGCATTGTGTGACTTGGGAGCCAGTATACATCTGATGTCACTGGCAGTGTATACTAACTTGGGCATCGACAGAGCTAGACCGACTTCTATGCTGCAATAGCTGGCTAATCGCACTGTGAAAAAACCAACTGGTATTCTTGATGATGTGCTAGTGCAAGTGGGGAAGTTCGTGTTCCCTGCAGACTTCGTGATTCTGGATTGTCGAGTGGATGAGGAGATACCCCTTATTTTAGGGAGACCATTTTTAGCCACCGGGAGAGCACTGATAGAGTGTGAGACTGGGGAACTAAAAATGAGTTTGAATGATGAAGAAGTCATATTCAATATTCAGCAATCAATAAGGAGACCTAGTAAATATGCTAATTGCTCTCTAGTGGAGGCAGTGGATGTAATCCTGCAAGAAGAGGATAGGACCCTAACTGTGAAAGATCCATTGGAGGCATGTCTGACGAATTTAGAAGAAATGGATGGTGAAGGGTAAGCTGGATGGGTTATGGCACTGGAAGGCCGAGGTTTTTGGTTAAGGGAACCTCAGTTCGAGTCCCTTGAGCTGGAAAAAAGGGCCACTCTGCCAGCAAAGCCATCAATAGAGGAACCACCCAAGCTGGAGCTGAAGCCACTCCCAGATCACCTCAAGTATGTATTCTTAGGCCTTGATTCGACCTTGCCTATTATTATATCATCCTGTTTGCTAGATGTGCAGGTAGAACGGCTCTTACAGGTACTGCAAGATAACAAGACTGCCATTAGTTGGACCATAGCGGACATAAAGGGTATCAACCCAGCCTTCTGTATGCATAAGATTTTCCTGGAGTAGGGGGACAGACCTTCCAGGGAACATCAGCGAAGGCTGAACCCTAATATGAAAGAGGTGATAAAATAGTTAGATGCGGGAATCATTTTCCCCATCTCTGAAAGTAATTGGGTCAGCCATGTCCAATGTGTTCCGAAAAAAGGGGGAATGACTGTTGTGAAAAATGACAACAATGAGTTGATATCAACTCGTACAGTCACAAGGTGGAGAATCTGCATGGATTACCGGAAATTGAACACCGCCACCCGAAAGGACCACTTTCCCTTGCCTTTCATTGACCAAATGTTAGACAGGCTGGCCGGAAGATCGCACTTCTGTTTCTTGGACGGATATTCTGGGTAAAATCAGATATAAATAGCCCATGAAGATAGAGAGAAGAAATTCTTCACCTGTCCGCATAGCATCTTTGCCTTTCGGAGAATGCCCATTGGGCTTTGCAACGCACCAACGACTTTTCAACGGTGCATGCTAGCCATTTTCACAGATATGGTGGAGGACATTATGGAAGTATTTATGGATGATATCTCCGTGGTGGGAGATTCATTTGAAGACTGTCTTCACAACTTAAACACAGTGCTCAAAAGATGTGTGGAGACAAACTTAGTACTAAACTAGGAGAAGTGCCATTTTATGGTCCAAGAAGGGATAGTCCTAGGACATCGAGTGTCCAAAAAAGGAATTGAGGCCGACCGTGCTAATGTTGACATGATTAAGAAGTTACCACCGCCCACTTTAGTCAAGGTGTGAGAAGTTTTCTTGGACACGTTGACTTCTACCGGCGTTTCACAAAAGACTTTTCCAAAATTGCTAACCCATTATGCAAACTCCCTTGAAAAGGATCAACCCTTTGTGTTTTTTAATGATTGCAGGTTAGCATTTAAGGAACTGAAGAAGAAGTTGATAACTGCACCTATCATTGTTTCACCCAACTGGAGAAACCATTTGACTCATGTGTGATGCCAGAGACTATGCTATAGGAGCAGTCTTGGGGCAGCGAAAAGATAAGTTGATGCACCCGATTTACTATGCAAGCAGAATGCTTAACGTGCACAGCTCAACTGCACAGTGACGGAGAAGGAGATGTTGGCAGTTGTGTTTGCTTTTGACAAGTTCCGATCATATCTGATTGGTTCCAAGGTAATTGTGTATACTGACCATGCAGCTCTCAGGTACCTAATTGAGAAAAAGGAGTCTAAGCGCGCCTGATTTGTTGGATGTTGCTGTTGTAATAATTCAACCTTGAAATTCGTGACCATAAGAGCACAGAAAATCAAGTCGCTGATCATCTATCACGACTTGAAGGAGCTAAAAAATCAGTCGAGGTCGAAGAGATTCTGGAAACCTTTCCAGACGAGCAGCTACTCGCAGCCAGTCTTGAGGATGTGCCATGGTATGCAGATTTTGCAAACTACCTGGCCTGCGGTATAGCTCCATATGACCTTTAATCTGCCCAAAAGAAAAATTTCTTTCGTGATTGCCACATGTATTATTTGGATGAACCTCATTTGTTTCGAATATGTGTTGATAACGTTATCCAGAGGTGTGTCCTCGAGATAGAACAATCTTCGATTTTGCAGGCTTGTCATGCATCAACATATGGAGGACATATTAGAGGGGTCAAAGCAGCTGCGAAAGTGCTCGAGGCCGGATTCTTTTGGCCAACTGTGTTTAGAGATACGAACCTATAGGTAAAGGGCTGCAATGAATGCCAGAGGACGGGAAACATTTACCGTCACCATGAGATGCCAATGAAACCAATTCAAGAGGTAGAGGTGTTTGATGTGTGGGGGATTGACTTTATGGGTCCGTTTGTCAGCTCATTTGGCAATAAGTATATCCTTGTTGCCGTGGAATACGTGTCTAAATTGGTAGATACTGCAACTTTGCCCACAAATGATGTAAGAGTGGTGGTCGGATTTATGAAAAAGAACATATTCACCCGGTTTGGGACACCAAGATCGATCATCAGTGACAGAGGCACTCACTTTTGCAATAGAGCCTTCGAGAAATTACTTGCTAAGTATGATGTACACCACAAGGTGGATACTCCTTACCATCCGCAGACCAGTGGGCAAGTTGAAGTGTCCAACAAGGAGATAAAGAGTGTATTAATAAAGACCGTGAAGGCCACACAAACTGATTAGGCAAAAAAAAAAGCTTGATGATGCACTCTGGGCCTATAGACCTGCGTTCAAAATACCAATAGGTATGTCATCATAAAAGTTGGTATTTGGGAAGGCCTGTCACCAGCCTGTGGAGCTAGAACATCGAGCTTGGTGAGCACTGAAGCAATTGAACATGGATCCTGAAGCAACTAGACAAAATCGACTGACAGAGTTGCATAAGCTAGAAAAATTTAGATCCCAAGTCTTTGAAAACACGAGGCTCTACAAGGAAAGAATGAAGAAGATGCATGACAAGCACATCGTCGACAGAGACTTTAAACGCGGTGACAAGGTATTATTGTATAACTCACAGTTGAAATTGTTTCTAGGTAAGTTAAAGTCCCGATGGCCAGGACAATTTAGAGTGGTGCAGATGTTTGCAAGTGGAGCTGTTGAGATCGAGTCGGAAGATGGGACAAACAAGTTCTCAGTCAATGGGCAAAGGTTGAAACCTTACCTTGGAATAGCTGCAGAAAAAGGGAATACAGTGGTGACTAATTTAAAAGAACCCCAGTACGCGAATGAAGAGTAAGGGCTCCACTACTTGCATTTTGTTGCGACATTAAATTAGGCACTGCGTAGGAGGCAACCCATTGAATTGTTGTAAACGTCGTGCCACGATGTTAAATAAGGCGCTGGTTGGGAGGCAACCCAACGATAGTAGTAGTGTTTGATTTTGAGTTTTGGCATACTAACTAATGCAAGTGATGAAGGGTGGGTGAAAAGACCATCGAACAAGAGCAACACATGTGAAAAAAAGTACAAAAATGAGTGCCTAGGAGCGCGACTTCGTGCTAATTTCACGCAAGAATTTGCGAAACTGGGAAAACATTCTTCCTAACCAGCTCAATATCACGTGAAGGGATGCACGAGCTCACGCACAAGTTCGCGCACCACACTGCCTGGGCCGCGTGAATGACCAATGAGTTAGCGCATTAGTTTGCACCCCGCCCATAAATTTCTGCCGTTTATAGTGTGTTTAGTTTTTCTTTTTTTCTTTTTTATTATTCATCTGTTTAATAGTAGACTAAATTGACCCCCCCTCCCCCTCTGATACCCCCCTCTCGTTTCCCCCAGCCCCAAAACCTGTACTTCCCCCATTCTAACCCAAACGCCCAAAGCAAAAAACAAACACTCCTCCAAATAAATCCCAAAGCCTCTCCCCCAAAACACACTAGCATCTACCCCATTCTCCTTCACCACATGTATGAGCCTTAGATTATTTTTTTCTTCTCTTTTTCTTTCTTTCTTTAATTTCAGATTTGTTTGTTGTATTCTTATGCTTATTGTAGGAGTTGTACTTAGATGTTGTGTAGTAATTGGTGAAATATGTTGTGGGGTTGGTTTGTGGTAAGTGTAGGGTGGATGGTACTTGATTTGGGCTATGTATGAGATGTTGTGGGGAGCCCTTGTTGCAAGACACTTAAAAAAAGTTGCGAGAGCCTAATGCCCACAAGGTGTTTGTGGAAGGTCTCAATGAGCATGAGTATGTAATTTTGAAGAATTTTGCGTGTGAAGTCTGAGTAACTGCATTAAGTCACAAGATGTTTGTGGGTTTGAGCTAATGTGTTCACATTTTGCAGGTATCATGGCACCATCGCGAAAGCGCCAAGCCACAGGTCCATCATCAAGCCGCCAAGCTGGAACATCTCAGACACTGAGGGCAGCCCTTGAACATCCCTATGACAGCAACAAATTTGTTTCAACTAAGGCTCAGTCCCACTTTATGGAGAAGGCCGCAAAAAAGCCAATTCAGAAGAGGGGAATTGACCCCCCATTCGGTCAAGGAATGCTGCCCACACATGTATTTGGAGTTGTTGGAGCGCGGTCTACAGTACTTCATTGATGAGCCAGAGGAGGCTAATGTAATGGTCGTGCGAGAATTCTATACTAATCTGCAAGAGCATGTAGAAAATGTGGTTACGGTGCGCCACAAAGTGGTAGATGCCTCCATTGAGGCGATACTTACAGCATATCAATTGCCCGATCCTCTACCTTATAATACAAAATTCTATGAGTATGGAAAAATTCCAACAGATGCCAAGTGTGATCGCTTCATTGATGCGATTTGTGCACCCGAAAAAATGGTGGAGTGGCTGGAACACGGAGAGAAGTTCCACTCCTCCGTCGTAACTCAAGAGACGAAGAGTTGGTTGTATGTGATTAACAGTCGCCATATTTCCTCCAAAAATGCTACGGAGGTGAATGGACCCGGAGCCGCATTGATTTGGTGCTTCACCAAGGGTTTTCGCATTGACATGGCCAAAGTGATCCACGACGAAATGTTTATCCGGTGCCCCAACGCACGTATGGGTTTTTTCCCCTCTTTGGTGATTAAGCTTGCAGGCAAGTGCAGGTGCCCGAAAATACTCATGTGGATGGGCTGGTAAAAAAAGCCACAAGATCCGACCTGGCAAGAACACCACAGGGCCAACTCCAACAGCAGCGGCAGGTGGTGAGGATGACAGTGGATTTGATGCATCGGAGGAGGAAGAAGATGAACAAATGGACATGGAGCCAACCAGCAACACTATTAGGAGCAGTGTCCTCTTTAAGAGCTGCCCAAGTGTCCCGGTGCAACACATTGGAGCAAGAGGTGGCTGGTCTAGGCACCTCCATGACTGTGTTAGGCACTCGTATGGACGCGATAGCTGACCGACAAGTAAAGTCGGAAAAAATTTCATGGGTTGGCTGCAAGCTCTGGGGCGTGCGGCCAACGTGAACCCCAGAACCATTTTTGACCAGGAGTGAAGCTTCAGGGAAGTCCCTTTACCTCACTGTTCTTTTATATTTTATGCCATGTGGACATGTCTTCATTTTTAAGTGTGGGGTGGGGATTCCTTCATTGTTTGTTGTATATAGTTGTATAAATTAACTGTTTGTTTCATTGTTTCATGTTGACTTGATAGTTTTTGTTGAGTAGTAATCGTTGGTTAATATAGATAAATGGCTCGGCCCGACGATGGAACCCTTTCGACGGGGTTCTTGAGGGACTGAGTCGAGAAAAATAAACTAAAACATTGTAGGCTCTTCCTGATGACGGATCTTTTAGACGATTTTCTTGAGGGAAGTTAGTCTAGAGAAAATACCAAAAAGATTTTTTTTTTTATTTTTTTCTTAGGTAGTGTATCAACTCCCTCTTATTTTTTCTTTAGGCTGCGATTCTTTTCCAAAGGTTTAGCTTGAACCGGGCATAGGTAGTTTTTATTTTGTTTTCCTTTTTTTTATTTGTATATTTGGGTAATGGGATATGAACTATAAAATTGAAAGAGAACCCATAGCATTGACACACCTGAACACAATAGACCCTAGAGTGTAACGCTTAGTCCTAATTTTTGAATCTCATTGAAAGTGCCTTAATTTGTATTTTTGTTGCTGAATTGAATGCTCGTAACGGGGCGTCTTGATGAGCTGATCTAAATGAATCATATGGCATGTGGTGAGTGTTTGTGTAGTCCACGTATGGTATTTGTGTTTAGAACTTGCCAAGTCGGTGAGTTGAAGCGAAATCTTAGGTGATGCTCGGTTTGAAAAATGATTCTAGACTTTCTTTGACCTTTTTGAGCTTAATTGCTTATTACAAATAAAATTTGTCCCTAGTTAACCCTTTCGAGCCTCTAGACTTTCGTTTGGCACCCGCATTACAAGCCTATACCATTTTGTTCTTAATTGACATTGTTTTGATCCTTTTACCTCTTAAAGCACTTTAATTGTGAGGGGAGCGCTAAAAGAAGTAAGAAGGAAATAAGTGTGGGGTGGCTTTTGAGTGGAATAAATAAAAGGAAAAAGGTGCACTTGTTTTGTAAACGAATACACCACTAGCAGAAATTGAGTGACAAGAAGAATAAACTGAAGAAAAAAAAGATGAATACATTGTGTCTTGTTCCAGCTAGTGGGTATGAATTATTAGAGTACTTAAAGAAGAAGGGAGTATCCGTGGATATTGTTTGTGAATGATAAGTGGGTTGAAAATTTTGCGCTAAAAAATTACTCATATGATGTGCTAAAGTGCTTAGGAGGTTGAGTCATTATTCCTAAATATATCCTACCCGTCCCTTAGCCCACATTACAACCACGAAAAGTCCTAATTGATTTTAGAGTGAGTGAGCCTACATTAGTAAAGATTTACATTAAGGGCAAGCTTATGGTACCAAATGCATGCATGTGACTTCCTTTGTGAGAGTGAGTGATTTCCTTGATATATGTGAGTATATGAACTGAATGTGTTGGATTGAACTCAGTTTTTGTTGATGTGACTGTGAGGGCATATGATTCGAGACGGAAAATCAAGTCTTGACTTCTGTGTAGAGTATTTTGAGGAAGTGTGAATATTTCATGGCACTGGAGAGTCAGATTTGAGGCTAGGATTGTTCACTGATAGGCGTAATGTATGTACATTGTTCTAGGTGTAATGCGTTAGGGGAAATGGATGAGTGAAGGATTCTCTAGAGAGTATAGTTTGATTGCTCGAGGACTAGCAATGAATTAAGTGTGGGGTGTTGATAATAGGCAAAATCTAGGTGATTTAGCTATTGTTCATGCTTCCGCTTGAGTATATTCCAACGTAATATGGTTAATTGACGAAAATAGGCTCTAATTGTGATTTGTATACATTGCAGGACGAGGAGCTTATATGATGCTTTTAAGAGGCTATTGGAATGATTTATGAGTAAGAAAGACCCCGCGGAGATTAGTGCGTGCAAGAACGAGATAAAGAATAGAAGAAATCATGGCCCAGATGCGCGATCAGACGCGCGAGTTAGCGTCGTAGTTTGCGTGCATTAAGGGCTGAGGAAGAATGAAGTATGAAGTTATGCGCAAAGTGATGCCCGAGCTCTCACGAGGCCAGTCAGGAAAAGAGTTATTTAGGGGTAAAATTGGAAACCTGGAGAGAAACCCACTTAACCTATATAAAGTCAAGCTCACCCAAGGTTAAATTATCAAGGTTTTCATAGGGTAAAACTTACTTTTGAGAGCACTTTGGCAAGCAAAACAAGTGTGAGAGATCATCCAAAACATCATTATTCTTATTCTCTTTTATTTTTCTTACAATCTTCGATTATGAATCTTCTAGTAGTTTATTCATCCATTGTTATGAGTAGCTAAATACCTTAATCTAAGTTTGGGTGGAACCCATTGGGGATTACTTGGTTGTTTTATTAATATAGTTGGATGTGGTTTTAATCTCTATTTGTTCATCTATGTTTTGATTGTGGTTAGTTGAAAGGGCCCTCAATTATCCATTCCTATTTATTATGTATCTACTTGAGAGAGAGTGCATATTTAGGTGATTGTATGAACGAAATCACTCCCGAAGTATAGACGAGAGTCATAACCAAGGGTTTAGAGGTTGGATTAGAGATAACGATACCTCGGGTGCTATCTAGGAGAACTGTATTGTGATTCTAGCTAGCGTAGCTTGAGAGAGTGCGTATAGTAAATTATCATAACTGCTTGAGAAATATTTATGATGCTGGAGCGTTCATGATTGATAGAGGCAACTAAATCATAGTTATAAGACATATACAACCAAAGAAATTACCAACGGGGGAATCAATTACCTTAGACCTTATTCCAACTGTCTACACATCGAGCATAGTTACTTTTCAGTTGTTAATTACTTTCAGTCTTTTGTTGTTACAAAAATCAACCCTTGTGAATCAAAAAGTTTGGGGAAACACATTGTGTGAATTTAGTAAATCTGACAATAGTAATTGGTAGGTTAATTCTATGTGGTTCAACTTTGGGAAAAAATACTCAGATTATATTTGCAACGCCCGCGTAGTCTTTTGCGAGACTCAGTTGAGCGTGATCACTTCCCTAAAGCAAGCAATATGAGAAAAAGTGAAGCTTAAGGGACTATGTTCGCCAGTTACACTAAGTGTCATCCTCGCGAGCAGGAAATTTTGTTATCCTTGGTACAAAAAGCATTACCACAAGGCGAGTAGGGGTAATCGATGATGTGAAAATACGTCAAAGATGTAGTGGTAAAACATCTATAGGTAGAGCGTCGTAGCTCCAGCTCTTAGTACTCCCCTAAAGGGGGGAATATGGAGTGATGTGGCATGATGTTAAAATTTAGTGGTTCTAGTAATCATGGAGTGATAGAAGAAAAATGCGGTAATGTGAAAAAGGAATGAGATTGCACTTATTCAAATCCTATAGATATGCTACGATACCAGTGCATTATTCAAACATGACTCAAGGAAAGGAAGTAAGGGTTCCTTCTCAAAATGTCATTGATATATAAGGAGCCAGTGCAAGAGGTAAGTTAAAATAAAGGAAATAACCCAAGAAAGATTACACGGAACATTAATGTGAGAATAGGCTAATGAGTAGTTGGGAGTTGATTAAGGAAGAGCCTAGTTAGGGCTAAACAGCAGGTTATAGATGAGTCAACAAATCATGCAAGATAAATATAGTGAATCCTAATATACTGAATTCAGTCTCGCAGATATGACGTCATAAACCTTGAGAAATGCTCTGATAGGAGTTGGGGTTTTTAAAGGTATTGTATAAGTATTACGGGAATAATCGATAGTGCCACCAAGGAGACAATCAAAATTAGATTTTAGAAGTAATCCTACGAGCACAACGACACGGAGGTATGTAAGTAACGATGTTTGCAGGAGAGTAATAATATCAAAAATTCCTTCGTGTATACAGTATAACAAGATCACAACTTTACAAGATCAAGAAGGTCTCCTAAGTACTACCACGAAAGACTAGCTAAGGCAATAAGGAAAAAGGTTTCCACCTAAGCATTGTGACCTAAAAAGGAAATGATCTTTTAAAAATAGTCTCGCTATAATATTTTATGCACTCCATAAGAAAGTGGCACCTATCGTAGCTAAGGAACAGAAAAAAAAACATCAAAGGTGATACTTGAGAGCATACGAGTTACAGGGAATTCAGTGTTTATGGGCACTATGATAAGCCAAGTATCCATGCAGTAAGTGGCAGAACAACCATAAAAAGTAATTGCTTACATTTAAAGACAGCTGAGAAGGTGCAAATAGGAATCTAAGGTGCTAGCAAGTTAAAGGAAGATTGTGAGTAGAATAAACAAATATGTGTAGGTCGCAAGCGAAAGTATGGTAGAGTGAGAGGGGTTTGGTAGATGTGATTAAGGGTTAGCAAAGGTGAGTTATAAGTTGATAAGAATAGGCAAGACCTCGATATTAAGCCCATCAAACAAGAGAGCTAATGGTTTTTGTATGTCATAAAAGGCTCAGTATAGCTTGAATTAACACGGAGGAGTCTAAGACTAAGAGTAGTTAGAAGAGATAGAATGCTCCTTTGGTCGTAATGTAAGGGTGTAATTGTGGTAAATTATAAAAGGATGATATTTAGGCCTTCATTTGAGTAATGATTAAAAGAGAAGAGATTTCATGGATGGAACCTGGCTAGAATACCTCTATAAGACAAATCACATTGGGATGCTATGTAATACGGTTATTGAAGTATAGTATTGTCCCTAGGTGGATCAAGAAAACCACTTCAGATGTTCCCCGATGAGATGTGATACTTGTGACAATGTATTACATAATAGGTTTCAAGTTATCAGTCGTGGATTATAGATTGCCGTTAAGGTAAATCAACAATAAATGGATAAAAATTCCAAAGTATGAGAGGATATTATGATACCATTCATTAGATCAACAGTAATAAGGATTATAAATATAGGATAAATAGTGAGAGAATAACCTGTAGTTGGGTGGCATACCTCGGTAATAATAAGGCGAAGTAAGAGTTATTATATAGTATAACCTACCTAGTTGTAGTAAAGCCATAAGCATAGATAACTGAGGCTATGAAACATGATATAACAAAAGTCGTAAGTTTAACACAGTACCAAGTGAAGAACTTCAGTATACCCATAAATGCCCAAAGGGACAACATAACAAGCTTCGTATATGTTTACAACGTGCGACCTAGATATTGGATAAAAAGCTGGAGAGAAATGAAAGAAAGACGAGTCGCATAGGCGCACGTACAAGGAAAAAGTTGTACAGGCTGCATGACAAAAGGTAGCAACAGTTACGAGATTGGAAGGGGTCCGACCATAAGCGTGGTACGAGAAAGTGGACTAAAAGGGGGAATACCCTAGGCTTTGGATTTATTAAAAGAATAGTTGCCTACATGGCTAGAAGAGTATTAAAGTGTTCGTAAGAGCTATGGGTTATGAAAATGATAAGTGCATCAGTAAACACTCGAGGACGAATGTTCCAAGGGGGGGAATGATGTTACACCCCATGTTTTCGTATGTTGAGTATCTGTAATTCAATTGATGTAAGCTCAAAAATGAGATTAACTTTGAAAGTACGTAAAGTAAGTTAATCATTTTATAATGGAGTTACAAATCTCTAAGATCATAAATATGAGTACCAAAAGGGATAGAAATCTTAGACGCTAAACGAATAAAAGAAAATAAGTTTCGTCGAATGCTCACAAGTTTGGAATGTTATAACACATACTTTTTGGGTAAGACAAGGGTGATTAACATGAAGAGGAGGTTATGTTATGAGTTATTTTAGTCGTATGATATTCGTGTGTTATGTTCTTAAGTCAAGCAAGTTGTGGAACAAAAGTTGGAAAATGTCATCACAAGTTACATTCAAAAATGAGTAGAAACTTATGTTAAATATAACTGAGCTTTTCTCCCAATATACTTTGAATAAAGGAATGATCTACATATCAAATTGAATATCTATGAGTCTAGTTTCTAACGTATTAAATTGTTTGTCAATACAATCTTGGAGTATAGAGATATTCATATTTTCGCGAGACCGCGCAGCTAGTAGGTGACAAGTATGTGCATCACCTACTTGCGAAAAGGAGAAGCCTAAATTAAAATCCCCACAGTTGGACAAGAGGGTTATTTTAAGGGATATTAAACTCATTTATTTCACTTATCTTTCAGACCAAGAAAACCAAGTTGAACCCCTGCAACTCCTCCCCAAAAATCCCACACAGACCTAGGTTATTTTGGATGCTACGATGTGATTCTAGTGCCGAAAACCCCGAATAGCTTGCTAGTTTCTTTTTATCCTATATGTATGGGGGACTGATTTTGATGGAGAGGGACTAGGTTTCATGGTTCTACTTAGTCCTAGCGAGTTTCAAAAGAGTGGTATGTTGTTTGTCATTGCGTCATGGTTGGCTGTTAGTGATCATATTTTAAAGTTAAATTCGTTTCTGGTTTACTAGATAAGAGGCTTAATTATGTAATATTGGTTGTGTTTCTCAATTTGAAATAAAAGACAAGTCAAAACATGTTTAAAAAATTGAAAAATGAATTTTGAGTTGCTGAACTTGTGGGGATATTTTATGGGCTCTTTCGTGTTGCTATTGGATTGTATCTTTTGCTACTATTTTTATGGAGTTAAGAAGAGAAAGGGTGTGGAGAAATACCACATAATGGAAGGGTGGTTTTCTGGTCATTCGTTGTAACATTTCCGGGTCGCTTGACACTACTACGATGGTCGTCTTATGTATGAAGTGATTAGGTTATGTAGACTATTTTGGGAGGCTCAATATGATTATTATTGATGTTGTTGGGCTATTTGGTGATTTTTTTACATGTGTGAAGTAATATATATAGGGGAGGTGCTGTCCGTTTCCTCGTGAAATAGGTTGTGTTCGATACATAAGAGTTACGACGCCTGAACGATAACGATAGTGTCATTCTCTTTTTGTAGACTAAGGAGCCGTGAAATTGCATAGCTTGAGGTTGGGAAGAATATACAAGGTATGTGAGGCTATCCCTTTCCTTCTTTTGCATGACTCAAATTGTACATAACGTAATGAACGAGCTTCTAAAGATACTCTACTCTTAGAAGCTAGCAGTACTTATATTCTTTCCCTTCTTATGGAGCGATTAATGTTGATGTTGCTTCTCTTATTCTATGTTATCAATTTTGTTGGTATTTCCTGATTCTTATAAGATTAATGATGAATAGTTAGTCCTAATAAAATGTACAGCGGATACCGACCTTACGTCACTCCGAAAGATTGAGAATATTATTTAAATGAGTCCAGTATGCATTGTATATATGTAACTATTTTACTCTATCGAGACGCGCTATAGACGGTCCGATACAGTACCTACTGTTCAACCACTGATCAGTTGGATTTACCGAGCTCCACGTGGTCGGGTATGATTCTACCGAGCTTTATGATGGCCAGGTCTGTTTTTACCGTGTCCTCTTTGAGGCCCGGTACGATATGATAATGATGATGCCCACAAAGACGTATGTTTTTAAAAGTTTATGTGTATATATATGTATTATGAATTTCATGTCAGTAGCCCCCAAAGGTACTTAGATGTTCCAAGTTGTATCTCCTTTATCTCTTTTTACATTACAACTCTTATTTATGTTTTCCCGCCTTACATACTCGGTACTTTATTCGTACTGACGTCCATTTTGCCTGGGGACACTGCGTTTCATGCCCGCAGGTCCCGATAGTCAAGTTGACATTTCTCCTAGTAGGCTATCAACTCAGCGAAAGATGTTGGTGCACTCCACTTTCTCCAGAGTTACCTATTTGGTCAGTTTGGACATGTATTAATTGGTATGGCGGGGTCCTATCCCGACCTTTATGATGTGTATGTACTCTTAGAGGCTTGTAGACGGATGTCATTTATTTGAAAACTTGTATGGCCTTATAGGCCTATTTTCAATGTACGAGTAGTCATTTTGGTCTTATAGTACCGTATGATTTATTTTTGATATCTCATGATGGATTTTCCGGCTCACTTACCCATGATAGTATGATAAGAAAGGTACGTTACGTTGGTACTCGACCGGGTGATTTGGGTCGTGACAGTAGTGTGGGGTGACTACAGGCACCGCACGAGCTATTTGGTGCCGCTAGCGTCCGAAAACAGTTCAGCGCATAACAGTTAGCCTGGCTCATCCCAATTATTGTTGCCAATGTTGGGTCCCCATTTATGTTGTCCACGCTCTAGAGGCCTGGGCGTGAAGGGGTGTTGAATTGTCCCACATCAGAGGGATTTGAGGTCTTTAGTCTCCTTATATGGCTTGGGAAATCCTCACCTCATAAGCTAGCTTTTGGAGTTGAGTTAGGCCCAAAGTCCATTCTTATCAGTATATAACGTTTCACGAAGATTTCAATCACTTCACAAAAATACAATGAGACTAGTGGTTCAAAGATAAGTCATCATTTGCTTTCCTTTTAATAATAGTAAATAGGGTTGTGCATGGATCGGATCAGATCAAATTTAGCACATTTTGGATTCGAATTTCAGATTTTGAATTCTAAAAAATACAATATTAATCTGATCCGAATTATATTTGATCGGATTTGGATTTTAAAGTTTGGATCAGATCGGATTTAGGATTGTACTATGCCTCAAAGTTGCAAACTAATATGTATATTTTCTTTGTAAAAGAGGTAATACATTAAGAAAAAAATCATGTTTAAGCAATTATGAGAGTGCTATGGTGTCAATATAGCTAAATCTATGTGACGACCCAAAGGATTATCACCTGTTTTAATTGAATTCTATACTTACTAGGCCTTGAAAACCTCATTTAGAGCTACATCAATTTGTGTGCATAGTCTGGGTGCGAGCCAGAAAGTTTTAATAGGAAAATCTATGAAAAATGCTAAATTTTGATGTTAAAATAAATAAATTTGACTTCGGTCAACATTTTGGATAAACGGATCCGAACCCTTGATTTGACGGTTGCAGAGGGTCCATAGGAAAATATGGGATTTGGGCGTATGCCCAAAATCGAATTCTGAAGTCACAAGCCCGAGAAATGAACTTTTATGTAAAATTATTTTCTAAAAATGTTTAAGAAAAATATAAATAAAATCTGATTAGAAAGCGCTAGTATCGGGCCTATATTTTGGTTCCGCCACCCGGTACAAGTCTTATATATGGTTTAAGTCCTTCCTGTGAAATTTGGTTAAAAGACGGATGTCGTTTGACGTGATTCGGACTCGAATTGCTAAAATTTTGATGTGTTAAGAAGTTTGAGAAAAATGCTTTTGACTTTGAGGTTTAATTTGTTGATAATGATGTTATTTTGGTGATTTGATCACTTGGATAAGTTCGTATGATGTTAATGAGTTAGTATTTGTGTTTGGTTAGGAGCCCTGAGGGCTCGAGTGTGTTTCGGGAGGTTTTGAACTGAAGAAAAATTGCAGAAAAAGTTGTTCAGGTGTTCTCGTATTTCCTTCTTCGCATTCACGTGATGGCCCTAGCGAACGTGATGTGTAAATTATTGCTGAAGGATTTCCTTCTACACGAACACATAGCCCAAGTCGCGAACGCGAAGGCAATGAGGGCTATGCCTTCGCGAACGCGGTCTTAGCCATGCGAACGTGAAGGCCAAAAAGGGGCCTGGGCAGTGGGAGGGGTATTTATCCTACGCGAACGCGCGACACTTTGGACTCGAACACGAGGGCTAAAGAAGCTAAAGCTTCGCGAACATGAGCCCCGTAGCGTGAACGCGAAGGCTTAATCAGCCTGACCATTGCGAATGCGAAGGACAATTTTGCCCAGCTATTTTAAACTCCCAAAATAGAACCCATTACAGGATTTACCAAAAATTTCATAAAACCTCTTTCTCTCCAAAGCTCCTAGGCGATTTTGAAGCACTTCTTCACCAAAGTTTCTTGGGTAAGCATTATTTAACTTGTTTTCTTCATTTTCCATAAACACCCATTAGAATTCTAGGTCTAAAACATATGATTAAGGATAGAAAATTAGGGATTTGGGTAGAGTTAGGGCTTTTTGATTTTTCTTGATTTAGACCTCGTTTTGGGGTCGGATTTGAAAATAAATTATATATTTGGGCTTTTGGATGAATGTGTGATTTGATTTTAATCCGAACCTTGTGTTTTGACCAAGTGTGCTCGGGGTCGATTTTTGGGTTTCTGGGAAGAATGCTTGGATAACTATAATTAGGCATTTGATTCGAATTGTTTAGCATTTATTGATGATATGAAGTAATTTATGTATAGATACAACTAAATTGGAGCTGAATTCAAAAGGGAAAGCGGTGTTCGAGGCTTGACTTGACCGTGGAAGTTTGAGGTAAGTGTTCGGTCTAACCTTAGCTTGAGGGATTAGGAGTTGTGTCCTATTTGCTATTTGCTTCTTATTGAGTACAATGTATAGACATGATGATGAGTATCTATACGTTGGTGTCAAGCATGACCGTGAGTCTTATATTGTGATTTTCATGATCTCGTGGTATTATTCATGCCTTGGTGATGATTTCCACTGTTACGTAAAGTTGTGGAAAGAATTGTGACCTACAAACATTGTAGGGCGTTGGCTCCAGTTGTATAGCAAATTGTGGACGTATAAGTGATAATTGAAACTCTAGAGTAATGGCTCGAGTTGAAAAGTGAATCGTGAAGTAAAAGTGGGAAAGATAAGAGATCATTATGTCGCCCCTTTGCCGGGCTAGTGTTGAGTTAGGTTTCCCTTGCATTGTGTTCTTAATTGGCATTACGGTTACTTAGATTAATGATTCCTTGTGTTGGATATGGATTATGGTTATAGATGAGGTAGTTAGGTGTCGGAACGAGTTTGGTTATAGCAGAGGTAGTTAAGTGTGGTACGAGTTTGATTATAGTTGGGATAGTTAGATGTTGTAATACGTTGGGTTATAGTGAGGTAGCTAGATGTTGGATTTAGAGTTGGTTATAGTTGTTTCTTCCTTGTCGGGACGTATTTTTTTATACTATCGAATTCCCCTCTGGGTTAGCGTAGACCTTATTAATTCCTTATTGGGACTCTCGTCATAATTGTAATTATTATATATATAGATCGGGTTGCACGCCCCAACAATATTATATATGGATCAGATTGCACGCCGCATAATATTATATATATGGATCGGATTGCATGCCGCAACAATATTATATATGGATCGGGTTGCACGACGCAACAATATTATATATGGATCGAGTTGCACGCCGCAACAATATTATATATGGATCGAGTTGCACGGCGCAATAATATTATATATGGATCAGGTTGCACGCCATAACAATATTATATATGGGAGCGGGTGGTACGCCTACCACGGGATATAATAAAATGGGAGCGAGTAGTACGCCTACCACGAAATATGATGAAATGGGAGCGGGTGGTACGCCTACCACGACATAAAATGAAATAGAAGCGAGTGGTACGCATACCATGAGATATGAGGAATGGGATCGATTTGCACGCCTGCAACGTGATGTGAACCGAAAGTGAAGTCTTCCTTTATTTTTCCTATCTGTGTTAGAGTTAAATTGTTGATTTCCTCATTATTCTCTTGAGGTTATGTATTATTTTCTATCCACGAAGCATGATCCCTCCCCAACTTTATTTTGTTTATCCTGTCTATCTTTGTGTTGTATATGTATAACTGCACAAGTTTATCTGGGATCTGGCCCTATCCTCGTCACTACCTTGCTGGGTTTAGGCCATGCACTTACCAACGCATTTGGTCGGTTGTGCTGATACTACACTCTGTGCTCTTTTGCATAGATCCAGGTACCAGAAAACAGCAGTAGCCCGGGAGCTAGCCTTCAGTCCACTGAGACACCGAGGTAGCCTTACAGGCGTCCGCAGGCCCGGCGTCTCCTCTATCTTATATTGTGTTATGTTGTCTCATGTATTCAAGATAAACAGTGTTATCTTTCCTTCAAACGATTGTATGTAGTACTCTTAGTAGTCCGTGAATGTTGTGACACCAGGTTCTAGTTAGAGGCATGTGTTGGTCTTCAGGATATTTTGGATTTATATTTTATTTAAGACTTTTGCTAAATTTTCTATTCTGCTATTATTTAATATTTATTTTCTGTTAATTTAATTGGTAAAAAAACAAATTAAGAAAAAAAGAGTTTAAAGATTTTAAGTTCGTGGCTTGCCTAGCTCTACGAGTAGGCGTCCGTCACGACTCCCGAGGGTGGAAAATCCTGGTCGTGACAATCTACCAATTGTAAAAGTAATAACTTGGAGGAAGATGTAAAGGAAGTACTGACTATCCGAAATTAAAGTGTAGTATTTATACCTTGCCTATAATTTCGGATTTCAGAATGGATCAGATCAAAATATATCAATCCGAATCCGATCCGAAATTCAAAATTTTAATAAACATAATCCGAAATCCGATCCAATCCGATATCCAAATCTGAAATTGAATAGATCGACTCGAATTTTAAATATCCGATCTGAATGAACATCCCTACTAGTAAACTTTCTAGTGGGTTTATTGACTAGAACATATAACGTTTTACCTTAATTACAGGATATTTATTTATTAATACACATTATTGCTCGAAGAATATTTGTGAATTACATTATTTTGTGACATACAAATACAACAATCGTCTATTTTCACATTAATTTTTTTTATGTCTAAGATTTGTCTCATAATGTTTAGGTAAATGTCATTTTGTCCTTCTATATTTTCTTTAGCACACAAACTCTCATTTCAACATCGAAAAATAAATCTTTTTCACTTTTTCAATATCCCTTGTCTTTAGTTCAACATTTACCAACACTCAAGAGGCAAAATTCTCATCCATTACATAAGAAAAATCAAAATTTACCCTGTATTAGTGAAGAAAAAAAATCTACTAATCAAAACCTTAGCAGGCATTTTAATTTTCTGCATAGAATAATATCCTTTTTTAATCACATAGTATATAATTTATTATGACTCCATTTGACCAACGACTAAAAGGTAGAGTAAATTACAATTTCATTTCTAATAATCTGAATTTTCTCATTTTTTACCACTCCATCCCTCTCTCCTTCTTTAGACTCGAAAATTTAAAGAAAAAACCGAATTTCCCATGGCAGTTAGTACCATTTGCCACCCCTTGCAAATAAAATACGCATGAACTGAAATTCCAAAATCGGTGCCGCCATTAATAACAAAAACTCAGACAAACGTACAAAGTACGATAAGAAAAGTGTGACTGTTTGTGTTTTCTGTGATCAGATCTGAAGAAAAATTAGATAGGATCGCTTTACACTAATTTTTGTTCAGTGTATGAAAATGGAGTACATAGACAATTTGCCTCCAATGGATCTGATGCGTTCAGAAAATATGACATTTGTACAGCTTATCATTCCTGTTGAGTCGGCTCACCCTGCTATTACTTACCTTGGCCAACTTGGCCTTCTTCAGTTCCGTGATGTACAGATCTATACCTCTTTCTCGTTTCTTTATTTATATTATTTATATTTTTTTAATGCGAATTTTATTTATTTTTTATAAGGATGCTAATTTTATGTATTAAGCTGGTTATTATTGTGCTTTGCTGCTATGATTAGGTTCAGCCCTTTGTTGTTCCAATCTAAAATAAAAAAGATAACATTCTATGTGTTGCTCGGATATTAGAATTTTAATTATGGTAGTGATGTGGATTTATTCCCTTTTGGTTGTAGAGAGGATTCCTCATGTTGTTGCAATTGGTGATTAAGAATTGATTTAATAATTTTTTTTAATCAAGACTTGATATGGACGATACATCGTGAGCTTTAATATTGGGATTGGAGTGAGTAAGTAATTGAGGTTGAATTAGTTTTGATCACATTATGATTTGAATGTCTAGAAATGAGGGCCACTAAGTATCTTTGTAGTATTCCTCTAGCTACTAGATCTGGTTGATATTGTGTTTAATAATCTTTTCATGTTTTCAGAGTCGTCGTCTTCATCACTAGTTCCTCAGTTTTATTTTATATGACAATATTTGATTGGATGCTGTTTAAGTTAGTTTGATAGAGAAACTGATACAAAGATTTTTTTTTGATAGAGAAAACATCACATGGAAAGTAAAAAGTTGAATTGCTTAATTAATTGGAAGTCTTGAAAGCTATGAAAGTTCTATATAAATAGAATGGTATCAAAATGAAGTGAGTTTCATATAAATTGGGATGGAGGGAGTATTAGAAGACTGATGATTAGGAGCAAGTCTCTCGAGACTTATGGATCAATATCTTGATCATTTCCTAGATATGTTATGTAATGGTCAGATAGTATGTGCCTTCTTTTTTGGTGTAACTGTTGTACCATGTTGGTATTTTATTAATAAAATTTTACCCCATCTTATTTAAAAAAATGTCTCAAGAGTTTTTCTTTATCCGTTTGGGCTGGTAATTAAGTGAGCACCATCCACCCACCTTTAATCAGATTTTGATGCTCTCAAAACCCTTACATGCTATAAGCCTTTTCACCATTGCCATTCGTTAAATCTGCACAAGAACTTTCACCCTTCCTAAACATATGGCTAGTGTTTTAATGTTCAAAGTCAGCTAGATGGAAACGGTTGTAAATTGGTAAAATGAGATAGTTCTCTTTACTTTTTTCCCCTCAGTAAAGTTTAGTTATGGCGGATGATAACATTTTAGAGTCCCAAAAGAACTTCTAAGAGAGCTCTTCCTCTTTTTCCTCAGTTGTACACATGATCAGGCCTCTTAAGTTGGAACAAATTGCTAATTGCTATCTTGCCTGAGCACAAGAGAAGTAGTCATCATTCTTTTTAACTTTGTTTCCTGTGAATTTGGTTTGAAAAAATGTAGCTGCTTAAAGCTTACGAAACCTTCAAGTTGTGATGATTTCTACTGTCACATCCGAAATAGTGACTACATATAGGAACTTCCTTTTGATCTCTAAGCTTGACAAAACACATCCTTATTAGCATAGCACTTATCCTAATTACTGAAATGCATCTCCAAAGGAGATAAATGAATTTTAAATTTCTTGGGCTTGCCTCTAATTATGCTAATGAAAAGAGAGACCAAGGAATTGGTTTACGCAAATTTGTCATCAAGGAATAAATTGATTTGCTTTTAGTATGAGTTTATTGATAGTACTAACTTATTGTCTCTTATTGATGTCTTGAGCTGAGGGTCTCCTGGAAACAGCCTCTCTGCCCCTCGGGGTAGGGTTAAGGTCTACGTACATATTACCCTCCCCAGACTCCACTTGTGGGATTTTGCTGGGTTGTTGTTGTTGTTTCTAACTGACAACACATTTTTAGATATTAGAGCATTATTTGTATTGCAGGAAGATAATCATGACAGGTTACAAACTTTTGTTCCAAATCACCCTTACTTCTTTGGCCTCTGTTTCTTCTGAACAAAGAAGTGTTGTAGGCAGGGTTGCTTTTTATTTGGAAATTTGAAGTAGTATTTGAAAGATAGATTCAACTTTAAATCTGGGTATCTTAATTCCCTTCATTAATAAAATATTTACTACATAAAGAAAAGGTTTTGATCTTGAAGGGCCAAAACAGAGTGTATTTCAATAAAACAGACTGTAATGTCCTTCTACCGAATTGTCTTGGTGCAGTGTCTATGGATTTAGTTAATATCTTAAAGGGATGAAAAGTTCTCTATGCTTGTTTTTGCTTTTGGAGTTGGCAGAAGGATGAGTAGAGTAGCCCTTTCCTTCATTCCTCATGTTTCAGGGTTACTATTAATCACATGATTTCGTCCATTATTCTGTCATTACTATTCATCTCTCTGACTAGATTTTGGTTGTGGCAAATTGATGTCTTTACTTATGCCTTATAATACAAATGTTTGGTATTTTTTGTTTGCGTCACCTTCTTTGTTGTTAACTGGGAAACGTACTCACTATTTAAGTTTTCCTTGTGCAGTTAAATGATGATAAGAGTCCTTTTCAAAGAACATTTGTAAACCAGGTATACACAAATAGTGAATATCACATCTTTGTGTTGAATGTTCTAAATGTTGTTACCTCAGCGGAATTCATCTGTGTCAATAACTTAATTTATTGAATTGTTATGTATTTTTGACAAATCGTAATCATTATTAACTTTTGCTGAAAAACTTTGAAGGTTGATGAAAGTCAATTGCTTTAGTCAAGATAAGAAGTACATTTGTCTTATCTCAGCTTGTAATGATAGTGTAAAGTTACACTGAGATTATATATAAGATATTGAAAATGTTTGAAGTAAATAATGTTGTTGCTATTCTTTATCTTCAAGACTGGTCTGATTTTAAGATAAACTCCTCCATATAATCCTACATTGATGCTACTATGGTGATTGATAATTCATATTGTAAAGTCAACCTTAGTCAGATGAAACATCTGATTACTAAAATTCCTTTGGTGCAGAGAAAAGAGTGAAGCTCCACAGGGCAGGTGTTTTCACGTTTTGGGTTGCATAATTAGTGCTAAAATATAAACACCAACCTACCTTAATTCCTCAAGTTCTAACATATATTTCTCCCCATCTCTAGCTTCAATATCTAAAGCTAAGATATAACTAACATATCGATGAGAGCAGCTTAATTGTTCTCTCCACTTTTTTGACTCCATTCTCCCCTTTTTTGTCTATTATATCCATTTTAGTCTCTTTTTATTTTTGTCTTTAGAAAATTTTCTTTTTGAAAATTTGTTAAGGATAGGCTTTATACTTTTGATATAATATTTTGATCAATTAAAGGTTATTTTGGACACATTCTAGTGGGAATAGTATTCAGTATTTTGCACTTAGCAAATATTAAAAAGAAGAACTGAATTTCAAAGCAATTCAATGGAACTCTCCTCTTTGAGTTGCCGTCCTAATGTACTTGGGAGCGACTACTAATTTTCGAAAGCAGCATGATACCTCAGTGTTTCTGCTGGCAAAGAGGAGGTCAATAACCTGCACTGAGAATTCAGCACGTAATTTTGTTAACTTTTGTATGGAGTTATTGAAGTGCTTCTTTTTTTTTTTATAAACAAAAAACTACATTACTAACGACCAAGTTGGTATCAAAAGCATTTGCAGAATTTTATGGTGCAGTGGTGTATAATTATCTCTTCATTGTAATCGTGGATGATCTTGCATAGGTAAAAAGATGCGCAGAGATGTCAAGAAAACTACGATTTTTCAAAGATCAGATACAAAAAGCTGGGCTGCTGCCTTCTCCACGCCCTGCTTCACAACCTGATATTGAACTGGAAGAACTAGAGGTGTTTTTCTTCTTGCTGACAAATGAACGCCTACTTTCTTGTCCAAATCGTGTTTATGCTTCTTCTTTTTTTATACCTTTTTATACTTTTTTCAGTTTTAGTGAACTCATGCAGACCTATTCTGAATTTCAGATACAACTTGCAGAGCATGAACATGAGTTGATTGAAATGAATGCTAATAGCGAAAAGCTAAGGCAATCATACAATGAGTTGCTTGAGTTTAAGCTGGTATTACAGAAGGTACAATTTAAATTCTCTTTCTTACTGTTGCATTAATGAGCGGCGTCACATTTTGGGAAATTTGTCCATGCATGACTAATGCTGCTGTCTGGATATTTCATCACTATGTATATGCGTGTCATGCATTTGTATTTGTTATGTATACATGTGCAAGGTGTTGGCTTGCATCCACGTTCATCTATTCTGCTTCTTCTATCCTCACATTAAACCGTTTAGTCATAATTAGGGTGTAATGCTTTTACAGTCAAAAAGCACGTATATGTCAACCTCCATAGGGATTTGTTTATATTTCTAAATGCTTAAGCTCTAATCAATCAGCATTTATGCGCTAAGCTTTTAATGGCTTCTCAAGTAACATTGTTAGTTGAGAAATTGATTCTTCATACTTACAACAACAACAACAACCCAGTATAATCCTACTTAGTGGGGTATGGGGAGGGTAGTGTGTACGCAGACCTTACCCCTACCCTTGGGTAGAGAGGTTGTTTCCAAATAGACCCCCGGCATCCTTCCCTCCAAGAACTTCCCACCTTGCTCTTGGGGAGATTCGAACTCACAACCTCTCAGTTGGAAGTGGGGGTTGCTTACCATCAGAGCAACCCATCAGATTAAGTATGATTCTTCATACTTAATCTGGTGTTATTAATGCCTGACATGGTGCTTGCCAATTGTGTTTCCCTCAAGCTTTTGAAACTTCAAACCACTCAACAAACTTTATAGACAAATCTGTTCTAGTTAGTTGTACCTATTGGACCAAAGTGATCCTTTTTCTTATAGTCGGGAAATATTTGCCTTTTCAGAGCTATTCTCATTTCTGCTAACTATAACTCTGCAAATTTTAGGCTAGTGACTTCCTTATCTCAAGTAGAAGTCATACAACAGCTCAGGAGACAGAATTAGATGAAAATGTGTACTCCAATCATAGCTATTCAGATACAGCATCATTACTTGAGCAGGTAATTGATTCTTGTTATTAGACTGATCCGGTGCATGATAATGCTTACCTGTATCTATGAAGCATCTGAGATAAGGTTTCTTTCAATCTTTCTTTCAATCTTCAGGAGATGCAACCAGAATTTTCAAATCAATCTGGAGTAAGATTTATTAGTGGCATTATCTGCAAGTCCAAAGTTCTACAATTTGAAAGAATGCTATTTCGTGCAACAAGGGGCAATATGCTTTTCCACCAGGCAGTTGCTGATGAAGAAATCTTGGATCCTACCTCAAATGAAATGGTTACATTCTTTCTTCTAAATTGTTCTTGCGTTAATGCCAGGAAATAGTTCAGTACGATGGTGCACTAATAACTTTTTCCTAATAAAGGAAACTATCCATGAATTATCTTCTCACTTTATGCTATATGGTTTCATCAATAACTCTAATTCCCGTTCATATTCTTATTTCTTTTTATCCTTGCTAATTGAAAATGGCTAAGTATCTCGTTCACTGTGTGGTTAACTCCCAATTCTTGCTTCTGCAGGTTGAGAAAATAGTCTTTGTAGTATTCTTTTCGGGTGAGCAGGCGAGAACAAAAATATTGAAAATATGTGAGGCATTTGGTGCTAATTGCTATCCTGTTCCTGAAGACACGACCAAGAGGAGGCAAATAACTCGAGAAGTATGTTGGTTAACTTTTTAATGCAGTCTTTCTGATTACTAGAAGAGTTCCATAGACACCATCATTCAATGAACTTGTTTTTCTGCACCAGTCATTGTACTTTGAGATGCACTGTTAACAGGACATGGAACAATTTCTTTTTCTTCTGTTTAGTATCTTTTGTGTTTTAATGTATATCTGAGGCCACATTATGCACGGAACAAAGTATACATGGAAAAATGGCCAATATATTGGTTGCACAATCTCTAGCAGTATTGCTATGTGATGTAGCTTTCACATCGCACCAGTTCGATGAGTGTAACCCTAGCTCTCTTTCGTATATTGTTCTGTACGTATATTATCTCGATTGTAATCTTTTTCAACTGCCCGGCCCTAACGTAAGACTATTGGGATAACATCTTGAGTGCAGGTTTTGTCTCGGCTATCTGAATTGGAAACCACTCTGGATGTTGGATTACGTCATCGAGATAAAGCTTTAACGTCTATTGGATTTCACCTCACAAAATGGATGAACATGGTAAGAGTGACGACGACTGTATAAGTTTTCACTTTTATAATACAGTTTAATTTGCGGCTTGTGAGAGCAAGTCTTTCTGTGACCCTGAAATACGAGTTGAATGCTCAACTCTTTTTTAGGTTAGAAGGGAAAAGGCTGTTTATGATACATTAAATATGCTGAATTTTGATGTCACAAAGAAGTGTCTAGTTGGAGAGGGCTGGTGTCCAGTATTTGCGAAGACTAAGGTACTCTCTTTTATGTTATTTATGTTAGCAGTTACATATGACAGTTTCCATATGCAATATTTATGATAGTACTACCACGTACATGCTTTTGACACGTTAGATACAAGAGGCTTTGCAACGTGCGACAATTGATAGCAACTCACAAGTGGGAATTGTATTTCATGTGATGGGTGCTGTAGATTCACCTCCAACATACTTCAGGACAAACTGTTTCACAAATGCATATCAAGAAATTGTAGATGCGTATGGGTAAGTAAATGTATAGTAGCATTTAGTTATCTGCGAAACTGATTTACAATGTAATGAGTAAGGTGATGCTGTTAAGTTCTGGGGATAGAACGTTAATCATTGACATTCATGATTCCTTGTTGAATCTAGTGGCAGGCGTAGCAGCTTGTTCATCTGAAATTGCTTCAGCTTGGTTTATGTTTGTCTATCAGTCATTCACGGCCTCATGGGTCACGTCATCTCCTTTAGAGTGTTACTGATTTTGATGATAAACAGTACTCGTATTTGGGTGGAATATTTTTTCCTCCTTTTCCTTTAGTTCAGACAGTGACATTTGCAGCACGGTATTTATTATGCCCGAGGCAAAATGATATATACTTCAAACAGAGTCCAGTTTTCTTCCCTTTCTTTGTTCGTTTTACGTGTAATGTCATGTTATTAATTTGGGATACTTCAGCTCTTCAAATAAATTTCGTTTTCATTTTTTTTCTTTAATTCATGTATATGAAAAATCAATATCCATTTCTTATACCTTTCTGGCCTGTTTGGTTAAGATCAAGTGTAGAATTTTTAAATAATCAAATTGAAATATACATAACTTCTGTTGCTTCTGAAAACAAAAGCACTTACTAATGTCTACATTGACAGTGTTGCTAAATACCAGGAGACAAATCCTGCTGTTTACACCATAGTTACATTCCCTTTCCTTTTCGCTGTGATGTTTGGAGATTGGGGTCATGGAATTTGTTTGCTGTTGGGAGCATTAGTTCTTATTTCTGAGGAAAGCAAGCTTAGCTCTCAAGTATGTCCTCTCATTGTTTCAACCTCTCTCTTGGAGTACTTAACATCTGTAATTATGCAATTATATATTCCTTATGTGATCAAATAAAATTTTCTGACAGAAACTGGGCAGCTTTATGGAGATGCTCTTTGGCGGTCGCTATGTACTCCTCTTAATGTCAATATTTTCAATTTATTGTGGCTTGATATATAATGAATTCTTCTCTGTTCCATTTCACATATTTGGTGGCTCTGCATACAAATGCCGAGATGCTTCATGCAGGTTGAACATAACCTTGTTAAATTTCCATATTGAAATACTTCGGTTTGTGATTTGTCAAAGTAATGATAATGCAATCTCTTATTTGCTTCTGGTCAATATTGTGATTTGCATTTTTTAAGCTCCCTCATCCAGACCTTATTAATTGATCAGAAAAAGCTTCCTCGCCAAGACCTTTAAAAGGATAGCAAAGGACACTTTTCAACCATGTTGCAAATCTGGATTATACCGAACTGCCAAAAATAAGAGCGAAGAAGTGGTTGCTTTGGCTATAATTTATGTTATTAGATCATAGATGAGAAATAAACTATTCTTTTTTTTTGGGTGGGGTGTGGGGGGTTCAGATGGGGAAGAGTAGCTTTTGTTTCCACTCTTCCGCAGGAAATTATTTTTATTTTTACAACAACAACAACTACAACTACCCAGTAAAATCCCACAAAGTGGGGTCTGGGGGGTAATGTGTACGTAGACCTTACCCCTGCCCCAGTAGGGCAGAGAGGCTGTTTCCGATATACCCTCGGCTCAGAACGACTGAAATAGAGGAAAACAAGAAAAGAGAAGAAAAGGTAATTCATTAGTCCAGTAAAACCATTAAAGTAACAGAAGCATAAAAAAGAATAGAAATAAAAACCAAAAGATGAATGACATGCAATAATGGTAACCAGAGTCGAAGGCATCTAAGATAAAACAATAAGAATAATGTGAGTTCGACATAAACTGCAGGCCATCTAAGATCAACCCTAATCCAACCCGCCTCACCCCCGGTATGCAGGAAGGGAAGCATCACTACCCCTATCCTACAACTCTAATGTTTGTCCTCCATGCCTTCCTATCGAGGGTCATGTCCTCGGAAATCTGCAGACGGACCATGTCCTGCCTGATCACCTCACCGCAATACTTCTTACGTCTCCCTCTACCTCTCCTCATACCCACCACGGCCAACCGCTCGCACCTCCTAACCGGAGCATCGATGCTTCTCCTCTGCACGTGCCCAAACCATCTGAGTCTCGCTTTCCTCATCTTGTCATCCACAGGGGCGACACCCACCTTCCTGTCAAAAATTATTTTTATTTTTGACTTTGTGATAAGACTTCAATTCAATATGATCATAACAGGTTACTTATAACTACAAGTAGTCGGGGTTCTTTGGATGTTTCTAATAATTTGATCTCAGGTTAATGCCTCAATCGCTTGGTTTTTTGGGATTTTCTTAGTCAGGCTTCTTATATTGTTATGTACTTATGGTGAAGATTGGCTAAGTTTATATTTGATTTCTACATATTTTTAAGTAGCCTCTGCTTTCCGGTCAGGTACAAGACACTGTAGAAATGCAATCAAACAATCATTATCTTCTCCATATTTCTTGGACATATTCAGATATTGCTCTGCTCCTCAAATAATGTTTATGATGGTTACCATTGATAAAAAAAATAATGTTTATGATGGTTACATATCATTCGTCTATACTGGCACGTTCTCTTGCCTCCCAATTGTTGAATGCACGTATAGCTTGAGTTAGCTTTTAATGCATCGTTTCCAGCCAGCCCTTTTACATTTGCAATTTTTTAACTGGGATTTTGATGTTTGTATTTACAGTGACGCATATACAGTCGGTTTAATAAAATACAGTGATCCTTATCCTTTTGGTGTGGATCCAAGCTGGAGAGGTAGCCGTTCGGAGCTTCCTTTCTTGAACTCCCTTAAGATGAAGATGTCTATTTTGTTGGGTGTTGCACAGATGAACCTTGGAATTATATTAAGTTACTTCAATGCACGTTTCTTCAACAACATACTCGATATTAAGTGCGTAGTCCCTTTTCTTCTGTCTTTTTTTTAATGGTTTTCTTGTTGAAGTTATTTATTCTGTTATTGATTTGTTATCAGGTATCAGTTTGTGCCACAAGTGATCTTTCTCAACAGCCTTTTTGGATACCTGTCTCTCCTCATTGTTGTTAAATGGTGCACTGGATCTCAGGCAGATCTCTACCATGTTATGATTTATATGTTCCTAAGTCCTTTCGAGGCTCTTGGTGAAAACCAGTTGTTTTGGGGCCAGAGTGTGCTTCAGGTATGTGCCATTGCATCTCTTTCTTCTCTTCTGCTCTTAGGGTTCATTTAATCTGACAACGTGATAAGGTAACACTTTAATACCACCGGATTACATCATAGGATATGATGTTAATTAATGGAATATGGATAAGATTGTAACACTTGTGTCCCATGTTTGTTACAAGGATTTAAATCTCTGTGACAAATTTCCTTGGCCTAAATGCATTAAATAACTTATTGAATAAGGATTAATTTGAAATGAAGAATTAGTCATGATAATGCATCCCTGTATATTTGTTAAAAGCTATTCGACATTAATTAAAAGCAATACGAACAAGAGAATAAAGATTAGGTTGGTGGCAGTGTGTGGGTGGAAGGGGAGAGAGAAATCTGTGGAGTAAAAAAACCATTTGATATCATAGGATAACTTTTGTTCGCTTCTCCCCTAGGGATAATTTATCCAGGACTTGGGGGTGGGTTGTGGGGGCGAGATGATATTATTATATCATCCATTATCAAACTCTACATAGACAACCAAACAATTGACCATAATCCCCCCTTATCCCCAATCCATAAATGGAACAAACCCTTGAAAATCTCTCGTCCCTTGCTTCTTTGTTTAACAATTATTATTGCAGGTAATATTGCTGCTTTTGGCACTTGTTGCTGTTCCATGGATGCTTTTTCCAAAACCTTTTATTTTGAAGAGACTTTACACTGAGGTAAGTACATTTGGTTGCTTTTGCTTTCTCACCCTTCACAATGAATTGAATAATGTACTATGATCCAGAGAAAAGTATAAAGGAATGGATAATCACTTTTCTGTAAAAAGGGCACAAGTAATGGAATCATTGAGGATGTAATCTTGTTTTTCTTAAAAGTCGGTTTGTGATTGTTGAATTGAGGGAATTCTTTTGTAGAGAAGAGAGGTTGGGAATTAAGGGTTGCCAATGGGCGGATTGACTAAATTGAAACAAAACAGGTTGAGTCACTAAAAGGGTCATGATCCAATCCTCCCGAAGTTTACTTGGGCAAGACTGGTTTATTCAATTTTGGCTATATAATAATTGTTTAATCATCAAGCCAGAAGTGTTTGTCTTTTCTTCACACACACACACACACACACACACACACACACACATATATATATATATAGAGAGAGAATAATTATAGAGAGAAATACATTTAACAAACTAAACAAAAGAAATTGTTTTGACTTTTGACATTTTTCTTATGGTTATTTGGGCTACCTTATTATGATTCTCAGAGATTTCAAGGCGGAACTTATGGCCTTCTTGGAACATCTGAGGTGGATACTTATGAGGAACCAGATTCTGCGAGGCAACACCACCACGAGGAGTTCAATTTTAGTGAGGTTTTTGTGCATCAAATGATACACTCTATTGAGTTTGTTCTGGGTGCCGTCTCTAACACTGCATCATACCTTCGGCTGTGGGCTTTGAGGTATATCCTTCATTTTTAATTGTTTTTGTCATTAACAGTAGCTTGTTTTACGTTTCTACCAAATTGATATCCGTGCTGTTGACGCAGTTTGGCTCATTCTGAATTGTCTACTGTGTTCTATGAGAAAGTTCTCCTCCTTGCTTGGGGGTAAGATTCCACGACTTTTAGCTTTTTTGATGTCAAGAATTTCCTTGTTTAGACATCGCTCAGTGTCTTCATGGACATTAATAGTAAAGTTCAAAGTTTACTTCTGTTAATATGTCAAGTAGTTGAATCATGAATCTGGTGAATACATTTGGTTACTCAAATTTTCTTTGCAATAGTATGGATTTGTTGGTAGAACAAGTATTCCCTTGGAACTAACTCAGTTCTATTGTGCAATGGCTCTAATCTGTTTAGCAACATCTCATCCAAATTATTCGTATTCTTATGCTGAAGTATTTGGTGTACAAGATTATCTGCTCTCTTGCACTCATAGGTCATAGCAGGAAGTCACAAAGGAGAGGTAAAATTGACATTTATTTAGACTATGCTGAGAAGTGGAAGCATGAAAAACAGACAACCTAGTGCAATTACCATGGTCTTTGCTCAGGATCTGAATGCATATTTGCTACCATGTTCCACTACAGACTTACAAATCCTAGGGCTAAATTTGTTATTATGCTTTGGTTTCTCTACTAAACGCCAGTATCTTAACTTAAACCCGTTATGTCCTAGATATATCTCTTTTCCATTTTGCCTAAAAATAGCTCTTCAAAATATTCTCCACTTTTAGTTATAGCAATATATGTATGCAACAGACCCTTGTAGTCCAGCCCTTCCCCGGACCCCGCGCATAGCGGGAGCTTAGTGCACCGGGCTTCCCTTTATGAATGCAAACAACTAAAAAAAAGTCTAGACAATATGCAAAATCCTGTGCCATGCCATGATATCTGGTGCTTATATGTTACTATGATGCGTGGTGACTGGACTAATGTATCAAGGTTCTTTATCTTGACAATATGCACACTCCTGTATGTGTTTGACGCACTTTTATGTATCAATAGGAAGCACATTTATTCCCTATTTGAGTACTAACTTGATGTGGAATCCAAAGGCTTTCTCATTCTTTTGATACCTAAAACTAGGTCTCTCTTCTACCATGATTTGATTGATATACAATTTTGTCGAAATTTTTTTCCTTTTTAGGTGAATGTTGTTGTGGCATTTTCTAATGACATGACATTATCAGTGCTTCCTTCTTGCCCTTGTATCTCTCTATTTTTTTTTTTTGTGTGTGTGGGGGGGGGGGGGGGGGGTGTTGGAGAAGAGCACTTCCTCATGTGTACTATGATGGTAGTAGTTTGTTGTATGCACCATAGCTAAAATATGGCTGTACAAATTGAATGTGTTGTTTAACATTTTGCCCTCAACGTCATAGCTATCAAATGTACCTGAGTGCTAGATACTTAATATTTGCAGGTATGATAACCTGATCATACGGCTGATTGGGCTAGCAGTATTCGCCTTCGCCACAACCTTTATACTACTCATGATGGAGACTCTTAGCGCATTCCTTCATGCATTGCGTCTTCATTGGGTGGAATTCCAAAACAAGTTCTATCATGGCGATGGCTATAAGTTCAAGCCATTCTCTTTTGCTGCATAGCAGATGATGAGGATTAGTACACAACCTTTATTTTCCCCTTTATTCCCGGAAAATCCGCAATGAAGAGGAGTTTTCCATATTCAGGGAAAAACCTTACAGGGATTTTGGAAGGACCCAATTTTGGCTGACTACTATTGCGCGCTTTGATTTGATGAAGCAGCTGGCTTTTAGCATAGAATTGTAAAGTTGTGGCACACAATCTTTCAGTATAGTGGTAACAAAAGGGCTCTGCTTGAGCTAATAGTTAGCTGTTAAAGAAGAGATTTGTAAATTTTTCTTTATAAATACTTTATATATTGTTTCACAAACACGAATGAGTAAGTTGTTTGTAAAGAGGGAAGTCTTTATAGCATTTATGTTAAGGGTATCTCATTCTTTTTGTGGAGGCAAATTTACAGTATCAGCAAATACTGCTCCTTGTATACATTTTATGAATCACTACAGATTTGTTGTAATAACAGCAGAAGCCCCTCTTCAAATATAATGCTCCTGAATCCTGATGCTTCATCTCTTTGATTTTTTTTTTTTTTGAATCGCCAAACTTTGATAAATGGAATGGTCAAATTTAGTAAATTTGAATTAAATGACTACTGTATTAGCTTTTCTTATCTTTTATTTATGGGATCCAACATACTCTAAGTCTCTAACCTCGCAAATGAGGTCCATGACACAGAAATTGAAATTTTCTGCTTGTCATTTGATACGTATTCAGAAACTAGATATCTGAATAATAAATACAAAAATAATAAATTTGATGAATATTTATTTTTTACAGTCTAATTTAACCACATCTTGTCGAGTTAAAAAAGAGAATAGGGGTACAGTGGAAAATTACTGGAGTGTGCCCACTTTTCTCTCTCTACACGAGTGTGTTTCTGAGAAATAAATTGAGCAACAGACAAAATTAATCGGTTGATTAAAACCAATTGCATTTGTGAACCAAAAAGTGTATATATAAGACAAAATTGATTATTTGTATTTGTAGACCAAAAAGTGTATATTAATATATATTGTATTGGTTATTATTTACTGAAACGACTAAAATTATATATTTTTCAAATAAATTTACCACGTTATCGTTTTACTACTTTTCCAATGTGAGAAACTTTTAGGAAGTTTAAACTATTTGCCTAAGATCTTATTCTTTATTATGATTTGCCTATTCGAACTCTCCAAAAAATTTTCTTAATTTGAATAATCACAACTTCGTTGCTATAGAAATTGAAATAATAGAAGACAAATTTATAAAGGTGATAGTAATGGTGATTAAGTTTCGTTAATGTTGGTACATTATTTTAGGTCCAATATTGTTAAGAAGGTTAAGATTTACATACCGATTTTAAGTGTAGCATCTAGTGTTAGAAGCGTCTTATATTGGAGAACTTGAAAAATAATGATTCATTTAGCGAACACTAATGACCTTTAGTTTCCTCGTGATTAAAATGTTACTTGAAGGTACTAGTCTAGTACATGAAAGATTATAAAACAGAGAATAAAAACAAATGGTAAAATGTCAAAGCCATGTAAATCATATTGGTATATATATGATTATTATATAAAATCATTGACCTTGAACTAGTCACGAGTTCTCAATTTTTTTTTGTAATTAAAGTTTTATTAATCACCAGTGTATTTGCATTACTAAAGGTTAAATTGCTATAACTTTTTTCTAATTCTAGGGGTACCTCTAACATTACAAATGTACGCTATCTCCCTCAGCAAAACTGCACAGTTACGAAAAATATTGTTAAAAATTCTCGAGTTCCTTTCCATCCAGACAACATATGCAACTTCAGCAATTACCATTTTGAAGATATTGGCTCGACAAGATTTCCCTTTTGCTTTACTCATGAACCATTGGAGTTTTTTATCCCAAGTACATATCTGAGGATGGCTCTCATGGAGCCACTGCATTACTTGCTCTCATAGATCAGATGAAAATGGACATGATAGCGTAAGGTGATCTCTGGTCTCTATGTGGTTCTGGCACAGTATACATTGCTGATCAACTCTCAGTCCCCAACTTGCTAATCTATCTTTAGTTGGTAATCTGCCTTGTAGAACTAGCCACAAATTGAAGACAACTTTTGGTCTAGCATAATTCTTGATGATCAGATTCTTCCATGGTACTCTCGGCATGTCTCCTAACTGCAAATGATATAGTTTTCTAATGGAGCAGTCCTGTCTCCTCCAGTGTTGAAAATTCTGCAAAACAGCTCTAGAGGCTATAATTTTCCTGACCATCCAGCTTGCATGTGTAGGGATTGGCATGTCTTCTGTCAGCTTGTGTTTTATATAGTAAGCAGTGATCCACCTTATCCACATTTTATCCTTTTTGTGAGCTAGATCCCAGCAAGTCTTTGCAATTGCAGCTTTATTCCAGAGCATAAGATTAATAAGGTTCATCCCTCCTGCTTATTTGGGAGTGCACATACTGTCCCAAGAGACATAGGCTTTCTTAGTGATGGAGTTTAGACCAGACCAAACAAAGCTTCTACATATTGCTTCAATCATCTTAAGGACTTTAGCAGGAAAGATGAATATCTGTGCCAGTAAGCTTGAATGCCAAATAGAACAGATTGGACTAGTTGCATCCTCCCAGTGTAAGATAGTTTCCTGGCAGTCCATGAAGTGATCTTAGCAGTAATCCTCTCCACTAGAGGTTGTCATTGGATCAAGGCAATCTTCTTGGTGGAAAGAGGAACACCTAGATATTTGAATGGTAGCTCACCATGACCAAAACCAAGGTGGTCTATAATCTGTTTCTGCACTTCCAATGTAACACCACCAAAGTATACTGAACTCTTGCTCAGGTTTGCCTGCAGGGCAGAGGCTTCAGAAAATTGTGAGAAACATTTGAATAAGGCTATGATAGAGGCAATTTCTCCTTTAGAAAACGGTAACAAGTCATCAGCAAAGCACATGTGAGTAATTCCTAGCTTTTTGCATCTAGGATGGAACTAGAAAGTTGGTTCTTTCTTTAGTTCACTGCATGATCTGCTCAGGTACTCCATGACAAGTACAAATAGGAAGGGGGAAATTGGGTCCCCTTGCCTAAGTCCTCTAGCAGCTTCAAAGGGCTCTGTTGCCTCTCCATTGACCAGTACTGAGAACCTCACTGTTTTGATACATTCCATAATCCAGTTAGTAAATCTACTTGGGAAGCCAACCTCCTCCATAACCTGTTGAAGAAAAATCCACTAAACTGAATCAGAGGCTTTTGGAGATCAATCTTAATCATGCATCTTGGTGTCACATGTGCTCTGGTATAGCTTTTGACTAACTCGTGTGCCAAGATGACATTGTCATCTATCTTTCTGCCTGGGATAAAACCTGTTTGGGCTTCACTGATGATGCTAGGCATGACTTTTTGCAGTCTATTGGCCAGGATTTTTGAAATCATTTTGTAGAGAACTGAGCAGCAAGTAATTGGCCTATACTCTTCAACTGTACTTGGCTTGGATACTTTAGGAATTAGAGTGATGGTGGCACAGTTTATAGGCTTGTACATCTTGGTTGTTAAGAAAAACTCTTTGATGGCACTTATAACTTGCATGCTAATAGTGTTCCAAGACTTTTAAAAAAAACAGCATTATAACTATCTATTCCTGGGGCTTTATTATCTCCAATTGCTTTTAGGCTCTTCACAATTTCAAGATCAGTGACATCCACACATAGTTCCCTTCTTTGCTGGTGTGTTAGGACTGGACCATTTGTCATGTACATTCTATTTATTGCTGAAAGAAATGAAGCTGATGATCCCATAAGTGTCTTATAGAAACCAGTGATCTCTTTTTTTATATCTGCATCTGTAGTGACTTTGTCTCCCATTACATTTATGAGTTATGTGATCTATTTATTCTGAGTTCTTTCTTTCAGGACTGCAGTAAAGTACTTGGTATTAGTATCTCCAATTGAATTGTTTAAATATGAAACTCCATTTTTAATTAGGGGTTTTAATTTTAAAATATGGAGAATATGTTCGTTTCTCAACTAATTGAGATTAAAAAGGTGATCCAAGAGACCTAAATTTTCGATCTCTTCTCTACGGCGGGAGTTTTATTTCGTATCAAAAATGAAATGTGTTGGGAAGGCCCCGGAAGATGAATTGGATCAATTCCACTAGGATTTCCACGAAGCAAGTGGAAAGGAAGTGGAGATAGTCCTATAGTCCACTTTAAATATTCCATCCTAATCATACTTTAGAAGATTATTTTTTGAATTATTATATAATAATGATTTCTTTTCTTCTGCTTTAAGAGATGCAGACTATTTTGGATAATTTATTAATTGAAATAATATTAAATTTTTTAAGGATACATCTAATTTTCTGTATGACAATTATTTTAAATTTTCAGACAATTTATTTAACGCAATTAACACAAAAATAGGAAATGCTCAACTAGAAGACAAAAAACTTTCACACACTCATGCAATTCTCAATTATTATCTAGCAAATATCATTTGTAGCGTATCGGGCCAAACATATATCATCCAGTAATCATAAATTAACCCATATAATTCATAGCCTTAAAATAATAACAACGGGTAACCGTCACCTCTCATCCCTATCTTTCTTTTTCTTTCACGCCAGCAACCCATGGCTGTGAGGCTATAGACGCTTATCTCTCTCTCTGTTTAAAAACCTCTTTGGTTTCTCTCGTCTCCATTTTCTTGTATTTCGGGGTTTGGATCCTTTACTCAGTTCTGGAAAATATGAAAATCATTGTAATTTTTATCTTATATTTTAATTCTTATTTGCATTTCATGATTTTGGGCTATATCTGGGTTTTGAACACAAATATGTTATGATCCCAATTTATTGACATTGCAAACTTATGATCCCAGATCTATTATGGATAAAAAAGCACGCATCATGTTGTGGACCACACATTTGAAATGCTTATGCTATGAGAATGTTGTGTTTTGCAAAATACTATGTCAGATCTGATGATCTGTGTTTTTTTTTCAATTTTAATTTTGTGCCGATTTTTCTAAGTCTCCATTAGTTTGTGTTTTGTGACATAATTAATTGATTGATTCACATTTTTTATTGTTTTTATAATATTGTGGTTACCATTTTCAGCTGCTGTGAGGCCATGGACGTCGGTTGATGGTTTCTCAATGAGAGTAAGAACATAGGAGACGACTATGAAAAAAGTTAAAATATCTACAAAATAGACTGTCATTATACAAAAATTATACAAAATAGACTGTCACTATACAATTTATATACAAATAGACTGTCACTATACAATTTATATATAAATAGAGTTCCACTATGCAAAATATATAGAAAAATAGAATGTAATTATACAAAAAATATATTAAATAGACTGTAATTATATAAAATATGTATAAAATAGACTATTACTATATAAAAGTATACTAAATAGACAGTTACTATACAATTATATACAATTAGCTCGCGCTGTACAAAAATATATACTCAAAATAGACTGTTACTATACAAAATAGACTGTTACTACACAAAATAGACTGTTACTATACAAAAAATATACAAAATAGACTGTCATTATACAAAAGAGACTATTATTATACAAAAAAAATACAAAATAGACTGTCACTATATAAATAGATTGTTATTATACAAAATAGACCTCCACTATGCAAAAATTATACAAAAATAGTATGTTATTAACAAAATATACAGAAATAGACATTTCGTACATGACGTGCATTACATATTTCATTCAATTGTTAGCTAATACTTATCAAATCCAAAGGTACATTTAAAAGGGACAAAAAGGGTTGTTATATCGCACCCGGTAGGGGGCGAACCTACAACCTTCAGCTTATGAACCAAACACTTTATTCATTAAGCTATAAGCACTTATGCTATCATGCTTATTCCTTCCAGCTATTATATGCAATACGTTTGAACCGAAGGCTATTTTTTATAAGCAGGACAATATATGAACTATTAAAATTTTATGGGGCTATAGAAGATAGTTTTCTCATTATTATCCCGGTCCATACCATTTATTCATATTTCAAAGTTTTTATACACCTTGAATTTAATAGCTTTAATTATAAAAAATATTGGTCTAAAACACCTTTATCTCTCTCTTATGCCTCATTTAATTTACAATAAAAAGTATGCTTCTTATTTCTTAACCTCAAATGTTGTTGAACAAATTCAATTGCTCAAAAGTCAAAACCAGTAATATTAAGATAAGATGAAGTAATATTTAAAGGCAAAATACCTTAAATTATTTTTAAACATGACTCAAATTATTAGTATTCTTTTCGAACTATGTCTAGTCTTAATTACTCCCTTCAACTTAGCATTTTGAGAGCTATTATCCCCCTGAACGCTGATGTGGCAATAAATGTGGGTACACTCGCCCGCAACGTGAATTTTTTTGCATAGGTGGTATTTTTTTAAAAATAAAATATATTTTTACCTTTTTAAGAATATTACTTTTTAAGATAATTTTTTTAAATATAATCTATAATAAAATTTAGATAGAACTATATTATATGGCTAAATATTTCTATTTTGCTAATAATAATAATAAAGTTTTAGTTAAATATTTTTTTGAATTTGGCCTGAAAATAAAAATTTATACAATTGAAACGAATAGTCAAGTCATCTAAAAAGTCATAAATAATACATAATTTAAAATTAATTATTTTGGCGATAATTTTTTATATGGCTCTAAATTACGGTGCTCGAAAAATATTTCCTTTTTACATATTTTACCTAAAAAAGTAAAAACATTTAGATGAAATAAATAGTCATTGCATCAAAGAAGAAATAAAAAGAGTGTACAATTGCAGTATAATGCAAGTGATTCATTTCATTTCTTGTAATTGTACACTCTTTTATTTTTTCTTTTGATGCAATGACTATTTATTTCAACTGTGTATTTTACCTTTTTAGGTAAAATCTACAAAAATATATATGTATTTTTAGAGTACCGTAATTTAGAGCTATATAAAAATATATTCAAAATAATTAGTTTCAAACTATGTATTTTTATAAAATTTTAGTTGTCTTGACTATATATTTCAATTGTATAAATCTTTATTTTCATGTCAAATTCAAAAAAGATTAACTAAAACTTTATTATTTTTAATCAAATAAAAATATTTAGCCTAAATAATATAGTTCTACTTAAGTTTTATTATAAATTATATTCAAAAAGAATTATTTAAAAAGGTAATATTCTTAAAAAAGTAAAAATATATTTTATTTTCTTAAAAAAAGCAACATATGCAGAAAAATTTCGTGGTAGGCGAATACATACATATTTTTTGTCATATGAGGCTAATGACTCTCCAAAAAGCCAAGTTAAGGAATAATTAAGAATGAACATAGTTTAGAAGGATACTAATAATCTGATCCAAATTTAGGGGTAATTAAATAAAAGAAAAGAGGGATAAACCATAGGACGCCGTATGAATGCTGTTATATACCGCCGAAAGGCAAACAAGTGGGTATCACGAACAACTAGACTGAAATTTGGGGTAAAATGGAGATATTATGTAAAGAATGTAGATGTGTTGTGTCAAGTGTCCCCTATTGTTACAACTTTTGCTGTTTCTCTTAAAAAAAAAAGAAGAAGCAAACACTTAACACAAAAGCTTTTAAGAAAATGTCATGGTTTTAGTACTTTCTACTCTACCAAATCCAAAAACTTCAATTTCTATAATAGAAAAGGAGTTATACACAGTAGATTGATTAAGGAGAAATGGAGAGGGTATACAAGGTTTCTGGTGGAGATGATTTAGTGGTGTTTTGTAAAAGAGAAATCGGGTTTTCTCAGCCCAGAAATTTCTCTCGTCGATTCTCTGCTTCTGAGGTTTGATTTATTCCCCCACTTTTTGTTGTACTAGCTAAAATTATCATGTTTTTGGTTTTATTATTTTGGGGTCTGATTTTTGTGATTTTTTCAGTATATGAATACTTTCTCTAGTTTGATCAAATTCCTTTTTAATATGGTCAATATAGCACTTGTACTTATGGTCTCAAACAAGTTGGGGTCGGCTCTATTAACTATGTTAATCCATTTAAACTCATCTCTTACAGATGACTATTATAACTGATTTAACTAGCTTCGAGATGAGGGCTAACTGATATAATGGTTAAATATTGAAACACAAACTCTCTCTCACGCATATACATACACAAAAAGAAAAAACAAATAAACAAACAAACAAAGGTACTCGACCTGCTAATGTTTGGTTATGGTGATATTGGAGTTGTTGATATGACTTGATTAATAACTACAAATGTTTTTGGATTAGTACTGACAAGTTTATCTTCTTTTTTTTTTTTTTGAGAAGGTAAAGTGTCTATTCAAAAAATGATCAGCAGAAACTTTGTGTTGGAAGCCAAAATAGGCAATTACAATATGGAAAAGCAAAAATATAGTCCTTGTTCTTCTTACAAGGAACTCAAAACATCTAGGATTGAATCAAGATCCTCTACATTTTCTGATTTACACCAAAAACAAAAAAGAAGAATACACTTCATCTTAATCTTTGTAGAGAGTTGGTTGTATCTTCAAAGCATCTCAGTTCCTTTCTTTCCAAATTGTCAACCAAATAGTTGCTGGGACAATGTTCCATCTGTTTTTGTCTGTGGTAAAGTCTACCTCTATGTTCCAGCATATTAAAAGATCAGAGGTTCTCCTTGGCATTACCCATCTAGCACCTCTGAGATTAATGAACAAATCCCTTAATCGGCTGGTTACTCTATAATGAAGAAACAGATGGCTGATTGTCTCAGCATCATTCCCACACAAATAACATCTTGAAACAATTGGTATACCCCTCTTCCTTAGATTATCCTGAATGAGGACAGCCTTCCTAATTACCAACCAGGTAAAACATGCCACTTTATAAGGCACTTTTACTTTCCATATGTGTTTTCAAGGCCATGAATTGAGTTGAGATCCCTCCCGGTTCAAATCTTTGTATGCTGAGCTAACTGAGCACATCCCACTACTATGCTTTTGTCATCTGAGTGTATCTTTACCCTCCTGTAGTCCACTACATTGTTCTAGTGTTCTATAAAATTCAATAGTTACCACTTTCTAACCAATTATCATCCAATTGAATGGACTTGAGTTTTTTTTTTCCTTTCAATGATTTTCAGAATTTTTGGGGAGTTTGGGACTAGAATTTTGAATCCTTTTAATCAGATTCCTTCTCGATAGCGATATCTAATGTGAGATTGTTGTGACTTACAGTATACAACAACAACTACCCAGTATAGTCCCACAAAGTGGGGTCTGGACTTACAATATGCCAAGATAGATAAATAATGATGCCTTTATACTCTGTAATGATCAAGTCTCTGTTACTACTTAATTTTCGAAAAGACCAATTAATTCATTACAAAAAAAAGAAAATGATTCTGAGCTCTATTCATTAGCAAACCAAAAAGATAATTTTAAATATGCAAAGTTTTCACTTTTAAGGTGAAGGTAATTCAGATCCATGAGGAAATTTAATCGGTAATTAATGAAGATAAATGATGATACTATTTATCTTAAATAATGTGGAGTTTAATTAAAAAAGATAAATAATAATGACGCCTTTCAGACTTAATGACAGTCTTAGCTGCTACTTATGTTTACGTAACTTCATACTTTTATATGTAAAATATTTCACATTGATATGAAGGTAATTCAAAATCTATGTAGAATTATATTCAGCTATGTCTAAGGTGCTTGAAAATTCATGTGCCCTAGAAATTTTTTGGCTAATACATTGTGCGCCACTGAAAGAGTTCATTTTGTAATCTTGTGAGTCAGGCTATGGTCAAGCGACTGGATTTATATGGCAAGTTAACCGGTCATGAAGGATGTGTAAACACAATAGACTTCGATGCCACCGGTGATGTACTTGTCTCGGGTTCTGATGATAGAAGAGTGATACTATGGGACTGGGCAACGAGAACCTCAAATTTGTCTTATCCATCAGGTCACATGGACAATATATTCCAGGCAAAGTTCATGCCCTTCGCGGATGATCGTAAAATAGTAACTGCATCCGCTGATGGGCAGGTATGTTTGCCATCTTACGCACTATAATATATGGAACATGCGAGACAGGAAACATAGAGCAAATGTTTTATTGAATGGTTCTGGCAATAGTATTTAAATGCGGCATTTTCTTTTGTCCAAGTATAATTTCACACATTTGTTATCTGCATATATATACATTCAGCTGTAGCTTCTGTATGATGAAGCGATACTTTAGACCTGCTGAGTCTGCTGCTTCATATCTCTAATTTGACAAAGGCCAAAGAAGATGATTGTGGCTCTGACCCCTATGTTCTTATTTCAACGTATTGCAAGCACTGCTGCAGGTGAGGCTTGGTTTATTGCTGGAGAATGGTCGGATAGAAACAAAAAGAGTAGGTAAGCACCAAGGTCGTGTACATAAGCTTGCTGTGGAACCAGGAAGTCCCTACATACTTTATAGCTGCGGTGAAGATGGTTTTGTTCAACACGTAGGTCGCCACACGCTTCTTTACTTGTTACATTGTTCTCTTTTCATGTTATTTTGCCGTGACTTGCATTATTGTGCAGTATGATCTGCGCAGTAATTCTTCCTCAAAGCTTTTACGTTGCTCGTCATTTGCGGAAAACAATAAGCACTCGAGCAGCATAAGGTTGAATGGCATTGTGATAGACCCAAGAAATCCTAACTTCTTTGCTGTAGGAGGTTCCGATGAATATGCACGTGTTTATGACATCAGAATGTACCAAATGGATGCAAGAACCAGTTCGGATAGGCCGATCAACACATTTTGTCCTCATCACCTGATTAAGACAAATGATGTTCATATTACAGCACTGACTTACTCAAACACAAGTGAATTGCTGGTTTCATACAATGACGAACTGATATACTTGTTTCAGAAGAACATGGGATTGAGTCCGGCTCCTTTGTCTTTGCAAGGTGAAGACTTGGACAAGCTTGAAAAACCACAGGTTTATTCAGGACACAGAAATTCACAGACAGTTAAAGGAGTGAGTTTCTTTGGTCCAAATGATGAATATGTATTGACCGGGTCTGATTGTGGGCATATATTTATCTGGAAGAAAAAGGACGCCAAGCTTGTCCGCTTGATGATCGGTGATAGGCACATTGTAAATCAGCTTAAGCCCCATCCCTGTATCCCTGTTCTTGCTACATGTGGAATAGAAAAGACCATTAAGATTTGGGCTCCCACATCCAAAGATGTTACTCCTTTGCCTCCTGATGTTCAAGAGGTTCAAATCCTAGCACTTCTGTTAAAGTTTTCATGTTTGTCTAATACCTGATGGCTTATGATTATTCCACTTTGTCTTGATCTAATCAGATAATGGAAGCTAATAGGCGAGGCCGAGAGGACCATTCAAGGGTTACACTCACCCCAGACATGATAATGCATGTTTTACGTCTGCACAGGAGGCAAGAGCTAGCTTATATTGAGAGACGAGAGAATTTGGAGGATGTTGATTCTGACGAAGATGAAAGGAGAGGTGCTTTCGTGCTAGGGTTCTCAGATGGGGAGGAGGGGGAAAATTCCGAATGCAGCATTAGCTAGTCCATATGTTTGTTATCCGCCAGCACAATTTTCTTTTTTTGTTTTACTTAGTCTCCTCGCTGAGGGCCATTTTTACTCCTATCAAGGCTCGGTCAGTTCATGCCATCTTATAGTGGTTGAGCATTCACATGTTCCGGGAAACATCTTTCTTTAAAGATGGTGCTTGCTGCCATGTTCCAGCAAACATGGTTAATAAGTGGGTGGTGTAATCTGTAGCCACTTAAATCAAATTGAATAGTTCATCTGTAAATTCTTCTATCCTATCCTGGCCAAGTACCTGGTATATGTTCTTTGTCCTCTGTGGACTTCATTATCTGCTGTCAACTCAAGTCCAAAGCTATTATCTTATCTTGCATTATCTACATTGACATTGCACAGCAACAAAGTTGATAACCGATAATTTTGCACCAATTTACGCCCTTTTGCCTGTAATTTTTCACTTATTTAAAGGACTAATATACTCTTTTTCCAAAGAGCTTATCAACTTATGTAACTGAATAAAGTACAATATTTCACACTATGACAGATGTATATGCTTCTTAAATTATACTAACAATTGCATCTCAAGGTTCTGCATCTATTATATATCTGACTAAAACATCAATTCCTTCAGTTTGTTTTTTATTTCTGGAAAAACCGTCACCGCCAAGCTTGTCCTTCGTCAGTAAATTGACAAGGGAAGTTTGATTTATCGTTTAATATTAGGATTAGCTTTAATACACCTTTCTTTATCGATTGGCTTCATGTTCCGCTGCTTCCCACTCTGTCTTCTACTAATAAGATAAGAGTGGTGACCCCATATAGACATTCCTTTAAGGGAGGCTGTCTCCATACGGGAATGGTTTCTCCTTCCACCGAACTCTAAGCGCTAGTTTTTCCTAGTAAAGTAAATAGATTCCTTTTTAATTCAGAACAAACAATCAATTTGAGAAAGCACTATGTATTGTAAGTTGTAACATGGATATGCAAAAGAAGCAAAATATCCAATGTGCTACAAGCATGTTCATTTTTTGGGGCGTGAGCTTAAGATTATTGGGCCCAAAAAATAGAAACTAATTTGGGTTTGGACTAAACTATTTCGGTATATCGAAAGATCAAAAGTCCAATACCACGTACCCAACCAAATTATCAAAATATTAAAATTTTTGTATCAAAATAAACCGGAATTCCAAAAAAAATCCCGAAATGAAAATACCAAATGAATTCAATTTGGTACGGAATTCGATTTTTTGGATTTTATGCCCACCCTACTAAATGTTCTTCTTTCTCTCAAATTTGTGCTGCAATGGGTTTCACTCAGAAGAGTTGTACCGTAAATAATATTTTTACAACATTAACTTTACAATTGGTAATATACATTTTCCCCAATTAGTTGCCTTTTATGCTATTCGATCACAACTCTCCCTTAAAATAGATTTCTCTGTATCATGGGATTTCTTAGTTGTGTAATTTGTGTGTTTTCCTGTTTGAAAGGGGTGGTGTTGGTGTAATGTATTGTAAAATTAGGATTTCTTTTTTGTGAATGTGAGAAATTGATATAGTTTGGAGTTTTATCTGCTTTGTCCTCAATAATCCAGAAAGAAGATTGTGATTTCTGTAGTGATAGGCCCAAAGTTAACAGCTTCTCACTGTAAGATTCTGCTGTTCCCTAATTTAGTACTTCACCAAGTTGAATTTTTTGTGTTTTTTTGAGTATAAAAAACTGTTATGAATGGCGCGAAACAATTGTTGATAATTTTTTTTATTCTAATCCTACACTGCAACAACAACAAGCCAGTATAATCTCACTTAGTGGTAATCTCACTTAGTGGGGTCTGGGAGGCTAGTGTTTACCCTTATCCTGGGTACTTAGTGGGGTCTGGGAGGCTAGTGTGTACGCAGACGTTACCCTTATCCTGGGTAGAGAGGTTGTTTCCAGATAGATCCCTGCATTCTTCCCTCCAAGAACTTCCCACCTTACTCTTGGGGAGACTCGAACTCACAACCTCTTGGTTAGAAGTGGGGTTTGCTTACCATCAGAGCAACTCATCTTGTTTCAGAGAAATAGAAAAATATTAATTTTTGTTCTACTTAAACCTGCCAAATCTTGAAGTGCTGCAGTTGTAGTATTTAAATTGATTAAACTATTGTAACTTCTTGAACTTATTCAAAATTTTGTGGTATGAACTGGGTGTTTATTCATTGATGAGTCAAGTTGGACAAAATCCAAGGTCGCAAATTGAATACCTCTCGTTTCTTTGGTAGAATGTGCTGGTTGTTAGGATGATTCGTCTAAATCCCATTATCTTGAACAATGAACATATTTGAACTGTAAAATTGTTAGTTCTCCGAAGCTACTAATTCTGCAGCCATGGTATATGTATATCTTTACAAGTTCTTGCTCCTTCTCCTCTTTGTTACCCAAAAAGACACAGAGATTACAAAGGAATGGAGTTCCAACAACAACAACAACCACCCAGTATAATCCCATTTAGCGGGGTCAGGGGAGGGTAGTATGTACGCAGACTTTACCCCTACCCTGGGGTAGAGAGGCTGTTTCCAAATAGACCCCGGCATCTTTCCCTCCGAGAACTTCCCACATTGCTCTTTGGGAGACTCGAACTCACAACCTTTCGGTTGGAAGTGGAGTTCCAAAAGTTACTAGGAAATATAGTGACTAAAAAGTTGAGATTATTGAAAAAAATTGAAGTGTATTTTATGTATGTTCGTTGCCTTACATTTCTAATGTGGATGGTTTGTTGTTACAATTTTACGGTTATTAATATGCAGGCTATACTGCCTGTAGACATATTGTTGACAAATTTCGGCCGAGAGAAAGCAGGATCAGTGAGTTCGCTTTTAGACAATAATTGTTCAATATGAAAAGGTAAGTTAGCTTACAACTATAACTGTAACGTCAGATTTTCTAACTTGCACTCTTCCAATAATTAGTGTATTATCCTTCCGAATAAAACTGCAGGGGGAACAAATTTATGTAATAATCTATGGTGATGACATTGGACGACGTGATAACTTTGTTCGAACTTTTTGTGACGTGCCTCATTTCAACTGCCAAAGTTAGTTAGCCATACACTTCACATGTTTCTAGCAATTCACATGGCATCATCAAATGATACAAGTCTTGGATAAGAATCTACAACGCACTAGAACGCCCTTGTTGACGATCCTTTACTCCAACAGCATCTAGGGTTCCTCGAACAATGTGATATCTCACACCGGGTAAATCCTTAACCCTTCCCCTTCTAACTAAGACTACAGAATGTTCTTGTAAATTATGGCCATATCCACAGCCTTATTCACTACACATTGGCCAATTTGAATGGGTCGTCGACATGTTCACTATTGTGGAGTCTATTGCAAGGAATAATGAAAATGTAACTGAATGTTCTACTTGGTAATTTCACTCCCTAAAATGATATTGTCAAAGAATTTTATGTTAACGTGACCTTGGGGACCTTTGTGATCACGATCTCTCCTTTGATCTATTCGTTTGCGTATGTAAATGCTTTAGAAGTTTTCTTTGTAGCTGATATCCTTATTACTGATGATGCCTCCACCATTAGTGCAGCGGGGACGTTCAGTGGTATGTATGCGCAGGCTCGCGAAACAGTTGCAAGGGCAAACATGGGCGGATCACTGGTATCGTTTGAAAATGATACACCTTGGAGAACTTGGGTTACTGATCAAAGTTTCTTGACGCAGCGGAGTTCTGCTAAGTTGATAAATAAGATTGCTTCTGTGAAATATCCACAGAATGGAGCAACACTAGATATTGCACCATAGACAGTTTATGATATTTGTAGTAAGATGAATGTGGTTGATACTGGTAACGCTTCTAACGTCAATTTTAATGTGACCTGGACGTTCAATATGGAACCTGGATTTAGGGGTGTGTATTCGATTTATCAATTCGATTTTGACGTTTATCGATAATTACTTATCGATTATCAATTTTTACATATGCTTACTGTTATTGTTTCAATAAGGTTCCGATTTTTTCGATTTCGATTCATCGATTTTTGAGACCTATCGATTCGGTTATCAATTACATCAATAAGAAATTTGGCGGATTCCACGGGAAGTATATCGCTATAAACACGCCTAACTAATATGGACAAAAATAAGTTAAAATAAGACAACACCGTTTATAATATGAAAATTATATCAACAAGCACATGCAACAAACTAAAGTAAATGATGAAAATATATGCCACTAACACTCCAAGGGTATAAAAAATATACATCATCACGGCTAATTCTATTTTCTGTTTGTGGCTACGGAGAAGAAAATTCTTAATGCTAGGTTTGGATATTAATGCAATTCCTTTTATTTTAAAGAAAAAAGGGGATGATGAAGAAAGTAAAGAAACCTTCTCTTTGAAATAGTACGCTTATTGAAGATTACTACAACCAGGTGGCTACATCAAATTTAAAGGATCCACACCACAAAACCATGATTATTTTTGTTTACAATTAACCATTACTTTGGATTGCAAATTATTAGAGCATCAGCAAGATTAGCTGGTTATAATCTTTTTTACAAATAAAGACAACTTTAAACTACAAATTATTCGCATGGGCAAGATTGTCTAGTATATTAAGGAGAATAAAGAAGAAATACTACATAAATTGAACAATTAAGCCATTGTAAATAGCTGAGTGATCCCCCCCCCCCCCCCCTATTTTTCTTCATTCTCAATAAAAGAAAATTATTCACATTATTTAACACGTCAAAATTCCGAGGTTTAAAACTATCAAACTAGTACGTTCAGGCATTATGTGAGACTGGAATTATTTTATAATCTATTTTTCTATTTTTTAAAAACTCAGGAAAATCCGCAGTCGCTGTAGTTTTTACCAGTCGTACTAGACAAGTTCTGTGCGATAGTCTCAACCCAAAAAATATTGAAGAATTAACTCACATAACCGCTCACCTGATACCTTAAACTAAAAATAGCCGACGAATATATATATATATATATATATATATATATATATATATATATATATATATATATATATATATATATATATATATATATATATATATATAATTCATATATGATTATATGTATAGCTGTATATAATTAATATATACTCTATGTATACAGACTAAAAAAAATAAATATTAAATCTAACTGGCTATTTGTATAAAACTTCCAAACATTCATGGGTAATGAATGATCTCCCTCCAAACCAACCGGGCCATCCGCAAAGGAATTTTCTTCTAATCCAATTGCCATCCTAATTTTGTGAGACTTGTGAAAACTTATTGCAATTATGGAAATTATCATCTATTTCCATTTATAGGTAGCTCATTACAAAAATTGATCAATTGATAAAATATTACTAATATTATCCAAATTAGCTATTTATAGCAAAAAAATATTAAATTTTTGCTTTCTTTTGAGTGGGTGCTATTAGAATAAATTTGGCATATCTTAAGGAGCTTGAATCTCAGTTTTGGGATGATTAGGTGAAGTTTTGAGGTGGTTTGAATTGAAAATGCGAAGTAAAAACTGAATATGAACAAAAAATGATATGTACATCACACTGTGTATCATTTGTGTATCACATCTGTATCATATTTGTATTGATTGTGTATCACATATATATCCATGTATACATGTATGTGAAATACATGCGCGATATATGTTTGATACATTTATCGCATAAGAGTTTTTTGAACTTGATTTAGTTACGAATTTTGATACAAAACCAGTCCAAATCACATCCAATCTTCCTCAAATTTTATATATTGACTTATCTATGTGTTTTCAATTAATTTCAACTATACTCATTAAAAAAATTCCTTTTTTTGTTTAGATTTTTGGAATATTATATATATATATATATATATATATATATACACACACACACACACACATATATATATATTTAATTTATATTTCATCATCTTATTTACTACCTCATCTATAAAATTTTATTTCCGTCTTGCATCTAGTGTTGCTAATCACGCTTAAAATATATAGAAGATGATTTTTACATGTAATTCTTCGAGATAAAATACTTTATTTATTTGGTTTTCAACTTTTTAATATATTTAGCTAGTTTTACTAATTCTATGGCTTATAACTAAAAATTGATAAGTTAGAAATTTATTTGAAAAATTTATGTAAGTTTCTCTATGTAAAATACAAAGCAACTTTACATATTACTACTATTTTAGTTAGTACGAAGTTTCCATCACTCACCGCACTAGATCTCCGTCAATTAGACTCAACGTGAATAACTCATAACCGTCGATCATTCCTATAGTGCCACGTGTCTATCATCCAAAATAACTACAACTATATCTTCAACCCGAGCCCGTTTATAATAATTAGTTGCCCCGAAAAAGACACATCCAATCAACTCAAAAAAAGCGACCCAACCCCTTTCACTCTCTTTCTCTCTCTCTAAACTCCAAAAGAAGCCGTGTGTGTGGTTCTCTCTCTTTCTCTCTCTATCGTTTTTGTGTCTCATCCGTTTTACGATTCGCCCGAATTTGATCCAGTCATCACTGTAAGTCCAATCGCAAACCCTGATTTTATAATTTTTATTTTTTTGTTATCAGATCTCTGATTTTGTTTTTGCTATTAATTCAATCGATTTGTGTTGGTGTTTGATTGATTTTTGTTGGTGATTTTATGGAGTTTTAGATTTTTTGGGTTTTTAAGTTGGTAAAGTTTAATCTTTTTATTTTTTATTTTTTAAGAGATATAATTCTAGATTATTGACTATTTCTTTCTATCAGATCGATGGGTTTGATTAATCAGAAAAGTATAACAAAAGATTGAATCTTTGAGTCAATAAGAGTTTGACTTTTTGTTTATTTGTGGATTAAGTAAAGTTGTTGAGATGGAATTTCATGTAGAAAGAGTGCTGCATTATTAGTGAATGGATTGTGAGATTTGAATGGTTCTGTGTCAAGTTAATTTTATGGCGATCTACTTTAGGTCCTATGCTTTTATAGGAGTTGCTTACCCTTTCTGAGATTTATACGTCACCAGAAAATATAAGGAACTTCTAGTACTTTTTTCTTGCCATTATTATTTTGTATAATATGAGATGAGCTTGTATGGAGTAATATGGTCAGTAAGGAATCATACAATCGACCCCGATTTGTTTGGGACTGAGGCTTAGTTGCATGTTGTTATACTTTGTTTGGTGAAGGTAACCATGAGCGACCAAGGAGAAAGAACCTGTCCTCTATGTGCCGAGGAGATGGATTTAACAGATCAGCAGTTGAAGCCCTGCAAGTGTGGCTATCAGGTTTGCAATTCATCAAATTTCCTACACTCCTACACTAAAGATAATTTCCTTTTTGAATTTTGGTTATGTTTCACGAATGCAATTTGAAGCCGTGTTATTTGTGTTGAACCTGGTCATTGAGAGACTAGTTATTGTTTATTCACATGTTCTCCTTATCAAGACATGCTTATTATGGCTGCAGTGGAGATGCCTTTCTGGTATTTTGGTGATTGTCCTCTAATCTTAGTCCTTTAATTGTGTCTTGAAAGTTATTTTATTTGAGAAGATTCAAAGTCAGTATTATCAAATGTTAAAAGCGAAATGAAGAGCAGAGATCTATAGCTCTATGGGGATTTTAATGGGAAAATGTCCATTAAAAGTATCCGCGCAATTCAAGAAGAATAACTGTAAGCACAAATCACAATTTATTGAAAAAGAATTGAGAAAAACTACAATATTTTTACTTATAGTTACTCCCTTTAAGTGAAAAGCCCACAGCGATGGTGATAAGTGCACACCTTAGTGCTTCCACTGAAGTGTCAGCTAAGCAAGGTGAAACACTTGTTTTGCACCTAGCTTCATACCTTAAGTGCATCTCAAGCTAGTGTTTGATAACACTTCTTGTATTTTTCATAAGAATTTGTGAAATTGACTTGATAGTTTTTGTATCTCAGCTGTATGATGTTGCTTCCAAAAAGTTGCTTTTACGCGTTCGTGCCTGTTCTTCCATATGCGTAAGAGATAAGAGTTCATAAGTATGTGCTTCTCGGTGACAATCACAGTTAAATTTGTGTCTAGCAATCCGCAATCATACGCCTGTATATTTAGAGGTACTTTAATGAAAATTGTTTTGATAAACTTCAGGAGAACCTTTTCTCTGTGTGTGGGGAGGGGGTGAGCAAAATGGCTGATTAATTTTGCCGTAGGTTTCTACTGTGGATATACTTTATCAGGTCAGATGTTTTCACCCTATAGTAGTTCTGCGTGGAAGATAGCTTACACTTTTAGGTTGGTAATCCATGTGCTTTGGGTGGAACTGCTGCCCATATTCGCTGTGGAAAAGAGAGATTGAGAGAAGGATATATAAGTTCCCGTTTCCACCTATTCTCCACAATTGATGTAGAAAGGTATCTATCCGTGGATGTGGCAGCAGAAGCACGAAGAATTTGGTGCTGCATATAGTGCATACACGTCCTTATTTCTGCTCTATTATGCACTACTTTTTTCGAGTACCTACTTAGATCATCTTATTGGGTTTGGGCTTTTTAATTTTTAGTTTCCTTAACAGGAAAATCCAGTTTCTTAAGATGACAAGCGCACCTAGCAGTTTGGCATTTTTTTTTGTTTGCTTTTCATGGTAAGTATTGGATTAACTATAGGAAAGAAACCTGTATGTGCAGAAACTAAAATAAATCTTAGAGTTAACTTTTAAGGTAGTAGCTCAAAAGAATATGCTAGTATAGATAAAAAAAGGAAGGCTATACAATTGATCTGGACCTATGCATAAGAGGAAATTCGTATCTTTTATCTCACCGGTAATAAAAAAAATAAAGGAAGAGGAAATTTTTCTCTAACTACGACATGCAAAAAAATTGTGGAGAACTACATAACATAAACGTTATCAATAAATAAAGTACATAAAGGTTTACGAATATCTAGTGCCTAGGAGTGTCAAATGAACCAGTTGGGCTAAATTTGGGCAGGTAAATATGGGCCGAATCACTGAATTTACATGGTAAAAATGCGTTATGGCAAAATGATCGATCATAACTTATTGTTTATAACCCAATTCAACCCGCTTTGCTCTTTTTTCACTTTGTTGTTTCTTTAATAATTTAATCATCAAACGGGAAATGGTTTCTTTTCTTTGCAAGGAGGGAAACAGTGTGCAAGTCTATAGAGAATATTCATAGCTAATCAAGTAACTTATTTCCTTTTGTTTTCTGGATGAAGCTTTTCTTTTGGGATCACCTTGGGCTACTTAGATAGCCCAAATTGACTTATAGATGAACTAGTCTTCGTGTACGCTCGTTGCGCGTGTTCTCTGTATAAATGAGAAAAAACTTGTTAAAATAGCATGATTAATTATTCGAAAGATGTATTGTGTTACATCTCTTTATTTTCACTATCTTGATGTGGTTCTAAAGCCAAAGAATTTTATTGCTTGCGGTCTTAGATAATGAGGATAATGATCGTCGAGTGAACCTCTATAAAATAATTCTTTCATGTAAAATGTTTTTTTTGTTGGGTTTTTTAGTCGGTCACAATAAGATTATTTCTTTTGTCATTAAAAAAGAATATTTCTTTTGTCATTAAAAAAGAATATATCTTTTGTCGATTGGAATTGAGACCATTCTGGCGCAAGCAATCATGTAGCCATGTATTTTGTGATTTGGTTCATAGTATATTCGAACTTCTAACAAATATTTTTTTTTAAAATTTGCATGCAGTAAAAATATTATTTGATTATTCATTGTATGATCATGCATACTTTGAATACTCTTGGCTCATTGTTTTGGAGAAAATTGGGAAAAAGTATATTTTTACAATTTTCTGAAGTTTTTAGCACGCACATGAAAAATAAAGCTACATATTAATTGTGAGATTACTTCATATCAATAATATTTTGAATGAGCAACCAGATTGCTTTGTATATTGCTACTTTGTGTCTAATTTTTAAAGCATGCTCCTAAAAGAATCATCAATAATAATAATAATAATAATAATAATAATAATAATAATAATAATAATAATAATAATAATAATAATAATGAGGAGGAGGAGGAGGAGGAGTGATAATACAATTATTTTTTTGTATAATTTTTTACATCCATTTTGTACGATAACGGTACCACGTGTCTATTGAGGTTTCCCTTGCTAATTGGGAAATAAGTTCTCTTTCTGTACTTTCCAAAGAAAAGTTTGAAACCTGTAATAGTTTCTTGGAACAATAGTAAAAACATAAAAAAAAAAATTGCATCCTAGGCTGTGGGTTAACCGTCCGAAATTGAGAGCTTCAAATTTTAACAAAACGACTATGCTTTCTTACGATCTTACTAAACCTCGGTAGGTAAAGTCACCACGTGCGCGTATTATTGAGAGGATGCAGGCTCCCCGCGTTAGTTGCAAGCTAGTCCAGATGCCCCCCCAGCTGTGTAACAGACAAATGGGACATTTCTTTCAAGTGACAAGGCGGGTAGAAGTGTCTTTTATATGTTAATGCTTCTGACAGCTATAGGCCTTGTTTTGTCCATGCATATGCTATATCATAATCTTGTACTGCTTGTATCAATGATTGTGTACTTTCTTCGGTGGTGTTGTAGAACTCTATGTTTTCAGCACAGAAACTGTACCCTGAAGAAAATATCGTAGCTGATTCAAAATATATAGGTTGACTCAATTAATGCTTATTGTAAGATGTTCTTGTATAGATGACACGTTCTAAGGGTTGTTTCATGCATGAATAACAGCTACTCAATCCTCATCTCCATAAAAGAAAAATACAATCTATGAAGTACGCTATAGGGTATCTTCTAGGAATCAAAGCTTTTTTATATTTTTCATGTCTAGCTCTGGAGATATTCTTAAGCATGTCGATTGATGGATGATCTTACCTAATCAACTTAGTTGTTGGTATAATTCTGATGATTCAATCTGATGTTTATTTTCTTCATGACAATAGTTGAACAAGCTAGACTACCTTAAAGTTACCGATGTATATGGTCCTAATCAAAAAAGGGTTTATTAACCTCCTCACTAGCTCCTTTCAGCTCCCAATAAGATATGAGATTCTTTGGGCTAATTATGCATCAGTACTTGTCTTTTGATGTCAAGTTCCACTCTGCAAGAAACCACTCTTGCTAGGCTGGGATGGTACATTCAAACACTGAGATGCTAAGCAACACTATATTTCCTTTTCTGCATATTGACTTTTGTAGATATATTGTTTCATGTTTGTTTCCTAGATTATCTTTCAGATCTGAATTAATAAATAAAATTATCACATTTTAAATGATAAATTCAACATGTTATAGACTAGAAAAAGGTGTTTGATTCAATATATTGCCAGCCATCAACCCAAAAGTGTTAACGTGCTTGGTCCAACAAAAAGAATCAGATTCGCACATTAAAGGAAGATATAGGGCGGTATATTTCTGACCTAAATAAATAGAAGTGTTTCCTCCCTAACAGCTTAAGCTTTAGATGAAATAGTTCACATAATTGGACTGTTTTTTTGCACTTCTCTCTCTCTCTCTCTGGAAATTTATGTTAACTTTGGCACCCATTACTATAGATATGCGTCTGGTGTTGGCATCACATAATGGAGATGGCTGAGAAGGACGAGACAGAAGGGCGGTGTCCTGCATGCCGTAGTCCATATAACAAGGAAAAGATTGTTGGCATGGCAGCAAACTGTGACAAGTAATATTTGAATTTTTTTTTTCTTAAGGACAAACTCCATTATCAGATTAGTAGGTCCCATATTTTTTGCATTGTTCATAGTTTTTCTTTGGGGGTCATTTCAACAGGATAGCGGGCATGGAGAAAAAATTGACATCTCGAAAGGGTAAAAGTAAAACACCTGATCTGCGAAAGCAACTTACCAGTGTGCGAGTTATTCAAAGGAATCTTGTCTACATTGTGGGGTTGCCTCTCAGTTTAGCTGACGAAGATGTATGTACAGTTAGCTGTCAAATCTTAACACCTCCTTATAAAGATATCATTTTAGCCAATTTACTATGTTGCGCAAAATAATGCCGCACCCGTGTCGGATCCTCCAAAAATACACTATTTTTGGAGAACCGTACACGCACCCAACAACATTTTCGGAGAGTCCGAGCAACATGACCAATTTATTTGAATTTCCCACTTAGGAATGTCCTAAATATTTGACACTTCTCTATTAGTAACATTATTCTCACAAACTAACACCAAATTTACCCCAAAAATATAAACAGCTTCTACAGCGGAAAGAATATTTTGCTCAGTATGGAAAGGTTCAGAAGGTTTCCATGTCTCGAACAGCTGCTGGCGCCATTCAACAGTTTGCAAATAATACATGTAGTGTGTAAGTATGCTTCCTGATTTCAAATTTGTACCAGTTCTCAAAAATCTTCATATTAAAGCAGTAATAATAGGATTGTCCAACATGTTGTAGGAAAGAATTATGTAAGGCTTCTAGCCTCAAAACCAAGCATCGATCAAAATGGAGAGTTGTTTGTCTTCCAGAACCTTGTTCTCTGTCCTAGAAAACCCTCTACATCATTCTATGAGATCTCATATGTTCCAATTCGAAGTGTCTAATCATATGTTATGTTTAGGATAACAATTTACTATTCTTGTGTTAACCTTGCTCTATACTCACATAAGTCGATAGTCACATGTTTATCTTCCATAGGATTTCCACAAGTATTTTAGTGGTACAGTCTTCAAGAGGATTCTGTAGAGTGTAATTTCTTTAGCGTGTTTTGAAGAGATGAATAAGAAGGTTGTTTTTTGATGTGGCCTAGTGGTCCATGAAGTGGGAAGAGAACTATGAGGTTTTATGTTCAAATCCCAGGGGAGGCAATACTATGTGATTTCTTCCCATCGACCCAAGTGTTTGGCGGTTGATGGTTGGCGGTTGATGGGCAAAGTTACCCGGTACATGTGCTTGTGGGAGGTGGTAGGTGTCAGGTGGAATAGTCGAGGTGCGTGCAAGCTGGATTGGACACCACTCCACTGGGAAAATTGTTCTGACTCCCTTATTAATAAAAGAACATTGTTGTGAATAAGCATTTGGTCTACCCAACTTTACGTGGTCTTATCCTCTTGTTTCTCGGAACTGCGCCGGGCTGCTGCCTTAGGCAGGTCCATTTTTGCGAAGCAAAAAATTCACACCAGCCCTCCATACTGATTCTTTTTTATACTTGTTCCTCGAAGTTGTTGTTCCCATCCGAGAAAGCATGCAACAAGACTTGTTTGATCATTTTTTCCATAAATATCCAACTAAATTTCTCCAGGATTTGCCTTTCTATGAGTGTTGAACTGCATGATATTTATTAGGTGTTTGGCATTTAAAATCCTCAAAGTGTATTCTTTTCTTTTACATTCGAAAGAAAGTCTGTTAGCTAGTACTTACAAAATAAGTTCTGTTAGCTATCATTTTTTAATATTTCTGTTGGTTACAGATATATTACCTATTCAAATGAGGAGGAGGCGGTCCGTTGTATTCAGTCTGTACATGGATTTGTTTTGGACGGTAGACCTCTAAGGTGTGTGCAATTTTTGGTTATTGATATGCTGCATTGGCAGTTATAGTTCAATAATCATTTTTTACTTTCTTACTGGCAGGGCTTGCTTCGGAACCACAAAATACTGTCATGCTTGGTTGAGGAGTGTGGTATGATTTCACAACTAGCCAATTACTTAGAATTTCAATCAGAACATTGATTAGGGGTCGTCACTTGAATCTTTATGATTTTAAATAAAAAAATGAAAGTCTTTCTGGAACATCTTAGATTTAATGTCTCTAAGGGATGAGTTTTCTTTTGGTCCAGCCCTGCACCAATCCTGATTGTTTATACTTGCACGAGATTGGGTCACAACAGGATAGCTTTACTAAAGACGAAGTAATATCGGCTTACACAAGGTAATGGGATTTATTTAACAGTGGTTTTATTATTGTTGTGGTAGTTAATAACATTGTTGCTAGAATTTCATCATTGGCATATCAAGTCCAAGAAGTCTAGGAGTATGTGACACTAAAAAAAGAGCAACATTTGCACTATTTTGTCGATGCTGTAGTCATTGCTCTTCGTAAAAATCTATGTAACAACATAATTACAAAATTATTGATAAATAGGTGCCATTTCCATGGCTGTTGCAGGATAAGCTTCAACTTCTATTCTGTACGCTCTGATCAGTCCAAAAGAGTTATTTTCAGTTGTAGTATATTATTATTTATCTGTGTCTGGACTCTGGACCGGTGCGACAACCTTATATTGTGATGCGTGTCATCTGTTGTATATGTACATTCATTGGATAAATAATTAACTTGCATAGTTATTTTAAAGGAGTAGAGTTCAACAAATTACTGGTGCCATTAGTAGTATGCAACGGAGATCAGGGAGTGTTTTACCATCACCAGCAGACAATTACTGCAATAACAGCCCTGCTTCTGCAGGACAACCTATTAGTAAAACTGCTGCAAATGTAAGATTTTCTTTTATTATTCTCTTTTCTTCTTTCTTTTCTTTCCATTTTTTTTCTTTTTTCCCTTCCCCATTTTCCATCGTTTTGGGAAGGAGGAAATGCTAGCTTCTTATTTGGAGGAGGCCTGAATGGGGAAGTCAGCTTCCCAATGGAGGACCATAAACTTTTGCTCTTATGATCTAAACTTTTGACATTTCCACCTTCGTATGGTCGTATTACATTTTCGAGCTTTTTAGGTATAAAGTTGATGAAGTTTGAAATTTTTTATTCCTACTGCCTACTGGAGATGATGCCAAACTTGTCCCCATGAAATTTATAATCTTGTCATATGCCTTGCAGAATTCAGCAACCAATGCCAGAGTCTCTCCACCAAATAGCAGCTCTGGTAGATCAGCTGCTCTTCCGGCCGGCGCTTTATGGTCTGCAATTAGAATCACCCACTGTTCTCATTGGTATATGATTCTTAAAATCATAATACATTCTTTTTTCATTTTGCTAGGGGAACGTGTGTGTCAAATAACCAACTGCCGCCAGTCAGCGCACCAAGTTCTAATGGACTGCCTCCTGCAAGCGCACCAAGTCCTAATGGGCCTCTTAAACAGAAGGTCGAGACATGTAGCCCACTGACATTCTCTACAGAATCAGGAAAGAAATTTACTCATAGCAAAGAAAGTGGCACTAGTCAAGAGAAAGGTAAAACAGAGATGTTAGAACCTGTTAAGCAGTCCGCAGGTGCAGATGATGGAACCTATAGTTCTGAAGAATCCGCTATCGCCGTACGTACTGCTTCTTCATTTATGAACAATCAGTTACATATCACCCCATCTTTGGAGGACAAAGGTAAACATTTGATCACACCATCCAGAGCTACAAATGTCTTTGATCTTCCTTTGATGTCTAATGGACCTGGTTTATCAGAAGATTCCTATGATGCCAGAGATGTTGAGGTCAATAATGAATGCTCAGATTCGTCATCATTTAGCATTGATAGGCAACAAAAGTCACATGCCAGCTATGAGAAATCAAGGGAACCTTCGTCGCCTCAGATGAATAGGAAATCTGTGACTTCTGCAGATGAAGTTTGTATCTCAAGAGAAACGCTTAATTTGAGACTGGAAACACAGGCTCAAGGAAGACTAGACACAACTCCTGAAATGGAGGATGATTTACTATCTTTCAATGCACAGAGACACAGGGATCCGGAAGTAATTTTAGAGAAAAGCTACTCATCAAGTCCTTCCATCTCTTTACACTCCTCAGTGCAGCTTAAGGGTTATTCTCCACATCTTGCCAATGGTGTTGGACCTATTAAAGCCAACATGCAATCGTTTGACGAAAGAACTGATTCAGTATTACAGCCTTCTAGCACTGGAGGACTTCCAAATGGATACCCTGAAAATGCATTCAATCGTGTGGGTAATTTGGGAAGCTCTGATGACACTTATTATTCACTGTCTAATGATGGTAAGGGGATGAACATGGATAGGTTTGAAGCTGAAGCTGCTAGTGTGGACCACAGTACTACTGTAGATAGGGGAGAGAACAGTATAATTTCTAATATTTTGTCTATGGATTTTGACCCATGGAATGAGTCGTTAACCTCTCAGAACTTGGCTAAGTTGTTGGGAGAAGCTGATAACCAACAAGGGTCTCTTAGAGTATCAAACTCGAGAAAATTACAGAGCAGCAATCAATCAAGGTTCTCTTTTGCAAGGGAGGAGGAGCCGATGAATCCGTTGATTCATCCTCAACCATCTTTAAGTTACACTGAGAGAAGTTATAGCCATCATCCTCTCGCTCAAGATTTTCCAAATAGCAGAAGCTATCAGCTTGATGGTTTTGATACTCAGAATGGTTTTGGTACTCGGAATGGTTTCTCTCTATTTAATAATGAGGAATCTAATGGTTTTACCAACAATTATTCTCAACTCTCTTCTAACAAGCTGTCAGGTTAGGGCATCACTTGTCTTTTTAACTTCTATTCCCTTATTTATCTGCAGCTTTTATTGTTTCAGATTTAATCTGAGTGCAATTAGCGAAAAGAAACAAAATCTTTGAAGTGCTTGACTTGCTGATTTTCTGGTGAATTCTCCAGTGTTGAGATCTCAGATGACTGCGCCTCCAGGATTTGCGGTGCCAAACAGGGCCCCACCCCCAGGCTTTATTTCTCATGATAAAATGGAACAGAATTACGGCTCTCTCTCTGGTCAGTAATCTTATAACTGTCTTTTTGTTTCTCCACTTTGTTGGACCTAATTTTAGATGTGTATTTCAAATCATCTTATTTTGTAGGTAATCACTTGGACCTAATTTTAGATGTGTATTTCAAATCATCTTATTTTGTAGGTAATCACATTCTTGACAACACCTCCGTATTGTGCAATGAATATCAGGCTCCACCAATTGGAAATGTCAACAACGGGGATATTGAGTTTATGGATCCTGCAATATTGGCAGTTGGTAAAGGGAGGGTTCCGAATGGCCTTAGTGTCTCAAGTATAGACATGTCTTCTAGTTTTCCTCCACAGCTTAGTGCTTTTGAAAATGAAGCAAAACTTCAGTTGCTGATGCAAAGATCTCTCTCTCTGCATCACAACCAGAGATTCAGTGATATGGGGGATAACTTTACTCCATTCAATGATGCTTATGGAATTTCTTCCAGGGTTGTGGAGCAAACTCTGGCCAACAATCTTTCACCATTTTCACAGCTCAATGTTACCCAGAGCAGGAACTCTGTCAAGTCAAATGGCCAGTGGGATGGCTGGAATGGTGCCCAGAGTGCAAATGATTTGGGCATGGCTGAACTCCTCCAAAGTGAAAGGCTGGGTTATAACAAATTCTTTAATGGATATGACGAATCAAAGTTCCGCATGCCCAATTCAGGCGCACTGTATAACGGAACATTTGGGATATAATTAATGCTTCTGTGATTGGCTGGGCTTGAGTAGTTGTGGACGAAACAATGAATTAGAAATATCATGTGGGACTAACAGCCGTGCTTGAGATGATCAAAGTTATGATGATGCTCAGTGGTGGTAATAACTCAATGGATAGCTGTGAGGAAACTTGACCGACTTGCATTCCAGAATGAAGCTCGATTCATGATTGTCTGAAAACTGCTTTCTGATTGGTGAAGGATGAAATCCTTGAAAACAGGATGTCCAGATACCAACAGGTTAGCATTTCTCAACCAACTTCCGAACTACTATGCTTATCGTGAGTGTCTACTCTTACATCATATTGGTAAGCTCACAATCTAGAAGTTTCTTCTTATCCTAGTGGTGACAAACATAGTAAAACATTAAGTTTAATGCAGTTTTGATTATGAAGAACCTTTCATGAATTTTACTACTAGTACCTGATATTTGCTTGAGAAAGGTCGAAGTGCTTTAAGCGCTTTTGGTTTAGGATACATGTCGTGGAATCATTTTGTAAAAAGAATTGATTTCAAATGTTGGAGAGACTAGCTTCTCATCTTTCCCCCTACCCTTCTGTTGACGTGGGTGTCCCGATAAGTATTGTGTTCAAAGTTTTGTGAGTGATGTGATTTATGTTCCATTGTATCTATTTGTTTGTGTTGATAACTGTTTTGTTTTATGATATGACATTTCCAGGTGAAAGCTGAGATCGGGGCTCAACACGGTGGTTTAGACCGGATATCATGTGATTGAGTTGGCAGGTGATGTGGGAGTGGATAATCAGGTTGTCACACACACACTCTCTACTTGAAGCATTGAGAAACAAAGCTCATTTAAAATGCTGGAGCTTGATTGCAATAATGCAAATAGTGAAATTTGCAAATACAAGTCAAAGAAATATATATATATATATATATATATATATATATATATATATATATATATATATATATATATATATATATATATATATATATATATATATATATATATATATATATATATCTGTTTATACCAAATTGTCTCATAATTATTTTTGGAAATGATGCTTTTATGTTGAAAAGTGGATGGGATTAGTGGTCCTTTGGTTTTTACTCGGACAAAACTGGGCTCGAATAAATTAAGGTGTGTGGAAGTGTTTTAAATTATCTCGCTGAGTTTGGTCACAAATATTAAAAACAGCTCGTTTACGTATGCAAGGTATGGTTATGTTACCTTTTGGTGGAAAATTTATTGTCGAAAGCTGGGTTGAAGACTTGACGTCTGATATTCTACCTTTTAATTAATGTTGTATTTTTATGGTGCTAAAGAGGCAGTTAAGAGATTTGAAAGTTTGTCTTTGAAAATTTGAAAGAATTAGAATTTAAAAAAAACTCAAACAAACAACCTTTTCGCTAATAAAAAAACTGACTGCCAACTCTATGCGCTCGTTGGTTAAGAGGAGTAATGGACAATTATTTTGGGATTAAATTTGAGATAGAGTTTGTCCACTTTTAATTGGCATAGATCACGGTATACTTGATTTTGGGATTAGTTATTTCAGAATTATAGTGTCATTAACAATTCCGTCTTAATCATGGGATGACTATTTCCCAATCAAACGAGCTCTAGTAGATGGATAAGTAAATGTAGTCTTGAGATAAAGATTTATTATTGTGTTATCCTTTGTTTGGTTATTAATTTTTGGGATAAATTATCTCAGAATTAAAATATTCGGAGTGGAATAGTAATTTCAGAATAAATTATTTAAGATAAAATAGTAACATTGACAATTCAAATATTAATATAATATACCAAATAATCAATAAAAAATAATACCACATAACTTGTCTTCAAGCCAACAATCCAGTTGAAACCTTGCATATTGGACTCGAGAGTCCAGCTACAGAAGATGAATTACACAAGGCCTCTTAAAATGACCTTATGTCTTTTTCCATCTTCCCTACAAGAATTTGAACTATTTTTGGGCAAATTACAAAACTGAACACCTCTAACAATTCAATCTAGAAGAGAAAATAAGTATCTGGGAAGTTGATATCATTTTCTTTAATTTCTTCTTAAAACTCAAAGCTCAATCCTTTTCTAATTCTCTCTTATCCTTTTCTAATTCTTGTTAAAAGTATCTTCAACTGCAGTGGCTGCTCAAACATATATGTGGTTCAAACGCAAAGTTTAGTATGAGGCCTAAATTTTTAAAAGAAAAGTTATGATATACTTATATTTTTTATTTGAAGTCTATTTTTCTATATTTTTGAGATGCAAAATTGTTAATACTTTTTTATAATCGATTTACTATATTCCTGGGTCGTTGTCGTCGTGGTTCCTATATTCCTTTTCGATTGATAATATACCCAACCCATTATATTTACCTTGAGACATTATTAATCCGAGACAACTGTTATAGAAAAATTCCACTTTCATATAAAAAGTATTACATAAATATTTTTTTAAATACCTATTATTATAAACTTATTATTTTAAAAAATAGGTCCCCAAAATTTTGAAGCTTAAGACAAAAATCTTACTTGTAACAACATTAGAGTCGGCCCTGTTTAACTGCTAGTGAAATACTATATAAAAAAAAAAAATCACCGTGCACAATTTGGGATTAGCCTATTTTGTACCTTAAGATGAGGACAAAGTTGAGACTGTAAGTGAACAGTGTAAAGATGGATGAGAGATGAGATGGCTTACTATTAACAAACAGTAAATGTTTTCACCTTCACATATCCTTTGGACATTCTGTGGCAACTTTTCGGTCCCCTTAAAGGCCATATCTAGTGTCCACTCCTACTTAGTCCAAACCTCAACCACAACTAGTCTAGCCAATTAAACTCACCCCCTCCCCCCCCCCCCCCACTTCCACAAGATTATGTGATACTCCCATAGTTAAGTTACAAGTCAAGGTACAACCCCTTCCCCCCACCTTCACAAGATTATCTGATACTCCTATGTATAAATCGATGTAAATATTCGGTGCGAATAAAATTTTTTCTATTAAAGTCAGTTGACAGTGTTCTACAATCTAGTTCCAAAGAAATACTAAATTTTTATAAAGTTATATTTGTTTGACTAAAAAGTGTTAAGTCTTTTTATAAACTAAATAAATAGGAAAATTTGAGGTAAATCTTAACTAAAGATAATTCATCCTAGATATGAGACAGAGGATAAGAACAAGCAAGCATAGTTGAACATAAAATTTAACCATAGCATAACTGAATCGCGTAATATAAGAAGATGATTGTGATTTTCATAATATAGAACAATAATGAAGAGTACACAGATAAATATGATCATCGATCTTTAATAAGGTTGACCCCCGTTTCTTCTTCTTCTTCTCACTTAGTTTATATAGTAGGTATCATCATTACTCAACGGTCATTAGCCATAGTACCTCAGCCATTTGACTGTATTACCAGTTGACCCTCCAAAATATCGTAGCACCGAATTCGCCGTTTAAGCATTCTGAATACACGACCTCGGTCGTCGCTGAGGTACATGTCGTTATAGAGTTGTATGGATACAACTTCCGCCCAAATGACTTTTTGTCGTTCCTCTTCACGAGAATTCTCGTCTAGTCAGATTTCGAGTCATACAATTAGTCCCTCCGCTTATTGGGGTCGTCTTATGGTGAGCTCGATGGGCAGACTCTGTCGATTCGAAAGTTGTGAGAAATATAAGCACTTTATGCGAGAGGCGAGTACCTCGTGGGGAGGTAGCGATGTGATATTTTGAGAGCTGCATCACACTGTCACATCAGTTCAGAATGTCATTAAAATTCCACATGCGTCATTATGACGAACATTTTCTATGCATTGCATCGTTTCCATGCCATTTCTGTTTTTAAAAAATGGCGACATTTAATTTCCTTCTTAGAGTATTTATATCCTAATAGATAGGGAAAATCTTATATTTGAATGTTATACTTCCCAATCGCTCAAGAGAGACTTTTGCAGCTTTTCTTCTTCTCCTTCAGTTTTTCACATTTCCTTTTCTGTTAAAAATTCTTGTGGCTGCTACCTCTTTTCTTTATCATTCCCGATTTTCACAATCAAAAAATAGATGGCTAGTGCATCCTCCAACCCTGATCTAACTGATGGTGCTCCGGTGCCGGAAAATGATATACCCCTACTCGAAGAGGGAGTGGATCTGACGTAGGACAAGAGCTTTTTGACGGTAGATGAGGTGGTTCCCCCCCCCCCCCCAGGGAATGCGAGGACTGACTTCAATAACCCTACTGGGGATGATCCGGAACCTCTTCCTTATGCTTATCAAGTACACAAAGCTAGCCTATCAGGGAATTTCTCTACAACACATGCTTTACCTCTTCGACTCCCATTTTCATAGGGGCACGATGATTCACCTGCATCACCGAGGAACCGAGGGTTTGATGGTGAAGATGGATGACAAGGCCAATCGCCGCTTTTAGGAGAACTTTTTCTACGTCCGAACATATCACGTGGTATCGAAACCTGCGGGGTTTCCTAAAACCAGAGGTGTGGAATTTCTCCGGAAGGTCTCCCTTTCCTTTATATATATATACATTATATATATATATATATATATATATATATATATATATATATATATATATATATATATATATATTTGAACATGGATTTTGGTAGTCTCCCTTTGGTGATCGTCGACTGTTTTCTGTTTTCGCAGCCGAAAGGGTACCCGTTCCGCACATTGCCAATATTCGCGAATGGGTGAGCTCGATTCTGACACACATGATGGGGATCCGCGAACGGGTGCCTTTCTACGAGAGGTTTGGGCGCAAACCTTCCGTTTGTAAGTCGACCTCTTTCGGCCTTAGTTGCTTTGTTCTTTGCTCTATCTTTTTCTTTATCTTACATCTTTGTTTGGTCGAATCTCTCTTTGGTAGCTCGGAGAGGAGCGAGAAGGGCAAGGGGTATTGTCCTTGCTTTCCGTAAATCGGATTTCTCTCCCGCGCCCGTACCAAGGGTAATAGTAAATAAGGGCGTCCAAAGTTTGGTTGCTCGGCGGATCGTGTCCGCGATCGAACCTGTTCGTTAGGAGGTTGCTCCTTGGTCGGACACTCCAGTTCCCACAGTCCATTCAATGAACGAACCTTTTTGTGGTAGTGGCAAAGAGGCCCCGTCAAAGAGGTAGAGGTTGTTAGAGGGGAAATCTTTGGTTGAAACACCCTTGAGGAGCGACCCTACTTCGGTGCTATCTAAAGCTGGCGGTGATACCGGCCTGGGTGTGTAGACGGTACCTGAATATGAGTATGTTCGAGGAAAGTTTTACCAGGATCGATATGAGGGTGGAAGGCCCTTCCCGTGTGCTTGAAATTCCGTTAGACTTTTACCTGTTGGAGAACACGGTAGACTTGGTGCCCCAATCTGACCTTCTGTGCTACGCCACCAAAAGCGAGTCTCTTTGGGAGATTAGTGATTCTGGCTTGTCACGCGATATGGCTAGGATGGCCTTGAGGGTGAGTTTCATTTTGCTATTTTCTTTGTTTTATGCCATTTGCTTTCGTTGATTCTCTCATCCTCCCTTTTTTAGGCTTACATGTTGGAGATCGAGACTGCTCGTAGGGCTGAGACGCAGGCCGAAGTCTTAATGAAAATATCCACGAAGTATTGCCGGTACCGCAATAGGTGTTGTGAGATGCATGTGCAACTTAGGACGAGCAATAATAATCAATCTCTCAAGGAGGAGTTGGAGAAAAGGGATGAGGATCTGATGTGGTCTATCCACAAATGTAGCGAGCTCAAGGGGCTGCTTAGTGCCAAAGACCAGGAGCTCGAGGTGGGAAAAAGGATTGTGGCGGAATGCGAGGATCTCCATGCGAAGGTGTTGTCTTTGTGAGCCGAGCTTGAGCATAATGCCACTAAAGTTGCCAATCTAATTACAAAGTGTATGGAGAAGGTGGGTGAACTAGAAAAGAAGGTGGCCGAGTTGGAGATATCTGAGGGAGCTCGAGTGGCGGGTTTGGAAAGGGCAGCGATACTAGAAGACACTATCTGCATCCTCAGGTCTAAACGGGAAGCCGAAAGGGTAACGACCATATTGAGGTAGGTGTAGCTCGAGGAGCGTATAGGTGAACTTGATCGGGATAAGACTAGGAGATCTAGTTGCGGCTCTCGAGGTGGAGAAGGCACAGTTGTTGGCTCAGCCTCCCCCTCTCAAAAATCTGCCTCTGTTTCTATCTCCTGCCGTTTGTATGAACTATGGATCCATGTTGAGGCCCAAAAAGATATGTATAAGGGTTTGCGGGTAGAGGGGAGCATTTCTGAGGTCGCTTTCGAAGATGCTCGGGTTAAGGCATGCGAGGCTAGTCTTGCCTGTAGTTATGAACCTGCATCACTAGAGGCTGGTGGAGACGCTAGGGCGAGGATGAGCTTTCTTCCGATGATGATGATGTTGGAGGGGGCATCGGTGGAGACGAAGCGGCTGGAACTAGCGTAAAGGGAGGTGGTGGCATGGGTAGTGATGATACTGAGTGAAAGTTCTAGATCATTGAAGAGGAATAGAAAAGTTGGTAGTTTTCCAATTAAGTACATGGATGTTTTCTTGTCCCCCAAGAGAATAAAAAGAGAACCTTCCTCTATTGGAGAAAATGAAAAAGTGAATCTCAGATTGGAAAAGAAAACTTTTGTCCTCTGAAGGTCAACTAAGGCTTATTAAACATGTTCTACAATTGTACATTTAATTTGTCCTTTTGTACTTAGTTTAGTTTTTTGTACTTGGTTGGCTGGGTGGGCCCCCCTTTTTGGCCCTCTCTAAGATACTTATCTTTTCTCTGAATGAAATAGCCGGCTCGTCTTTGTTTGTATGTTTTTGGATTTTCCTTCTCTTTTCCTTTTTGAATTCCTTGGGCTTTCTTGCAATATAAGTCCCTAAACATCTGGTAGTTGATTTGAGTGGGATTAAATTCGACCTGCTAATTTGATCTTGACTTTGTTAACCCGAACGGGGTCGAATTCCATCTTGCAAATTTATCCGAAGTCAATTGGATTTGTTAATTTGATCAAGGTTGAATTTTGTCTTGCCAGTTTCAGAAAAGTCACTTTTGACTTGTTAATTCGAGCGAGGTCGAATTTTGTCTCACCAACTTGGGTGGGGTTAGCGTTGTCTTGTAGATTCGAGCAAGGTCAAATTCTGAATTGCCAACTTGGGCAGAGTTAGTTTTGACTTGAAAATTCGAGCAAGGTCGAATTCTGACTTGCGAACTTGGGCATAGTCAGTTTTGACTTGAAAATTTGAGCGAGGTCATGTTTTGCCTTGTAGATTCGAGCGAGGTTGAATTTTGCCTTCTCTTGGCGATGGTCAGGGCCGTAACGGTGTAAATTTGAGCGAGGCTGAATTGCAATTTGAACGAGGTTGAACTTTACCTTCACTTGGCGATGGTTGGGGTTCGTAAGGGTGTAAATTCGAGCAAGGTCAAGTTGCTACCCATTATGAATTCAAACAAGGTCAAACTTTACCTTCAATTAGCGATGGCCGGGGGCCGTAAGGGTGTAAATTCGAGCGAGGTCAAATTTCAACCCGTTATGAATTCGAACGAGGTCGAATTTTATTTTCACTTGGCGATGTGCGGGCTCGGTGGAGTGGTAAAAATGTTGCATGCTACCTTGCTTCTATTGGAGAATATTACTCGTTGTTGCACAATTTATCTATGCATCGGGTGAGTCCCAATCTAACTAGTCCCTTAATTGTTCGGCCAGAAGAGACTATTGACGAGACTAGCAATAAACTTTTGGGTATCTGGGAACCCTGGGACTTGATTAATTCTAATGAATTTAGGACATAATTCGCAGTACTTAGTCGACTGAATCGACAAAAGATTGCCATGACAATCATATGTGTAAGCTCTTCGTGTTCTTGTTCTTACTGTGTTTGGAGATACTGTACGTTCCATGGGCTCATCGTCCAGTCCCAGGTTATGGAGATTGTTTCTTAATAATGTTGGCTTGTTTTGTTATTTTTCTTTTATTTGCAGTATGGTACGATGTGAGGGTTTTACTCGACACGCCTTGGGATGATATGGTGCAAAACGTTTTCTTGGCGTGTTGTCTTGGCGGCGTTTGTTTCTTGTTCGAGCACCTAGGAGAATGCTCGTGTTCCTATCACAATCCAAAAAAGAAAATAGCAAGTTAAACCCAAATGAAATTATTTGTTACCTTGTCCTGATTGGTTATCGACTCGGCTTTGTCCCATACTCGAATGATGGCTTCAAGTTTGATAGCCTCGTGTTTAGCTTCACAGTTAGTCGTATCTTGGCTTCTTATGATCTGACAACTTACTTTTTCCATTGAGATCTCGAGCTCGAGTCCCAGACCGATCCCATCCTAGGTGCAAAAAAATAAGGGAAACATAAGTTATACTCCGTACATACGTTATACTCTGTACATACGAGTAAAAAAATAAGGTAGGACAAGCTTATTATTTCAAAGAATTAAACAATAGGCTATCTTCCCTTCCTAAGAGAGAGGGGACGATATGCACGAAGTATAGATCGTTATCTAACGTTAATATAGCAAATAGGATCGTGGACTTGCTCAGGGCGTAGTGGCCATAATCCCACTTTGACAACTCATACTCACTATGTACCAAACCCTTCGCTACAACAAGACGTATATTTTGTATAGATATCAGACATAATTTTGATTTCATGCAAAGATCTGACCCTGGTTGATTGGGTTATTTCAAAAAATTTCCTACAACTTTCTCAAGCTGGTGTTTGTAAAGAGAGGGCGAGGCTACGACAACCGGGAAGTGAAAATCAAGCTGACTTTAGATCTAAAGAAAACTAAAATTTTATCTAGAAAATCCCCACAAACGGCGCCAAATTGTTTGACTAAAAAGTGTTAAGTCTTTTTATAAACTAATTAAATAAAAAAATTTGAGGTAAATCCTAGCCCAAAGATAATTCATCCTAGATCTAAGATAGAGGATAAGAACATGCAAATATAGCTGAACATAGCATTTAACCATAGCCATAACTAAACTCCATAATATAAGAAGAGGATGGTGATTTTTATAATATAGAACGACACTGAAGAATACATAGATAAAAACATCGATCTTTAATAAGGTTGACCCCATACATTTGATATGATAAGACTAACATTGTATATTGAGGATCTGAGCTTCGTGATTCTTTCTCTTTAGCGAGGAGAAAGAGATGAAGATCATTCTTCTCTGAAAATATGTCTGTGTGCGAGTTTGTTTCAGCCCCCTTTCTTCTTCTTCTTCTCACTTAGTTTATATACTAGGTATCCTTATTACCTAATGATCATTAGCTATGGTACCTCAGCCATTTGACTGTATTACTAGTTAACCCTATGAAATATTGTAACATCCAATTTACCGTTTAAGCATTATGAATACACGACCTCGACCGTCACCGGTGTGCGTGTCGTTATAGCATTGTATGGATACAACTTCGACCCAAGTAACTTTTTGCCGCTCCTTTTCACGTGGATCTCGTCTGGTCAGATTTCGATCCATACAATGTTAAGGTATGCATAAATAAAGTGATATGAATAATGGGATTTATATAGTTGATATGAACTTGTCTAGAATAGAAGTATAATAATAATTGTTGTGTTTGCTGATTCTATTACAATTTGTTCGTATTATTGTTACATGTCATTTCATAGTGTATCGCATTGTATTGTATTGTGTTGTTTGATGAATATAATATTTGGATAGATTGTATTATTACACGTTATTTCATGATGGCATGCACCAATAATATAAATAATAAACTTACAACATTACTAAGAAAAAATTGGATACATAGTAGAATTATTATGTAAAAAAGCAGAATAAGGATAAAATATGATTATTTAGTAATAAGAAAGGGCAAGATGAGAGGAAAAAAAATAAATAAACGGAGCCATCACACCAAATCCGTAGTTCCATAAAGTGGCATTTTCATCATTACGTAATGATGGATTTAACAACACGATACAATAAAATTTAAGTAATAATCAAAATAAATATTGTATTTAAAGTAACAATACGATACAATACGATAAATAACAACCATCCAAACATGTTGTTAGTGATGACTAGGACAAAATTATACAATAATGCACTTCATAAGTAGACCTTGTACTATTTTAGCCAAGTTACAAGTTTGTAAATGTATAGCCAAATATCAATAAGACCTTTTCTTTTGCCATTTCCTCTGACTATAACAACCTGGTCTTTTTTTCATCATCTATTTAATATATTGTAGCTCTCTCCTTATCTTTCACCGATAAATATTTAATTTAATTAATAAAAAAGTATCATATGCAAACAGAAAATGAAACAAAAATCAGTTTTCTATTTTTAATGTAACCATTGATCGAGACACCCAGTCAACATTCATTCATGCCTTCTCTCATCACTAATATTTCTCCGAATTATTATTTTTTAATTTCTTATTTTGTGTATATTTAGGCGTGAAATATCCATGAGTTTTATTCTCTTTTTTCCTCAAGTTTATATATACCTATTACAACTACAAAACGTAAAATCAAACGCGAGAAACCTAAAATCTCATCTCATTCAATGCCAATCTTCTTAAACTTCGATTATAATTTTGTGAGAAATTTGGAGTGAGTATTATTTGAACTTATTAGAAATGGTCTAACTAGGTCGTATACAAAGTTTGAAGTTATTTTCTAGAGATTTGGATTAGTTTTATACAAGTATTGCAAGTGAAAATCATACAAAAAGTTCATCATAGATATTGATACACTTTTATACAATGTTATACACTTTCATATAAAGAGATACATTAATTGTATATAGTTGTATAAAAGTGTATAAAGACGTATAATTATAGTAGTAAAAATATTCATGATACACTATGTACATAAGTGTATAAGAAGAATGAGAAGTAGAAGAAGAAAAAAATGTGAGAAATTCACCAAATACCTGTAAATAATGTATCAAACTTGTATAAAAATAGTATATAAGAGGTATTTATACACTTTATATACTACTTATATAATATTATACATTATTTACAAATGAATCCTATCAATGGAGCTTTACGGGTTCCTCTTCTTCCTTGGGCATCCTCTGAAATTTAATTCAAATCCAGCATAAATCTACTCCAAATCACTTGAAAATTAAGTTTTGAACTTCCGTTGATAATTCCAATCAATTGAGACAATACCCATTCCAAAAGACTAATAAATCGAAAAACCAAAATTTCTAAAATCAAATCTGTGACCACAAGTGATAAAATTACAGAATAATAGAGATTATCATATTTGAAGAAAAAAAAGGTGGGCGAACTGATGAAAAGTACTTCTGATTATGTATAACCTAAACTACATTGGATAAGAGCTCTAAACATGAGCCATTTTCTGATAAGTTATTGAATCAAGTGACAAGAGGTATAATTCTCCCCATAACTAAAGACATTATAGTAACGATAGGCAATTTATTGGTATAGAAAATACAGGGACAATTTTTTCAAACTTTAAATAATTTAATAAAGTAGAAATCTTTCAAGAAGTATCTTATATGATAGATTGGGTGGCATATAAAAGCAAGATACAAATGAAAATTATGTAAAATATTAACTAAAGAATAAACGAAACAACTATTACATTTCAATTTTAAATAAGTTGAAGTACATAATATGAATTCTGGTACATTAAGGAGAGAAATACCACAAAATAAGTGAAGCACAGAGCAGACAAAAATGGAACACAAAAGGGTCTCTTCTCAAATACCAAGGCACCCCCAAACACACACTTCACCAATGGGGTGTCTAATTCAGTGCCACGAGTTTTAATATTTCTTTATAAAATTGAAGGCCCACCAACACACATAAAACACCCTAGCACTTAGTAGTACAAAATGAGACCTAAATCCAACAAAAAGTGACAAATAGGGCCCATATGGTATGAATTATGGACCCACCACTTGTAGAAAAAAGCCATAATATATAAATCTAGGTCACAGGCCAATCATCATAGGATAGGAGTGTAGTGAAAAAAATGGGCTATGTTTGAGGAATATTAACATAGGACAAACCAACTACTGAGACCTAAGTGGAGCAAAATTGCAAAAAGAGAAAAGGAAAGAGCAATTGATTGTGTGAGAATAGTGCAAAGTACATATGCATTGCATCTTTCTCATTCTCATGTGTAAAGTGAGAAATAGGCCTAATTTATGGGTACATGCTAGCGGTACCTTTTCATTTTGTACTTCTTGTATTATCCATGCTACTTTGTGAAAATGTCTACTTCCATGTTGAATTGACTTATTTTAAAATAATTTTTAAGTTATTTTATAATGTTTGAATAAAGTAAAAAAATATTTTTTAAGCACTTATTTTTAACCTAAAATAACAAAAACTAAAATTCCTAATTTATGCTTTAAAAGTTATTTTGGCTTTAAAATGCTCTATTTCTTTACTTGTAAATTGTAATTGTGGGTACGGATTAACTTGATGAGAGGAAATACGAAATTCTTTCAAATCAACTTGTCGTTGCATTTATCATTTCTTAAAATTTGCGAGCGACTGTTGATCTCTTCATTGCCTGAATACAACTCCTGCCAAATATGACGAGTCTGATTGGATAAATTTATTTATGGCGTAATTTAATTGAACACAATTTTTTTTTGTAAGACTTGTAATCTTAAATATTCTATGAGATTTTGATGGCTATAAAATCAGCCATTAAAGTAAAATTGAAGATTTAAAGATAAATTATATTCAAATATTAAAATATGTTATTTTAAAAAAAAATAATAAATAATTGAATCACATAAAATACAATTGAGAAAAGCATAAATTAATGATTAAATTTTGATGCTACTTCGGGATTAGCCAAAACTTATTTTGTTTTGGAGTTTTAAACGAAAAATCTGTATGTAAGAACAACTCATAGCATTTTTGTCTTAAAAATTTGAATTGAAAAATTGAAATTCAAAATGCATGGACAAATTTCTAAATAGCAGCCCTTTAAAATGGCTACCTGATCTTATTTCTACCTAGTTATAGACAGTGGCGGATCTGCTTGGTGAATTATAGGTGCTTATTACTATTAACCAGAATTATTAAATATATAAAATTTAATGAACACCCATAATTAAAGTCCTCTTTCCTCTTCGTTCCTTTTTGTCAGGTAGCACCCATGATTTTTAATTTCTTGATCTGCCACTAATTATAGGCTGCGAAATTAAGAAGAAGAAAAAAACAACAAATGGATATACATTGTAATTTGTAGAATAAAAGTATTTCAAGAGACAGAGAAATAAAGAGCTGAAATAAAGGGAGAGGTACGACTACTGATTCAACAGATTTATGATGATGTCCCTTTAATTATTTGTGATTAATATACGTCAAGAATAACGTGGCAACCCCTCTCCATTTCTTTTTCTTTTTCTTTATCTTTTTGGATAAATTAGTTTTGGTTATTGACTATCTATTTTGGAGTGTCGTAATTATTTTTGCATGCATGCTTTGGATATCTAGCTAAAGGAAAGTACAAAAACAAAATAAAAATAGGTGTAAAATGATAAAATGTCACATTAATCATGGAAATCATAATAGCTAATCTAGCTTGATTAGCTATTGAAAAGCATGCTTCAATTTTCCATCTTATAATTTCCTCCCTTTTTGTGTAGTTAAAATTTGAAAAATAAAGAAGTTATATTAGTCAAAAAGTCGTTGGCTAGGTTATAGAAAATTTTAACCTGTGCCAAAAATTATTTTATAGAGCGATTATACACTATTATTTTCCCAAAATTTTAAGTGTATTGTTTTCAAGAACTGCAAAGATAAGTTGTAGGATAGGGGTGGAATAAGTGATCTAAAATTAAACCTTAATAAAATATATTAAACTTATTTAATAAATTTTTATCTATTATTTGAAATATACTTACTATTTTTTTGACTTGCAAACTTGTAAATTAATTTTCTAAATCAATTTCCTCTTATATTCCTTTTCAATTCACAATGTAGCCAATCAATTTAATTCCTCTTGCAAGATATCGTCTTCATGCCTTTCACAATAACAACCATGTGGAATGTGTTTTTCCAAAAATATCCGTACCAAGAATTCAACTTTTGCTAGCTACATCACATTTGTATATGGCCTATATGCCACTCAACACAGAGCACCACTATGGAGGAATTTGAAAACTGTCCAACATAGTGGCCCTTGGCTTATAACGGGGGACTTTAATAGTTTGTTAGGGGTGGAGGATAGGATAAATGGTCAGCCACTGCATCCCTCAAAGATAGCTGATTTTCAGAGATGTATTGATGACATTGGAGTGGGGCAGCTTACCAAAAGAGGTAACAACTTCTCATGGAGAAACAAAAGGAATGCTGAAGCCAGAGTCTATAGCCATATAGACTGGGCGTTTGGTAATGATGAGTGGTTCAATTCTTACACAGGGTTGGAAACAGTATACATGTTACCTGGATGTTCAGATCACACCCCTATACTAATAGATACTGAAATAATTAAAACTAAAGAGAATAGACCATACATGCTACTATTAACAGTTATGCAACAAAAAGAGTACAAGGAAGCAGTTCAAAGAGTGTGGAGTCAACAAATTAAAGGATACACTATGTATTTTATCTGGAGCAAACTGAAGAAACTTGAGCAGGAAACCAAAACCATTCGTCAGGAGCACTCATCTGTAGATAAGAAGCTGCAACAGATGAGAGAAGATCTGAAGGTAATTCAAGGAATACTAAATGAAGATTATTTCAATAAAACAATGATTGAAGAAGAAAAGAAACTTTTAGAGAACACTGAAAAGTGGGAAGCAATTCAAGAACACATTATGAGACAGAAGTCAAGAGCAAACTGGATCCAACTGAGTGATAACAATACAAAGTACTTCCATGCATATATGAAATCCAGATAAGCAAGAAACAGGGTGAGCAGTATTCTCAATGACAACCAGATGAAGATTACTGACCCACATCAGATCCAACAAGAGTTCACTCACATCTTTCACCAGTTACTGGGCACATCAGCAGATCAGCTTCCTGTAATAGACACTACTGTGGCTAGAGATGGGCCGTGTCTATCATTGCACCACCAACAACAATTGTTAACTCCAGTAACAAGGGAAGAGATCAGCCAGATAGTACATCACCTTCCTAATGACAAGGCTCCTGGAATAGATGGTTACCCTGTAGAATTTTTTAAAAAGTTTTGGTCAATTGTGGGAGAGGAAGTTATAGAGGAAGTGCAGCAATTCTTTCAGATTGGAAAATTATTGAAAGAGATTAACTGCACAACTATTACATTGATTCCATAAGTGAAAAATCCCAACTATGTCAAGGAATTTAGACTCATTGCTTGCTGCTCAACATTGTACAAAATCATTGCGAAGATCCTTACAAACAGACTCAAACTGGTTGTGGATTATCTGGTGGGGCATGCACAATCAGCTTTCATAGAGGGGAAAAACATCCTAGACAATGTTATTATGGCTCATGAACTGATAAGAGCTTACACCCAAAAGGTAGTATCTCCTAGATGCATGATGAAAGCGGACATTAAGAAGGCTTATGACTCTGTTGAATGGGAGTTTCTGAGGGCAGTGTTGCTGGAATTTGGTTTACCTTACAAAATGGTCACTTTAATTATAGAGTGTGTCTCCACAACAAGCTACTCTCTACTAATCAATGGAGGACTCACCAGAAAGTTTGCAGCAAGAAAATGATTAAGACAGGGAGACCCAATGTCTCCCTACCTGTTTGTCTTAGTTATGGAATACCTCAATAGAGCTCTGAAGAAACTAAACAGGAACCCAGACTTCAACTTCCACCATAAATGCTCCAAGTTACAAATCACTCATTTATGCGATCTTTTGATGTGCTGTAGAGGTGATGAGATCTCAATGAAGTTAATGCTGGAAGAATTTGATAACTTCCCTCAGATGTCTGGACTGCAAGCAAACTTGGAGAAAAGCTCCTTGTACATAGCTAGGGATGTGCATTCGATTTATCGATTCGATTTTGACCCTTATCGATAATTATTTATCGATTATCGATTTCGATTTCGATTTATCGATTTTTGTGGCTTATCGATTCAGTTATCGATTACACCAATAAGAAAATTTTCGGGATTCCACAAAAAGTATATCGCTACAAACACGCCTAACTAATATGGACAAAAAGAAGCTAAAATAAGAAGAACATGGTTTATAACATAAATATTGTATCAACGAGCACATGAAACGAAATTAATGTAAGGGATCAAATGTATGCCACCAACACTGCAACGGTATAAAAAAATAAAATATATCATCACGGCTAATTTTATTTTCCATTAATTTGAACTTTATTCCCTTGAGCTTTAAATATGATCATTCCTTAACTGTGGTAGAGGAAATAGTAGCGCTAGGGACTTAGGGTAAAGAAAATGGTATTATAAAATAAGAGTAAAATAAATATAAAAAAATTATTTAAAAAATTAAATTTTTTTTAAAAATAGTGTATGTTATCGGTTTATCAATAAATCGATAAACCGAAAAGGACAGAATCGAAATCGAAATCGATAACTCGATAAGGAAAATTTTGAAATCGAAATCAAAATCGATAAATCGATAAACCGATATCGATAAATCAATAACAAATAATCGATTCGATTTATCAATAAACCGATTCGAATGCACACCCATATACATAGCAGGTGTCTCAAAGGAAGTCAAAGAGAAGTTACCGGCAGATTTTCAACTAACAGAAGGGAAATTCCCTTTCAAAATACTTGAGAGTTCCCTTATCAACAAAAAAGATCACAATCACACAATGCTTTGCTTTGATTGAAAGGATAGTGGACAGAATTAGATGCTGGTCATCCAAGGTCTTATCCTATGCTGGAAGACTCCAACTGATCAAAAGTATTCTATTTGAAATGCAAACTTATTGGGCACAGGACTTTCTCATTCCAAAGAAGATCATCAAACTGGTTGAGGGAATATGCAGGAATTATTTGTGGACTGGCAATCATGAGACAAGTCATAGGGCTCCAATAACATGGGAAACAGTATGCAAACCAGAGGCAGCTGGAGGTTTGAATATCATTTGCTATGAGAGATGGAATAAAGCAGCCTAGTCTAAGCTGCTATGGGCTTTAATGTTAAAGAAAGACAAGCTCTGGATCAAATGGATCCACTATCACTATATAAAGAAGAAAGCAATTGATACCATGGAAGTACCAAAGCAAGCTAGCTGGCTGGTAAGAAAGTTATTTGGAGCAAGGGAATGGTGGACAAATGATAGTACAACAATGCAAGCATGCTGCCAGAATAGAAGCTACAGCATCAGGAAAGCATTTATACAATCTACTCCACAGTATCCCAGAGTTCACTGGAAAAAATTAGTGCTGGTGCCTGGGCTGCTGCCAAAACAAAAGTTCATATTGTGGATGTCATTGCATAGACGTTTGGCAATAGTTGACACTGATCAGTCATGCACACTATATGGGAGAGACATTGTAGAGACACACGATCACCTGTTCTTTAAATGTTCTTACTCCCAAAAACTGTGGCAAGGATTGTTAAAGTGGCTGAACTTCAACAAATTGATAAACAACTGGGAGCTAGAGGTGCAATGGGTTTCTGCTAGAGTAAACAACAGAAAGCCAAGGAAAACCATTCTAGGAGTGGTGTTTGCAGCAGTTGTATACAACATTTGGATGGAAAGGAATGAAAGAAGATTTCGACAGTCGAGCAAAGAAGCTACAGACAGAGGAAGATAGATCGCAATCCAAGTGCACATCACTGGACTGAAGAAGCCAAAATGGCAGCCTACCCTGCAGAATATAAATTGCTACCCTCAATGTAATCCTTGACTATATTTACATTTTTTTGTATGTTAGGAGTTAGTTAAACAACAATAGTTGTAGAATAGCTAGTTGATCAAATTTTGTGATTTGTTCTATAGTCCCAAAGAACAATTGATGTACATTGATACGGGTTGAAATACAAATTTTCTTTTCGACAAAAAAAAAAAAAAATCCGTACCAAGAGACAAACAAGACAAAAACATTTAATGGTAGACTGGGACAACTCTCACTAATTGCATAAATTGTCAAATACTATGATGTGAAACTAGAAAAATGATGAGGCTTGTTAAATGTAGAAATAATAATTTGAAAAGAGAAACACATAATGACAAAAACACAAGTAATTTTCAAGCGTTATTTAGGTGAGTTAGGCCCCAACATGAATGATTTCTTGCTCTATATATAGTAAGGGGTCGTTTGGTGGGATGTATTGATCCATTATTTGGTAATATTTTCAATAATTAATTATATTTGATATTATTTTATGTATAATTAATACATAGCAAATTATGATATTAGTAATATTATATTTTTTAATACATGAATAAGTATGTATATACCACCATTAAGTATGTATATACCACCATGCAATGCATAGCATGTTATTTATAATACAACAAACCAAACAAATATAAAAAATAATCCCAACATTACTCATACGCTCTATTCAATACTATTCTTATACACCCTATCAAACGACTCTTATTATTATATGGATATGTACAATCCCTATTAAATATTTGAGTGATATAATTGAGCATCTTTTGCACCAAAGATAACACAAATAAGCAAGGGAAGCTCAAATGTATTAATGGAAATATTGAATATTGACCTTACAAAATTTTACAAGTGAAAAAGAACTCAATTTAGAATCAACATGTTAATGAATTGATGACAATCAAATCATACAAATAGAATCAGTGAGATATATCTAACTATATTACTAGCAATGGTGGAAAAAACATGTTATGGAGGTGGTAGCGGCGGCCTGATCTGGTAATAGTATTGAGTGATATTTGTTGATGGTGTAGAATATAAAGCATATGAAAGATTGGGAGTACTCGTATTCGGATAGGGACCAGACATTGGAGAGGCCGGAGCAGTGGTAGCCGGAGTTGAGAATCCTGATGATGCTGCAGCAGTAAACATTGACATTGGTGTTGTTCCGACCTGACCATGCATTTGCAACGCCCAGTTTGGGCGCCCTTGGGAGGAACCTGTATCTATTCTCTTGCCCGACGCTCTTTCCTGCTAAGCCATTTTGTTAATTAGCAAGAACATTGATTAGTAACCTAGAATAAATGATATGATAACTATAATAAGTTAAATTACACTGATCCTGTAGAGATACAATACCAACATATGTATAACCGGAAACCAAATAAAGAATGATCTGAAGCAAAGGCCCACATCACAAACCTATACATAAATGTCATGTTATGTTTACTAGAATATTAAACATAAATTCAGTAGAGTTATCTCTGTGTGACCTGTAGGTTGTGTGACCTGTAGGTCACGGGTTCGAGTCGTAGAAATGCTTGTATCAGGTTAGGCTGCTTACATCACACCCCCATTGGGTGCGATCCTTTCTCGGACACTGCGTGAATACGAGATGCTTTGTGCACCGTGCTGCCCTTTTTTCCAGTAGAGTTTACAAGAATCAAACCCTATAATACAACAAAAACAACATCCCAGTATAATCTCACAAGTGGGGTCTGGGGAAGGTAATATGTACGCAGACCTTACTCCTACCCCCCGAGGCGGAGAGGCTGTTTCCAAGAGAACCTAGGCTCAAGAGAGCAACAAGAGACAATATATTATTATCATGAATAGACTCGTAATAAAATAACAACAATATAAGAAATACGATATAGATGGATGACATAATAATAACTAGCAGATAAAGCCCTATATCAGTAGATGGCTAGTAGCACCCAAAGACTAACTCCTAATTTGGCCAAGTCTCACTCTATTGTATAAATATTTACAACTTTCCCTAACCTACAACCTTAATGCTCGACCTCCACAATTCCCTATCAAGGGCCATGTCCAAAGTAATCCCAAGTTGCGCCAAGAATCAAAACCTATACTTGTATTGATTTCAGTAGGAAACAAGCGCAAATGCAGAATTGCAGACTGAAGACATATGCACATTTTTTAACCATAAGTTTCAACTGATATAACTAATAGGGGAAACAGCAGAAAGTACCTCGTAGCTGGAAAAGAAATTGGAATATACTCCATTCCACAAGTGAGCTTGTTCAGATGTCACTGGTTGTGCTTTGAAATGTGAACTACCAACTATTATTGGACCAGACTTGTCCATCTGTGTTTTAAAAGCACAAAAAAAACTGATTATCAGTATACAATCTATACAAAATAAAGATTAATTATTTTCACAACGTATCATATCGGTGTTACTTCAGCTTAGCGAGGATATGACCCTTGATAACAAGATGTGGAGGTCGAGAATCAGGGTAGACGGTTAGTAGCTAGTCAAGAGTTTTAGTGTTAATCTTGAATACTATTATTTTTAGATTTTATTTAGTATTAATTGCTGTTCCTTTCGCTTCATTTTCTTACTATCTTGTTGTTGTTACTGCTTGGTGTTATTGGTTATCTTTTCGTCTTTCGTTTGCAAGGGTTTATCTGAAACAACCTCTCTACCTTCAAGGTGGGGGTATGGTTTGCATACACACTACCTTCCCCAGACCCCACTTGCGGGATTACATTGGATTTTCTGTTGGCCAACGCATCATATCACAGTTTTGAGCAGAATAGAAATCCATCTCAATTAGTCAAATAAGAGTTCCATTAACTTCAATCTGCTTTAGCATTTCTACAAAATGACTCTGTTTGTACCTGTGATTTCGTTGCATCTTGCATGTCATATGGATGATACTGGAAACTCCCCATCCTTTCATTTTCTTTCGGAGAAGAAGTCGCAATCCCCAAGTTCAGATCAAGATCCTGTTGGCTACCTGCATTAAATTTGCAAAATATAAATGCAACAGGAAAGATATAGAAAAACTAGTGATCATGATATTGGGTAACATTATTTGCGAATATAGCGAGCGCTTATGAACAAACCTGCATTCCGAGGATCAGAGATTGTTTCCCCTTCATATGTACTCGGCTCAAAGTTGGTAACAGCTTCTCTTCCATTACATTTGATAGCCACCTTATCATACGCCCTAATTTGCAGAAAATAAAAAGGGAGATACCGGTTGGTCGATACACCATTTTGGTTGAGAATTTAAGGGTAATAAATTCATTATCAAGGAGAGGGTAAAAATTCATGATCATTAGGACCTTGCGGCTTCTACTTCACTGTCGAATAGTCCAAGATATATATACCTGCAATGTAATCCCCACCATGAATATGTAGTCCTAGTAGTTTCCTTCTTCAAATAGGCATGTTTAACAGATTTTGTTTCCCAATTCAGACCAACTACACATTCTCAAGATGTAATCTACTCCTTAACTTGCTCGGATCTTCCCAAAACGTCACCATTCCTGTATCAGATTCTCCAGATATTATGCATTTTGGAGGATCATACACGAGTATGGCGATATTTTTGGAGGATCTGAGAAACACTAAATTGAGACTACTACGATGAACAATTTCAATGAATAAAGTTTCTACTTCCACAACAGTTTCATTCAATGAAGTATCTTACTTTTTGCCAAGGAACTGCCCCATCCGAGCCTCCCATCTTCCGCATTTATGCAACGTTACTCCTCTGTATTTCGAGCTACCTCTCGAGAACCCAGTGCTCTGGCGTCGCAGCACATGGACGAATTCTTCTTTACTCAGGCTTTTCATCTACATTAGTTGATAAGGAAATCAAACCCAAAATCAAGACAATGCAGAATTCATATTGAAAATTTGAACTTTAACATGTTTTAGCACTTATGGAAATCTTTTACATTTCTAACCTGCTTCATATCTTCCTCGTAATCACTTAGGTTAAAGTTTATATCAGCATCAACACCCCTGAACTTAATTGCAGCTCTATCATACGCCCTGATACCATGAAAATATATCAAGACAAACTTCGTCAATTCAAGCATAAATTTAACTTGGAAAAAAACATAAAACTAAATGATCCGACAAAATATCTATGAACTTAGGTCCGGGAAGGACCGCAACCTAGAAACCCTACCCTAATGCGGGCATTAATGACGGCTTCCACTGTTTGAACCCGTGATCTATAGGTCACACGGATACAACTTTACCGTTGTTCCAAGGTTCCTTCAAAGTATCAATGAACTGGGATATAAAAATTTCTATTTTATACCTAGCAGCTGCATGAGCAGTGTCAAATCCACCTAAATATGAACCAACAATAAAACCAATCAGAAAATTTCCCAATATAGAAATATCATATCAAAACTTAAAAAGATATAACCAATCAACAACCAATTAGGTAGCCATTAAACAAAAACATTATATAGTAATAGTATACATACCCAAATAAACTTGCTTGCCACAATCCCTGCACAAAAATAATAGTAACTATACTATAAATTTTAATCGCAATAAATTAAACAAAAATTACAAAAATGAAACATTTCTTAGGTAAAGGACACATACCAAATGTGTGATTCCCATCTTCCAGTTCTTCTGTAAAAAGTAACACCTCTGTACTGTGAACTTCTGGACCTAGGCCCCCTCCTACTTTTCTTAATTTGTTGTGGTTGTCGTTGTTGTTGTTGCTGCTGTTGCGCACGTACTATTTCTGCCTCTTGGAAACTAAGAGTATTGGGTGGATCAAATGACAGATCTACCCAATCAGGTTTCCGAGAGGTGTGGGACGCATCGACAGGGAACAACTGCCGAGTCACGAACTCGGACCGAGTCGCCCTCTGATTCTCATTATATCCTTCTTGATCATCATCATTATTGCTGCAGCTCCTGCTAGTTTCAGCTCCACCAACTTTAAGGATGTCGAAATTAAAGGCAAACATGTCACCGGCGCGTGTGGAGCACGTGTCGTCGTCTCCGGCGCTACTGGAAGCTTCCGCATTCCTCGCCGATGAATTAGAGGTTCCCGATTCATCGACAACGGAACCTTCTGGAACTTTCTCATCGTAAATTACACTTAGATTGAGATCCAACATCATTCTCTTAACAATTTCAAAGTATATCACAAATTCTTACTAAAAAACACAACTATATATTTTTACTCAAAAATATTCCAAAGATGGGTTCTTACATAACTTATGTTCAACACTTCAACTCAATCAATTTTTTTTAAAAAAAAGTCTATATTTTTCTTTTACTATATGTTCAAACATTTATCAAGAATTATTAAAAGAAACTTGATAAAAACTTTAGGAGAAAAAAAAAACACTTATAACTTCTATACCAGATCAGAAAATTCAATAAGAAGAAGCTGATCAGTCATAGAAATTAAGCTGATACTTACATTTCTTAGAGGAAATAGAGAAGTAAAATAAAAAAGGAGTATTTGACAAGTTTTTATGTTGTGGTGGGTAAATGAGTAGTACTTATATATAGAGAAGAAGAAGAAGAGGAGGAAGGAATCATGTTGGACTGTGTAAATTCCATTGATATTTTTGTATTTGTAGAAATTAGAAAGATAAAGGGGGGGACAGATGTTTGTGTAATAGTAGAGTATTTTGTTTGTTTATTTCAAAGAAAGTACAGAAGATGGGACGTGTGAGGGACTTTGCTTCCTCCTATATTTGGGAAAAACTAATATTATCTCTTTTTATTTTTGTTGCTCTCTCTCCTCCAAAATGGAAGGGGTTGCCGGTCCTCTGTTTTCCTTAATAATGTTCATCCCTTTTTTCTTCTTCTTATTTTCTTTTAAAAGATTACCATATTTTGTTAAACGGTCTCTTTATTTTTTCGGGTAAGAATAAGATATGTACACACATTATTCTTTCCAATCCTTACTAGTTTACTAGGTTATTATTGTATGATATTTGGGTATGTTTGTGCGCATTTTTGACTATTTAATCAGATATTTGTTACTTTTCATGAAAGGAAGCTTTGACATAACTGATAAAATTAACAGAAATACAGAATAAAACTGTATACATTAAATTATTATGTTCTGATTCTTCTTCGAATCTCGCATATATAAAAAATTTAGTGCATCGACTGACTTTTTTATTTGTTACCTTTCATTTAGAGGTAGAACTAGAGTTCTAGTTATCTAATCACCAAAACAAGTAAATTGACCAAAATTTTGTATTTTGCCAGAATAAGCAGTAATAATTTAATGCAGAATTCAATAAGGTGTTTTTTAGAATGCAGAACTTATAAACTCGAAATTTAACGTCCACTACTTCCACTAGCTCAAGTATTCACTTCTTTTATTTTGTTTTTGGGTTTAGCTTTGGAAGATTTAACTTTAGGTTTGGTTCGAGATAATTTTAGAAATGTTTTTGTTTTTGAAAAATTAAGTATAAGTGAAAATTTAAAGAATTACTACATCGTACGAGGTTCAGTATAAAAGACTTGAGTAGTCTACTTTTTTTTCTAAATTTGGACATGGATTCTTTAAATTATTTGTTTAAAAAACTATTTCTCATAGTTAGAATGATTTGAAAAAAATTCTAAATTTTAAAATTATTACAAGTCTTAAATATTAACAATGACATAAAAATATGAAACAAACAAAACTTTAAAATGTACGAGAGGCCCACTTTTAACACTGAGCCCAAATATGAACCCAGGGTTGTTTCCTGTTTTTGGATTGGACTTTTACTTTCCTATATCGTACATAAAATTTTATTATTAAAAATATATATAGTTTTATATTTATTCGTTATATTCATAGTTATTTTATAAATATTATATTATTTATTAAATACCAATTATTAGGAACTGATTCCTTCCTAATTAGGCGCGCTACAAATCTGGAACTAAATATTCTTTCAAATATTTCTATTTAGGCGTATTTTTAATTGTGAAAGTAAATATTATTTCAGATATTTCATTAAATAAGGAATCATTGTGGTATTAAAATTTTCTTATTTAGATTGTTCCTATTTTCACCTAATCTTTCTACTTATGGTCTCACTTAAACTTGTAGCTGAAGATATCGTTATATTTTTTTCCATGAAAAATAATAAATTGACAAATCTAATAGTTTATATCACTAGGTAGTATTTTTCAAACTCGACAAAGTAGTTGATGTAGCTTTCTAACATATTTCCCTCAATCTATAATTGAGAATACTATAATGAATTTTTAAGATTATGTCTAGTCGAAAATTTTAATTAAATTACAATCGAATGAAAATTGGGATATTAAAATTTAATATATCCAGTTTGTAGATATTTTATAGATGAATTATAGATTATTTGTATTAAGATTGCAGAGATTTTTTTTGTTTTCACAAATCAAAAATGACTAAAACTAATATAAATCTTTTGCAAAAAACGTAATTATGTCGAAAATTCCAACTAAACTACAACCGAATGAGAATTGGGATATTAAAATTCAATGTACCCATTTTGTAGATAAATTGTAGATTATTTGTATTCTGATTGTAGATGCTTCGTTTTCTGTTTTCACAAATAAAAAAACGACTAAAACTTCTACATATCTTATGCAAAAAACGTAATTATATCAAAAATCCCAATTATGCTACAATTGAAATGAGAATTGGGATATTAAAATTCAATGTGCCCAATTTGTAGATATTTTGTAGATAAATTGTAGATTATTTGTATTCTGATTGTAGATGTATTATTTTCTGTTTTCACAAATCCAAAACGACTAAAACTTCTATAAAATCTTCTGCAAAAAATACAATTATGTCAAAAATACCAATTAAGCTACAATTAAATGGGAATTGAGATATTAAAATTTAATGTATCCATTTTGTAGATATTTTAGATAAATTATAGATTATTTGTATTCAAATGTAGATGCTTTGTTTTCTGTTTTCACAAATAAAAAATGACTAAAACTTCGACAAATCTTCTGCAAAAAAATGCAATTATGTCGAAAATACCAATTAAGCTACAATTGTATGAGAAATTGTACCAATATCAAAATACTAATTAAGCTACAAGCTAGAATCGAACCTCAATCCCACACACTATCAGGTTATATTTATGCTTTCGTGTCAACATGCAGAATATATTTGAATGCTAGCGGCATGTGAATGCATGTTAAATCTCGATGTAGAGTAACAAAAATTCAGGTGCTGATTGAAGTTAAAACACGAGCTTCTTTATCTTTTTTTTTTAGAAATAAAATATTGGTAATTGACTGCAGTTCACAAGATTTTCAATAACAATGAGTGTAACCAGGAACTTCAATGATTGCTACTCTTAATTTTAATGTAAGATTTAAGTATTTCTACATCAATATGCTGCAAATCTATTTTCGTAATCATAGGTTTTTATGTTTAACAATAGTACATAAACACGGGTGAGGATGAGGGTTTGGGAGAGATAAATGTGGGAGGGGTGAAATATACGGTACCTTGAATTAAGCAGAGATATACACTATATTAAGTGTGCCCTTAAAATACACTATGATATAAAATTGATAATTTGGTATACTAAATATAATTATATCAAACCTTAAATATCGAAGGTAATAAGGTTTCCCATGTGATATAGGAATGTAAAAATCTCTTTTTGGATTTGGTTCCCAAGGTAAGAAAACGGATTTTTCCTTTCTAAAATAGCCAATTTGGACCCTCCAATAAGTCTATTGGAATTGGCTCATATGTATTGAATACTATACCAAATGATTAATGATGTGTCAAGAGTTTCCGAGTTTGTAACCACAAAAAAAAAGCCCGGTGTACTAAGGTTTTTTTATGCACGAGGTCTGAGGAAGGGTCAAACTACAATATCTATTTTATGTCGCATTACCCTGTATTTTTGCAAGATATTGTTTTTACGGTTTGAACACGCGATCTCCTAATTACATAATAATTACTTATCAGTTATGCCAAGATTCCCCTTCTAACAAAAAAAATTATTTTAGAAAAAAAGGAAAAAAAACGAGAAGACACAATAGAGGAAGGTGATAAACATTTGTTACTGAAAATACTAAAGTCAAGAAATTAAACTGTTTAACTGTTGCTCCTTGAATTAGTATATCCATGTACATATATTTTCTTTTATATTATTTGGAAGTCTTTTTTTTTTTGGCGGGGGGGGGGGGGGGGTAAATGAAGAATTTTATTTATTGCTAATAGATGGTCACATTACACACAATAGATGTCCCATGGGAATCATTATTTCTCGTAAAGACAATAAAAACGAAAAACGATATAGTATTGCTAATTTGAATACAAAGGTTACAAAATTAAAGCTAGCTAAATTATTACAAATATTTTCCATTAAATATATAACATAAAAAGATCATTAGGAAGTTTCCATTTAATAACTAAGACCACAATAGTTATGATGTTTTAACTGAGCCGGAAGAGACATTCCATTTTCAAAAATATTACTCCAATAATACTAAGTGATAACTTAAAAACCTAGTATTATGAAATCTCAAGATAATAGTTTTTTTATGTAAGTGGTAAATGGGGCTAAAATCTTATTTTAACTTTTGTACCCTACTTTGTCTTGATATTATCGCATAATTCTGGCGAAAGGAAAAAAATCTTGATGTGAACACAAGATTTAAATTAAATATTTAACAAAAAGTTACCTAATAAAATGCAACCATCTTTCCCATTTCCATATCTCCTATTAAAATTTCGTAAATCAAGCAAGGAACTTGTGCTTAAATTTAGAAGCATTGGGTCCTCCATTTAATTAAGTAATTAATTAATTAGTTTATCTGTAAAATCGGATATATCAAGCCCTCTTGAACTCTTGTCTTTGTACTTTTGCAACTTCAAATTTTAGAATCGAATATCACGTGTTTGTAGGAATCAAAAAATAAATTAATGATTCCCAAAACAGTTTATGGAGACAAAAGAATATCGAAAATGAATTTATTAATACAACTCGGAAACTCTCAAATACAAAAGTATATCTTACAAACACTTCTTATACTCAAGCTATTGATCACTCAGTACTTGCTTGAAAACTTGATAATCACCAAATGAATTACAAGGCCTATTTATACTAGTTAACCCCTAGTGTGAACAAATAATGTGAAACAAAGAACCAAAAATCTAACACACCATGGCCGGTGTCTAACCTTGGTAGGTGAAGTTTATGTTAAAATCCCATTTTAACAACTAAAACATGTGTTTCAAAAGACATGGCCGGTGGTCAATTTTTTGGATAAATTATAACAGCCTCCCTTAATTTATCAAAAATTACCTATACCAAGCATTGACTTCAGATTCTCGAACAATTCTGCTCTCAGCGGTTTTGTAAGGATATCCGCTATTTGATCTTCAGATCTGCAGAACTCAAGTTCGATTTCACCATCCTTAACAAGATCCCGTATGTAGTGATACTTAATTCCGATATGCTTACTCCTGCCATGAAATACCGGATTCCTGGCTAATGCGATTGCTGACCTGTTATCACACATAATTCTTGTCGGACCAATCTGCTCGTGTTTCAGCTCTCCAAGCATCCTTCGAAGCCAAACTGCTTGACAAGCCGCAGAAGTCGCTGCCATGTACTCTGCTTCTGCTGTAGAAAGAGCAACTACTTGTTGCTTCTTTGATGACCATGAAAATACTCCTTTCCCAATAAAGAAAGCATAACCTGAAGTACTCTTTCGAGTCTCCACATCACCTGCACAATCACTGTCTGTATATCATACTAGACTGCAGTTGTCAGAGTAGGTATAGAAAATTCCATGATCATGAGTACCTTTAATATACCTCAAAATCCTTTTTGCCGCTTGCAAATGTGACTGATGTGGTGTCTCCATGAATCGGCTGATAATTCCCACGCCATAAACAATATCTAGCCGAGTTGAAGCCAAATAACGCAGACTTCCAACTATGCTTTTGAAATAAGTGGGATCTACCAGCTCACCGCTTCCTTCTTTCTTCATTTTCAAGCGTTCAACAACTGGAGTTCGGATTGGAGTCGCATATTCCATCTTGAATTTCTTTAAGACATCATTGACATTGTTCTTTTGCGAAATGAAAATGCCATCTTTACGTTGTTGTACTTCTATGCCCAAGAAGTAAGACATAAGCCCCATGTCTGTCATTTCGAACTGACTAGTCATGGCCTCCCTGAATTCTGCAAACATTGATTCACAATTGCTTGTGAAAATTAAATCATCAACATAAATACATACAAACATCATGTCGCCATTCACTTTTGACTTGATGTATAATGTATGCTCATAAGGACACTTCTGGAATCATGCCTGCAACATGTACGTATCAATGCGCGTTTACCAAGCTCGTGGTGCCTGTTTCAGTCCGTATTATGCCTTCTTCAATTTGTAGACCTGATTCTCCTGTCCTTTTCTTACAAAACCTGGTGGTTGCTCAACATAGACCTCCTCCTCAAGAAATCCATTCAGGAAAGCTGACTTGACATCCATTTGATGGATCTTCCACCTGTTCTGAGCTGCAAGTACTACTATCATGCGAATAGTATCCATTATGGCCACTGGTGCAAAGACTTCATAGTAATCAATTCCAGGCTTTTGCCGATAGCCTTTGACTACCAATGTTGCTTTGAATCGGTCCACCTGACCGTCGGGTCGATACTTGGTCTTGTACACCCACTTGACACCGATAGGCTTCTTTTCGGCTGGCAAAGAAGTTAATTCCCATGTGTCATTTTTTTCAATGGAATGAATTTCTTCATTCATTGCCAGCAATTTTTCATTGATAAAGTCAGGATTGCTGTCATTGTCAACACCTTCTTCATTTCTCCTCATATCAAAATCCTTGAAATGTGGTGGCATGTTTGTTTGTCGACGAGGCCGCTCTTCTCGTTCAACTTCTTCTTCTGATTGTGAAGATGGAATATATACTGCCTGCGGAGATGGAATATCTACTTGATCCGGAGATGGAATATCTTCTGATGGTTCTGGGTTTAATACATTTTGCTCATCTGCCTCTTCTATTTTCATCAGCACACCTCTTCTAGTGTCATCTTTTCTGCTCTAGTTCCAAGCTCCATCTTCTATGAACTGCATATCTCTGCTTACGATGACTTCTCTGCTGACAGGATTATTAAGTCTATAACCCTTAGTCCCTTCGCTGTAGCCAATAAAGATGCACTTTTGACTTTTATCATCCAGCTTCTTCCTATGTTCGTCTGGTACATGGGGATATGCAATACACCCAAATACCCTCAGCAAAGAAACATCAGGTTTGTTGCCACTCCACGCTTCTTGCGGAGTCCTCTCGAGCACATCTTTTGTCGCACCGATTCAGCACGAACACTGAACAAGAAACAGCTTCCGCCCAAAATTCCTTTGGTAAGCCTTTCACCTTCAACATGCTTCGTGCCATCTCAAAGATCGTCCTATTCTTTCTTTCTGCCACACCATTTTGCTGCGGTGTATAACTGGCAGTTAACTAACGAAGAATTCCTTGGGACTTGCAGTAATTATGAAATTCGTTAGAGGTAAATTCAGCGCCTCTATCGGATCTCAGAGTCTTCAAGCTAAAGCCGTTTTGATTTTCAACAAAGGCTTTAAACTCTTTAAACTTTTCGAATGCTTCAGATTTTTCACGCAGAAAATAAACCCAAGTTTTTCTTGTAAAATCATCTATGAAAACAAGCATGTACTTTTTGTTTCCAAAAGATTCTGCCTCAACTGGGCCACACAGATCCGTGTGTACTAGCTCCAATGGTTGCTCTGCCCGTATGGATTTCCCTGTTGGAAACGCGTCTATGTGCTGCTTCCCAAGTAGACACCCTTCGCACGTTCGATCTGAAACATCAATCACTGGTAAACCTGTCACCATCTTCTTTTGCGCCAACAACTTCAAGCCTCTGAAGTGTAAGTGACCAAACCGAAGATGCCATAACCAATTGCTATCCATTGCTACAGCTTGAAAATTCATTACTCCCTTCGTATTAAGAGTAAGAGTGAACATTCAACTTTTGGCCATTTCTACCTGCGTGATTAACTTGTTGTTCTTGCTCCGGATCGTGCAGACTCCGTCTTGGAAAAGAATCTTGTGCTCCTTTTCTGAAAGCTGCCCAATGCTTAATAAGTTCCAGAAAAGCCCAGGTACGAAGAAAACATCGGCGACAGTAACATCCGTACCATCCTTTGACTGGATTTTTATGTCACTCTTACCTTTGACACTCACCTTCGTCTTGTTGCCAAAGTTGACTTCACCACCTTCGTACTCCTCTAGCTTCGTAAACAGGTCCTTGCGTCCGCACATATGATTCGACCAACCGCTATCAAGAAACCAAATATCTGAGTGATTTTTATTTGGTTCTCCAGCGTTGCATGCTAGAACCATATTGTCACTTGCCTTTGCAACATGCGCCTGCTGCGCTCGTCCGTGTCGGTTGCCACGCGGACATTCCCTTTTGTAATACCCAAATTGTTGACACCGGTAACATTTGACTTTGGACTTATTAATTTTACTAGAAGAATTATTTTTCCAATTTCCTCTACCTTGCCCGCTACCTTGTCCGCCACCGCGTCCATGGCTGTTGTTGCCTTAACTGCCACCACGATTTTCTGGGACATAGCTGCTTTGCAAAGCTTGTTCTTGGTTACTGCTACTCGCCGTCTGGTTCATTCTCTGCTCATGAGAACTTAACGAACCCAACAACTGGTCTGCCGATATAGTTGTTGTATCTTGACCTTATTTGATTGCAGCTGCTACGTAGTTAAATCTTGTGCTCAAAGAGCGTAACATTTTTTCTGCCACCCTCTGCTCGTCCAACGATTCACCGTTAGCCCGCAATTGGTTTACGACTGACTGCACACGGTCAAAGTAGCTTGCAACATTTCCGAGTCCTTTATGCGCAAGAACTCAAAATCTGCACGGGTGTTTGTAATCGGACCCGCTTCACTTGATCGTCACCTTTGTAGGCTTTCTGCAGAATAACCCACGCTTGATTTGACGTCTCTGCCGCTGATATTTTTTCGAATACCAGTTCATTGACAGCCTGAATGATAGTGTACAATGCCTTCTGGTTCTTTTTCCGAGTTTCAATTAATGCGTCTTTTTCCTCCTTCAACGCCTCGAACGCTTTGGCGTCTAGAACTTCGGTATAGCCATTTTCCACCACTTTCCATATAGCCTGTGATCGGAAAAATACTTTCAATTGGATAGCCCAATTGTTGTAATTTTTACCGTTGAGTTTTGGGAGTCGAAACTGAATCGAGTTATTGCCTGACATGACTCAATTTCTTAACACCTCACAAGACTCAAACTAGCTCTGATACCAAATGTCGGAACCAAAAAATAAATTAATGATTCCCAAAACAATTTATGAAGACAAAAGAATACCGAAAATGGATTTATTAATACAACTCGGAAACTCTCAAATACAAAAGTATTTCTTACAAACACTCCTTACACTTAAGATATTGATTACTCAATACTTGCTTGAAAACTTGATAATAACCAAATGCATTACAAGGCCTATTTATACTAGTTAACCCCTAGTGTGAACAAATAATGTGAAACAAAGAACCAAAAATCTAACGCACCATGGCCGGTGCCTAACCTTGGTAGGTGAAATTTATTTTAAAATCCCATTTTAACAACTAAAATATGTGTTTCAAAAGACATGACCGGTGATTAATTTATTGGATAAATTATTATTTCAACAGTGTTTAATGGTATTTTCTAAATTTTATTTTACTTTTCCGTCTTTCTTTTCTTGAGAGTGCAAAAGCTTCATATTGCTTGTTTTCTTGGGTCTTTCTAATTAAAACCTTTTCCCATTTGTTGACTCCATTTTATATAATTTTCATGAATCAAAATTCCAAAATTTTATGTTGAAGATTACTATCAATATGAATCATATGTAGATCAACTGGAAAGTTCTCAATTCTAAAACTAAAATCGAAAACATTCCGCAGACAAGACAACAAATTTTTAAAAATTGAAAAATAATCCTTTTATTCTCTTATTTATCAATTTAGTCATTACCAACCACTACAATTATATATGTTTATTTTTGCTAAAGGAGTAAAGGACAACTCATTTTAGAAGAGATACAATTAGAAGTAATAATATTAGTAGCTGCTATGAAATATTTTGGGTAGAGCTCTCCTCAAACACTATAACATTTCATAGAAGTGAAAAGGTCATCACTTATTTTTAAATTAAATTTTATATATTTTAAGGTCTTGAAAATTTCATTTAGAGTCACCTTAATTTGTGTGCACATTTCTGGCGTGTAGCCGGAAATCTTAAATATAAAAAATCTGTGAAAATAGTAAAATTTGGATATAAAATGAGTTAATTTGACTTCGGTCAACGTTTTGGGTAAACGTACCCGGACCCGTAAATTGACAGTTTCAAAAGGTCTATAGAAAAATGTGGGACTTTGGCGTATGCCCGAAATCGAATTCCGAGGTCCCGAGTCCGAGAAATGAATTTTTAAAGGAAATTATTTTTGGAAACTATTTAAGGAAATTTGAAATAAAATTTGATTAGAACATGTTAGTATCCCATATTTTGGTTCCGACACCCGGTACAGGTCTTACATATGATTTAAGATGTTTCTGTGAAATTTGGCGAAAAACGAATATCATCTGACATGATACAGGCCTAAATTGCTAATGTTGATACTTGATGAAGTTTGAGAAAGAAATTCTTTGACTTTGAGGATTAATTTGTTGCTATTGAGGTTATTTTAGCGATTTGATCGCACGGATAAGTTCATATGATGTTGTAGTACATATGTTTGGTTATGAGCCCCAAGGGCTGGGTGTGTTTCGAGAGGGTTTTGACTTAGGAAATATTGCAGGTTTTCAGCTGTTGGATTTCTGATGCCTCCTTCTTCGCGTTCGCGGGGTACCCACGTGAATCCGATATGTAAATTTTGAGGAAGGACGGCCCTGGCCATGCGAACGCGAAGGCCAAGTGGGCCTGGACAGGGGTTAAGGCAATTACCCTATGCGAACGCGACCTGTTGGACGCGAACGTGAGGGCTCGAGGGGATCCTTCTCCAAGGGGATCCTTCTCCGCGAATGCAAGCCCGTTTACGCAAACGCGAAGGCTTATTCAACTACGTATAGATACGATTGATTTGGAGACGAATTCAAAGGTAAAAGCGGTGTTTGAGGCTTAAGTTTGCCGTGGAAGTTCGAGGTAAGTGTTTGGTCTAACCTTAGCTTGAGGGATTGGGAGTTGTGTCCTATTTGCTATTGTTTCTTGTTAAGTACGACGTATAGGCATGGTTACTAGTATCTATACGTTGGTGTCAAGTATTACCATGAGCCTTATATTGTGATTTTCATGATTTTGTAGTATTATTCATGCCTTGATGAAGATTTTTATTTGTTGTGTAAAGTTGTGGAAGGAATTGTGACCTATAAACATTGTAGAGCATTGGCTCCAGTTGTATAATCAATTGTGAAAGTATAAGTGATAATTGAAACTCTAAAGCATTGGCTCGAGTTGCAAAGTGAATTGTAAAGTAACAGTGAGAAAGAGAAGAAATCATTATGTTGCCCTTTTTGATGGGCTAGTGTTGAGTTGTGATTCTATTGCATTTTGTTCTTGATGACACTACGGATGCTTAGATTGATGATTCTTTGTGTTGGGCAGGGTTTATGGTTATAGCTGAGGTAGTTGGGTGTAGGAACAAGTTTAATTATAGCGGAGGTAGTTAGGTGCTATAACAAATTAGATTATAGCTGAGGTAGTTAGATGTTGGAAAAAGTTCGATTGTAGCTGAGGTAGTTAGATGTTGGAAAAAGTTCGATTGTAGCTGAGGTAGTTAGATGTTGGAACAAGTTGAGTCATAGTTGAGGTAGTTAGATGTTGAACAAGTTTGGTTATAACTATTTCTTCCTCGCCGTGACGTATTTTTTATGTTGTCGAATCCCTCTTGGGGTTAGTGTAGACCTTATTAATTTCTTGTCGAGATTCTCGTTATAATTATAAATATTTTATATGGATCGGGTTGCATGCCACAACAGTATTATATATGGATCGGGTTGCGCGCCGTAATAATATTATATATGGATCGGGTTGCCCGCTGTAACAATATTATATATGGATCGAGTTGCACGCCGTAACAATATTATATATGGATCGGGTTGCACGCCGCAACAATATTATATATAAAGCGGGTGATAGGCCTACGATAAGATATAATGAAATAGGAGCGGGTGGTACGCCTACCACAAGATATAATAAAATGGGAGCGGGTGGTACGCCTACCACAAGATATAACGAAATGGGAGTGAGTGGTATGCCTACCACAAGATGTGAAAAGAAAGTGAAATCTGTCTTTGTTTTCCTTATCCTTGTTAGTGGTTGGATTTTGATTCCGTTATAGTTCTTTTGATATTCTGTTTTTACCTATTATTTTCCGAAGCACGTTTCCCGCCATCCTTACTTGTTTATTCCTGCTTTACCTTTCGCTGTATATTAATATAACTGTAAATTTTTATTTGGTGGTCTAGTCCGAGCCTCGTCATTACTTCGCCGTGATTAGGCTAGGTAATTACCAATACATGGAATCAGTTATGCTGATACTACACTATACACTCTTTTGTGTAGACCCCGATGTTGTAGACTTCGGACCGCAAGGAGATTGCTGACTCTTATTCATCAAGTGACCCGAGGTATCCTTACAAGCGTCTCATTCCATCTACTTTCCTATTTCTTACATGTATTTCCAGAGACAGTGTGGTATTTAATTCTTTCAGACTAGGTTTTTTGTTGTTGTTGTTGTTGTTGTTGTAGACCTTTACTTGTAGTATTCTTAGGTCATCTGTGAAACTGTGACACCAGTTCTGGGTAGTCGAGACCCAAACAATTGTAATAGATATTCATATTTAGATGGCTTATTGATTTCTGTTGCTTATGTTATATTTCGTTGTTTAAATGTTATTTCTTTGTAATTATTAAAGAGAATAAAATTGGTAAAAAAGGTAGATGGTTCAATGATTGGCCTGCCTAGCTCACATTAGAAGTCACCATCACGACTCTCGAGGATGAAAAATCTGGGTTATGACAAGCAGGTACTAATTTATCTCCACCTAATCTATACATGCATATATATATATATATATATATATATATATATATATATATATATATATTCACCTATGTTTAGATGCGGACCCAAAATTTTAAGGTGGCGGGACCAAATTACTTACTAGTGTCTCTATCGGACTTTCAATTTTAAGGGTCTCCAACCAAAAAATGACCGTTTTTAATATATAGTATACACTTATATATTCAAAATTTTTACCCAAGTTAACAAAATTTTGAAGGTTAGATCATCATGCTAAGCAATTTTGATATACTCGAGTGAGTATTTATAAAGGTCTGAACATGTTGGCAGGTAAGGCAAAACTCCAATTATACTCCAAGTACCCAGTTACATCACAACAACAAACGAAAATAATTTTATTTGTATAATTTAAAAAAGATAATATATATGTAGACTTTACTTTTAATATATTTTAATAATATTATAATGACATTTGTAAAAGTTTTTACACCATCATTATAATTTAATTAATGTAATAAATTATTATTATTAATATTATTTCTATTAAATTATTAACTAATATTTATTATTAAAATTTATATATAATTACCTTATAAATAATGTAGCCTTTAAATATATTTACAATGTTAATGCATAAAACTTAAACAAAAAGATAAAGATATAATACCCACCTCCCCAAGTTTCTTTTCAACATCAAAAATCAACACGTTGGCAATACATGAGAACCTACTTAAAGTATTACAGCACATTATTTTCTGGATTATATGTTTATTTTGTGCTTATATACGATGGATATATAGCATATGTATAACCTACTAGTACGAGACAATTAATAAGGCACCTACTTCTTTGATTTTCATTACCTAAAGCAAAAGTCTCCCTCTACTATGTTCATCAAGTAGGAAGACTTCCTAGGCGTTTGGACATAAAAATTGAGCAGTATTTGAAGTTAACTTAAAAATATTATTTAAAATTTAAAATTATATTTAAATATGTATTTTACGTGAAAAGATTTTACAATTTTGTAAATGAGGAAAAATATTTTTCCTCATTTATTTTTGAAAAAGTAGTTTTTCGAAAATTTTGAAAACTTCATGAACAAATACATTTTAAAATTTTTTCTTGAAAAAAGAAAAGAGAAAAACAAGTTAATATTTGAAAAAAGAGAAAGAAAAAAATTTGATTTTTTTAGTTATCACCTCCTGTTGTAAAAACTTAAAATGGATATTAAAAAAAAGAATTATAAGAAAATACTCATGACTTCACACCAGTTAATAAAAAATATTTATATTTTTAAGTTTTACCTAACCTAGTCCATATTGTATATATTTTGTAAGCACAGACAAATTCAAAATTTGTATTCTTATAACCAATACTTTTAAAAGCTATGTAGTTAACTTTGTGTTCTTACAACCATTGCTTTCACTATCTATTCTTCTCACATTTCTGCTTCAAAGGGTCATCTACCATTACTACTTCTCCCCATGTGTCACCTGATTGCAATATAAGAAAATTGAAAAGTAAAAGTCTACCATTGAAGGTCATTCAAAGCTTTGTTTTCGAAAATCGGATTTTTTGAGTTTGTTAGTTGTTTGGATTGGGTATTGTTCCAATTGATTTAAAATATCAAAAGGAGTTCAAAATTTAAATTTGAAGTGATTTGGAGTAGATTTGACCGAGATTTGAGTTAAATTTCAGAAAAAACGCAAGGAAGAAGATTAAGTCAGTTTTTATATAATTATGTATAATCTTATATAATAGTGTATACGAGTATATAAACACATCTTATACATTATTATATATTTTTGTACACTTTTATACAAGCGTTTGTACATAAGCTTCTTCCACAATTTTCTGTTACAATTTTTGTTCAAAACCAGTCCAAAAACTTTTATATTATTAATTAATTTTATTATTAATTAATGTTGAAAGGTAATTTTTATTAAAAAGAACCAAAAGATCATTTTAAGTATACCAAAGGGAGTAACAGATTAAGATCAGGTTAAAACGGATTGATAAATGTGTTACCAATCTAGCTGTTTGAAATTTAGATAAAGCGGTACACATAGTTCCATGTGATAATTGTTGCGATACGTAAATATACGCGATCGTCAAGTAATAAAGTGATTAAAAATTAAATATTGATCCCACGAGGATTTATAATTAACTATTAACTAAATTGGACTATCCTAAGTATCTATACAAGAATTAGACCTAAAAGTATTTGATTCTAAACTACTTAAAATAAATAAAAACGAATAGTGAACATTGGATAGAGAAAGAACAGATTTTTACAATATCAATGTAATAAAAACGATCTAGAGTTATGGGCTATCTAACATTCCTATTGTATTTTTCAATTGAATTGACTAACTAATTTATCTAGTTTATTAGTTGTCAGGGTTAATATTGCTCATAAGAATCTGTCGAGTTGTTACTTGCCTATTCAAACTAACCAAACGCCTATAATGTCTATGGAGTTAGAATCAACAATAACGCATTTTTAATTCCTGTAAATCAACCAGCAAAGCAATTAGGTATATGTCTATCCTAACCGCGAATCCATTCCCCGAGGCCCAGGTTCAAGAACTTGCTCTACTCAATCCTATATGCAATCTAGAATTCCCACTTTCAAGTTCAATTCAAGATTCGTAGATAGTATTCAATTGGTGGTCAAGCAATCAAATAATTAAGTGCAGGATTGAATAAATAAACCAATATGATAAACTAAGAAATAAACATCAATATCCGAATAACAATAGTCATGAAAGAACCACAACCCTAGAACATGAAGTTTAACTCCACATAGACATGGAAACAAAACAACAATTCATACAAAGAACATAAAATTACTGAGTTTGGAGGAAGAAAAGATGAAACCCGGCTTCCACAGCGACTCCGTGCTTGTGTTTTCCTCTAAAAAACGTCCTCCTCCCCTCAAAATACCATTTTTCTATGTATATATACCAAGTAGATTTGGGCCAAACAATTATACCTTCTCCAAGGTGAAAAAATATACTATTTTTCAGGTCGGACTAGCGCGGGCGCACTAGCTGGACAATGTTCTGGACTGGACGCGCTAAAACTAACGAGGACGCGCATCTAGGCGCGCAATTTTAAGACCGTTCCATTTCGAATTTAGAAAAAAGAAAAACATGAAAGGTGTAGCCATTTGTGTTAACTTTCCAACCATATATTGTGGAATGCAAATGGAATACTGAGCAAAAAGTTATATCTATTTTACTAGACAGTGCACAATCTGCCCACTGGATTCTTCGTTCGTTCTAACTGTCATCCGTTGAACCCCAAACACGATCCCGGCTTAATCCTTGAACTTTTACTCGAACTTTAAAGCTCCAAATCACTTGAATTTATTTCATGACATCTACATAGCTTGGAATCACTCATACAAGGCATAAATCACACCATTAATACAAAACACTAGCGATTAAGGCTCAAACTCAATTAAAATGCAATAAATTAGAGTGTAATAAGCGACTAAAATATAAAATTATAGCCTATCATTGATAAGCATTTGTATCACTGTGAATAATGTGCTCCAAAATTTCTTTTTACTTATAGTAGTGTGAATCATGTAATCCAAAATTTTGCTTTCGTTGTTTTACCTCTAACTAAAGGACAATAACGTTGATAATAATGTTCATAAGAAATGTTTAGCGTTATTGACCAATTTCGTGTAATCACGTCATATTTATTAAAATAAAAACGCCAAACTGCAGTCTGCACATACGTAATATGTTTAGCTACTCCTGTCCATTAATTGTGAGTATTAGCGGTCCCAAACGGGGTGGAGGTAGCTAAGGAAGATCGGATTTATATAAACTTAGAACTTTTGATACACAGTACTACAAATGTATATGTAAAGTTTGCTATAATGGTAATAGATATTGATTGAACTCATAACTTTAAGAATATAATGAATTTAGTGCTAAAACTTTTAAATGTTAAACCCATAAAGCTTTCAATGAACGTTGGTTTTGATGGTCTAAAGGAAAAACTATTAACTATTACTCATTTATGTGATATCTTTGGCTTTTCGAGAGTCAAACTCTTAATTTTGACTATATATTTTGTTTGTCGTTAAAATTGGATAATAATTAAACTTATAATATGGTTTTACGGATACGTAATTTCACATAATACCAATTGATAAACGTAAAGAATAATAATAGAAATTAACAATAAGATTAGGCAAACTAGTGTTTGAACGGAATTCAGCCCTCGAGTTTGGATACTCTCGAACTGATCGATGCAAGAACAGTTAAAAATATAACAATCTGATGAACACGAATATAAGCTAGAAAGTATTGTATTACTCTTATATGCGTGAATGTAAGGTATTTAAAGAATGATTAGAACCCTCTTTATATAGTTAATGAATCCTATCGATGGTACAATTCTAATTACGGAAATAAATCTCATGATTATCCCAAACAATTGATTTGATATGTTCCGGAATTTTTGCCATGATCTTCGATTGGTCATGGATATTTCGCTTTTTCGTTTTTGTGCTTTGCTCGAAGTCTGCCATATTTGGTTCTGTTGGCCTTGATATCAACAAGCACCTCGATTCTTGAACTCGATACCTTGCCTTCGTGCTCTTGTCTGATCCACTACGAGGTTGACCTTCGATGCAATTCCCAGGTCTCAATCAAATAGTAAAATCGGGCATGCCCAGTTTTAACCGTATACAGATAGTCCCTCGTTTCTTGGGGTGAGACGAGAAGAAACGAATTGAGCCTTCGATTTTATACCTTGAACTGTCATGAAGTCATCCTCGTGATGTAAGCGACCAAAGCGTCCCGTCTGTATATTTTCCAAATTCATTAATGAGCGTTAGTTGGTGGTCAGCCACCAGTGCCTTTGAACCGTCGTCGTGAATCCCTTAAATAGGTCCTTCTCTCATTGATTCAATCTTTACTTTCATTTCCTTCTAATCCCTAAAGCTTTTTACATTTCTTAAGCTTTTTCATTATGCATAATCTCTAGGTTTCATTATCAACCTTCCCTCACAACACCAAGCCTAATTCTTTTCTTCTTTCTTTAAACTTATAGGAAAATGGAAAAAACGTCAAAAACTATTCCTCAAAAGGGAAAAGCTTCTGCGTCGCGGCCGTCCGACGATAAAATACCGGTGGAGCCACGCCCTAAGGTGTGTGTTCCCGGGGGGGGGGGGGAGGGAGGGGTTGAACTTACTTTCGAATTCAAAGTCCAGAAACTTCATCAGTCGCTGGTTGATGCCAGCCAATGCCAAGATATATATGCTCGATAACTGAGGGTGACCTTGAGTAGGTGAAGAAAGACTGCCATTGGGAAGATAAAGAGGTGGAGATTCCGGCCCAGAAAAAGACATCACTACCAATGTGATAGGGTTTCTAAGTGTTTACACTTACACTTTCACGCTTGGCCTTGTTGATCCCATCATCATCAATTTTTACCGTCAATATCAAATAACCCGAGGTTAGATCCATCCCTCTTTTCGGAGGATTGTCATTCTGCTCCAATTCTTCGCGAGCAAAGTCAAACAGATGTCTTTCACCCTCGACCATCTCATTAGGTTGTACATCCCACATCTCTATCAAAGCGGGTTAATAAGGATTCAGTGTCGGACTACCAAGGCGCTCTCGAGCATAGATTAGGACAATGATCGATGATGGATGGGCCAGTTCGTTCGAGTGAAGACTTCTGACCTAATCCCGACCGAGAAGCTTCCATTTCCCGAGAAATGGAATATGAAGCATAAGTACAATCCTACCTATAACTTCCATTTTTTGTTTTTTTTTATTTCCTTTGATTTTTCTCATCGACATCCATTCCTATGATATATTGGTCTCTTGGATTCCCGGTGTAATTTCTAACCTCGAGAGCTGGGTTCGGAACCTGGCTTCGACCTCTTCGTATGATGATCTCTCATGGCGTGATTTGGCAAGGGGCTGATGGGAGGCCAAAAATTATGGTAAGACTCTTCTCACATATTTGATGATATTCTTTGAAATGTTTATTTTCATACTCATTCTATTTCCTTTCATATAGGCCTCGGAGAAAATGCTGTCATGAGGCCCCTAGAGGAATAGGTATCACTCCCAGCTCCAAAACTAGGGAATGACAAGACGAGGAAAAGGGTCGTGACCTCCGAGGATCTAAAACCCAAGAAAAGTAAGGCTCATAAGTTGAAGAAAGACACCGTCGTCCTTCCTACGGAGGTAGTTCAGCATCTAAGAGAGGAAAAAGAAGAAAACGAGGACGACGGTTGCGAGATGGTGGATCGAGCGAAGAGGAACACCAAGGCCCCAAGGGCCTCTGAGTTGATGAGGGTTGGAGAAATTCATCCTTGAACCGAGAGGGCCTTGGAGATTGAAGATGCCTCTCGCCGAGATGAGTAGTTCGTGGGCATGTCCTAAGGGACCGGCTCCGAGGCCCTACGAAATGAAGAGAACGCCTAAGTGATTCACTTGGGGAAATAGAAACTGGAGACTCCCCGCCCTTTCCTTCATTCTCGGAAGAGGAAGTTCGGGAGGCTCGGGCTGTAAAGGCCCCTTAGGTAGAAGGTGCCTTCGAAGGGGAGGACCTTTTCCAAAGTTGTTTTGCCGAGGTCGATGACGTTGCTAGCTTGAATGATTTGGACATATCGAGGAGGATCTTGGTGAATCTTCCTCGAGTTTCACATTGACCAGCCAGTTCCCAGCCTCCAGTGTTGATCCCGAGTGCAAATGGACCATCATTATTACAGTCTTGGAGGATTCACAAGTTTTTTTCGCCGCTGTAGGGCTGGCTAGTTACCTTCAAGGTCATGCCATCGAGGAGTATCAAGCTCTGATGGATGAGGTGGAAGCACCATGCCTTTTCAATGAGGCCTAGCAAGCTTTGAATCCGGTTAGCCCTAACTTTTTATATTGACGCCAGTCTTTAAGCTTGTGTTTTCTCTCCATGCCTAATTATTTCCCTTCTATTTATGTAGGCCTCGATACTTCAACATGAGGCTTTCTTAAAGTCTCGAAGAGAGTTGAGCCAATGTGAAGCTGAAATTCGAGGGCTTACTGAGGAGAAAAATGATCTCAAGCTTATTGGTGAGCAAAAAGAAAAAGAAATCAAAGTGAACTGACCGAGCAGGTAAATAATGTTTTAGACACTAATGGCCTCGGTTTGGGAGTGATTGCTAATGAGTCGATCTCACAGGTCCAGCGGTTGCATGAAACGATCATGCAACTTCGAGGAGAGGTAGATAAGGTGAAGACGGACACTTTAATATGGAAGAAAAAGATGGACCGCCTAGCCTCATTGAAAGAGGTATCTCAAGCTCAGTTATCCTCAACCAAAAGACAAGTCCAAGGCATGAAAGATAAAATCTTGGAAGAATCCAAGAAAATTGAAGAGCTACGGGCTCAGTTGGACACAGAGATTGCAGCAGCAAAATCAAAGGGTGAGACGGTTAAGGATGATGCTGAGGCTATCGCGACTATCTAACGATATGATGCCAAGGCCACTTAAGCTCGAGCAAAAAAGTTTTTGAAACTGCTCAGGCTTAAGGATACTGGGTTACCTAACATGCTGAATGCTAGTCTCGGAGAGAGAGTCTTGAGGAGATTCATGCTCGTGGCTTTAACCTTGCTGCTGAGTTCGAGGATGAAAAAAAGCTTGAGGCTGAAACCACAGTTGCTCTCTTCTGATGATGATGATTCTGGGAGCGTGAGTATGTCCGAGAGTGGAGGAGATCCCGATGTCGAGGATGTATCTCCCCAGAATAAATAGGCATTTAGGCTTTTTCTCTTTTGAATTTTTGTGTAGGATCCTGATCGGTCCTTGTAAATATTTTCATATATAAAAGATCTCTCTGCTTTTTGACTTGTCTTTATTTAAATTTTTGCCTTGTGAAAATTTTGTTTCGTCCATGCCTTGTTCATGAGTACAAGGCTTAGGCAATTTGGTCGAAGTCAGACTAATGTAGTCTTTGTAATCGAGTGAGTACTTGCTCGAACTCGAAGTAGGGTGATCCAAGGTTTTAATTAAGTTTGGATGACTTCTCGAACTAAAAAAATAGAATGGCCCTTAGGCTCTTGAATTAGGCCGATATGGCCTTAAAAAGAATGTATTTTCTCCTTTTTCGGCTTAAAAGTTAATCAAAATTTATTATGCCATAGCACGAGATAAATTTGTACCCATTAGGGTTTTCGAGAGTTAGTGCTATCGAAACCCTTTGCTTCATTATGACTTAGCATGAAATAAGCTTGTTCTGTAGTTCGAACTATTTAGTACCCTTAGGGTTTTCGAGGGTTGATATGGTCGAAACCTTTTGTAAATGTGCTAAGTGTAGCCTTTTAGACTGGTTATACAGAAATATTAGAAGGCCTATTTTATTACGGAATTCAGACGTCTCCGAGACGTGTTGGTTTGGCCGTGGCCATTGACTTGGGAGTTGACTTTTGGGCTTGTTTCCTAGTTATGTTCGAAGTGTCAGTCCCCGACTGGGAGTGGTCGTGGCCTATAAAAATGAGGGTTTCCTTTTTAAGGTCTTATGATCTCAAGATTTTAGTAGTTTGATTACATTGATTTTTTGGAAGGCAGTCCCCGAGTATGAGGTAAGTTGTTTGAACTTCAGTTTTGATCGGCCATTAAGCCTATTTCCATAATAGATCAAAAGTATGAAGTTGTAAGGTAAAAATTTCTTTAAGGCAAGAGATATTTGACAAGATAAAATTCTTCTCTCAATAGCTTATACATGCGCACATGTTTGCCTTTAGGGTTCAAGTGATCTAAACGGGCACGGTTTGTTCGACCGTTTGGCCTTTACGAAGTTTTATCTATCGAGACCCTATTGACATGAAGTACCTTTTCTTACAACCCGACTAGTCGTTTTGAGAATTTACATGTTGCCCGCCAGTTCTCGGGATGACTAGCCCGTATGATGTATTATGACTTATGTATATCGTTGATTTTGGTTTTAAAGATACTCGGAATAATTTTGGAAGAGCAATTCTCAGTTCGAAGCTTTAAATTTGAAAGGTTTGACTAAGTTATCAATTTTTAGTATTTGATATCGGATTTGAATTTTTATGATTTGGTTAGATCCTTTGGGTGATTTGGGACTTAGGAGCACAATCGAAATGTAATTTGGAGGTCCATGGTAGATTTAGGCTTGATTTGGCGAAATTAGAATTTTGGCATTTTCTAGTTGATAGTGGAAATTTTGATATCGGGGTTGGAATAATTTCAGAAGTTGCAGTAGGTCTGTTGTGTCATATGTGATGCGTGCGCAAAATTTCAGGTCATTCGGACGAGGTTTGATAGACTTTTTGATCAAAACCGAAATTCAGAATTTTTTTGGAAACTTAGGCTTGAATCCGATGTTATTTTGTTGAGTCGACATTGTTTTAGGTATTTCAAAGATTGTTATAAGTTTGGATAGTGGTATATTACTTTTCCGTACTTTTGGTTGAGGTCGCGGCGGCTTCAGGGAACTGTATGTGCGGGCCCGCAGATTAACAATCATTGTCACAGATGCGGCCAAGGTTGAGGTAGATGGAACCGTAGATGCGGAGGTTCGAGCACACGTGCGATAGTGCAGGTGCGAGATTTTGATCACAGGTGCTGTCCTTGAGCAGATAAGTGACTTCCGTAGATGTGCACTTGGGACCACATGTGCGGGTTGTCGCGCCCCCTTATTCCCTCTTTGCATCGGAAAATTGGGTTTATGACATTTTGGGCATAAGACAACTCAGTCCTTTTGGGAACTGGGTTTTACATTTGAAGAGTCGTCGCCTAATGACTTAAGGTGCATTAGGACACCTATAAGGTTCACTACTAAGTTTGTTTGATAACCAGAGACATGGTAAGAGCTTGAAATTATCTTAAGGGGAAGGTGTTAGGCACCCCTCAGGATCCATTAGTGTAGTTCCCGGCCAGACAGTTTTTTTTGTGAATTTGTGGAATTTAGCGAATAGACAAGTATAAGCTCAAATAGTAGGGGATTTAAGTTTAAACACATAAGAGTTTGAAAGAGTAATTATTAAAAGGCGAATTTTTGAAAAAAGAAGTTATAATTCTATAAATATTTGAAGGAAAAGGGAGGGGGGTCCTAGGTTTATCAGTAATATGGATCATATAATTGTGATACCCGGTAATCACTCCTCAAAAGAGGGGCTACATGTGGTATTAGCTCACCAGTCATCATATCCATATCTACCCTTCCCACCCTATCGAGGTATTAGAATACGGATTGGTCTCGAACACTATTCCATACTATTACCCGTCACATTCCTATCAGTCCCAGAGGAACTTAGGACTACTATTTCTAAACGGGTGGTATATTAGGCTGACTTTTAGGTTTCAAAAGGTGAAAAAGCTAAGGCGACATGGAAAACACCTAGGACTGCACATTACGGGGAAACATGAAAACAACTAAATAAGGGGATCAAATATATCTCCTTAAGTAAAACACATAAATAGCATGACTTTAAAACACATTTAGCGCCAGAATTTTAAGAACTAAGACACGGGAGTTTCAATTGTTGAGGCAAACCCATTTATTACACACTCAGATAAGAAGTCCGAATCAGGCCTGCATGCTGGTTGTAGCAATTATTGATTAACAAAGGCTGGCTCAGTTTCATTTGTTGTCACATACGGCTTGCCTAAGTGTTTGGGTGAGATCTTATGAACATGATATCTATTACTGATTCAGAATATGGCAAAGCGGTAACAATTTTAAAACGAGCGATTTGAGATCATATAGGCATGATTTCTAAACCGTGATAATAAGAGGAGAGTAGGTTGTTTTTATAAAAAAAACTAGCTCAGATTAGTGAGAGTTGAACTGATTTTAGACAAGACTAGTTTCATATTCTATAGACGTTGATATCTATTATTGCTAATTTAATTCCTATAGACATGATATCTAGTTGAACGTGAAATGAACCATGCAGGATTTTCTTTAGATTCCTATGCATGATTTCCATGAAAAGATACTGATTTTAATCTATTGGACATGATGCCGAATTATAACCAATTGGATCCTAAGAACATGGTGTCTAAGTGTGGTAATAAACATGCAGAATTTAAGACAAATCCTATAGGAATGTTATTTAACTGCATAATTTAAACATGTCCTATAGACAGGTTCTCTAGATGCAGAGTTAAACATGCAGACTAAAAAAGGTCCTATAGACATATTATCTAAATGCTGAATTAACCATACAGAAAATACGTCCTATAGGCATGTTCCCTACCTTTATAATAGTTAAGCATGCAAAATTTCCCAGCCCCTTTTCACTAGCCAACCCCAATATCTATTTACAAATTATTACAGACCAATTGCTGAATTATATAAAAAATGTAAAATAAGAAGCTACAACCATAGGAAACCTGATTGTGACTTCCTCTTTGATTTATTGAACAAAACACCTCAAATGCCATTTGTTTCAAAGCCTTTCTTAGATCTCGGTGTATCAAAGTTCCCTAAGGGCCTCAATGGACCCCGAGAAGTGCTTACACCCAAGTTTGCATAACCTGATAAAGATGAGTGCAGTGTGGAAGGGACAACCTTTATATGTCTAAGTTTAGAGGGAACTCATGGGTCCCAAGGCAAGGCTCACACAAGAGGAGCAGAACCTAAGTCTAAGAGTACAATAGAAGTGCAGAAACAGAGATTTAAAATTGAGTGGAGGATAGAGAAGGGTAAGGGTGATATAAAAATAGTAGTAGTAAAGCTAACACTTCATAGAATGATCATTTTATACAAAGGGGTCAGGGGTTTGAGAATTACTTGCATGGAGCATATGACCTTAGGAAAGGGTCACACTTGGGCATGCACAACAATCGATGGTGCTGGTATGCCCATAAAAAAGCTAGAGAACACAACGCATAGAGGAGATATGAAGCATATGACCCAGAGAGGGTCAGGTTTGGGTCATGCACAACAATGCCTAATGCTGACATGCCCTCAAACCAACATGAGAATATAAATACATAGGTGATACGGGGGTTTGGATTCATAAGTCACAATAAGTGATTGATAGAATTCATACATAAAGAAGAGACATTGATTTATAGTATGCTTTAGGAATGAAACTTGATTAAACACAGGTAGGAAACAGGCAAGAGTGAAGGAAATAACAAAGAAAACATGATGTTTTTGATGCTTGAAGATTAATCAGAACATACTAGCAAAGATGAAAATGTAGAAAGAAAAGCACGCAAATTTTCACAGCTTAGCCTTTGATCTCAGCCGACTAGACAAGGCATCAACAAGTAGTAACAGAGAAAAGAGAGAGTTTTGAGTGAAGTGTGTGGTCTGAACTTAAGTGGTTCATCCATTCGTTGTTCTTGTCTTTGAAAGAAGAGGGGTGCAGGGTATTTATAGATTTTTGAAACGAGTGAAGGTGAGGTAATAAATAAAATTTTAGTACAAATATGGAAACAATCAACAGTTAGAATCAATTATACAATCCCTTTATCTAAGGAATCTTTAACGGGTAGTAACAAATTTAAATAAGGGAAGAGATCAATTTAGAGACAGACTGATTATTTCCATAGAAGGAGTAGTACAAGCATTAAGTAAGTAATCAAGTCTAAGTACATAAATATGCTTATTTTGGAAAAGATTTAGTAAGGCAAAATATCACAGTAAAGGGAAGAGAATCAATCAATTGCAAACATGCGAGTAAAATTAGGGTTCATAAAAGAAAAGCTTTGAAATCAATCACAAGATGAAAATCAATCAAGGAAGAAACTTCAACATATAAATAAACTTAACAAGGTCATCAGACATGTGAGGTCAAACTCATAGACAAAATCACAAACAGGCAGTAGTAGTAGAAATAAGCCAGGGTTCATTAGTAAAGCAAATATTCAAAGCATAGTAATCAAGAAGGTCAAGTCGCACTCAATCAACATGGAAGAAAACAGAGCATTAGAAATATGCAATGGTTTCACAGTAGTAGGTGGGGAAACCTTTTAAAAAGTTAGGGTTTCAACTCTAGTGAAGTTGAAAGATAGTAAAAATCAGATAAGTCGCATAGAGAAAAGAGAGTCTAAAAAAAAGCTTTCAGTCGAGTCAAGTACTCAAACAAATAATTTTAGACCCAAAGACCTAGGGTTTCAACAACAAACGATTTCAAAAGGTGGTGAAACGATGAGTTATGCAAGAACTTAAACAAACATGTACACATTTAACAAACAACTTCAAAACTCGACTGAGGCCCAAAGAAAATCAGGTTTTAAACATGCTAATTCAGATAGAAGACCAACATGAGAAAAACATAGCAATATTAGAAACCCGTTAAAGTCAGAGAAGAGATTCTCGAAATAACTTAAGAGAAAAACCCTAACCGGAAAGGATAAAGAGTCATTTTGAAAGCCAAGTTAAAGAACCTTTGAGAAAAATGTTTAAAAGTTTATGGTAAGCATAGATCTAAGGTAGATATGAAAGAAATAGAAAGATCTTAGAGATTAGGGTTTTAGAAAACCCAAAAGAGACGAGAAGGGTTTTGAAAGTTAACGATCTAACCAGAAAAGGTCAAGGACCCGCCTTGACAGGCCATGAATGGTCGAGAAAGGTCGTGGATGGTCGAAGAAAGGTCATGAACACCAGTCGAGCAAGGACTAGACCAAACTCTTCCAAAGTCTGGTCGTGAAACCATAGAACCAAACAAGTAGAAGCCATTGAAAGCTGGTACATGTCTAAGATGACTACAGAAGGCCCTGGATTAGATAGGTATTAGGGTGGATTAGGGTGTAGTTTAATGGCGATGGCTAGGGTTTGTAGGAGTTTTGGAGGGAGTTGAGAGAGAAGAGCGATTCAGATGCGGCAGTTGGTGAGAAACGATGTAGGGCAAAAGGGTCGTTTAGGTTAAAAAAGGAAAGGGGGTAATGGGAGCCATTGATCTAAACGATAAACAAGTGGGATTAAAGGGGTAAGGTGGGGGATCCGATTTAGGTCATTTAAATGGGTAAGGGGTCAGATTTAAGAGAAATTGGGTTGGAAAATTGGGTCTTGATTTGGCTTAAATTTAGGTTATAATTGAAATAAAATTGAGATATCATTTAAATAGCCATTTTCCCTATTTAAAATTATGAAAATAGTAAATTGGTTGAAAATAAATTAAAAGTACTAAAATAATTTATGACATGCAATTAACCATTTAAAAATACCGAACTTAGTTTTCATGAACATAAACACAATTAAATCTTAAAAGAGGCTAATATTGCAATTATACAATTTAGCCTTAAAAATACTAAATAATTTTGTAAAAAGTATGAAAACATTCCCTAGATATATTTTAGCATAATATAAAAGTTCAACAAGTGAATCACCAAAAATGATAATCTTAGAAATTATTATTGGATTTTTATGGATAAAATAGGGGAATAAATTGATTTAAAAACCAATTAAGGAAAAAAATAATAAAACATCTGAGCACACATATATACACATACATATGCTATTTTGATGGTATTCTACATATTCAAATATATATAGGAAAAAATTAGATATCAACGTCTGCCCCTCTTTACCTAGGAAGGATGAAAGTGTTGTGGGTTAAAGATATGATGGCCAATTTTGACCGAAAGAAATGGTTCAAAGAGGTCAGGCAGCGCCCTAATTTCTGAGTTGCCTACATATCCCCTAATTTTAGAGGAATCAGGCCGCATGTAGTTCAGGATCTGTTGGCGAAGTATGCTGACAAGTACTTCCCAAGAACGAACGCAATGTTACTGTTAGGATAAGTGAAAGGCTTACGGGAATGGTTAGGTTTGATGTGGATGCGGGCACTGGAGCAAAAGTGCTCCAACCGGAATGACTGTGGCTTGCTGGTTCACCTGCAATTAGAAACAATATAAGAATATATTTAGACATGATGCAAATGCTAATCGAACTATTAATGTTGTCTTTGGACGGTTAGGATGACATTCTTTAGACCATGACGTCATGGTCCATCAAACGTATAACAAAGGATTCGCAGTCCATGATATGATGTTCTTGGGCTATGAGGATGGTGCCTCCAAACCATGATGCCTTTGAATAACGATATACAAAAGATTAAAGGGGATCCTCAGGTCATGACATGGTGTTCTCGGGCTATAAAAATGGTAACTCCGAACTATGATACCTTTGGATAATTTGGCGATCTTTCAGCCCATGAGATGCAGTATTTGGCGATCTTTCAGCCCATACAGATGTAGTATGAGGCAATCTTTCAGCCATGCAGATGCAGTATGTGGCAATCTTTCAGCCATACAGATGTAGTATGATGCGATCTTTCAGCCATGCAGATGTAATGTGAGGTGATCTTTCAGCCATGCAGATGTAGTATGTGGCAATTTTTCAGCCATGCAGATGCAACATGTGTGATATTTTAGCCATGCAGATGCAGTATGAGGCGATTTTTCAGCCATGTAGATGCAGTATGTGGCGATCTTTCAACCATGCAGATGCAATATGTGGAGATCTTTCAGCCATGCAGATGTAGTATGGGGCGATCTTTCAGCCATGCAAATGCAGTATGAGGGTAGAGCTTAACCCTAGAAGGAAAAATAGCAGCCCTATGAAATGAACAAAAGCAGATGAAGACAATATTTAGTCTTGGAAGGCAGAATGGTAGCCTTATGCAATACAGAAATGCAGATGGAGACAAATTTATACCAGGATTGCGCAATGGTAGCCTTATGCAATGCAGAAATGCAGATGGAGATATCGTTTAGTCTTGAAAGTAGAATGCTAGCCTTATGCAAGAAATAAAGTGGCAATTGGAAATGGAGCTTTCTTAGCTAATATGGGTTCTTAGCTGAAATGGAGTTGAAATTGCTAGCCTTGTGACACACGGAATGTCGCTGGTGTGTGTGGATAGAAAATATGGGTAAGTGAAATGGTTTTGAGAGTTGTATTATTGAACAATGTTTGTCTCGTGAGTGTATAGTATGTTTGATGATTTTGCAATCCAAGTGAGCGAATCCAACAAAATCATGAGTTTTGTGGGGGGGGGGGGAGGTTAGTTCGTATCCCTACTGGATCTACTTGACCTGCTCAACTTTGATCTAGTGATACTGTATGTATTATTGGGGTAGCATTGCTGAACAAGGCAATTTCAGTAATAGACATGCATGATTTTGTAAAAGTATGACATAAATGTATAATAAAAAATAGTTTTTAGATGAACCGTCGAGTGTGATGCAATTCAGGACATTGCCACCTCTCCTGCTACGGAATTTTGAGGATTCTGCTCAAAATTCTACCCCAGTTTGATGGGTTGACGTTTCTAACTGCTACTTGTCCGGTGGTTGGATGAAGTTACTTCGGAAATTTAAGGGTCCTCCTCAATATTCTGCACCGGTTTCCAATTTGGAGGGGGAATAAATTTTTTATTGAATTATGGCCGAACCCATAGGTCTGCCTAAGTATCACCTCTTAAACGGGAATCAGGTCAGGAGTAGTTCAATATATCATATGAGAAGAGCATGAAAATTACACATAGTAACACTTGACTGCATTTAAATTGATCAGCTTTGACTGCATTTAAATTGATCAGCTTCGGCCAAGCTTCTCCGTTTATTTCTGCAAGTATAAGGGTTCCTCTTGTCAGAACTCGGTGAACCACGTAGGGACCTTGCCAGTTGGGTGAGAACTTCCCCTTCGCTTCATCTTGATGCGAACATAATTTCTTAAACACCAGCTGCCCCGGTGTGAACTATCTTGGTTCTACTCTCTTATTGAAGGCTCTAGAAATTTGTTTCTGATAGAGGTGACCATGACAGACTGCATTCATTCTCTTTCCGTCTATAAGGTCGAGTTGCTCATAACGGCTTTTCACCAATTCTGCATCGCCGAGCTCAGCTTCTTGTATGATTCTTAGGGAAGGAAATTTCTACCTCGGCGGGAATGACTGCCTCTGTTCCGTAAACCAACATATATGGGGTTGCCTTGGTTGATGTGCAGACTGTGGTGTGATATCCAAATAAAACAAATGATAACTTCTCGTTAGACTATTTATGCTTCTCTATCATTTTCCTTAATATCTTCTTGATATTCTTGTTGGTGGCATCTACAGCTCCATTTATTTGCGGCCTATAGGCTGTGGAATTCTTGTGTTTGATCTTGAAGGTTTTATATATAGCTTTCATCAAGTCGCAGTTAAGGTTGGAGCATTTATCAGTAATAATTGACTCTGAAATCCCGACTCGACAAACAATGCGGTTGCGGACAGAGTCTGCCATAACCTTCTTAGTCACTGCTCTATAAGATTCTGCTTCGACCCATCTGGTGAAATAATCAATTGTTACTAGGATAAACCTGTACCCGTTGGAAGCATCAGGATCGATTGGTCCAATAACATCCATTCCCCAAGCGGCGAAATGCTACAATGAGGTTGTTGCATTAAGCTCATTTGGAGGCACTTTTATCATGTCTGTATGTATTTGACAGTGGTGGCGTTTCCGGACGTAATGAATGCTTTCTGTTTCCATATTCATCCAAAAGTAACAAGTTCGGAGTATCTTCTTTGCTAAGCCAAAACCATTCATATGCGGACTGCAGATCCCAACATGAATTTTCTCTAGTAGCTTGGATGCTTCCTTTGCATCGACACACCTCAATAATCCTAAATCAGGAGTCCTCCTATACAGGATTCCTCCGCTTTGAAAGAAGTTGGACAAATCTTCGAAGTTTGTGTTTCTGAGTAGGATTTGCAAGCTTTGGGTACTTTCCTTTTGCCAAATATTCCTTGATATCATGAAACCAAGGCTTTCCGTCTGCTTCTTCTTCAACATGGGCACAATAAGCTGGCTGATCATGGATCTTTACTGGAATGGGATTAATGAAATTCTTATCTAGATGCTGTATCATAGAGGACAAGGTAGCCAATGCATCTGCGAACTCATTTCGGACTCTAGGAACATGTTGGAACTCCGTCTTCGTGAACCTTTTCCTCAATACCTGTACACGATGTAGATACAGGAGTATCTTGAAGTTCTTGGTTGCCCATTCTTCACGCACATGATGTATGAGCAAGTCCGAATCTCCAATCACTAGTAATTCTTGAATGTTAATGTCAATGGCCATTTTAAGCCCTAAGATGCAAGCTTCGTATTCAGCCATGTTGTTGGTGCACGCGAACCTGAGTTCAGCAGACACCTGATAATACTGACCGGTTTCTGATACTAGGATGGCTCCTATTCCAACTCTTTTGAAGTTTGCTGTTCCATTGAAGAACATTCTGCAACCGTCATAGGATTTTGCAATGCCTTCTCCTACGAGGGATACCTCTTTATCAGGAAAATACATTTTCAGGGGTTTGTATTCTCCATCCATGGATTCTCGACAAGGTGGTCTGCCAGTACTTGTTCTTTGACCGCTTTTTGAGTTACGTAAACAATGTCAAATTCACTCAATATGATTTGCCAGTTGGCTAGCTTGCCAGTGTGCATGGGCTTTTGAAAGATGTATTTCAAAGCTTCCATCCTTGATATGAAATATGTGGTGTAGGATAAAAAATAATTCCTCAGCTTCTAAGCTACCCAAGTCAAAGCACAACAGGTGCGCTCTAACAGAGAATACCGGGCCTCATACGGGGTGAACTTCTTACTGAGATAATAGTTGGCCTGCTCCTTCCTTCATGTTTCATCATGTTTCCCTAGAATGCAACCGAAAGCTCCATCCAACACTGCAATATAGAGTAGTAAGGTTCTACCTAGCTCGGGCTGGACTAAGATTGCTGGCGTTGGCAGGTATTCCTTTATTCTGTCGAAGGCCTTTTGGCAGTCATCGATCAATTTGGTAGCGGTGTCCTTCTTCAACATCTTAAAGATTGGCTCATAGATGACTGTAGATTGTGCTATGAACCGGCTGATGTAGTTGAGTCTTCCAAAGAAACTCATCAAGTCCTTCTTGTTATTTGGCAGTGGTAGTTCTTGAATGGCTTTGACTTTTGATGGATCCAGTTCTATTCCACGGCGACAAACAATAAACGCAAGCAATTTTCCAGCGAGAACCCCAAATGTGTACTTCGCGGGATTCATTTTCAGGTTGTACCTTCGAAGTCTATTGAAGAATTTCCTTAAATCTTCCATATGATTAGTGGAATTCTTGGACTTGACGATGACATCATCTACATATACCTCGATATCCTTGTGTATCATATCATGAAAAATGTTAGTCATGGCCCTTGTGTAGGTGGCCCCTACATTCTTCAGTCTGAACGACATCATCATGTAATAGTACATTCGCCACGGCATAATGAAAGTCGTTTTCCCAACATCTTCTTCATCCATCTAGATAGGGTGATAAATATTGAAGGAATCTACAAATGACTACAGCTCATGCTTGGCGCAATTGTCAATCAGGATGTGTATGTTTGGCAAAGGGAAGTCATATTTCAAACTGGCCCGGTTGAGATCCCGATGGTCGACACAAACTCTGACCTTCCCATCCTTCTTTGGCACTAGCACGATATTGGCTAACCATGTTGGGTATTCTACTACCCTGAGAACCTTATCTTTGACTTGCTTAATGACTTCTTCATTGATTTTCAAACTCATATCAGGCTTGAACTTTTGAGCTTTTGCTTTACCGGCGGACATGTCGGCTCGGTTGGCAGTTTGTGAGTCATAATAGACGTACTCAGACCATTCATGTCATCATACGACCATGCAAGCATGTCTTTATATTCCCTTAATAATTCTGTGTATTATTTCTTTTCTGATGGCCATAAGTGAATACTGATTCGTGTTTTCTTGAGGCTTTCTGCATCTCCCAGGTTAACAATTTTTGTGTCGTTCAAGTTAGACTTAGGTCTGTTCTTAAAGTTCTCAAATTCTTTGAGAATATCCTTTGGTATGTCATCTTCCTTGAATCAATGTCTATTTGTTGTGTTGTCTCATTGCAGGTCACAGCCATTGGTTCATCAAGATAAGTAATAGTAATGCTATTTGAGTAATGTAATGAGAGAAAAATAAAAATGAGTGTTGATTCATAAGAAAAGTCAAAATGCTTTTATAAATTTTATTACTGTTTTGAACATTGAAGATCTTATTACGGGAATTAAAATACAAAAAGAAAATCATCTAGTAAATAAATGCAGTGCATGATGCTTGCTTTAGCCTTGCTACCCCGAGGCTCGCTGGGCTCTAGTTGTTCTGATAGTCTAGTTATTGAGGTGTGCCCCTCTGCTTACATCCTATATGGAAAGGCCTTCCTCCCCTTCCTCCTCGAGAAAAACACAATAGTCCATGCCATTGTCTTCTAGGAACAAGTTCTTCACTGCTGCTTTTGCTTCTTCTTCTTCTTCTGACCCATCAACAACGTTGGCTTGTTGGAAAATTTGCTCCTAACAGGTATTGGCTGCTCCAGTGGATAGTAAGGACCACGTCATGGTGGCGACCAGTTGTTGAATTCTTCCCACGTGTACTCATATCCTAGACCAAAAGTAGTGCTGTGTTTCTTGAGTTTTATGGGTTTAGCAATTCCTTTGAGATTCTTGCCGAGCCCCTTGTTAGGTTTGTACTGATTTTATGGCTCTCTAACACTTGTCCTACCATGTTAGACATTTCTCTGCCAGTGATGTTTCTTGAAACTTATGCTTCACTCATCACCTTCAACATAGCGTTCTTGTGTGCCTCAAAATTTTGTAGTAAAGCAAGAATGGAGATTTGCGATGGCGTTTTATTCAACTGGTCGACGATCAAGTATTCCTTGGCCTGTATCATCCTTCAAAGATTGTCTGGACCTGTCTTAATGATGGGTGGCCGGTTAGAGGCCTTCTTGTTTGACTCGGCTAGATGTTCCGGGGTATAAACTCTACCAGTTCTCGTCATACCCTATGCCGCAACAGTATCTTTGAACCTAACCTCGCCTTTCCTTCTTGCCTCAGATGGATCCTTTGCATGGAATAGTGTCAAAGTCGACATCGACACTAGGATTGGTGTGTCTATCTTTACTCCGAACAAAGCATGTGGCTTGGGTGGTAAAACTGCAACTTCAAATGGTGCGGGTGCATTTGCCGGAGACATGAAGTCGACCTCAATTGCTGCTGGTGTCTTTGCAGATGACGTTGCTTCAAACTCAAGTGGCACATATATATTTACTTTAGTGTCCTTAGATTGCTGAATTTGGACTATGATTGGATTAAGAGTAACTATTGGCTTCTTTGGGTCATCACCTTCTGCGATCAGCCTGATTTATCCCTCACGGTCTCAATCGTCCTCTATTTCAATCATGTGAATGCCTCCAGCCTTATGGTCTGGTAGAGGGTTAATGAGGACGTTTGGAGTGGGTTCTTTTGCCATAATAATCTTGTTATCAATTAAAGTATGGATCTTGTCTTTCAAGGAATGATATTCATCGATGGCATGCCTTTTTATACCGGAGTGGTATGCACATGATTTGTTTGGGTTAACCCACCGAGAAGGGTTCTTAGGGGTTGCAGTAGGGATGAGGATGACATAACTAGCATCTTTGAGTCTCTCATACAATTGGTCAATATGTTTAGCAATAGCTGTATATTATTTTAGAGGTCTACGATAAAAATCTGGTCGGGGTCAAGTGAAGTTTTGACATGCATGAGGTGAATGATAGTGGGATGATTGAGTATTGTAGGTTTGGTAGACATGTGCAGATTGGGAATATCTGGGCGAGGTAGGATGATATGTAGGAGACAGAGGTGATTGATAAGTAGGTGGTGGAGCTTGATAAGAGGATGATTGTGCTTGGTAGTTTGGAGTGGGCTGATATGTGTGTGGAGGTGTTGGGTATGTTTGATATTTGATAGGAGATTTGGTCCTTTGTGCAACCATCATGGTTATACGTCCCTTTTCTTGGACACACCATCGTACGGCAAGGCCTTATTTGTAGCTTACAAGGCCTCGGAATTTGTAACCATACTGCTTTTGATACCATTTTCAATCCTTTAACCTAGTTTGATAATGTCAAAAAATTTGTGGCTCTTGATCATCATTAGTCGTTCAGAGTATTGCGGGTCCTGGGCCTGAACAAAGAATCTGTTCATCTATTCCTCCTCTAAGGCAGGTTTGACCTTAGCAGCTTCAGAACTCCTGCGAGTAGCATACTCGCGAAACATTTTTGTAGGCTTCTTCTTTAGATTATGAAAATAGAACAAATCCGACGCATTTTTTGTGTTAAACTTGAACCTATCCAAAAAGTCGGACGCCATGCCTACCCAGCTCGACCATTTTTTCGGATCTTGGCTGATGTACCAGGACAATGCATCTCCTTTAAAAATCCTTATGAACAACTTCATGCAGATTCTCTCGTCTTTCCCTACTCCAACTAGTTTGTCACAATACGTCCTTACATGGACCCTTGGATCGCCTGTACCGTCAAACATCTCGAACTTCAGAGGTTTGTGCCCGTCGAGCAGTTTGATATCCGGATGTATGCAAAGATCTTCATAGTTCAACCCCTCAATTCCTTTTTTTCCCTCAATATCTTAAATCCGGGTAGTCAATTGCTTAAGTTCATTAGCCAGGTTCCTGATGAACAAGTCTTTACCATCAGACTCGGGTGTGCTTGGGGTGGGTTGGGTGGACTGTGGCATGGTCTCCATGTAGATGGTGGTATGGGTGTGAAAGTGGTCACTTGTGGAGTTTTGGGATGAGTACCAGAGTGTTATTTGAGAGGTGGCAGGTGTTGCATTGGGTCTTTGGTGGAATAGTTTGAGGAGCAGGATGATTCAGTTGCTTTGGGATGTTTTGAGGTGGTTTAGGCTTTTGAGTATTGGGAAGATGATGTCCGGGGTGCTCAGGGAAAATGAAAAGCTTGACAGATTCTGAACCTGATCGAGCTCTTCCTAAAACTTTAGCAATTTCTGTTCAAGTTGGGATACATTTTCCTTAGGAACCTGAGCACCATGACCATTAGTGGCCTCTACCCGTTTAGTTGAATTCTCCTCTCTAACATTGTTCAAATCTTCCCTCTTGCATGTGTTCTTGTTTTTGACTGGACTGAGAGGAGGATTAGGTGGAGTGCCGCTGGATCTTGTGGAATTGGATGATGTTGCCAGAGTACATGAACTAACCTTTAGGGGAGGGGAATAGTAAAACAAAAAGTAAAAACAAAAAGTAAAAACAAAAGGTAACTAAGTTAGTGAGGATCATAAAGATTATTGTAGTATTTAAACACATAGTGTGGGAATGTAAATGGTGTCCTGATTTGGGGACCTCTTTATGCCTTAGATGGGCCTAGCGACAAATCGATTTGGAGAACTTAGGATGCTAAATGCCTTATTTTATTGATAAAAATAGATGAATACCAAATTGACACAAAATAAACATGAAAATGAAAATCACTAATGGCCAGTGGCCTTATTACGTTTTATAAAGCGAAAAGAAAAACTCCTATCTACTTGGTCCCAAAATGACCTTCCCCAGATTCACCATCCTTGGCTCCGTCAAACAGCTTTCCCAACTCTTGAAGTCCCAACAATAGGTAGGCCCTGGCTAGATGTCCGCCTTCGATTCCTTCAGCATTTTGGCAGTCTTCGACCCTCTTGAGAAACTTTCTCTCTAACTCCATTATGCCCCGCTCCAAGTATCCCAGTCGCTCGTTGGCACTGACATCCATGTCCTTTTGTTCCTTAATTAGCTTTTGGTTTGACTCTTGTATCTTGCGGTGCTCGCTTTTGTACCCCTGGATTCTTTTGCACAATTGGTTGTATTTGACCTGTGCCTCGGCCCTTTCATCTATAATACAAACCTTGGCTGTCCCAGACCATAGTTTTCCAACTGGAGTAGAAAGGAGCGCAACTAGTATGATATCTTTCTGGCTCGATGGTGTCTCTCTCCAATATGATAGTGCAATTCCACATATGCTGAGCTTGGTATTTGGAAGGACTATATTCATTCTAGAAGTCAGCTCGAAAATGACTCATCTTGTCGACCCTGGGTATAACTTGTTTCCTACCAGCTTGTTTCATAACTTGGAGAGGGATATAAGGATATGTTCCTCTCAGATCGATTAGTATCAGTAAAGGCGGATCGAGTGATGAATTCCTTGGTTGGAAGCCACTCGAATATCCATTGAACCTGTTCTTCGGTTAGGTTATCGAATAGTTCTACCCATCATTTGGCATCTTTTGGTTGAGTGAACATGTTGGGCATATAATTCATTCTCTTTACATGATGGAATGCAATGTGATCATCCCAGTCCCTTCGCTGAATATCTTGTCGGCATTCACCCCTTTGGAGATGCTCCATGAGCCAAAGTTGGAGTAATAAATTGCAGCCTTCGAAGTGTTTTGCTCCTTTTTGACACTTCTCTAAGGCTCAGTATATGTCCGCAATAATCATGGGCACGATGCTGAATGGATGCCCACCAATCCCTTTGATTGGGGTTTTGGTTACCACGGCTAGTCTGGTGTGGATCCTTGCTTTCTTCATCAAAAAGATGGTCAACCCTAGGAAAGAAAACATGAAGATGAAAACCCTTCGATGGATGTGCCCCAAGGATGTGATGGAAAACTCGTCAAAGTAGGTACGGTAGGATTTGCTGTGACCGTAACTTTCATACAAATAGTCGAAAGGGATGTAGGATTCCTTTAGACATATCAGTTTTGGATTCTTCTTTAAACCCATCACTTTGAGGAAACCCCTGCCTTTACGGTTCTCGAGCATCATAGACCCGTAGTTTTCTTGACTGGACCGGAAATCATCCTATATCCTCTCGAAAGGGTGTCATTTCAATGTTGTCAAAGTGGAATAAAGCCCTTGCACAATCCCAAAACAGTGTGACAGCTTCTATGATCTTGTTATTGGGTTGGATTTCCAGGAGAGAATGTAGGTTTCCTAGATATTTTCTGATGAGAGTCTGATCACTAGAGTGAAGATCTTTCCACCAACTTAGCAGTCTTGAGTGGATGTTGGTGACCATGAAGAATCTAGGGACTTCGTGCCTCATATTTCTGCAAGACAAATAAGGTTAGACCCTACCCCCACCAAGACTCGACTATTTAATATCAACAATTAGCATAAGCATTTAGTTCTCCAAATAAATGCACAAAACGTGGTGATGTCTATTTGGGTTTAGGGAAACCCAGTGGACTTTGGACAAAGCTATCTTAAAGGATCATTATTGTGGACAATCAAAACTGAAGCGACTAGGTTTGACCATGATGCATGCACAATTTGAACAGAATAAGGTTTCTATGGGGTTTACAATGGTACCCTTGAGCGGATAGCTCAAAGGGAAAGGCATAGAACCGTCGACTGCACCGATCGATTGGTTTTACCGCAAATATTCCTTTCAAAATTTAGAGGGTAATAATATAGGAAGAGCGCAACCACTTATTATAAGCGTTACTATGGTATTTGTTTGGCATGAGTGGAGTATGACGTTGATCATGATTATGAAATATTTAGAAGCATGTTAGCACGTATTTGCATGTTAAGAAAGCAGTAAATACAACTGTTTTATTATTTAAAGCAGTAATAAAGGAAGGAAACAAAGAAGATAAGTCAGTCTTTTGCCTTTCAAAAGAAATTAAACGTTTAAAGAAATTTAAACAAGTAATTTCACATAAAGAGAAGGTACGAATTCACAAGAATAATCTGAAGTGGTAAAAGCCTAAAATCTCCAGCAGAGTCGCCATCCTGCCGCGCCCCATTTTCCCCTCTTTGCATCAAAAAATTGGTTTTATGATATTTGGGCATAAGACAACTCATTCCTTTTGGGAATTGGCTTTTTCATTTGAAGAGTCGCCACCTAATGATTTAAGGTTCACTACTAAGTTTTTTTGATAACCAGATATAGAGTAAGCGCTTGAAATTATCATAAAGAGAAGGTGTTAGGCACCCTTTAGAATCTATTAGTGTGGTTCTCGACCAGACAGTTTTTTTTGCAATTTAGCAAATAGACAGGTATAGGCTCAAGTAGTAGGAGATTTAAGTATAAACACATAAGAGTTTGAAAGAGAAATTATTAAAAGGCGGATTTTTGAAAAAAGAAGTTACAATTCTATAAATATTTAAAGGAGGGGGAGGGGGATCCTAGGTTTATTTGTTATATGGATCACGTCAATGCGATACTCAGTAATCACTCCCCAAAAGAGGGGATAAATGTGGTATTAGCGCACCGGTCATCATATCCATATCTACCCTTCCCACCCCATCTGTGTATTAGAATGCGGATTGGTCGCGACTACTATTGCATGCTATTTCCCGTCCCATCCCTATAAGTCTCGGAGGAACTTAGGACTACTATTCCAAAAGGGAAAAGATATTAGGCTGACTTTTAGGATTGAAAAGGTGAAAAAGCTAAGGCGACATACAAAACACATAGGACTGCACATTACGGGAAAACATATAAACAACTAAATAAGGGGCTCAGATATACCTCCTCAAGTAAAACACATAAATAGCATGGATTTAAAACACATTTAGTGCCAGAATTTAAAGTACTAAGACAAGGGAGTAATTTTTGTTGAGGCAGACCCATTTATTACAAAACTCAGATAAGAAGTCTGAAACAGGCCTGCCTACTGATTGTAGCAATTACTGATTAACAAAGGCAGGCTCAATTTCATTTGTTGTCACCTAAGGCTTGCCTAAGTATTTGGATGAGATCCTATAAACATGATATCTATTACTGATTCAGAATGTGGCAAAGCAGTAACAATTTTAAAATGAGTGATTTGAGATCCTATAGGCATTCCTTCTAAACCATGTCAATAAGAGGAGAGTAGGTTGTTTTTAAAATAAAAAAAAAACTAGCTCAGAACAGTGAGAGTTGAACTGATTTTAGACTAGATTGGTTTTAGATTCTATAGACATTGATATCTATTATTGCTAATTTAATTCCTATAGACATGATATCTAGTTGAACGTGAAATGAAGCAGGCAAGATTTTCTTGAGATTCCTATAGCTATGATTTCTTGAAAAGATACCGATTTTAATCTATTGGAGATGATGCCGAATTATAACCAATTGGATCATAAGAACATGGTGTCTAAGTGTGGTAATAAACATGCAGAATTTAAGACGAATCCTATAGGCATGTTATTTAAATGCAAAATTTAAACAGGCCCTATAGACAGGTTCTCTAAATACATAGTTAAATGTGCAGACTAAAAAAAGTCCTATAGGCATATTATCTAAATGATGAATTAACCAGACAGAAAATAGGGCATATAGGCATGTTCCCTACCCTTCTAATTGTTAAGCATGCATAATTTCCTAGCCCTTTTTCACTAGCCAACCCAATATCTATTTAGAAATTATTATAGACAATTGCTGAATTACATAAAAAATGTAAAATAAGAAGTTACAACTATAGGAAGCCTGATTCTGACTTCCTCTCTGAGTTATGGAACAAAACACCTCAAATGCTATTTGTTTCAAAGCCTTTCTCACACCTGGGTGTGTCAAAACTCCCTAAGGGTCTCAATGAAACCTGGACAATGCTCACACCCAAGTTTGCATAACCATATAGAGATGAGTGCAGTGTGAAAGGGCCAGCCCTTATGCGTCCAAGTTCAGAGGAACTAATGGGTCCCAAGGCAAGGCTCACACAAGAGGGGCAGAACCTAAACCGAAGAGTACAATGGAAGTGCAGAAACAAAGATTTAAAACTAAGTGGAGAATGGAGAGGGGTAAGGGTGATATGAAAATAGTAGTAGTAAATCTAACACTTCACAGAATCAACATTTTTATACAAAGGGGTCACAAGTTTGGGAATTCCTTGTAGGGAGCATATGACCTTAGGAAAGGGTCATGCTTGGGCATGCAAAACAATAGATCATGCTGGTAGGCCCATAAACTAGACATAGAACACAACACGTAGAGGTGATATGAAGAATATGACCCCAAGTAGTGTTAGGTTTGGGTCATGCACAACAATGTCTAATGCTGGCATGCCCTCAAACCAACTAGAGAATATAAACACATATGGGATATGAGGGTTTGCGATTCATAAGACATAATAAGTAACTGACATAATTCATACATAAAGAACACATTGATTACAACATGATTTAGGAATGAAACTTGATAAAACACAAGTACGAAACATGCAAGAGTGAAGGAAATAATAAAGAAAATATGTTGTTTTTTGTTGCTTGAAGATTAATTAGAACATACCAGTAAAGAAGAAAATGCAGAAAGAAAAGCAAGGAAATTTCCACAGCCTAGCCTTGGCTTTCAGCTGACAAGACAAGGCAGTAACACAAGTGGTAACAGAGAAAAGAGAGAGAGAGTTTTGAATGAAGTGTGTGTTCTGAACTCAAGTGGTTCATTCGTTCGTTGTTCGTGTCTTTGAAAGAAGAGGGGTGAAAGGTATTTATAGCTTTTTGAAAACGAGTGAAGGAGAGGTAATAATTAAAGTTTTAGTACAAATATGGAAACAATCAACAGTCAGAATAAATATACAAGTGATTCCCTTTAATTAAGGAATCACTATTTAACGGGTTGTAACATATTTAAATAAGGGAAGAGATCAGTTTAGAGACAGACTAACTATTTCCATAAAGGAGTAGTACAAACATTAAGTAAGTAATTAACTCTAAGTACAGAAATATATTTTGGAAAAGATTCAGTAAGGCAAAATATCATTGTAAAGGGAAGAGAATCAATCAATTCCAAACAGGGGAGTAAAATTAGGGTTCATAAAAGAAAAGCTTTGAAATCAGTCACAAGATGAAGATCAATCAAGGAAGAAACTTCTGCATATAAATAAAGTGAACAAGAGCATCAGACATGCGAGGTCAAACTCATTGACAAAATCACAAACAGGTAGTAGTGACAGAAATAAGCTATGATTCAGTAGTAAAGTAAACATTCGAAGCATAGTAATAAAGTAGGTCGAGTTACATTGAATCAATAGGGAAAAAAACAGAGCATTAGAAACATGCAAAGGTTTCACAGTAGCAGGTGAGGAAACCCTTTTAAAAAGTTAGGGTTTCAACCCTAGTTGAGTTGAAAGATAGTAAAAATCAGTTAAGTCACATAGAGAAAAGAGAGTTTAAAACAAATGCTTTCAGTTGATTCAAGTACTCAAATAAACAATTTCAGACCCAAAGACCTAGGGTTCATTAACAAACAAGTTCAAAATGTGGTGAACAGACGAGTCAAGCAAGAACTTAAACAAACATGTGCACGTTTAACAAACAACTTCAAAACTCGACTGAGGCCCAAAGGAAATCGGGGTTTTAAATATGCTAAGCAGATGGAGGAACAACATGAGAAAAAGATAGCAAGATCGGAAACTCATTAAAATTAGAGAGAGATTCTTGAAATAATTTAAGAGAAAAACCCTAATAGGAAAGGATAAAGAGTCGTTTTGTAAGCAAAGTTAAAGAATCTTCAAGAAAAATGCTTAAAAATTCATGGTAAACATAGATTTAAGGTAGATCTGAAAGAAATAGAAAGATCTTAGAGATTAGAGTTTCAAAAAACTCAAGAGAAAGGTCTCGAAAGTTAACAATCTAACAAGAAAAGGTCAAGGACCCGCCTTGAAAGGCCATGAATGGCCGGGAAATGTCATGGATGGTCGGAGAAAGGCCATGAACACAATCGAGCAAGGGCTGGACCAAACTTCTCCAAATTCTGGTCGTGAAACCATAGAAACAAATACATTGAAGCCATGAAAGGCTGGTACATGGCTCAGATGACTACGGAAGGCCCTGGATTAGGTAGGTATAAGGGTCGATTATGGTGTAGTTTAATGGCGATGGCTAGGTTTTTTAGGAGTTTTAGAGGCAGTTGAGAGATAATACAGATTCAAAGGCGGCGGTTTGTGAGAAATTAGGTAGGGCAAATGGGTCGTTTGGGTTAAAAAAGGAAATGGGAAATGGGAGTTGTTGATCTAAACAATCAACGGCTGGGATTAAATGGGTTAGGTGGGGATCCGGGTTAGGTCATCTAAACAGGAAAATGGTCGGATTTAAAAGAAATTGGGTTGGGAAATTGGATCTTGATTTTGCTCAATTTCACGCTATAACTGAAATGAAATTGGGCTATCATTTACATAGCCATTTTTTCATATTTAAAATTTTGAAAATAGTAAATCTGTTTCTGGAAATAAATTTAAAAGTACTAATATGATTTATGACATACAATTAACCATTTAAAAATACTGGACTTAGTTTTCATGAACATAAATGCAACTAAATCCTAAAAGAGGCTAATATTGTAATTATACAATTTAGCCTTAAAAATACTAAATAATTTTATAAAAAATATGAAAAATTTCCTTAGCTATATTTTTGCATAAATATAAAAGTTCTACAAGTGAATCACCTAAAATAATAATCTTAGAAATTATTATTGGGGTTTTATTGATAAAATGGGAGAATAAATTGATTTAAAAACCTTTAAAAATAAGGGAAAAAAATAAAATATTTGAACACACTTATACACGCATGCATATGCTATTTTGAAGGTATATTGCATATTAAAATATATATAAGGAAAAATTAGGTATCAACACGGCTCTGCAGGTGCGAGATTTTGACGGCAGAAGCGGTTTAGCTAGGTCAGAACATATAAATTAAGTCCTTCACCAATTTTTGAGTTATTCCACCATTTTCATATACGGGTTTGAGCTTGGGAGAGAAAGTTGAAGAGGGGATTCAAGTGGGTTTCGCGGAGGTAAGATCTTTTGGACCCTAAACTTGTTTCTATGATGGTTTTTATTTGTTTAAGCTTGAATTTTATGGAAATTAGTAGCAAAATTGGAGATTTAGGGCTTGGAATTTGGAGACCTTAATCTAGGGATTTGAGGGATCAAATTTGGTCGGATTTTTGTATATTCGATATGTATGAACTCGTGAGAATATAAGGATTCCAATTTTGTAAATTTTATCGAAATTCGAGATGTGGGCCCGGGGGTCGGGTTTGGTCAATTTCGGGATTTTTGATGTAAATTGATTATTTTCGAGTGGGTATTGTTCTCTTAGCATATTTTGATGGTATGGTACCATTTTTTGCTAGATTTGGAACATCCGAAGGCCGAGTCGAGAGGCAAAAGAATCACGTGCTAGAGTTTGGACCATATTGAAGTAAGTATTGATTGTAAATATTGTCCTGAGGGATATGAAACCCCGAATTTCACATCATTGTGCTATATTGAGATGACACACACGCTAGATGACGAGGGCGGGGTTGTGATCCGTTGGGGATTGTGACTTGTTCCATCCCATATGACTATTAAGTAGCATATTTGATTGAAAACTACTTATATTATTGTGTTTTGGAAAGTATTACTATGTTTTATAACTCAGTCATGCTGTACTTTACTGTTTTTATAACTCGACCATATTTACTCCGTTTTGATATTGTAAATAATATTTTAGGTTGAGCATCATGTTTTACTATTTCCCAAGTGGCTTGAGAGATTTCTGACTGAGTGAGGCCGTGTTGTGAGAACATTATGGGATTGGGTTGTACGCAGCAACAAGTTGTTACTGATTCATGATATTGTGAAGCCGGGGGCCTGATTGAATTATGGCATGAGGTGGCTTGTGATTGTTATGATGTCGAGGACTATTTGATTATGCCACGAGATGGCTTGTTATAGCGCTTGGGTTGTAGGAGCCTTTCTAAAGTATGCAATCCCCAGTGAGCGTGGGTACCCAGTTTGAGTGATGTAATGTAGGCCGATGGGCTATTGTTATTTCATGTTGTTGCTTGAGGGGCTGTTCTTGATTCATGTTATGCCCATGGGCTAATTACGAGTGATTGTGAGGCAGCCCGAGGGGCTAGTTCTGTTGATATTATACCCGATGGGCGGTTTATTATACATGTTTTGCCCGAGGGACTATTTACATTTTCTAACATTTTTACTCACTGTTTTATCACTCATCTAAAACTATTGGAAGATGTTTTAAAAAAGAAAGAAAGGGTTTTTATTGAAACTGAGTTTGATTTATGAAATAAATGATTTCTGTACTATTTTGGAAATGTATTGTATTTGTTGTAGCGTTATGACGTGGTTTACGTGTTTTCTTACTGCTCAGGTTTAATTTATTTTTATTACTTACTGAGTTGGCGTACTCACATTACTCCTTGCACTTATGTGCAGATTCAGATATTCTGAACCCAATAGCAAATGTGAAACCATTACCTTCCTAATACTGATATAGGAATCCCCTAATTGATATAGAAATGTCACAAGTCTTGACACCCTCCAATACAACCCTCAATTTCTAGCCAAATTTTATACCTGAAAATCTCTAATTATTACATGAAAAACCTTAATCACACTAGAACCATTCTCTAGAGTCATCCACTCTACTCAAGCTTCAATTAGCCTGATCAAATGAGCCGAACAACCCGTGCCTCATTAGCTCTCTGACACCGTAGAATGTAACTTCATTCCAATACAACCAAGCAACTTTCGGCTCTATGCACTGAGCATTCCTTACCAACAACAACTCAAGTCATTCCCCAATCCTCATACACCTATAAATCATAACATAACCTTTATTGAAATTTCCTTTACTCGAGCCATAACTGATTCACAAATACGCCTCAAACTGGAACCATCATAGCACATAACCGTGCAATCAACTATTCAACAACATAAGGATCGCACAACTTAAGAGCACTCCGCGGGAGATAACCCACCTGCTTTGCCTCCAACTAACATTTTTGTATACCTTCCATCGTCATAAACATTACGTAGGCACTTAATCTTCCTGACTCTGAACTCATATCGCGACATGAAATTTACTTCACTCCCAACTAAGAAACATGAAAAGGTTCTTCACACACCCATAACTCGGGGCTCTACCTCTCAATATGGAAATGAAGCACCTAATAGTTCTTCTATCCTACAACAGACCTTTCTCATCACTTCTAAATCATATGAATAAATCGCGCAATCACATCACACTCATCACGTAACTATCCGGCCATGATTTCTACTAATAGGGTCACTATCGAATATATAAGTTTAAAAACACAGCTCATATAATCAGCACCTCGGTGCTCAAGCTATAGGTAGAAATCTTGCCTCAAGTCCTCCAGACTAGCCCAACGTCAAACACACAGATTAGTATCCGTGTTTCCTCACAACATAGGCCCTCGGCCTTACTCAGTCAAAAATCCTCACAAGCCCCTCGGGCAAGAGTAAAACAGTGTTTCTCAGCCCAAACATCATTTGAAAATATTATTTAAGTCTTAAAACTGAGCAAACATGGCTGAGTATGAAAACAGTGGAAAATAACATGACTGAGTTCAAGTATAAAGTCAAGACAATGAGGAAAATATCAATAAAAATACCCAAAGGGTTCAAATAGTTAGCACGAAGCCCAAATATGGCATTCAACCCAGATAATGATGATAGCAAATAGATTTCAATCAAATACGCAGTGAAATCATCTATCGAAATGAACCAAGTCACAATCCCCAATAGTGCATGACCCCACGCTTGTCATCAAGTGTGTGCGTCACCTCAGTACAACACTGCGATGTGCAATTCGAAGTTTCAAACCCTCAGAATATCAATTACAATCATTACTCACCTCAATTCAATCCAAGCTCTAGCCCGTAATTCCTTACATGAATCGACCTTCGATGCTCCAAATCTAGCCACAATAATTACGTAATCATTAAAGTATGCTAAAGGAATAAAGTCTACTCGAAAATATCCAATTCACATAAAAAATCCCAAAATTGTTCAAACCTGGCCCGGGGCCTATGTCTCAAAATCCGACAAAAGTCACATCAATAGAATCCTCGTCCTCACACGAGTCTATACATATCAAGAACATCAAAATCGTACCTTAAATAACCCCTCAAATCACTACTCAAATGTATCTTAATCTCAAGCCCTAATTACCCATTTTTGCTACTGATTTTTCCATGGATTTCAAGCTTAAAATGATAAAATTCATCATAGAAACAAGTTTAGGGTCCAAAAATCTTACCTCCATGAAATCCTCTTGAATTCTCTCCTCAATTAGCTCTCCAAAGCTTCAAAATCGCCCAACAATGAAGGTTCTTAGCCTCAAAATCGCGGAATAGCCCTTTTAAATCATTCTGCCCAGGCATAAAATTGCTTTTTCACGAACGGGGTCAAAGCCCCGCATTCGCAAAGAACAAAAAATACTTTGACCAAATTTCCTATTTTGCAATTGCGACCAACCCATTGCGAAAACGATGCTTTACTCAGACAGGATCGCAAACGCGGTGAATAAGATGACTCAAACCTAATTGACCACTCTTCCTCTACGTGAATGTGGAACATACCTCGCAAATGCGATGGATAACTTTGCAGCCCTTCGCGAACGCGAAGAACTTCTCGTGAACGCGAAGGCCAAAATCTCAGCCTTCTCCAGCTAACCCTTCGCAATCGCGACTCCCCTCTCGTGAACGCGAAGGTCAAAAGTCTGCAATACTGAACAACAGATTTTCTGCAATTCCAAACTTCATGAAATGGTCTGATTGACCACCCGAAACTCACTCGAGGCCCCCGGTACCTCAACCAAAAGCACAACCATCACACATAACCATATTCAAACTTGTACCAATTTTCGGATCGTTCAAAACATCATCACAACACCAAATTCACATCGGATTCAAGCCTAAGAATTTCAAAATCTTCTAAATTACACTTTATATAAAAAACCCAACCAAACCACGTCCGAATGACATAAAATTTTTCACATACATACTAAATGACACAAAAAAGCTACAAAAACTTCCAGAATTCCATTCCGACCCCTATATTAAAAGCTCACCTATCAACCGGAAAGCGCCAAAAACTCAATTTCACCAATTCAAGCCTAAATCTACTCCGGACCTCCAAAACACATTCCAATCATGCTCATAAGTCCCAAATAACCTAACAAAGCTAATCGAATCATAAAAATTCCAATCTGAGATCAAATATTAACAAGTCAAATCTTGGTCAAACATTTCAAATTGCAAGCTTCAAATTGAGACCTATTCTTCAAAATTCATTCTAATTACCCTGAAAATCAAAACCGATTATTTACATAAGTCACAATACATAATACGGGGATAGTCATTCCCGAGAACTGGCGAGCAAAGTGCAAAATCTCAAGACGACCATTTGGGTTATTAAAAGAATTTCATCATTTAGTGGAGAGTCGAAGGGACTGCCCTCATATTGTGAATCCAGGGCCTTCCGAGAAGGCATTTCATCTCATGTCGCCATTGATTACGTGGAACTTGGTATCTTGAATGGTTCCAACCACGTCGACCGGTGGAGTAATTTCCCCTTTAGTCTTTTCACTGGCCATGTTGAAGTTGTTTAAGACTCAAGCTGCAGGCACAATTTGATCTTGTAGGTTGAGTTGCTCCATGACCCTCGATTGGATGATATTCTCCGAGCTACCTTGATTCACTAAAACACGCTTAACTTGAACTTTATTTAGTAAGATTGAAATTGCAATAGAGGCATTTTGTGGTTGAGAAATGCCTTCTGCTTCTTTGTCATTGAATGACAAAGAGACCTTGGGCACATAATCTTGGGTCTGCTCCTAGTAATTGATACCTTTGTAAATTTGAACACGAGACCTTGTGGAATATCAACCCCGCTGACGATCATATGAATGACATGTTATGGTTCCTCCTGTTCATTTTTCATGTTGGCGTCTCTGTCTCTAAAATGGTTCTTGGATCGACCACTAAGGAATTCTAGAATGTGGCCCTCGTTGAATAGACGGGCTACCTCTTCCTTTAATTGCCTGCAATGCTCGGTCTTGTGACCATACGTGCCATGATACTTGCACATCAAATTTGGGTTTCTTTGGGAAGGATCTGTTTTTTTATAGGTTAGGCCATCTAGTATCTTTGATCCTTCCGATTACCAATATAATGCCTGATGCATCGACACTAAAGTTATATTTTGATAACCGAGGTGCCTCTATGGTATCAACATGCTTATCAAAACCCCTTTTGCTCAAAAGTACCTAAGATATTTTTCCTCAATGCTTCTTCGATCATTGTGGGAGGGATTTCGTCCCCAGCCATTATTCCTCCGATCTGCAGTATATGGTTGATATCGTTCCCTGTTCGACCTTGGTTCCCTGTCGATGTCCCTCGGGGTTTAACTAACAACCTGTTTGGATGTACTAAATTGGAAGGGGCTCCTAATTGGTCGTCCTCGACCCTGATAATTGATTGATATCGATTGTGCACATATGCCCATGTTACAACTGGATACTCGACCAAATTTTGTTTCAACTATCGTGATGCTAGCAGACTCCGCTCATTCAACCTTTAGGTGAAAGATTGAACGACCCAATCATCTGTGATCGGTGGCAACTCCATGCGTTCTATTTGAAATCGGGATGCGGACTCCCTTAGCATTTTATTTTCCCTTTGACTTATCTTAAAAATGTTTGATTTTCGTGTTATGACCTTTATGGTCCCGGTGTGTTCCTTCACGAAAGAATCTGGTAACATGGAAAATGAGTCGATGGAATTTGGTGGCAGGTTGTGATACCAAATCATTGCTCTCTTTGACAAAGTATTCCCAAATCTTTTCAGCAAAACATACTCATTCTCATCATCATCTAAGTCATTTCCTTAAATTCTGCATGTGTACGAAGTGATATGTTCATTAGGATCAATATTCCCACCGTATTTAGGTATATTTGGCATACAAAACTTCTTAGTAATGGGCTTCAGAGCCGCGCTCTGAGGAAAAGGTTTTTGCACGAATTTTTTGGAATCTAAACCCTTCAAGATCGGGGGTGCCCTCGGTATCAGATCAACTCGAGAGTTATATGTTTCCACTTTCTTATCATTATCTTTAATTTTCTTTTCCTCGGACTCAATTTCTTTAGTGAGATCCTCGAGCATTTTCAAATATGTAGGATCAGTCCCTGGCGGTTAGCATTCGACCTTTCTGGCACTAGCTCGGTACAACGAGTAATTTCTAGCTCGACCACACTCGTAGTTGACTTTGAAGTTGAGCAATAGCAGCCTGTTGAGCCTGCAACATCTCGAATATTACCTGGAGACTAACTCCCCCCGTCTCCTAGCCATATATTCTGTGGCCATTAGATCGGCCTTCCCTGTGCACACTCCCTTTATAGTTCGCACCTACATCAGTATTCAAAGCAATGTCTGAACTGATATCGACTGGGTCGACAACCGGTAATCCCTCTAGATTAGCCGGTGGTACCCCGACTCCTGGAGCAATTACATTGTTGTTTTCTCCGTGAGATCCAAGACCCTCATCACCATGTACGGGTGTGTTTTGTGAGTTTGACATGCTTTAACCTGAAAGCAAAAATACTTGGCAAGAACAAGTGTGAAAATAATGTGTGTCATCAGAATCAACACTGAAACAATCACTATTATCCTTGGCCCCATGGTGAGCGCCAAACTTTTTACTCTAATATTCGAGTAACAATTAAACTTGTATTGTGATTTTAAAGATATGTGATTTAATTCAACGCCAGTTGATAAACAAGTGAATAAATATATAAATTAAAGGGTAAAATAGATCAAAATAGTGTGTAGGCTAAGTCTTGACTGACCTGTGATAGTCTTGCGGAATGATTATAGGAATGAATGGTGAAACAATTCTAAAGAACAGTAGGTAAAATAGCAAGAGAATAATGTACATATATTTTCCACCAGTGAACAACAATCTATAAATGAACAGGATCCCCCTTTATACAATAGGGGAGTCCTAAATAAGGCACACTTCTAATTACAGTAGGAAATCATATTCGACAGTTGTCTCACCGCCAAAGACCAATCCATTTCGAAATTTACGCAGTGATCATCGAGCCGTTGTGGGTATCTCGCTCTTTCTATTACCGAATCATAATGGTATCATCTCGAAGCATGCCTTTTTCCGACCTCGGCAAATGATATCGACCTTGATTGGAAAGGGTCTTCGATCCCGAGCTCGGCGTCTTGGCCTTCCGACATGGTATCACTTTCTCCATCGAAGAAAAAAATCGGGTGGCTCCGATTTTCACCGTATGCATTGCTGCCATGTGATTACAAGGTCATGTGTTCTAGCAGGGAAAATAGCCTCTTACAGAAATATAAGATAAGGCTGCCTGCAATAGATTCTTTTAATTCTAATCCTTTTCTGAATCCCGCATATAATTAGAGCTTAATGCACTGAACTGCTATGGCAAAACCTTTCTTAAGCTGTAAATAAAAAATAAATCCTACACTAGAAAGGTTGGTCATGAAAAATTACAAGAAAAATAGAACCAAGAAATGAAAATAGGGAGAAATTAAAAAAAACAAACAAAAGAGACGGACAAGATGTTTTGGAAGTCAGAGAACCGTCAGTTTCCCTTCATTGCCGACCATAACATGAAACATGAATGGTAAAGTTTAGCATAAAAAAATGTGATTGAAAATGAAACGTTAGAATGTGACTTTTTGTTGGACAGGTAGGCCATCTTCATCAAGCACGAGCCTAAATTCCATCTTACAATATAAGTGTCGCCCCCTATTAGAAAACAATATTTCCTAGGACTAGAAATTACCACGTTGCTTGACCTTAAAATGAACAAAACCAACCATGTCACAAATTTTGACGGGCAGGAATTGGATTTCATCGACCAATAAAATCTACTCTACTTTATCCATTTTGGCCGCTGCGATATTATAATTTGAAGTGCGTAAATTTAAGTTGTTCGACGCCTATGGAGAGTTTATATTGATCAATTGAAGATTTTGAATCTAGCTAAAATATGTTAAACTACACGAGTAACAGATACAAGTTAAACGTTGTTTTCGACGAGCTATGCAAATATTATAATATATATATATATATATATATATATATATATATATATATATATATATATATAATATTTGTTTAAAAAGAAAAAAGAAAAAAGAAGAACCTCCTAGGTAAGAATAGCTTGTCCGCCCCAAAAGGCGACGAGAAAACAGTGGCCAACGGAGACCGCATGAAATTCTGCCGACTGTTCAACTGTAATTTAAAAAAAAATATGATTAACGTCTTTAATTGTACATAATACATAGAACTATAAATCATACTTCTAATAGATATGTCACGATTTAAATTTTCCATCATCAAAACTGTAATGGTGGCTAACATCGTACTCGCTAAGCAAACCAACGTTAGACTTCTATTTACCTTTTTCCTTTATATTTTATAGTTAAAACTAACAAAACTAAATGAAATAGAAATATTTGCAGAAATACATATTTAACTGATTATCTATATACTATTAACAAATACCGAAAATCGTTACCGTCAAAAATTAGTGTCTCAATCCACGAACATACTACGATTTGCTACAAATACTGGTATGAAAGAAAGTACATCTGCCTCGAAAGAAAAGAAAACAGGAAATAGAAACATATGAGGATTCGCCAGGGCCTGCAGACGCCAGCAGGACTACCTTGGGTCTCCTGAATAAAGTATCTGCAACCGACCTCTCGATCAGCCACTACCAGCTCCGAAATCTGCACAAAAAATACAGGGTGCAGTATCAATACAATCGACCCTATGTACTAGCAAGTGCCAAGCCTAACCTCGACGAGGTAGTGACGAGGCTATGGCAGAGCATTTGTAATACGCGCATACAATTTATAATAAAGCAAAAAAGGAAGTACGAAACCAAATGAAACAGTACTTGTTGTGAAATAAATACAGAACTCAATTATTTAACCACTACTCAGCTAGAACTAATCCTTATGAGTTTCAATGCTACAAAATAAAATCACAACAGAAGATGTATATATAAACAACAAAATGATGCGGAGCGGATCCCGATCCCACCATATAATTAATAACAATATGAACATTCATTCTTATTGCTCATGTTGCAGCGCGCAACCCAATCCCATCAGTCCATCATTATTGCTCCTCATATATCACCCTTATTGCTCTCGTTGCGGCGTGCAATCTAATCCCACATGTCCATTCTTATTACTCATGTTGCGGCGCGCAGTCCGATTCCACCAGACAATCACATTTCACCCATATTCCTCCTTAATATACCATCCTTATTTCTCCTGTTGCGGCGTGCAACCGATCCCGTCATATCAGTACCAATCACACAATAAAAATAAGTATTTCACAATTTTCTCAAAACCCTCCACAATATTTATGCCTCAAACCAAAGAAAACGGAAATGTATACAATTATGAAACTTCATCAATGAATACTACACAGCAAGACCAACCAAAATGTACCATGAACCACCAATGAATAAACTAAAATCAATAATGTGATTCAATGAACTACAGAACAATTAATACTTTCAAATAAAAAAATGATATCTAACAAGAAGCAATTAAATATGCAAGCACCAATAAGCATGTAACAGTTAAGACAGGAAAAAAATATTAGGAATGGGGAAGGGAACAAGCTAAACAGATAATTTGGCGGCGCATAGATACTCGTCACCACACCTATACGCCACACACATGAAATTTCACATAGCAATTAAGTGGGGGATTCCTAATCCCTCGAGTAAAAGTTAGATCAAACACTTACCTCAATATAATGACCAATTTAAAGCTAAATTACCGCTTTTCCTCTATATTCTACCTTCGATCAACTCGTATTTAGTCATAATTAACTTAATAACATCAATTACCGCTACAGAAATCAACTCTAATGCATAAGTATAAGTTTCTTAGCATTGAGGTTCAAATCCCCAAATTTCAAAATTCTTAAATTCTACCCAAAACACCCAACTCCACCATGAAAAATCATAGATTTTATGATAAAATCTTGTAAAAAGATGCAAAAGATTGAAAAAAATGAGTTAAGAATCATTTACTTATAATTTGGGAAAGAAATTACCTTTGGAAAATCGCCTCTTGAGGTTTATGTTTTAAAAAAATGGGTGAATGAATGAAAATTTTGTCTAAGTCCAAAACTTATCAGTTGCAAATGTCGCATTTTCGATCTGAGCTTCGCATTTGCGAATCTCGTTAATGTGAGAAAGGTATCGCAAATGCGGACCCCTCGCATTTCTACTGTCTTCGCAAATGTGAATGCCCAGTCGCAAATGCGGACCCCTCGCATTTCTACTGTCTTCGCAAATGTGAATGCCCAGTCGCAAATACGAATATGGACTTCCGCAAATACAGCATTTTTCTTCGCAATTGCGAACTATGCAGTCCCCTCTCCTGCTTCGCCTCGCATTTGCGAGCCAAACCTCGCAATTGCGAAGTCTGTCGACCTGAAGCATACCAGTAATTTTTCTTAAATCAAAATAACTCTGTAGCCTATTCGAAATTCACCCGAGCCCACGAGGTTCCAAATCAAACATGACTCGATCAAATCGCCAAAATAACACATAAAACTACGAATTTAGTACAAAATTGCATGAAATTTTCAAAATTTTTTAAAATTTCTATTTTCTCCATCAATGGTCTGTATCATGCCAAATTAGTCTTGTTTCTCACTAAATTCCACACATAAGATATAAATATCATAATTGACATGTACCAGATTCCGGAACCAAAATACGAACACGATACAAACAACTATTAACCATTTTCTCAAAATTATTATAATTTGAGTTTAACAATTTTCATCAAAAATTAATTTCTCGGTTAGAGACCTTGAAATTCGATTTCGGGCATATGCCCAAGTCTCATATTTTACTACGGACCAACCGGAACCGTCAAAATATGAGTATGGGTCCGTTTACCTAAAACGCTGACCCAAGTCAACAAAATTCAACTTTATAGGCCAAAAATTATTAGTCTTAATTTTTCACATAAAAGCTTTCCGAATATATGTTGAACTGCATACGCAAATTAATGAGAGATAAAATGAGATTTTCAAAGGCCTCAAAACACGAAATCGAATTCTAAAACAACATATAACTTTTTGGGTCATCACAAGATAAAACAATTTTAATAGTAACGATTATTCTGAAAGATAATAAATATTTGCAATCCTATTCTTTAGAAAAACTAATAACATATTAACTGCGAGTGTTTGGACATACAAGTTGTAAAATTTTAGGAAAAATAAAAAACATTAAGTGACAATGTTATTTGAAAATTAAAAGTTGTATTTGGACATCAATATAATTAGGTTATTTTTGAATTTTTATGAATGATGTAAGTGAATATTTGAAAAACAACTTTTGGAGTTTTTTAAATTTTCGAAAATTTTTAAAATTCATTTTCAAGTAAAAAGTAAAAATATTATGACCAAACATTAATTTCGAACGTAATTTTTTTTTAAAAGGAGTAAACAAATCGAAAAAAATGAAAATTTTGATGGCCCTTAGAATCGATCAAATATCACAATATAAAATAAAATGAAGGAAATATATATTAGCTGGCAATCATAACTAGGATAGTGTTGCTTTCTCCTTTTCTCTCATTTTGTTGGATTCAATCCATTTTTTCTAAAAAGTTCCAAGTGTCCTTTATATCCTATCTTAAAGGATAGACAATATGGACCACGAGTTCAACTACAATGATTTTTGTTATATTAAACTAATATTCCTTTTAGCATTTTAGTCACATGTACATATGTCTTTGCACAAGAAAGAAATCTGACCTAGAGATTACATTGTAGGTAAATGTAGGCCTCCGAGTTTTCGTCATTTTTTTTGAATAAGCAATGAATTTCAATCGTATAAAAGAATATATATATATTAAAATATTTTAATTAAATATTCAATGACCTGCATATTGATATATGATCTTAGACGGAAAATTTTATTTTATGTCTTTTATAACTGACACTAATTGTGTGAATTTTTTTTTTGTCTCACAATTGATGGACCCAGAATTGTAAAATTAGGGTCTATAAATTTATAAAATAAAAAAAAAATCGGGTCTATAAATTTATAAAATAAAAAAAAAACCTCACATAACTAATATAAATTATATAAAACACACAATAAAACTTCTCGATCTTAGACCCAACCACTCCCAGCTTTGTTAAAATTCAATGTTAGTTAATGAAGTTATACTTATGGCACATATTAAACATCAATTATTATGTGACTAAAGGGGGCACAGATAATCAACAGGACAAATATTAAGAATTAAATTGTGTTTTATAACCTGATGGTACAATTAATGTTTCTTTTCATCTTATTAGTTTAATTTAACATGTCATATATACCTACCATTTATATAATCTAAATTAGTTAATGATATATTTTAAATAACCTAATTATTTAAATATTTTTATGCTGTCGATGCATTCAACTTAAACCCATCAAGAAAATATTCAACGATCCTATGATACTCATAAATAGTAGAATAAATAGTCCTACTTTTAACATGCATATTCTTTCTATTTTTTACTTTGTTGAGAAAAAATGACATTATTATTTAAAGTATAAATGTATGTACTAACCCTGTCGGACCCTCTCCTAGACCTCAATTATAATTAACGCCTCCCTTGACTAACTTTTTCATGTTTGGTTTCTTTCACTTTTTGCTTTTTTCTTTCTACGAATCTAATTAGATATTGGTAAAGAAATTTCTCTCTACAGTACGTTGAATGGACAATTTATCACTTTTATTTTAGTTCATAAATTTGAAATTTTGCTCAAAATATATTTAAAACAAAGACACTAAAAATATGTTAGGAAAGCCTCGTGGCCGCTGCTATTTTATACCTGGGGCGGCTCAATGGATTTTATTGTCTAAAGCCAAAACATATTAAAATACCTTAAAATTTATTTTGTAAAATTCATATAATAATAAGATATAAGCAAATCCGAGGACTTTAGCCTAGATGGTAAGTATACAACGCGTGATGTATAAATTAAGTGCACGTTATGGTTCGAAAATTTGTCGTAAATAAAAATATGTCATTAATTAAGTGGAAGAAGGTAGAGGAGATATGGCAATAATCTGTCAACTTTGAAACCATGCTCCCCATTGCATTTGAGGATTTCTCTTAAAAATATTAACCAAAAATAATTGCTCTCCAATGGATGGATTAATAAAATATGGTGAAAAGAAATAGCCAATCAAAAAAACTGAATTAAAATTAGAAAGTGAAATCATTAGAAACATTAAAAAATGTGAATATACATAGAGGAGAAATAATTAGATTTGGAAACGAAGTTAAATACATTATTTGATTAAACGAAAGAGAAATTTATCGTTATTTATCACTCAACCACATAAATTAATTAAAACTTTTAAAATACTTTACTACTAATAATTACATAAAATTTATGTGACACATAAAACTTAAAATTGGGCCCTTAATATTTTGGGAGCCTAAGGCAATGACTTTATTTGTTTTACCTTTAGGCTGACCCTGTTTTATATCTTTCTTATGAGTAGCAGTTATTTGATGGACTAGGAGAGTGCGTGTAAGCTAGTCTAAATTGTTACTTAAATGATTTTTTTAAAAACAAATTATATAGCAAAAGTCAAATTAAAGAGATAAACTATATATGCTGAGCTAAAGCTTTGATTATGTGATGAGAGTATAGACTATTTCTGTTAGTGAGTGTATTTTAATATTAAAATTATAATATTAAATATATTATTTCGTACGAGATAGTAGTTATAAATTGACAAAAAAATAATTATTATTTTGGTGTAACTTATGAAATCATTAATATCATGACACTAATTATTCATTAAAGATTAAATTTTATAACCACTAACTTATATTTTATTATTTTATTATCCTACTATCTTATTATTTATTTCAAGGAAGAGATTTTACACCTATAAATTGTGGAGTTTCTTCCTTGTGTTTTGGTATGAGAAAAACGTTGTAGGATGCATATAAAAAAATATGTTGATGTTAAAAGAAGAGAGTTAAGAGAAAGAAGAAAATTTGAGTCTCCAACATATTCTCTACAAAAGATAATATTATTTTTGTTAAAGGGAGGTGTTTATTTTGGTGGAGCTTTAGACTCAACAATTTGTCTAGAGTTTGTTTGAGTCAAACGATATTATCGGGCTATTGTATTTTGGAGAAGACAAGTCAAGAATATTACTATTGGACCGGTGAAGATGCTACTACAATGGGCTTGAATCTCCTTAAAGAGAGCGAGATATTCGCGCCTCAGCATGAAGAATTTTATTTATTTTTCATTTTAATTTTCGACAATAATTTCTTGTAATTTCAACAATTTTAAGGTGATACAATTTTTTATGCAGTCGAAAAATAGCGAATATCAAAGTAGAAATTCACTCTCTTTAAGAGATGAAAAGACAAAGTATTTTCTGCTTACTTAATTCAAGCGGAGAAAATATATAAACTTTTTATCTTATATTTTTTTATGAATATGTGATATACCTTTTCATTAAAAAAATAAATTTTTATATTTTTAGAAATAGTAGGGGGGGGGGGGGGGAGTAAAAGAAATAAGAAATTCTTGCATGAAAATTTTGAATATTCATGCACGAGAGAAAGTTGATTAAATCAGAAAATGTGATAAGTGCATTTATCATTAGTCTTGGTATAATTCACATGTAATTATTTACCTCTATATTAATGATTAATTAATATATGGCTTTAACATGAATATTATTGGAGAAACTTAATGAATGCATAGTAGCCATTTTGATATGAAAGATTTGAGCGGGGCAAATTTCATTCTTGGAACGAAATTTACTAGAACGTGTGATGGAATTTTCCTTGACCAACCACATTACATTGAATTTTTTTTTGAAAAAAATACAATTTTATTGATTGCAAGTATATTGTAACCCCTTTTAATTCAAGTGTTCATTTATTTTCTGTACAAAGTAACAATAATATGACAAATAAAAAGAAATATGCTAACTTAATTGGAAGCTTGAGAATATGTAACTTATTGCACCTGGAAAGATACTACATATGCAATGGGAGTAATTAGCAGGTTTACAAGCAAGCCACGTAATGGATATAGATATGACATAACAAGAGTTATGAGATATTTACTTGGTACAAAAAATTATGGCTGATCTTATAAAAAATATTCTGATGTACTTGAAGGCATTTTAATGCAGATTGAAACATTTTCTCTTTGAGAGGTGGTGTTATTTGTTGGAAATAAAAAAAGCAAACAATAATTACTAACTCTACCATAGATACTGAGCTAATTGCTTTTAACTTCAGCTAGTGAGAAAGCGAATTGGTTGAGAGATTTATTATTTTAAATTTTTTATTTTGAAAAACTAATTCTTTCAATTTTAATTCATTGTGATAACATCGATACTATTGGTAGAGTACAAAACCGTTATTATAACGGTAAATTCAAACCTATAAGGAGAGAACATATTAATGTGATACTTAAAAAGTGATAATATAGATGTTGGTTATGTGATAATTTTGCAGTTCCACTAACCAATGACTTGGCAATAGAAAGGGTTTGGAGTACATCGAGTGGGATGGAGTTGAACCACATAAACTCATAAGTCATATTTGAGAAAACCTGTCACAATCCGAATTTTCTACCCTCGGAGTCGTGATGGCACCTATTAGTGAGAGCTAGGCAAGCCAAACCTTAATCACATATCTCATCATCAAACTACTTTTTTTAACAAATAAAAAGGGCGATAATATGAAAACTATGAAATTCTAGATAATTAAGCAGAAGATAACCATTAAACACCTAAAATCTGCGAATATTATAGTTACTTAAGAATCAACCACCCAAAACCCGGTATCACAGTGTCAGATACTGTCTAAGATTTACTACATACAAGGTCTAAAGAAATAATAGTACACTGTTTCTGAATAAGGCAAATGAAACATGAATAGAGACAGAGGGAGACGCTAGGGCCTGCGGACGCCAACAGGTCTACCTTGGATCTCCGGGTGTACTAAAGAAAGCCCCCAACTAACGTTGTTGTCCGGTACCTGGATCTGTGCAAAAGAGCATAGAGTCTAGTATCAGCACAACCAACCCATATGCTGGTAAGTTTCTAGCCTAACTTCAGCGAAGTAGTGACGAGGCTAGGACAAGACTACCAACTAAACTTTTGCAGTACAAATACATATATATATATATATATATATATATATATATATATATATATATATATATATATATATATATATATATATATAAAGCGAATAAGAAATACAGGAATTAACCAGTCAATAAGGGAGGGAGAGCATGCTGTATGAAAGATAACAACTCCGAACTCTTATGCTTTAGGGTTTTAAAAAATAAAAAATAACTGAAACTCTCGTCTATTTATACCTCTGGAAGACCCAATATGCGGACCGCACTAAATGGACCGCGACTGCACAGGCTTACCTGAAGACCTGTAGTTCAACACTTTGTGCGGACCGCACAACTCAACTGCGGCCGCACAGCCTCCACCACAGACCGCACAAAGGAGACCGTGGCCGCGCTGGCCCCTCAGCGATCGCATGCGGTTTCTCGCAGACCACACAAGTGGGTTCAGAGGCCTGCTACTTTCTAAACCTGCAACATCTGATTTCTAAGCCTAAGACATCCCCCAACCTACCCTAAACTCACTTGTGCCCTTGAAACTCCAACCTAAATATACGCACAACTTCAAAAACATTCTTTGAACATATTCGTGTAATCAAATCACCATAATGACATCACGAACATCGAATTAAACCTCAAGATCACTAAAATTTCTCAAAACTCCTTTAAACATAAAATTTTCCAGTTAAGGTCTGGATCACGTCAAACGACGTCCGTTTTTAACCAAATTTTACAAGAGTGACTCAAGTCATATCTAAGGCTTGTACCGTGCGTTGGAACCAAAATACAGGCATGATACTATCACTTTCAGAAAATAATTTTACTTAAAAATTCATTTCTTGAGCTTGGGACCTCGAAATTCGATTCCGGGCATACGCCCAAGTTCCATATTTTCCTATAGACCCCCCGGGACCGTCAAATAACGAGTTGGGATCCGTTTGTTCAAAATATTAACCAAAGTCAAATTTATCCATTTTAACATCGAAACTTAGCATTTTTTCACAAAATTTCATATTTAAGCTTTCTGGCTACGTGCCCGGACTATGCACACAAATCGAGACATCTCTAAATGAGATTTTCAAGGCCTCGAATGTATAGAATTTGATTAAAAATAGATGATGACCCTTTGGGTCGTCATAAAACCCAACCTGGCGACTAAAGATCCTATAACCAGGTTCAATGGGAAGAACGAATATATGATAACCTGTTACGAAATGAACTATTATATTTATTATTATTTCCTATCCTATGATGTGAGTGCATTTATTTTGTAACGATTTGCGAGGATGGGTTTTTATTAACTCTTAATAAACATCTATAGCTCGTATGAGTTGGGGATTAGAGTTACAGGAGCACCTTTGACAGATTTCACCTATGTGAGTGTGGAAGTAGGCAGCTTCCTATGAGAATTGGTCTTGTTCTAAAAAACACTCATGAAAATCAGGATATCACAAGGCCGTAATATGCTAGCTAATAAAGCTCATTTCAATGATATTTTATTTCTCTAAGGCAGTCATAGTTCAAGTCTAGGACCACTACTGACTATGGAATAGAGATTATTGTTTTACTAAGTGGAGGTTCAATGCAGAGCACACCTTCATTACGCATAATAGTCTCCCTTCAATAGGTAAACTCTTATTTTTATATTAAAATGAGTGAAGAAATGTTGGTGTTAGTGCATTTTAATATTGAAATTATAATATTAAAGTGCATTATTTCTTGTGAGATAATGATTATAAATTGACAAGAAAGTGATGATTACTTTGGTATAAATCATGACACTACTAATGACAAGATCTACCACTAATTACCCACTAAAGATTAACTTTTGTAACTACTGATCCATGTTTTATTATTTTATATCCCACTATCTTGTTATTTATTTCAAGGAAGAGATTCGATACCTATAAATTATGGTGTTTCTTCCTTCTGTTTGGTATGAGAAAACTATTGTAAGGTGCATGTAAAAAAATGTGGTTGATGTTAACAAAAAAGAGAGTTAAGAAAAAAAGAAAATCTAATCTCCAACTTATTTTCTACAAAAGAGAAAATCATTTTCGTTGAAAGAATGTGTTAATTTTAGTGGAGTTCAGAGTTTGTTCGAGTCATGCGACGTTGTTGGACTGTTGTATCCTGGAGGGAAAAAGTTAAAGAATATTATTGCTGGACCGGTGAAGATGCTATCGCAATAAGCTTAAATTTCCTTAAAGAAAGTAAGATATTCGCGCCTCAGCCTAAGAAATATCTAGTTATTTTTTTATTTTGTTTTTCAACTGTAATTTCTTGTAATTTCACCAACAATTTCTCATCACCATCACTATATATATGTCTAATTAAGTTTCTAGGAACTTCATTCCCTAAAATCATTTTAGAATGTAATAGTAAAAGTATAGAACAAAACTCAATTACTACAGAGGATATTATCTACCCCTCCGATGCATCTATTTGGGTTAATTTCACAAATGGTTATATTACTATCATATTTTTTCATTAAAATTATATAAATTTATTTTCACATTAAAAAGTCATATAACAAGAATTTTTTTTCTTTAAAGTCATATAACTTTATTTTTTCACACAAAAATTATATAAATATGACCTATTTTTTCACTAAAGTCATATAAATTTATCTTTTCATACAAAAATCATATAACTATAAACTTTTTTTATTACCAAATTATATTTTCTCTCACAAAAATTATAAAACTTTTACTAACTCACAAAAATTACAGTGATCGAAAAATATAAATTTTCAATAGTATTTTCTTATTTTGTAGATTTTTATTTTTTTATTTTTAATCTAATTAATAATAATTAAATTAAAATAGGAATGACTCAACCCGACCTGGCCCACCCGACTCAATACTCATATATATAAATTAAAATAATACTAAAATGAATAATAAATTCTTCAAAATATGATACTTTTATTGTTTATTTTAATTTTTGAGATTTGTATTCAAATTTTGTAGTACTTTTATTTCAACTTCTCTCAAATTATACCTTTTAATTCTTTATTTTTGTTTATAAGAATCTCATGTATTCCGAATTGAATTTTTTATGAGGAAAGAATTCACTTTTACTAAATAGGTATGATCGGACTTTTAATTTATATATATATGAGTATTGGATCAGGGTGGGCTAGGTCGGGTTGAATCATTCCAATTTTAATTGGATTATTATTATTAGGCAAAAAATAAGAAAATAAAAATCTATAAATAAGAAAATACTAGCGAATATTTTTCGATCACTGTAATTTTTATGAGTTAGTAAAAGTATTATGATCTTTTTGTGAAACAATTATAATTATATGATTTTGATAATAAAAATTCATGTATGGTTGGCTTAAATCATGTTTTGGTAAATATTTTCTTATTAGGATAAAGAAAAATATTTTTTAAAACTCTTTGTAAATCTTTCCCACCCTATTTTTCATCCCCACCAACCCGCCTCCTATATCCCCCAACTTCCACCCTACCCCACGCCTACCCCTATCATCCAGATCCTCACCCACCACACCCAATTCAATAGAAATATTATTAAGAATATTTTTTTTTCATTTCAACAAAATAAGTATTTTCTTTTTATGATGTAAAAAAATATTTTCTTTCATTTTAACAAAGTGAGTACTTTTTTTTTATATTGTAGAAAGAGTACTTTCTTTTTCAACCAAATAAAAGTATTTTCTTTTTTAGTTATGGAACACACATTTTAATGTTAAATTTGTATAGAGTCATATATTATTAGTGTATTTTAAGTATAAAGAGTATATTTCTATTTATAGTATTTTCTTTAAATTTGTTTAGTTTTATACTGGATTGTAAGTAACATATGAACAAGGTAAAAAATGCACCGAGTCATATATTATTAGCGATATTGCTTGATGTGCATTAAGCACATTTTCTTCCTAAAATGATAAGTGCCATATTTTGTGGAACAGTAGCTTAAGTTTACAACTTGATAGTTAAATTTGAATAAATTTAACGAAGAAGAGTATATATTGTTCCAGTTAAGCTTATGTCACTAAATAATATGAGCAAAAGGAAAATTATAAATTGCACTTGAAACATATTATGCTTATATAATATGTGTTATCTATATTTAACTCGCTCAAATCCGATTCAACACACCCATTTACCACCACTACCTGCACGGTACATAGTGGCAAAACTGTTGGATCCATTATCATTAAGTGAGTAATTAAGCATTGTGATAAACCTTAACGTTAACTCATTGATTTTGGTTGAACTTTCATTTGGAATCATTGAGATTTGTGTGAGAACCTGTTGGTAAAAATACAATTACAGCTGAAAACTAAAATGAAGAAAATAAGAACGTTGCAATTGTTGAACCAATTCGGCACCAAATCTTATCAGAAATAAATCCATCTAGTAATAATACTCTAATCAAATTCACAAGTTGATATTATAAGGAAAGAATGAAAATGTTGTATTAATCTTATCAAAGCTCCAGTGGCATGAACACTTGAAACAAGAACATAAGGATCGGCAAAAGAGAGAACAGAACCCCGATTCCAACTGCCTCGACGACGCTGAACGGACCCAACGAACAGAGCTAGTGACCTAGGAACGGGCATTGACGGGACTCGATCTCAACAAAAATATTGCACTAAATGGAACGACGAACTTGAAACTCAGTAAACTACCAAAACGAGCTCTCCACGAGCTTTAAACAAACTCCATTGATGAAACGAAACTCCGTCGCCAGTTTCCGGCCATTTCCGGTGGTAATGGAGTTTAATCGAGGAAGAAGGAGTAGCAGCAACTCCAAATCAAAGAAGGAGCTCCACCCCTTTTTGTGTAGGTCTTTTCAATAAAAAAAACAACCCAACCTTAGGTATTTGGTTCAATTTCTCATTTTTTGTGTATTTTTGCTGATGAGGAAGATGAAGAACGATGGCGTCTCGAAGAAGATGATATCAACGGTGGGGGGCCTGTATTATACGTCGTAGAGGTTCAGGGGTGGTTTGGTCTTCAGTTGAGGAAGACGAGGCTGGCAGCCATGAATTTTGGCTCCTCTTCTATGAAGAAAAAGAAGATCAATCGATTTGGGAGGGAGGTCCTGTTTTTGCAAAGGCTGTGCTCCAGATTTTTTTACTCCCCTTTTCAGATTTTTAAGCATTATTTTATAGGTTGAGTTTAAGTTTATGTGTATTTTTGTGTATTTTGCCAATTAATTCCTAGGTTTTTTGTGTTAAGTTCTTAGGACCTTCTTTTATTTATTTTTTATCGCAAAAAAGAGTTTAGAAGGGTCTTTAGACTAAATAATGACTTTTTTATTTTCTTATTTTTAAAATAAGATAGAAAACTACACAATGCGAAAGCTAATCCTAGTTAATTAAACTAGACATGAAACTATTTATGTATTTTCGAAATTATATAAAAATAAAAATAAGGTACTATTTCTTTTGAATTTATGAAAAATACATAAACTAAAATATTTTTTGTAATTTTCATTTTTCTTTTACTAAAATAAAGTAGAAGCGTCAAAATTAATTGAAATAGCGTTATTAGGCCTAAATCAAACATCTTCATGCTAAAATATGAAAAATCTTAAGGATGGTCAAAAATCACATGTCTACAACAAGGATGTCCAAACTCAGTTCAGAGACTCGAAGTTGGTCTGAAAGAGTTAGGGGTTTTAAAACAAAATCCTAGTTCAGGCAAATCACAAAGCAATAATGAGAGCGCAAGTAATTGAATCGAAACATGTTTAGGCGTTTCAGAAAATAACTGCACCTTCTAACACGCTTCTTTCAGAAACAAAACTCATGAGGAACATAATAGAAAAGTAACATGAAAACACAATAGAATGGTTCAAAGTAAACAGGGTGAAAGAAACTAATTCGAAGCATAATGAGAAAAGACTGATAAGAATAGTAGAAAAAGCATGCTAAGATGTTTTAGAAGAAACTTTTAAACAGAGCTCAGTAGAAGGAACTTAATAGGGAAACTTACAAACTTAGTAATGAAAAATACTGTGGGGGAAACACAAGAGCACAGGAGAAAAGAAATATAGTAGAAAAACATATGAGAACATAGTATAGGAAAACACAGTAGGAAAAACATACAAGAACATGATAAAAGAAAAATACAAGGACACAGTAGAAAAGCATATAAAAATATAGTATAGGAAAACACAGCAGGAGAAGCATACAAGAACATGGTAGAAAAATACAAGAACATAGTAGAGAGAAATACACACGAAAGACAAAGAAATTCAGTAAAACACTTAAACACTAAAAACCCTAGATCGGAAAAGAAAGATTTTGAAAGTAATATTTGAAAGAAAAGCCACTGAAATCATTTGAGAAACTAGGGAAAGTATAAATACACAACGGTTCTAAAAGAACCGGAGAAACCTTGATGGGTTAGGATTTCAGAAGAACCCTAGAAGTGAGAAAGGCATTGAAAGGTCACCGATCTAAGTCGGAGACGTAAAATCGGGCTTGAGCAGCCATGGTATGCCTGAGTGAGTCTGGAGATGACCGTGAAACCTTGAATCGACCGAGGTCTGGGTTCAAACCTTCAAGGGCATGCCTTGAATCTTTAGAAATCAGGCACGTGGGAGCAATATGAGGTGAGTATAGGTTCTTCATAGCCTTGGATGCCATAGATTCTGGTAGCTTTCAGGGCAGAGATGGTGGCTAGGGTTTGAGAACCTTCGAGATGATTTGAAAGACTGGAGGATTCAATGGCGGCATTTGGAATTTTTTGAAGTTATCAATATAATCGAATGATTCTATCCGAGGGATCTTTCCCCTTTTAGAATTGCATAGAATTTTTTTATAGGGTTTGGGGTATTGGGGAACTTAAAAAAAGAAAGGGAGAGTGTGAGCTGTTGATCTGTTAGATCAACGACTGGGATTAAAAAGAGTCTAGGAAAGTTATTTGAGTGGGTTGTGGGTAGGATAAACTTAGGATTTGGGTCGGGTAATGGGGTTTGAAACTGAGTTCAATTAAGAGGGCCCAAATCTGGCTAAAATCAAAATAAAAATAGGCTAGCATTTAAATAGACATTTTCCATTATTTATTTTATGAAAAATAGAAAAATACTTTCTATATACAAATTAAAGGTGCTAAAATAATGAATAATATATAAATATTTAATTAATAATATTGGAGTCAATTTTATAACTATAAATACAATTAAATTTTAAAATTGGCTAACATTGTAATTATACGCGATTTAGCTTTAAAAATACTAAATAAATTTGTAAAAATATGAAAAAATTATGTTAGCCATATTTTAGTATAAATATGATAATCCAATGAGTGAATTGCAAAAATATAAATTTTGGAAATAATTATTGGATTTTTCTTGATAAAATAGAGCCATAAAATTCGTTTTAAAATATTTTAAAAAATTAAGGAAAATTAGAAAAACACTTGGACATACTTATATATGCATACCTATACTATTTGAAAGGTATTTTGTATACAAAAAATATACAGAAAAAATGAGTATCAACAACTGCCCCTCTTTACCCGGGAAGGATGAAAGAGTTGTCGGGTAAAGATACGATGGCATATTTTTACCGAACAAAATGGGATGAAGAGATTTAGCCATGCTCTAGTTCCTGAGCTGCATACATATCCCTGGTCTTACAATAATCGGGCCATATGTAGTTCAGGATTCATTGGCGAGTATGCCGAGGGAGACCTTTCAAGAACGGACAAAATATTCAGGTTGGGATGAATGGTCAAGGTTTATTTGGGCTGCGGGGACTGGAGCGGAATGCTCCTGCCGAGATGGCCGTTGCTTGCCGGTTTACGTACAAATAAACAATACAAGCGTATATTGTGCATAGATTTAAACATGATGCAAGTTTCCGTTGGACCATGAATGTTGTCTTTGGACGGTTATGATAATGTCCTTAGACCATGATGTCCTGGGCTATGAAGCATATAATAAAGGATTCGCAAGCTATGAAATGATGTTCTCGGGCCATGAGAATGATGCCTTCAAACCATGATGCCTTTGAATAATGATGTGCGAGAAATTAAAGGGAACTTCAGGCCACGACAAAGTGTTCTCCGGCATGAAAATGGTGCCTCTGATCAATTACGCCCTTAGATAATTTAGCGATCTTTTAGCCCATGAAATGCAGTAAGTGGAAATTTTTTAGCCCCTGAAATGCAATTAGTGATGAGTTTTCAGCCATGCAAGATGTAAATAAAGCGAAGATATTTCAGCCATGTGGGTGTAAACAAAATGGCGATATTTAAGCCATGCAAGACATGAATAAAGTGGCAATCTTTCAGCCATGCAAGTGTATATGAGGTGACAATCTTTCAGCCAAGTAGCATGTAAATAAAGTGGCGATCCTTCATCCATGAAAAAAGTAAATAACGCGGCGATATTCAGCCATGCAGGTGTAAACAAAGTGGCGATCTTTCAGCCATGTAGATGGAGACATCGCTTAGTCTCGGAAGGAAGAATAGTAGCCTTATGCAATATAGAGAGTGCAGAAGGAGGTAGAGCTTAAACTCGGAAGGTAGAATAGTAGCCGTATGCAACGCACAAATGTATATGGAGGTAGCGATTAACCTCAAAAGGTAGAATGGTAGCGTTATGTGATGCAAGAATATAGATAGAGGTAGAGCTTAACCTCGGAAGGCAGAATGATAGCCTTATGCAATGCAAGAATGCAGATGGAGGTAGAACCTAACATTGGAAGGCAGAATGGTAGCCATATACAATGTAGAGAATGCAGATGGAGATAGTGCTTAGTCTTAGAAGGCAGAATGGTAGCATTATGCAAGAGATGAAAGGCGAATAGTAATAAAATTTTCTTAGCTGATAGCTGATAGTTGATTGGGATATTGTGGCTGATAGGGATATTATGTGCAGATAGCAACTGTGAATAGATGTGACGGTTCTGAGAGTTGTATTCCTAAACAGTATGAGTGTATAATATATTCGATGGTTTTGCGACTTGGGTGCCTAAATCCGAAGAAAAATTGTGAGTTTTGTGAAGAGGAAAGGTTAGTTCGTATCCCCGATGACTTTGCTTGACCTGTTTGGCTCTGTTTCGGTGACACTGTGCGTATCATTGGGGTAGCGTTTCTAAATAAAGAAACTTTAGAAAATAGACATGCATGATTTAGCAAAAAATATAACATAAATTCATAGTTAAGAATATCTTTTTAGATGAATCGACGACCGTGATGTGATTTGGGACATTGCATCCTTTCTTGCTATTTGAGGGTCCTCCTCAAACTTCTGCCCCAGTTTAATGGGTTGATACTTCTGACGGATGCTTGTGATGATTGACTAAACTTACTTCGGAATTTTGAGGGTCCTGCTCAAAATTCTGCCCCAATTTACAATTGTGTGGGGGGGGGGGGGGAGGGAATAAAGATTTTATTGAATTGTGACCGAACCATAAGGCTGCCTACGTATTCTCTCTTAAACGGGAATCGGGTTAGACGTAGTTCAAATTACACCATATAGGAAAGCATAAGATTACACATAGTAACACTTGACTGCATCTGAATTGATTGGTTTTGGCTAAAATTATCCATCCATTTCTGCAAGTATAAGGGCTCATTCTGTCAGAACTCGGTGAACCATGCATGGACCTTGCCCTTTGCGAGAGAATTTTCCTTTGGCTCCATCTTGATGCGGGAATATTTTCTTTAATACCAGTTGCCCTGGTGTGAACCATCTAAGCTTGATTCTCTTGTTGAAGGCTCTAGACATTCTGTTCTGATAAAGCTGACCGTGGAAAACTACATTCATTCTCTTTCCATCTATAAGAGCTAGCTGCTCGTAATGACTTTTAACCCACTCTATGTCGTCGAGCTCATCTTCTTGTATGATACTTAAGGAGGGGATTTCTACTTCAGCGAGAATGACCGTTTTTGTACCATATACCAGCATGTAGGGGGTCGCCCCAGTTGAGGTGTGGACTGTGGTGTGGTAACCCAGTAAAGAAAATGATAGCTTCTCGTTCCACTGCTTATACTTCTTTATCATTTTCCTTAGTATCTTCTTAATATTCTTGTTGGCGGCTTCTACAGCTTCGTTCATCTGAGGTCTATTGACTGTAGAATTCTTGTGTTTGATCTTGAAGGTTATACACATGGCCTTCATCAGGTCATTGTTGAGGTTGGAACCATTGCAATGATGATTGATTCTGGAATCCCGAACCGGCAAATGATGCAGTCGTGGGAAAAGTCTGCCACGACTTTCTTAGTCACTTATTTGTAAACCATGCTTCGACCCATTTGAAAAAATAGTCAATTGCAACTAGGATAAATCTGTGCCCGTTGGAAGCGGAATGTTCAATTGGTCCAATAATATCCATTCCCTAAGCGGCGAACGACCATGGTGAGCTTGTTGTATTAAGCTCGTTCAAGGGTACCTTTATTATGTCTGTATATATCTAGCAACGATGGCATTTCCAGACATATTGGATAAAATCTATCTCCATAGTCATCTAGAAGTGACCAGCTTGGAGGATCTTCTTTGCTAAGACAAAACCGTTCGTATGTGGACCACAGGTCCCGACATGAATTTCCTCTAGCAGTTTAGATGCTTCTTTTGCTCAACACACCTTAATAATCCCACATCAGGAGTCCTCCTATATAGGATTCCTTCGCTGCAAAAGAAATTTTTGGCCAACCTTCGAAGTGTGCGCTTTTAAGTAGTATTGAAAGTTCTGGGTATTCTCCTTTTGTCAAATAATCTTTGATGTCATGAAACCAAGGTTTTCCATCTGCTTTTTCTTCGACACAGGCATAGTAAGCTGGTTGATCATGGATCTTCACTAGAATAGGATCAATGAAGTTCATATCTAGATGTTGTATCATGGACGATAGAGTACCAAATGAATCGGCAAACTCATTCTGGATTTTGGGAACTTGCTGGAACTCTGTCTTTGTGAACCTATTTCTCAACTCCTGTACATGATGCAGATAAGAGAGTATCTTAGAATTCTTGGTCGCCCATTCTCCTCGTATCTGATGTATGAGTAGGCTAAAGTCCCCAATTACAATAACTCCTGGATGTTCATGTCAATTGCCCTCTTGAGCCCTAAGATGCAGGCTTCGTACTGAGCCATATTGTTGGTTAAAGGAAATCTGAGTTAGGCAGACGCCGGATAATGCTGACCAGTTTCTAATACTAGGACCGCTCCTATGCCGACTCCTTTGAAATTTTCTGCTGTATCGGAAAACATTCTCCACCCATTATAGGATTTTGGAATATCTTGTCCTATAAATGGTGCCTCTTCGTCAGGAAAATACGTTTTCAAAGGTTCGTATTCTCCATCTACGGGGTTCTCGGCCAGAAGATCTGCTAGTGCATGTCCCTTGATTGTTTTTTGAGTAACATAGACAATGTCAAATTCACTCAACAAGATTTGCCACTAGCCGAGCTTGCTAGTAGGCATGGTCTTCTAAAAGATATACTTCAAAGGATCCATCTTTGATATGAGATATGTAGTATATGCACAGAAGTAAAGCCTTAGCTTCTGGGCTACTCAAGTCAAAGCACAATAGGTGCGTTCTAACAAAGAATATCGGGCCTCGTACGGAGTGAACTTCTTGCCGAAATAATAGATAGCCGGTTATTTATTTCCTATTTCATCATATTGACCTAGGATACAACCGAATGCACCATCTAAAACTGCAATATGGAGTAACATAGGTCTACTTGGTTAAGGCGGGACCAAAACTGGTGGCGTTGACAAGTATTACTTGATTCTTTCGAAATCTTTCCGGCAATCATCAGTCCAATCGGTGGCCACATCATTCTTCAACATCTTGAAGATTGGCTCACAAATAGCTATAGATTGTGCTATAAATCGACTGATGTAGTTAAGTCTCCTAAAGAAACTCATTATGTCCTTCTTGTTCCTTGGCGGTGGCAATTATTGAATGGTTTTGATCTTTGATGGATCTAGTTTTATTCTTCTGCGAATCACAATAAACCTAAGCAATTTTCTCGCTAGAACCCAGAATGCACATTTTGCGAGATTCAGTTTCAGGTTGTACCTTCTCAGTCTATTGAAGAACTTTCTCAAATATTCTATGTGATCAGTGGCTTTATTGGACTTGATGATGACATCATCTACATATACTTCGATCTCCTTGTGTATCATATTGTGAAAAATGGTAGTCATAGCCCTCATGTAGGTGGCTCCTGCATTCTTTAACCTATATGGAATTATCTTGTAGAAGCACATCCCCCATGGAATAATGAAAGCCATTTTCTCACCATCTTTTTCATCCATCCATATCTAATGATATCCAGCAAAACAATCCACAAATGATTGCAATTAATGCTTGACGTAATTGTCAATTAGGATGTGTATGTTTTTCAAGGGGAAGTCGTCTTTTGGAATGGCCTAGTTGAGGTCCCGGTAGTTGACATAACCTCTGACCTTCCCATCCTTCTTCGGTACTGACACAATATTGTCTAACCACGTCAGATACTCCACTACCCTAAGAACCTTATCTTTGACCTGCTTAGTGACTTCTTCCTTGATTTTCAAACTCATATATGGCTTGACCATTCTGAGCTTCTATTTTACCGGTGGACATGTTGGATCAGTCAGCAGTTTGTGTGCCATAATAGATATACTCAGCCTAGTCATGTTGTCATATGACCAGGCGATTATGTCCTCATATTCTCTTAGAACTCTATGTATACCTTCTTTTCTGACGATGATAAGTGAACGCTGATCTGTGTTTCTTTGACATTTTCTGCATCTCCCAGTTTAACAATCTCAATCTCGTCTAGGTTGGACTTAGTTCTGTTTTCAAAATTCTCGACTTCCTTGACAATCTCTTTCAGTATATCATCTTTATCTGAATCTATGTCTGTTTGTTGCGTTGTCTCGTTACAGGTCACAGTTGGTTCATCAAGATAAGTAATAGTAATGATGTATAAGTAAAGTAATGAGAGAAAATAATAAGAGTAAGATTTTGTAAGAAAACCAAAATGCTTTGATAAATTCCATAACTATTTTGAACATTGGAGCTCTTTCTAGCAAAAATTTAAAATGCAAAAGGAAAGTCAACTAGTAAAAATAAAAATAGTGCATGATGCTTGTTCAGCTTGCTACCCCGAGGCTCGCCGGGCTTTGGAGGTTCTGATGGTCCAATTATTAAGGCATGCTCCTTTGCCTACAGCTTGTATGGAAAGGCCTTTCTCCCCCTCCTCCTCAAAAATGACACAACAATCCATGTCATCATCTTCCAAGAACAAATTCCTCACTACTGCTTGTGCTTCCTCTTCTTCTGACCCATATATAACTTCGACTGGTTAGACATATTGCTCCAAGAATGGTATTGGCTGCTCTAATGGATAGTAGGGACCGTCCCATGGTGGTGACCAATAGTTGAATTCTTTCCAAGTGTACTCATATCCCAATCCAAAGGTGGTGCAATTTTTCATGAGCTTGATGGGCTTAGCGATTCCTTGGAGATTCTTTCCAAGCCCCTTGCCATGTTCATATCCAGTCTAGCTCAATATGCTTTCAATTTGTTGTTCCACCATTTGTTTTTATCAGTAGTGTTCACTCGCTCGATATGGTGGTAAATTTCCCTGCCTATCCTTCTTCTGCCTCTTATTGTCTGGATAGTCTGGCGACTGTATATAGGATTGCTACCGTTGCCGTGAATGCTCACCTCTTGGTGGTTACACTCAAATTTCACTCCCTGATGTAGTGTTGATGCTATAGGCCCAAAAACATGAATCCATGGTTGTCCCAACAACAAATTGTAAGATGTCGGCATGTGTATCACTTGAAAATCAACGTCGAACCAAGTAGGCCCCATTTGCAAACACAAGCTAATTTCCCTAATAGTGGATATTTGGGATCCGTTGAAAGTTTTGACATTGATGGGCCCGTCCTTGATCTCATGCATCCCCTTTCCTAATGTCCTGAGTGTCACCAACGGAAAAATGTTGAGGCCAGATCCTCCGTCAATCAAGATTCTGGTGATAAAATAATCTTTGCAATGCATGGTGATGTGCAATGCCTTGTTGTGACTCAATCCTTCTCGTGGCAACTCATCCTCATGAAAAGTGATGTTGTGACTTTCCAATATCTGACCTACCATGTTAGACATCTACCCACCAGTGATGTTACTTGGTACATATGCCTCACTCAGCACTCTTAACAAGGTATTCTTGTGTGCATCAGAACTTTGTAGCAGAGCAAGGATATAAATCTGTGCCGTTGTTCTGTACACCTGATTAATGATTGAGTATTCTTTGTCTTGTTTCTTTCTCTAGAGATCGTTGGGCCCAAATTCAGTGACGGTTGGCCGACTAGAGGCCTGCTTACTCGACTCAGCCAAATGCTCTGGGGTATAAACCCTACTGGTTCTTGTCATACCCTGTGCCGCAATGGCTTCCCCAAACTTGACCTTCCCTTTTCTTCTAGCCTCGGCTGTGTAGTCCTAAGGTATATCTTTTGTGTGGAATGGTGTTACTACTGACATTGCCACTGGAATTAGCATGGTTATCTCTACTCTGAACAGAGCAGGCCCCTTTGGCAGTAAGAATGCAACTTCAAAGGGTGTAGGTGTGTTTGCTGATGACATAAACTTAACCTCAATCGGTGCTGGAGTCTTTACGAAGGATGGTGTTTTGAACTCCAGTGGCATAGACATGTTTTACCTCAGCATCCCCGAAAGGCTGAATCTGGACCACAATCAGATTAAGGGTGACTACTACCTTCTTTGGAATTTCACTATCTGTGATTAAGCTGATTGATCCCTTGGGGTCCTAGTCATTCTCTATCTCGATCATGTGAACACCTCTGCCTTTGTGGTCTGGCAGAGGATTATTGTGGACATTCGGAGCAGGCTCTTTTGCTGCAATGATCCTCTTGTCAATCAAAGTCTGGATCTTATCCTTCAGAGAGTGGCATATATCAATGGTATTTCCTTTCACGCCTGAATGATATGCACATGATTTAATTGGATTGACCCATTAAGAATGGTTTTTGGGGGTTATGGCAAGGATATGGTTGACATAACCAGTAGCTTTGAGTCTTTCATACAGCGGGTAAATTGATTCAACAATGGCGGTATACTGTTTGGGAGGTATGTGATCGAAATTTTGTCGAGGTCTAAAGAGGTTTTGACGTGGGGGAGGTGATTGATAATGGGATGGTTGGGTGTTGTAGGCCTTGGTAAACATGTGTTGGTTGGGAGTATTTGGGTGAAGTGGGCTGATATGCTGGAGGTGAAGATGACTGATAAGTGGTGTGGAGTATGGTAAGAGGGTGAAGGTGCTTGGTTATTTGGGGTAGGCTGACATGTGATTGCAGGTATTGGGTATGTTTGGTATTTGATAGGGGATCTAGTCCTCTCTGCAACCATCACATCACTTACGTCTCTTTTCTTGGACGTACCACATGACTATAAAGCCTTATTGGTAGCTTGCAAGGCTTCAAAGTTTATAACCATACAATTTCTTATGCCTTTCTTGATCCTTTATCCTAGCTTGATGGTGTCAGAAAATTTGTGATTCTCGATCAACATCAACCTCTCATAATACTGTGGGTTTTGGGCTCGAACAAATAATTTGTTCATTTGCTCTTCTTCCACAGTAGGCCTAACCTTAGCAGCTTGTAATCTCCATCAAGTGGTATACTCACAAAAGGTCTCTATGGGTTTTTTATTCATGTTTTGGATACAGAACACATATGGCACATTCTCCGTATTGAACCTAAATCTGTCAATAAGATCGGATGCCATGCTTACCCAGTTTGACCACTTTTTCGGTTCTTGGCTGATGTACCAAGATAAGGCATCTCCCTTCAAGCTCATCATGAAAAGCTTCATTCGGATTTTCTCATCTTTTTCCACTTCGACCAGCTTGTCACAATATGTTCTCAAGTGGACCCTCAAACATCTCGAACTTGGGAGGTTTTTACCCCTCGGGCAGTTCAACATTGGGTTGTATGCAAAGATCTTCATAGTTTAGCCCCTCAATTCCCTTACTACCTTCGAGGCCTTGAATTATGCTAGTCAACCTTTTAAGCTCTTCAGCCAAATTTTTATGAGAAATCCTTGTCATCGGACTCGGGTGTACTTGAGATGGGATTGGTGGAGTGTGGCACAGTCTCCACGTAGATGGGGGTATTGTGTTGGGTGTGGCAGTGGTCATTTGTGGAGTTTCGGGTTTCTAGGATGATAAGTGGGGTGTTATATAAGGTATGGCAAGTGTTGTAGTGGTGGTGAGGAGCGGGATGATTTTATTGCTTTGGGATGTTTTGCGAAGGTACATGATTCTGAGTATTTGGGAAAGTAACCTCCAGAGTGGTGAGTGAAAATGACCGACTTGCTAAATGCTGGACATGATCAAGTTCTTCTTGAAACTTCAACTGCATTTGTTCTAGTTGGGATGGATTTTCATTGGGGACAAGAGTGCCATGAGCGATCCCTACCCATTCAGTTGAGTTGTTTGAATCTTCCATTTTTCCTTTATTTTTGTGTCTCACATGACTGGGAAGAGGAGTAGGTAGAGGGCCCCTGGATCTCGTAAAATATGATGACATAGTTAGAGTTCAGGAACTAACCTTTGGGTAGGGGAATAAAAAAACAAAAGGTAACAAGTTAGTGAGGAAAATTAGAAAAAGATGTTGCAATATTTAAACACGTAATGCTTAAAATATAAAGTGCGTCCTAATTTTGGGACCTCATTGTGCCCGAGATAGGCCTAGCAACAAGTTGATTTGGATAACTTAGAAAGCTAAATGCCTCATTCCATTGATAAAAGGTAGACGAATCCCAAGAAGATACTAAAATAACAAGAAATTAAAAGTCACTAATGGCCATTGGCTTTATTACAATTTATAAAGAGAAAATAGAAATTCGTATCTATTTGGTCCCAGAGAGACCTTCCCCAGACTCAACATCATTAGCTCCATCGAACAGCTTTCCTAGCTCGCACAGTCCCAACAACAAGTATGCTCTAGCCAAATGTCCGCCTTTATTCCCTTCAGCAGTCCGGAAATCTTAAACCCTCTTCAGAAACTTCTTTTCCAACTCTACTATACCTCGCTCTTGATAGACTAATCATTTGTTGGCACTGACAGCAATATCCTTCCACTCTTCAATTAGTTTTTGATTGGCTTCCTGCATCTTACAGTGCTCGCTTTCGCATTATTGGATTCTCTTTCGCATATGGTGGTACTTGACCTGTGCTTTGGCCTTTTCATCTATGATCATGTTACCTCGAACAAAACCGGGTTGAACTAGACCATTATGATTATCCTCCAACCAACCCGAATAATAGGGATCAGAACCTGCATGGTATCTGTCTGGTTTGATGGTGTCCCTTCCTATGACAATCTTGCAATGCCACATATGCTGAGCCTGGCACCTGTAAGGGCTATCTTCATTCTGGAAGTCAGCTCGAAAGTGAATCATCTTGTCGACCCTTGGTATAACCTTCTTCCTGCTCGCTTGTCTCATAACCCGAAGAGGTATGTAAGGGTACGTTTTGAAAGAAATAAAGGAAAGAAACAAAAAGATAAGTCAGTTTTGTAGTAGAAATGAGAATTAAATTCTTAAAGGGATTATATAAATAAAGACATATAAGAAATGTAAAGTCACAGCAAAAACTTGAAATGGTAAATGCCTAAAAGAATTCCCCAGCGTAGTTGCCATGTAGGTGCGCCCCTTTTTTCTCGCGAAATCGATTTATGGCATTTGGGAAGACAATTCATTCCCTTTTGGGAATTGGGTTTTTAGACTTGAAGAGTCACCACCTAATGATTAAGGTGCATTACGACACCAATGGATGTTTAACTCTATTTGTTTGAATAACTAGAAATTGGGTAAGGGCTTGAAATTATCCCAAGGGGAAGGTATTAGGCACCCCGTAAGATCCACTAATGTGGTTCTCGGCCAAACTATTGTTGTGACTTAAGTACAAATAACACATAGGCAAGTAATAGTTTCACATAAGAGGGGGTGTCCTTGTAATGGTCACAAATAAACAAAATTGGAAAGAACTAAAAAGAGTAGATTTTCTTAGAAGAAATGGTTTTAAAAGATTTAAAAGAAACAAAGAACAGAGGAAAGGCTGGGGGTCCTAGGTTTACTAATAATATGGATTACCTCACGCAACATCTGGTAATCACTCCTCGGTAAGGGGCTACACGTGATGTTATCACGTGGTCATCATATCCATATCTACCCTTTCCCACCCTGTTAAGGTATTAAAGCGCGGAATGTCCTTGTTTACTTATTGCATGCTATTATCTGCCCCAATCTTATCAACCCCGAAGGCACTTGGGACTACTAATCCTAAAAGGAGGAGATATTGGGCTTATTTGTGGTTTCATAAGGTAAAATACTAAGGCAACAAACAAAATACATATAGAAAGTTTGGGGAAGCATATAAACAAATGAAAGGGCTCGAACATACCTCTTTTGAACAAAATAAAACACATAATGTAGCATGACTTGCATATACTATTTAGGGTTCTGATGAAAACTTAAAGGGGTTGAGGCAGACTAATTTATTGCATAGTTTAGATAAAAAGCTTGAATCAGGCCTGCCCGCTGGTTGTAGCATATAAAATTTGATTCAGTTTATAAGTTATCAAATGGCTTGCCTAAGTGTTGGACGAAAACCTATAGGCATGATGTCTATTGATTTGAGAAACAAGAATACGAGCTGATCACATACTAATTGTCAGTTATTAAAGGAGGGTGAGTTTTAGCAGAAGATATCATAAGTTCTACAACTGGTAAGTCATTACTATTGCTAGTTTTATACTTTTAAACGAGTGAGGCAATTTATATTTGATTAAAGCTCCTATAGGCATGCTTTCTATGTGTTTTCGATTTTAGAACACCTTTATGGACATAGAGAAATGCAAAAATTTTACAAGCATAATATCTAGGTGGTGTATTTTATATGAACATGATACCTCATTGCAATTGGTTATCTATGACCTATAAACATGTTTGCCTAATGAAAGGTGGATATTCAAGATTTTGAAAAGTCCTATAGGCATATTTTCTATGTATGCAGAGTTCAGATTTTGAATGATCGTAGACATGGTATCTAAATGAAAGAATACATGATTCCTATAGACATGGTATCTATATGAAAGAATCTAGGACCCCTATAGTCATTTTACCTATATGTGAAAATTAAGATCCTTTTAGACATGGTATCTAGATATGAGAATGTATAAATTCAGAAATTCCTATAGGCAGGATATCTATCATTTTTACATACATGGTTACCCCTCCCTTTTTCACTAGCCAACCGCGAAATTTTTATTACAAAGTTATTCAACCTAGAAAGAAGTAAAGTATAGAAAAGAATACATCATAAATTAAAAGTACAACCAAGGAGAGCCTGCTACAGACCTCATGTCTGTCACACCTCCTTTTTGGCTACTACAACCCGGCGATGGACGTAGATAAGAGAGTTTTTCCAATTAAAGGACAATCAAAATGGGATTCAATTATTTAGGAGAATTTTAGAGTCGCCACTTGGGAGATTTATGGTGTCCCAAGTCACCGGTTAGAATCCTGAATTGAGGAAAGAATGACTCTATTTAACAGTTCTCGAACTTGAAATCCGAGTAAGGAATTCTGTTAACCCGGGAGAAGGTGTTAGGCATTCCCGGGTTCCGTGGTTCTAGCATGATCGCTCAACTGTCATATTTGGTATAAATTATCTGATTTCAGAACATGTTTTAACTTATGCGATTTTAAACTTTAAATCGCTTTTATTATTATTTTAAAGAGAATTTCAACGCTGTAAGAACACGCCTCAAACCACGTCACATAAATGCACCCGTAAATTTTGACACGTTCCAACTTCGTTGAAATTTGGATTTGGGTCACATAAATGCGCACCCGAATTTAGGAAGGTATTTCATTAATAAATCCTTGCCTATAGCAACTACGTCTTTTGAAATTTGTGGGAGGCCGTGAAATTTGCTAATCAGCACTTCTCATTTTCTAAATGTTTTATTAAATTAAAGAACCTCGTGTGGTGTTTGATTTAGTTAACAAGGCTCGCTTTATTTTATTATGACGTAATAAAGTATTTAAGTTCTCTATTATTCTGATATCTACAATATCCTAGTCATTTATACGTGAGTAATATATTCAAAAAAAACAATCAATACTTGCATTTTGGGCCTTGTTCATGACTGATTTGGGATTCATTTTCAGTCAACCCAGGGACGTGTATTGTTACACTACCACTGGCATTTACTGGGCCTCTTAGTTGGGCTTAGAAGCACTGGACCAACGTGTCCATCACAAACAAATCACAGTAGGCCTTATTTCAGTTATGCCTTAATCCTCAGAACTACATACACGATCATTAAAAGATATACCACAAGCATTTAATGAAGAAGACACTGAGGATCGTATCAAACTTGAATCTTAATATTTGGTGAGACAACTAAAACACTCATCATTCAGCGTAGATATGTGTTTAGTGGTTCAATTCTTAATATATAACTTGCTAACTTTTGATTCGACTATTGCAGAATCTATTGAAACTTAAACAAGTAAAAATAGTCCTGATACAGTCCATTGTTAATACATGCTTAGGTTTAGTACAAACATCAGAAAAGTTCTAAGAAAAAATAAATATAGTTACAACAGGGAATTAAAACTAAAGTTTTATCTTCTCATTATCAGCCAGAATCTCGCATACATATAACCATTACATCTTAGCTTTTGAGTGAAGATGGATACCTGGAATTCAGCAAGAAAGGGAACCTATGAGTAAATTGAAGCATTTAGCAAGCAACAACAGTCAATCGATCAGTAAACACAGAGAATTCCAGAAGGCTTTTGAGAATCAAATTCAACAGAAAAAAAAACAGTACTAGTGATTTCCGAAGAATTGTGTATGAAACTAATATATATCTTTTGTATTCTAATTAACCACTAAGCTTTAAAACGGAAAAGATTCTACTCAAAAATGTCCCCCCTCCTTTCAAATGTTCAGATTACCCCTATTTATAATTGAAGCCTTAGGGCAACACTCATTTCCTGTTTTCCTTTTAGTGCCTTATTCAAATTTTAGTTTTACCTAAACAGTCCTCAGTTTTCTGAGTTGTGCCTCAAGTTTGAGGCTGAAATTATGCCTATGTCCCTCACTATAATGTTTTAGGGGTTGTTACAAGATTCTTTCAGGCTCAAATACCATCTATACCCCTGTTTCTATTCCTAATTAGCTAACCTAAGGTTTTTTACCCTTGGTTTTCATTTGGTTTGGTCAAACCTGACCCTGGTCAATTGTGTTTAAGTTATGGGCCAAATTTTGGTCTGGCCTACAGGCTTAATTGACAAGAATTAGCCAACACAACTAAAGTTTTAAACAAATATCCTAATGTGGACTATTCAACAACAATTATTATTCAGGATTATATGAATATGCAATGCATTTATTGTCAAAGACCAATGAATTAAATCTACCAGAAAAGGAAACACATCAACTAATGCTTGACTTACAGAAACAACGTAATTCAGAATACTTGGAAGTGAGAAATGAGTAACAGATATTGGACACCCAAGATATACAGGAATAAAACCAAGAAGTTACAAGCTAATATCACTTGTTAAAAGTTCAGAAGAGCAAATTAGCCTAATACATGCAAATATATGAAAAATCAAAGTTACTAAAGAACTATGACAGTGTGAAACTTTAAAGATAAAAACAACTTCTCAGAATCATGACACAATACAAGTAGGATCCACAAGATAAACATTTACCAAAACTAATCAGGATCTCAGGGGGTGAAACAAATGAAAATCATGAGATGAGGATAAACAAAACATGTAAATTTCAGAGATGAAACTACAAGCCATGTAAACTTGACAAGTCAAAAGGCAAAACAAAATATCAGATCATCATAGAAGATGCATTCCAACCAATAACACCCAATCATTGAGTATAACAAACAAAGAAGACTACTTATCATACTTTAGGATGAGATTGTGGAAAACAACTAAAATCTTAAAGGAAACAAAGCAAATTAACAAACAATGACAAGAACACAGAATACTTAGCTTTTGTACATGCAGCCCTAAGTTGAATCAATTCTGTGGGTTTCTGACCTCTAGGGCAATTGGCCTTGCGTATTTGAAGAAGGACTAGGGTTCGGGGGGGGGGGGGAGGGGTTTGATGCTTCTGATACCCAATAAGGTCTCAGATTTGAGTTTTCTTTATGGTTCGCTGGGTTTGAGGGCCATGGATGGTATGGTTGGGGAGAGGGATGGAAAGGGATTACCTGAGGCCAGTTTGGCCGGAATCCGGTGAACTTCAGAACGTAGGGTTAGCTTAGGTTTGATATTTGAGCCATTTCACTTGGATTCTGTTAGAAACTACGCTTTACGCTAGAGGGGGGGTGAATAGCGTATTAATAGAATTTAGCGTTTTCTTGCAGAATTTAAACTTTGCAGGAAGTAAAATAAATGCAGAAAAATAAACTTACACAAAGATGTATACTGGTTGGCCACCAACGTGGTTAGTCCAGTCCCCGAGAGACTCTCTCGAGATTTTTCACTATCTTGTTAAGCTTAAGGGTGCTCAACAAACCGTTACACACTTGAGGACACAAGCCTCAAACAGTTGCTCGGAGATCGCAATCTCAAAGACTTCACCCAAGGAAACGCAAGTTCCTTGAAACAAGAGAATCGCAATTCTCTTACAAGTATATCAAATACTTGGACACTCACTTAACTAAAGTACTCCTTATTGAGTAGATATGAGTAAAAGAATATGTTCAAGATCACAACAACTTTAAACAATAATATGGCTTTCAAAAGCTTTATGAAATGAGTAGAAAATGAAGAACAATTGAATGAAAGCTTATAGCAATGTAATGATCAGTTTTGTGTATGTTGTTGTTTTTAAAACACTGAAATGAAGCTGTATTTATAGTTGAAAAAGTTGGTTCAACCGTTGTCTAATTGCCAATTAAGAGTTGCTGAAATTACTCAGTGATAATCGATTATTAAGACCAAACAATCGATTATCTGCCAGTCAGTTTAAAAATCAATCCCAGATTTAACGCTTCACAATCGATTATACATAATCTATAATCGATTACTGGCAATATTCAAAATCAGATAATTGATTACACTAAGTTCATAATCGATAACTTTAGCAACGTTCTAAAAATCATTTCCAGATTTTAAGCAAAACATCGATTATATAAAATCAATAATCGATTACTTCAGCAACGTTCTAAAAATCATTTCCAGATTTTAAGCAGAACATCGATTATCTAGAATCAATAATCGATTACCTTATGGTATTTGAAAATCATTTGACAACGGCCAGCTTCAACAATCGATTGTCCTTTGCAACAATCGATTACTTGTTATTTTCTGAAAATCATAAAACTTACTGTCTCAGTGATAATCAATTATCTAAAGACATAATCGATTACTTAATTAAATTTAAAATCACTGGAAGACATCAACTCAACACAATCGATCACCATTAGTTCATAATCGATTATTTTGAGTATTGAAAAACTTTACCTCAACAACAATCGATTGTCATTTGTTCACAATCGATTATCATGCAGATTTGGAAAAACCTGATGTTCACTGTCTTACTCACAATCGATTACCATTAATTCATAATCGATTGTCATGCAGTCTTGGCTCAGAAACAATCGATTATCATAAGTACATAATCGATTATTTTAGCCCTGATTTTTGAGGCATGTTTAGAAAACATTTTGTCTAATGTAAATATGCATGATTTAAAATCTTTTTGACACAGAATTAAATATGCATGATTTTGGAAAATAGTTTTATGAGAGAGGCCATACTATGAGTCAAGTTATAGGATCGAGATTACAATTTAGAACAACTCAATAACAATTAAAAGCTATATCTTGAACTTCAATCTTATTCGCAACCATTGTGCGCTTGTACTTGAATTCCGTCATATATCAATTTTTGCTTCGTTTGTCATTCATCAAAACCTACAAAAGAGTACACGTTTAGTATATTGCATTGAGAACGTGTTTCTAACAATTTCCCCCTTTTTGATAATGGCAAACATTAAGCGGGATATGCAATTTAGGCAAAAGATATTGACAATTCAAGACAAGTAACAATTATGCAATTTTGTTCTTGTTCCCCCTCAATTTTAGCTTATAAGCAATCAATGAATTAAGAGGTGGTGCATACCCGATATCCCGTTTTCTTCCCCCTTTTGCCATTAGCAAAAAAATAGTAAGGAAAGATGCAAAAAGATGAAATAAACAAGGTTTATTTATTGGAAAAAAAAGAGGGTACATCAATGGGAACCAAAGAGAACAACAGCAAAAACCACACAAAACACAAAAAAAATTTATTCATTTCCGTCGTTGTCCGCCTCGTTATCCGGCGCTGCTTCAAAAGGAACGAGAGCTGCATATGGATAATTGACATGATCAAAGTATCCATGGATCTCATGAGTGAGTTGAGCAAGCTGGTCGGATATGGTTTGGAGAGTAGGCTCTTGGGACGAACGAGCACGACGGGGTGGACGACTTGAAGAAGGAGCTGGAGCATGATCACCATCATGATGGAAAGAAGACTCCGAGATTTCCCAAATTTTGGTACTCCTTTTGAGAGGACCATTTTCCGTGACAAATCCGGATGCTTCAAGGAAGTTCATAATGAGGAGGGCATAAGGAAGAGGCATGTCATCACCGATGGCATCGAGCATATGAATTTTGATGAGCCGACACCAATTTATTTTGGCTCCGGTGACAATGGCATGCAGAAGTTTGGTATCCTCCTGGGAGATGGTGGTGTGATTGTGCCGTCTAGGCTTGAGGACTCGGGTGATGAAGTAAAGAATCAACCGGTAGTTTGGATCCATTCCCGTTATGGTAGGACGACGGGTAGAGATAGATGGATCATAGGAGGTTATACCGGCTTGGTGGAGAAGGATGGTTTCATCAAAGAGAGCCCCGGCCTTATCAATATACCGGTAAAGGTCTTCACCTTCATTTGGAAGGCGGGCAATGGTGTGGAGATTCTCTTCAGAGAGAAGAATTTGAACCCCATTAATGGAGGTGACAAGTTTGCCATCTTCATCTTTATGGAGGTTTGAGTAAAAAGCTTGAACGAGAGTTGTGTTTATGTGAGGATGAGTGAGAAGCAAGAAGTCATATAGTTGACACTCCTTTAACATATTTGCGGCAGGGTGAAAGGCTCAAGGAGTTTACTATTTGAGAACCGAGGAGGAAGAATGGTGCGTTTCTCAAATTTTGATAGGAACCTTGTGAGTTTATTTTCAGTTTCAAAGAACAAGACGGAACCGTCTTGGTATGGAAAATTTAAAGGAGGAGGGGCGGTTGAGGCTGATGCGCCATGTTTGGATCGGGAACGTTTTGAAGATCGTCCAGACATGTTAGGAGAAAGACTGCTGGAATTTGGCAAAGAAAAAAGAAGAGATTTAGCTTTTGAATACTAGAGATAGTGCTTGAGTGGGTGAATGTGAGCTCTTATGATGCCTATTTATAGAGGAAAGGATTATCAAGCATTGAATGGAGACATTTGCTGAGATTTTGGTTTAGGAGCAGTCAGAAAACGGTAAGAAGTAAAATTACTGACCGTTAGATAATCGATTATTGAACTGAAATAATCGATTGTATTTACTGTTTGATTGAGATTTTGAATCTGACAAATCGATTCTTGAGTCAAACGGTAAAAAATTTGAATGAAATAATCGATTGTTAAATTTTGGTAATCGATTATGGAGCATTTAAGACCTGACAGGAATCGATTGAGGAGCTAAACGATAACAAAAAATTAATATGAAGTAATCGATTGTCAATTCTTGGTAATCGATTATTTAGGGAACTAATTTGATACAGTGAACTTGGAGAATATCAGAATTTGTCAAATAATCGATTGTATGAAAAAATAATCGATTGTTGTAGAAAGCATTGCTGAATGACTGAGGCGGAAATCGATTATGCAATTTAGGAAGTAAAAAATTAAACACAGATGCATAATAGTAATAATCAGTCATAAACAATCGATTATTGATACTGATAATCGATGTACTGCACAGAAAATAATCGATTAGTGGCTTGAAATAGTCGATTATTTTGTGCTAAAACTTCATAATTCCCCCTACCTTTGGGGTGGTACCTGCAAAATAGATTTAAACGTCTCCGACGCTCAAGTTAGTAATTTATAGCGAAATTAATAAATTACACTAGTGTTAACAAGTAATGCCGTGAACTCTTAAGAATTGTGTCCTAGAGTGTTCTTAAGAGAGTTTCGGGTACTTGCCTTTTCTCCAACATCGCCAATTACCTGTTCGAGAGGATGATCCTTGATCGTTCTCCACTCGTTAGGCGTATTTATTCCTTTTTCTAATTGTGGCACTTCTTCCGTTGGTTGTTCCCCAATTTCATTTTTGTTTTCCTTTGAAGGTTCTTCTTGGATTTTATCTTTCAAGCTATCCAAGATACCTGCAAGATCAAAACCGGATTCCTTTCTCGCCAAGCGAGTATTATCTTCGGAAAACACAACATGAGGGGATTCCTCCACAATTTGGGTTCTTTTGTTAAAGATCCTATATGCTTTGCTACGTGAGGAATAACCAATGAAAATACCTTCATCCGATTTAGCATCAAACTTACCCAATTGGTCCTTCCCATTATTATGAACAAAACATTTACAACCAAAAACACGTAAATGAGAAATGTTGGGTTTTCTACCCTTATAAAGTTCATATGGGGTTTTTCATGAGTATCCGCCGAATTGCTGCTCTATTTAAAACATAGCAAGCGGTACTCACAGCGTCCGCCCAAAAATATTTGGGAATCTTAGCTTCGTCGAGCATGGTTCTTGCCATCTATTCAAGACACCTATTTTTCCTTTCCACCACCCCATTTTGTTGTGGTGTCCGTGGAGCGGAAAAGGTGTGTTCGATTCCGAGTTCGTCACAAAAATCCGCAAAGAGATTGTGATCAAACTCTCCCCCATGATCACTTCTAATCGAAGTGACGGTCGATTCCTTTTCGTTTTGAACACGCTTAAGGAAATACTTGAAATTTTGAAAAGCATCACTTTTATTTGCAAGAAATAGAGTCCAAGTAAATCTAGAAAAGTCATCAACAATTACAAAAACATATTTATTTTTACCAAGACTTTCAATACGAGAGGGACCAAATAAATCCATGTGAAGTAATTGCAAAGGTCTAGACGTTGAAACAATATTCTTGGATTTAAAAGATGCTTTGGTTTGCTTCCCTTTTTGACAAGAATCGCAAATAGAATCATTTTCAAACTTTAAACTGGGAAGACCAACTACTAAGTTTTGAGAAAGAAGCTTGTTCAAAAGATGCATGTTCATGTGTGCTACTCTACGATGCCATAGCCAAGAGTTATCCTCTTTGCTTACTAAACAATCAACATATTCGGGTGAGGAGTTTGCAAGATCAACCATATAGATATTATCAATTCTAAAACCACGAAGTATGATCTTGAAATCACTACGTCTAAATACAAGACATTCATCGAATTAAATAGAGCAAGATTTCCCTTGTCACATAATTGGCTTATGCTCAAGAGATTATGCTTCAAACCTTTCACAAGTAGTATATGTTTAATAGAGGAGTTTTCGTCCTTACCGACCGAACCAATGCCGATGATTTTTCCTTTATTGTTATCACCAAATGTGACACTTCCTCCTTCTTTGTGCTCTAGTTGAAGGAATTTGGATTCATCTCCCGTCATGTGTTTGGAGCATCCACTATCAAGGTACCATAGTACACTTGATCCCTTCAAGCACACCTACAAAACAAATTAATGTTCTTTAGGTACCCATGCCATCTTGGGTCCTTGAGGGTTAGGCATGTTATAATGATGCAATTGATTTATATGTCTATGACGAGTAAAGCAAGCGGGAGCAATATGACCAATACGTCTACAATAATGACAAGTCACGTTGGGATTATGCGTTTTTCTAGGTACATAGTAACTAGATGAATGAAGGTTGCTTACTCTACTTTGAACACCATTGTTTCTCCTATTATGAGCTCTAGGAGGTTCACAAGTTTGTCTAAAATATGCATCATTTCTAGAATATCTATTTCTAGGTGGAGGGTCATTTCTTGGTCTTCTAAATTGTTCAAGGTTTGGACTAAAATATGCATCATTTCTAGGTCTTCTAGCATTTTCACTATTTGGTCTAACATGCAAGTTATTTCTAGGATTTCTACTTCTAGGATAAGCATTTTGGTTATTACTCCTAGGTTGAGCTCTAGGTTGTTGTGGTTTAGCACCAACCTTTTCTTCATTCTTGAATCCTATTCCATGTTTAGTTGATTTTAGATTAACAAGCACATCATTCAAGTTTTTATGCGAAGAATTAAACTTATCTAATGTGCCTTTAAGTCTAGCTACTTCATTCTTAAGAAGCACACAAGAAGAACAGTTTCTAGTAGAACCTTCAGGTTTATCAGCACTTCTTTTTCCATAAAACTTGTTTTCCTCTTTTAGCTTCTCATTTTCGAAAACCAGTTTTTCTAATTCTTTTTCTTTTAATGAAAGCTGTGTTTGAAAATCTTTTTCTTTTAGAGAAGCGCTTTCTTTAACACTTTTGACAGTTTTTGAAGCTTTGATAAATTCAGCATATAGTTCATCAAAAGCATTTCTCATTTCATCAAGAGTAAAGAAATTTTGAGAAGAGATTTGACTTACCTCGTCTTTGCCGTCTTCTTGAGCCATGAGACATAAATTTGCTGCTTCATCGTCTTCTTCTTCGCTTGCTTCATCTCCGAAATCTCCTCCCCAAGAGATGTATGCACGTTGCTTTTGAAGGGTTTCTTCTCCTTTTTGATGTTAGGGCAATTTGATTTTATGTGCCCGGTTTCTCCGCATTCATAGCATTTTAGTTGATCGCCTTGCTTTTTGTTCTTGCGTTCATACTCTTTGCGCATGAATTTTTGAAACCTTTTGATAACGAGTCCAAACTCGTTGTCACCTTCCTCATCAATTTGTGGTTGGCTAGCCTTTAGAGCAATCCTTTGCCTTCTTTGATCATCAACAAACGGGTTAAGTATAGTTGATTCATAGGTTTTGAGATTACCTCTTAATGCGTCAATTGTGACATTTGTGATGCCAATGGATTCTTGGATTGCATCGGCCTTTGATCGCCATGCCGGAGTGAGACTTCTGAGGATCTTCCGGACAAGTTCTCTATCCGTAAACGTCTTTTTGAGGGTGTGTAGATCATTCACGATCATTGAGAATCGCTCAAACATTTCATCTACTTTCTCTCCTTCCTTCATGTGGAATAGTTCATAAGAGTGAGTTAAGAAATCAATTTTAGCTTCTCGTACCTGGTCGGTTCCTTCGTATGTCACTTCAAGCTTATTCCACATTTCTTTTGCTGTTTTGCAACATGATATCTTCCTGTAGTCGTTAGCATTAACAGCACAATATAATAAATTTATAGCTTTGGCATTATTTTGAACCTTATGAATATCCTCCGCGGTATATTCCTCTTCGGTCTTTGGAACCCATTCGTCTTCCACCTTCTTGGTTGGGATTTGGTTTCCATTGGTGAATACTTTCCACAAATGAAAGCTATTTGATTGCACAAAGATTTGCATCCTCTCCTTCCAGTATGAGTAGTTTGTGCCGTTGAATAGAGGAGGTCGTGTAGAGCATTGTCCTTCTTCAATTCCTGCAAAAGAGTCAAGAGTAGAAGCCATGGATGGTTCTCTCAAACGGTTAAGTTTTCAGAGAGTTGGGCTCTGATACCAATTGTTAGAAACTACGCTTTACGCTAGAGGGGGGGGGGTGAATAGCGTATTAATAGAATTTAGCGTTTTCTTGCGGAATTTAAACTTTGCAGGAAGTAAAATAAATGCAGAAAAATAAACTTACACAAAGATGTATACTGGTCGGCCACCAACGTGGTTAGTCCAGTCCCCGAGAGACTCTCTCGAGATTTTTCACTATCTTGTTAAGCTTAAGGGTGCTCAACAAACCGTTACACACTTGAGGACACAAGCCTCAAACAGTTGCTCGGAGATCGCAATCTCAAAGACTTCACCCAAGGAAACGCAAGTTCCTTGAAACAAGAGAATCGCAATTCTCTTACAAGTATATCAAATACTTGGACACTCACTTAACTAAAGTACTCCTTATTGAGTAGATATGAGTAAAAGAATATGTTCAAGATCACAACAACTTTAAACAATAATATGGCTCTCAAAAGCTTTATGAAATGAGTAGAAAATGAAGAACAATTGAATGAAAGCTTATAGCAATGTAATGATCAGTTTTGTGTATGTTGTTGTTTTTAAAACACTGAAATGAAGCTGTATTTATAGTTGAAAAAGTTGGTTCAACCGTTGTCTAATTGCCAATTAAGAGTTGCTGAAATTACTCAGTGATAATCGATTATTAAGACCAAACAATCGATTATCTGCCAGTCAGTTTAAAAATCAATCCCAGATTTAACGCTTCACAATCGATTATACATAATCTATAATCGATTACTGGCAATATTCAAAATCAGATAATTGATTACACTAAGTTCATAATCGATAACTTTAGCAACGTTCTAAAAATCATTTCCAGATTTTAAGCAAAACATCGATTATATAAAATCAATAATCGATTACTTCAGCAACGTTCTAAAAATCATTTCCAGATTTTAAGCAGAACATCGATTATCTAGAATCAATAATCGATTACCTTATGGTATTTGAAAATCATTTGACAACGGCCAGCTTCAACAATCGATTGTCCTTTGCAACAATCGATTACTTGTTATTTTCTGAAAATCATAAAACTTACTGTCTCAGTGATAATCGATTATCTAAAGACATAATCGATTACTTAATTAAATTTAAAATCACTGGAAGACATCAACTCAACACAATCGATCACCATTAGTTCATAATCGATTATTTTGAGTATTGAAAAACTTTACCTCAACAACAATCGATTGTCATTTGTTCACAATCGATTATCATGCAGATTTGGAAAAACCTGATGTTCACTGTCTTACTCACAATCGATTACCATTAATTCATAATCGATTGTCATGCAGTCTTGGCTCAGAAACAATCGATTATCATAAGTACATAATCGATTATTTTAGCCCTGATTTTTGAGGCATGTTTAGAAAACATTTTGTCTAATGTAAATATGCATGATTTAAAATCTTTGTGACACAGAATTAAATATGCATGATTTTGGAAAATAGTTTTATGAGAGAGGCCATACTATGAGTCAAGTTATAGGATCGAGATTACAATTTAGAACAACTCAATAACAATTAAAAGCTATATCTTGAACTTCAATCTTATTCGCAACCATTGTGCGCTTGTACTTGAATTCCGTCATATATCAATTTTTGCTTCGTTTGTCATTCATCAAAACCTACAAAAGAGTACACGTTTAGTATATTGCATTAAGAACGTGTTTCTAACAGATTCGAAGGGCATGGTATGGGTGGTTGGAAAGAGGAAGATGATGTGGTTCAGGGGTGTAACTTTGGACGGGTTTGGGGTTGGGTCGCCGGAGACGGTGGTTCCGGCGAACCTTATTTTTAATATTCGAGAAGATCGGCGTTGGTTCAAAGGAAACTGATCACATGACGGGGAAGAGGGGGTCTTGGTGGTTCTATGATGTAAATTTGGGGAGGTTTGGTGATCAGACGCCGACGTGAGGCGATTTCTGGCGGCGGCGTTAGGGTGGTTGCTGGGTGGTCATAGGGTGAAAGGGGGTGGTGTTACAACCGGTGAGTTTTGTACGAGGAAGGTGAAATTTTGTCTTTGCGTTAGTAGAGATGGTTGGACATATTTATGGGGTTTCTGTGAATGAATATGGGCTGTTGGATGGCCTCAGATCTATGGCTGGGATGCCTTGTACCTGAAACGGCGTCGTTTGGGGCTCTTGTATGTGGACTAGGTCGGGAACCCTATTTTTGGTCTGGGTGCTGGATATATTTACGGGGTAAAAGGGTTTGGGCCACCCAGGTCTGGCCCAATTGTGGCCAGCCTGGGTGGTTATTCATATATATATATATATATATATATATATATATATATATATATATATATATATATATATATATATATATATATATATATATATATATATAATTATAATAATTGTCTATTTATGCAACACAACAATTAAAAATTAAAGAAAATAATTAAAATGCAGGAAATACTACTTATTTATTTTTTGAATTTTATATTTGTAAAAATAACCCTAATTAACAATTATTTTAGTAAAAACATGAAATTAAATCCTAAATGATTTTAAACATGCATTAATGAAAATACGCTGGCACACACAATTAAATCCTAGAATTAATCCTAAAACAAATATTAAAAGGAAAATCCTAAACCTGAGAGTCATGTAGGAGTCGACTTAACAGGGCAAAAATCATATGCTCACAGCTGCCCCTCTTTGCGCGGGAATACGAAGAGTTTTCGTGCAAAGACAAGTGAGCAAACATGAGCGATTTTTGTCCGGCTGAATACTCCGTGTGAAGCAATTTGAAAAATTTCTGACCGAACCTTGCTTCGAAGGTTGCCTACATATCCTTGGCGATAAAGGAATCAGGTCAGTGTCATTCTGGAATGTTTGGTAGCTGGGACTACCGAGGTTGTGCATTTACTGCTGCTGCTGCTGCTAGACCCCCTTATTTTACAGGTGGACGCCTGATTTCAGAATTTTGAACAATATTCCCTTGTTTTATTGGTGGGTGCCTGATTTCGTAATTTTTGAAAAATACCCCCTTGTTCTACAGGTGGGTACCTGAAAATTTTTGAAAATTATTATTCCCCTGCTCTACAGGTGGGTGCCTGATTGAAAAATACTTTTGAAAAATATTCTCTTGTTCTGCATGTGGGTGGCTGATTATCAAAAATTTGAAAATTGAATAATATTCCCATGTTCTACAGGAGGGTGCCTGATTACAAAAACTTGCCCGTTTGGTGCTGGGCGGATCCGTGAGTGTTAAGAAAATCCTTAAATATCTCTAAATCTAAGCTAAGTCCCATTATCCAGGGGTGTCCTGGTAATTCCTAACTGATGATGTCCTTAAGATTATGTTGTGTATCTTAAAGGTATTATTTTTCACTATGTATTGCTATGAGTTATATCTGCTGGGGACCTGCTGGTGACCAATGATTAAAACTACCTCCCATTATCCAGGTGGGTCCAGAAACTTTTGTTGACTCTTTCTGGGGAAGTATCTAATCTAAGTCCCATTTTTCAGGAGGGTGGTGATGACTCGTCTTGACTCTTATTTGTTGGAAACACGTTCTCAATGCTTTATACTAAAACGTGTGTTCTTATGTGTAGGTTTTGATGAATGACAAACAAGCGCAAATTGATATATGACGAAGTTCAAGTACAAGCGCACAATTGGTGGATTACGAGATTCAAGCATAATACAAAGTTTTATAGCTTAAATGAGTCGTTCTTAATTGTGATCTTGATCCGACAACTTGACTCATGACATGGCTTCTCTCGTAAAATTATTTTTACAAAATCATGCATATTTAATTTAATGCTAAATGATTTTAAATCATGCATATTTACTTTAGTCAAAATGATTTTTAAACATGCCTCTAAAAAATCTGGACTAAGATAATCGATTATGTACTTATGATAATCGATTATGTTAAGCCAAGACTGCATGACAATCGATTGTGAACTAATGACAATCGATTGTGTTAAGGCAGTGAGCATCAGGTTTTTCAAACCTGCATGACAATCGATTGTGAACCTTATGACAATCGATTGTGATGAGGCAGTGTACAAAGTTTTTCAAAACTCAGAATAATCGATTGTGAAGCTAATGACAATCGATTGTGAAGAGACAGTGTCCATCAGATTTTTCAAAGTCACAAAATAATCGATTGTGAACATATGACAATCGATTGTGTTGAGGCAGTGTCTTCCAGACTTTTTCAAAGTTATTAAATAATCGATTGTGAGTATATAACAATCGATTGTCACGAGGCAGTGTCTAAAATGATTTTCAAAGTCTGATAAATAATCGATTGTTAACATTGCACAATCGATTGTGAAGCTGACCGTTGTCGTAAAGTTTTCAAATACCGTCAAGTAATCGATTGTTGATTTTGTACAATCGATTGTTGAAATTAAAATCTGGAAAAGATTTTTTGAACGTTGCTGAATAATCGATTATTGATTTTGTACAATCGATTGTTTTGCGTAAAATCTGAAAATGATTTTTTGAACGTTACCAATAATCGATTGTTGATCTTGGACAATCGATTGTTAAGCGTAAAATCTGGGATTGATTTCTGGAACGATTGGCAAACAATCGATTGTGACTTCTTGACAATCGATTGTCACACAATAAAATCAGCAACTCTTAATTGGCAATTAGGCAACGGTAATGCCATGTTTTTCAACTATAAATACAGCTTCATTTCAGTATTTTAAACACAACAACATACAACAACTGATCATACAATTGCTATAAGCTTGCATTCTCTATTGCTTATCATTTTATATTCATTACATAAATTTTGAGAGCAATATTATTGTTCAAAGTTGTTGTGATCTTGAGCTTACTTCTTTTACTCATATCTACTCATAAAGGAGTGTATTGTTTGAGTGTTTAGTGTTTTGTACACTTGAAGAGAATTGTGATTCTCTTGTTGTAAGGAACTTGTGTTTCCTTGGTCGAAGTCTTGGAGTGTTGTATCTCCGAGCAAGATTGTTGAGGCTTGTGTCCTCAGATTGTAAAGGTTGGTTAGGCACCCGTAAGCTTAACAGTGAAGTCTTGGAGTGTTGTATCTCCGAGCAAAGGTGTTAAGGCTTGTGTCCTTAAGTTGTAAAGGTTGGTTAGGCACCCGTAAGCTTAACAGTGAAGTCTTGGAGTGTTGTATCTCCGAGCAAAGGTGTTAAGGCTTGTGTCCTTAAGTTGTAAAGGTTTGTTGAGCACCCGTAAGCTTGACAAGTTAGTGGAAAATCTCAAGAGAGTCTCTCGGGGACTGGACTAGCCACTTGTTGTGGTGAACCAGAATACATCGGTGCGTTTGTTCTTTATTGCATTTAATTTCTGCACTTATTTTTCCTGCAAGTTTTTAAATTCCGCAAGTTTACGCTAATTTATTATAACGCTATTCACCCCCCACCTCTAGCGTTAAGCGTATTATCTAACAATTGGTATCAGAGCCCAACTCTCTGAAGACTTAACAGTTTGAGAGAACCATCCATGGCTTCTACTCGTGACTCTTTTGCAGGAATAGGTGAAGGTGATTTTAACATGTTGCCCCCAATATTTGATTGAAATAATTACTTATATTGGAAAGATCGGATGAGAATTTTCATCACAGCCAACAACTTTTATCTATGGCAAATCATCAAGCATGGTGATCAAATGACAACAAAAGTTGGGAAAGCCAAGGGAAGTGAATACAACACTAATGCAATAAATATGTTGTATAGCGCCTTGAATCAGGAAGACTATCAGAAAATTTCCCACTACAAAACCGCCAAAGAGATGTGGGATAAGCTTGAGGAAATGTATGAAAGCATGCCTCAAAAAGCGGACAGCTCATATGATGAATCAACTGGCCAATGTCTCATGGCAAACGAAGAAGAAGAGGTAAGTACGTCCAACTCTCACTCGCTTGAAGAAATGCAAAATGCTTATAATAAATTACATAGTGAGTTTGTTGACGCTTCCAAGACTATTAAAGATTTGCAGAAAACTCTGTCGTTGCAAGAAAAAGATTTTCAAAAACAAATCTCTCTAAAAGAAAAAGATTTTGAAAAACTGGTTTTAGAAAATGAGAAGTTGAAAGAGGAAAACAAGTTTTTCGGAAAAAGAAGCGCCGATAAGCCCGAAAGCTCTATTAGAAAGTGCACTTCTTGCTTGCATCTCAAAAATGAAGTAGAAAGGCTTAAAGGCACATTAGATAAGTTTAATTCTTCGCACAAAAATTTGAATGATGTTCTTGATAATTTGAAGTCAACCAAGCATGGCATAGGGTTTACGAATGAGCCTAAAGAAAAGGTTGAAGCAAAACCCCAACAACCTAAGGCTCAACCTAGGACAAATAATAAAAATGCTTATCCTAGAAATAGCAATCCTAGAACCAATATGCATGCTAGACTAAATGTTGAACATTTTAGAAGACCTAGCAATGACTTACCACCTAGAAATAACTACCCTAGAAATGATGCATATTATAGGCCAAATACTAGAAGGAATTTTGAACCCTTTAGAGCACCTAGAAATGATTTCCAACGTAGAAATAATTATTCTAGAAATTCTGCTCATAGTAGGAGAAATGATGTTCATAAAGCACGCAATAGTCATATTGCTGAAAATAGAGTAAACCATTTTCGCCCGTCAAGTTACTATGAACCTAGAAGGATGCATAACCCCAACGTGACTTGTCATTATTGTAGACGTATTGGTCATATTGCTCCTGCATGTTTTACACGACATAGACATATCACTCAATCGCATCATTATGATATGCCTAACCCCCAAGGACCCAAAATGGCATGGGTACCAAAAGATCATTAATCTGTTTTGCAGGTGTGCTTGAAAGGCTACAGCATTGTAGTAGATGCACCGAGCACGACACCTCATTGCATCAAGAGGAAATTTCGGTTAGTTATCCTTTTTGACAAAAACCGAATTGTTGATATGTGCTAGCAACCAATATTAACTTATTTGTTGTTAATTTGGTTCCCTTATTGTTGAATCTTTAAGCTTAGTCGTAATAGTTGATGTGCGTTAACAATTGAGATATCCTTGTCAACAATCAATATCAATTATCTTTGTTGATTCATATGTTTAAAACGTGTTGTTAAATGACAATTGGTGTCAATTAGTTTACTTGTTAGTTATCTGCTTTTAAAAGATCAAAACTGTTGATATGTATTAACAGTTAGCTTGATAAAATCATTTCATTCATGATTTGATAATTGCTATCTGTGGTTTAAATAACTGTTAGTATACTGTGTGGTATGTATTATCTATTAGCATATTCTTCAAAAGGTTTTCACTCACGTTTTTGATGAATGCTATCCTCAGCTTTGAAAAATAATTGAGATGTCTGATGCTTCTAACAATTGACAAAAATCCTTCTGTTAAAAATCGTCTCTTGATGAACACATCCTTTGGTCTGGATAATGGGGTATGTTCTTCAAAATTCGATGTATGGTTGATTTGTTAACAGTCAACACTCGTTTGTAATATGCTTTACTAAAAAATAACAATTTGTATCACTGTTAATAAAAGAACTTTTGGTACACTTGTTATGTCATCCAACAAATGGGTTTATCATTGTTTTATAACAATTGGTATATCTATGTCTTGTTAGTATGTCTTGATAAATTTCTGATTTAGGGGAAATAGATTGCATGAAGTTTACTATCTTTTTGATGAAAGAATTTCAAAACAACTCTCTATATTGGCAATGTTATTTTCTTTAAACTCTCATGCCACTAACATCTTGCATTCCAAATCTTGTGGAAAATGATATCTTAGAAAATATTTGTGTTACTTTGGAGCAACTAATAAGTGTCATGCAAGGAATCTGTAAATGGCAGTTGGGATATCATTGATAGACAAGCTTAATTTCTTCTTGGAGCTGCAAATTAAGCAAATGAAAGAGGGAACTTTCATTTGTCCATCTAAATGTCGCAAGGAGTTGCCAAATCAATTCGAAAAGAGCAACACCAAACCAATGGTCACTTCAATGAATTTAGATGACCATCTTGACAGAAATGTGAAAGGTAAGACGAGCAATACCAAGAACTACACAGGTATGATCGTTCCTCACTTTACCTTATTGCTAGTAGACTTGATAAAATATTTAGCGTTTAATGTTGTGCTAAATATAAATCATGTCCAAATGAAGTATTGAATGCGGGTAAACGTTGATCTAAATGCATACATTTTAGGTTGCATTTATATTTTAATTACTGACTTGAGCGTCAGAGACGTTTAATTCTATTTTGCAGGTATCACCCTAAAGGTAGGGGGAATTGTTACGTTTTGGCACAAAACAATCGATTGTTCCAAGCAAATAATCGATTATCTTACTGTGCAGAAAATCGATTAGCAGTATCACTAATCGATTGTTTATGGTTTATGTTTATTATGCAGTTTTGTTAAATAATTGATTCTTTAACTGCAATGCTTTTCAAAACAATCGATTGTTTCAAAATATAATCGATTATTCTCAAAATCAGAAAATTTCTGTGCTCACTGTAACATAACAATCGATTACCATATTTTGACAATCGATTATTTCATGTCAGTAATTCAAATTTTTTTTTACCGTTTGGTTCTGCAATCGATTTGTGTCAGTTCCGAGATTCAGTCAAATCTTAATGACAATCGATTATCCCATTACAACAATCGATTGTCAAACGGTAAGTGCAATTTATTCTTTACCGTTTCTGACCGTTTTAGCTTTCAATTTTCAGCAGAATTCATCCATTAATGAAATGCCTTTCTCCCCTCTATAAATAGGCTTCATATATGTTCATTTTTATTCACTCAAGCATCAATTTTAGCTCTCAAACTATCAAAATTCTTTCAAGACTCTTGCAAAATCCAGCAATACTCAGTGAAAATGTCGGGCCGTCACTCCAAACGTTCCCGTTCTGCTTGGCATGGTGCATCCTCCTCTGCTGCTCCAAACTATCCTTATCAAGATGGTTCCGTTCTATATTTTAATTCTGACATCGAGCTTACTCGTTTTTTAACAAAATTTGAAAAGCGCGACATTCTTCCTCCCCGCTTTTCAACCAACAAGTATCTTGAATCTTATGGCCCTGCTGCAAGTATGCTCAAAAATTGTCAACTTCTTGACTTCTTACTTCTTACCCATCCTTACATCAATACTACATTGATTCAAGCATTTTACTCCAACCTTCATGAGGATGATGACGGTGAGCTTGTGACAAAATATAAATGGTGTTCAAATTCTTCTTTCCGATGAAAACCTTCATACCATTGCCCGTCTTCCTCATAATGGTGAAGACGTTTTTCGGTACATCGGAGAGGCCGGAGCCCTTTTTGATGAAACAGTCCTCCTACATCAAACCGGACTTACTTCTTATGATCCAAATCTTTCTTTCTGTCGTCCTACAATTACGGGAATGGATCCCAATTATCGGTTGATTTTCTATTTCATCACCCGAGTCCTCAAGCCTCGTAAGCATAACCATACTACCATTTCCCAAGAGGACACCAAGCTCATGCATGCCATAATAACCGGAGCTAACATAAATTGGTGTCGGTTCGTCAAGATTCACATGCGTGACGCTATCGGAGATGATAGGCCTCTTCCTTATGCTCTCCTCATCATGAATTTTCTTGAAGCCTCCGGATTCATCACTTCCAACGGTCCTCTCAAAAAGAGTACCAAGAAGTGGGAAATTTCAGAATCCTCCTTTCATCATGACGGTGATCATGCAGCGCCTGCTCCTCCTCCAACCCGTCGAACTCGTTCGCCTCAAGAGCCCACTCTCCAATCCATTTCCGACCAAATTGCTTCCTTGACCACCTCTGTTGGTCAATTGACAAATGAGATCCATGGATATTTTGACCATGTTCATTATCCATATGCCGGTCTTGTTCCCTTTGAAGCAGTGCCGGACGATGAGGCGGGAAATGATGATGAATAATTTCTTTGTTTTTTTGGTTCTATTGTGATATGTTTTATTGTCCCCTCCTTATGTAATTGTTTTCTCTTTCCAATAAATAAACAAGTTTTATTTACATCTTTGGCATCTTCTTATATTATTTTTGCTAATGGCAAAAGGGGGAAGATAACGGGTATGCACTCTCAATATTTATAAGCTTGAATTGAGGGGGAATACATATATTGAGGGGGAACAAATGCATGTCTTGAATTGTCATTATAAATTGTTTAAGTTGCATATCCCGCTTAACGTTTGCCATTATCAAAAAGGGGGAAATTGTTGGAAACACGTTCTCAAGGCTTTATACTAAAACGTGTGTTCTTATGTGTAGGTTTTGATGAATGACAAACAAGCGCAAATTGATATATGACGAAGTTCAAGTACAAGCGCACAATTGGTGGATTACGAGATTCAAGCACAATACAAAGTTTTATAGCTTAAATGAGTCGTTCTTAATTGTGATCTTGATCCGACAACTTGACTCATGACATGGCTTCTCTCGTAAAATTATTTTTACAAAATCATGCATATTTAATTTAATGCTAAATGATTTTAAATCATGCATATTTAATTTAGTCAAAATGATTATTAAACATGCCTCTAAAAAATCTGGACTAAGATAATCGATTATGTACTTATGATAATCGATTATGTTAAGCCAAGACTGCATGACAATCGATTGTGAACTAATGACAATCGATTGTGTTAAGGCAGTGAGCATCAGGTTTTTCAAACCTGCATGACAATCGATTGTGAACCTTATGACAATCGATTGTGATGAGGCAGTGTACATCAAAGTTTTTCAAAACTCAGAATAATCGATTGTGAAGCTAATGACAATCGATTGGGAAGAGACAGTGTCCATCAGATTTTTGAAAGTCACAAAATAATCGATTGTGAACATATGACAATCGATTGATTTGAGGCAGTGTCTTCCAAACTTTTTCAAAGTTATTAAATAATCGATTGTGAGTATATAACAATTGATTGTCACGAGGTAGTGTCTAAAATGATTTTCAAAGTCTGATAAATAATCGATTGTTAACATTGCACAATCGATTGTGAAGCTGACCGTTGTCGTAAAGTTTTCAAATACCGTCAGGTAATCGATTGTTGATTTTGTACAATCGATTGTTAAAATTAAAATCTGGAAAAGATTTTTTGAACGTTGCTGAATAATCGATTATTGATTTTGTACAATCGATTGTTTTGCGTAAAATCTGAAAATGATTTTTTGAACGTTACCAATAATCGATTGTTGATCTTGGACAATCGATTGTTAAGCGTAAAATCTGGGATTGATTTCTGGAACGATTGGCAAACAATCGATTGTGACTTCTTGACAATCGATTGTCACACAATAAAATCAGCAACTCTTAATTGGCAATTAGGCAACGGTAATGCCATGTTTTTCAACTATAAATACAGCTTCATTTCAGTATTTTAAACACAACAACATACAACAACTGATCATACAATTGCTATAAGCTTGCATCCTCTATTGCTTATCATTTTATATTCATTACATAAATTTTGAGGGCCATATTATTGTTCAAAGTTGTTGTAATCTTGAGCTTACTTCTTTTACTCATATCTACTCATAAATGAGTGTATTGTTTGAGTGTTTAGTGTTTTGTACACTTGAAGAGAATTGTGATTCTCTTGTTGTATGGAACTTGTGTTTCCTTGGTCGAAGTCTTGGAGTGTTGTATCTCCGAGCAAGATTGTTGAGGCTTGTGTCCTCAGATTGTAAAGGTTGGTTAGGCACCCGTAAGCTTAACAGTGAAGTCTTGGAGTGTTGTATCTCCGAGCAAAGGTGTTAAGGCTTGTGTCCTTAAGTTGTAAAGGTTGGTTAGGCACCCGTAAGCTTAACAGTGAAGTCTTGGAGTGTTGTATCTCCGAGCAAAGGTGTTAAGGCTTGTGTCCTTAAGTTGTAAAGGTTTGTTGAGCACCCGTAAGCTTGACAAGTTAGTGGAAAATCTCGAGAGAGTCTCTCGGGGACTGGACTAGCCACTTGTTGTGGTGAACCAGAATACATCGGTGCGTTTGTTCTTTATTGCATTTAATTTCCGCACATATTTTTCCTGCAAGTTTTTAAATTCCGCAAGTTTACGCTAATTTTTATTATAACGCTATTCACCCCCCCCTCTAGCGTTAAGCGTATTATCTAACATTATTGACTCTAGCTGGGGAAATTTGAAATTTTCCCTCTAAATCCCATTTTCCAGGAGGGTCCTGATGACTCTTCTTGACTCTTATTGACTTCAGCAGGGGAGATTCTATCTCTAAGTCCTATTTTTAGGAGGGTCCTGATGACTCGTGCTGACTCAGCTGGGGAAATTTGAAATTTTCCTTCTAAATCCTATTTTCCAGGAGGGTCCTGATGACTTTTCTTGACTCTTATTGACTCTAGTTGGGGGAATATTTGATCTAAGTTCCATTTATTAGGGTGACTCCTATCGATTCTTGTTGACTCTGGCTGGGGAAATTTGGCTCTAAGTCCCATTTTTCAGGAGGGTCCTGATGACTCTTGCTGACTCAGCTGGGGAAGTATTTGGGTTTTACCATGCAACCCAGCTATTGTGTTCTAAGTTAAGTCCCATTTTTCATGAGGGTCCTGACAACTCTTAGCTGAATCGTACTCAACATGCAAGTCATTTTTATGCCCTTTACTATCCATGATTGCATCTATCCTTTAAAAGAGTCCAATTTTCCAGGAGGGTCCCGAGGGTTCCAACTTAAATGCCAGTTCTAATTTCTTGTGGTTTCTGCGACTCTTACTGGGGAGGGTGTTGGAGCTTTCCTATGTTACCACGCCTGCTTGAGTTTTAGACTGCATTCCATCTCAACTTCCGTGCCTCTTTGCTAGTTAAAGTTTGTCCCATTGTGGTCTTTGCTGGGGAGGGTGTTTATGACAGACTGTATCTCTTGGAGTATTAACTGAGTCGCACTTTCAAATGGTCCCTGAGATTTCGATCATACCTGTTGGGCGCCTGCCTTCCCCTGTGGACGGCCTCCCTCTTTGTCATGTTCCGTTGTATTCCAATTTCCATGTTGATGATGAGTTGTCTGAGTTGGTTGGCTGACCCCTTTGAACCTTTGCGGCTTTACTTTGCTCCCCACAATTGTATTATATTTCTATCCCCTTTTCAAGAACCCTTACACCTTTCTCGAGACTGGCAAGTCAGTGTAATATGCTTGGCTGACCCTCTGACCCTTGTGCCTTCACTCTGCTCCTCATCTTTGTGTTGCATTTCGGACCTTCTTCCAAAATTCTCTTTTGCCTCTTCGCGATGACTGACGAGTTGATATATATTCCACTGGTTCAACTCTCATGGCCATTTCCGCCTTTGTGTTGTGCTTTTGCCTCTTTTGCTAGAAGCCTTATACCCTTCTCCACCGATTGCTGAGTCAGAGTGTTATGCTTTAACCCTTGCGGTTTTGCTTTGTTTCTCATCCTGGTATAATATTTTCGAATCCATGCCATAAATCCTTATCCATTTTCTGAGACTACCCGCCCCATTTGGGATGCTCGGGTGACACTTGACCTTTATGCCATCGCCTTTGCTTCTTACCCTATGTTGCACTCTCGATCCTTCACCGGAATTCTTTATGTCTTTCCCTGTGGAGTGATATATTACGTTCGGTCAAACCTTGCGACTTTGTGACCCTTTCCATTATGTGTTGTGCCTTATTTTCCATCCGAATCTTTGTGGTTTCATTTGCATACCTTTTCTGGGTGGTATTCCTCCACTTTGCCGGTTATTATTTTTTCCATCAATTACAATTTTTATTATTCCTTCCCTTTGCCTTTCCACAATTGTTATCTTTGTTACGCCTTTGGCATTGTACACTTTATCCCCTTGGGAGTTGACAATCGGCTTTGAAATTCCTCTCGCTTGCCTAAACAAAACTATATAGATTCGAGAGAAAGATGAAATGTAGAGACTCTAAATGGTATTTAGGGTAAAGAATTCCATACTCGCTGACTATTTGAAAAGAGAAGAAAGGAGACTTATCTGAAGAGGAACAACTGGTTTTCATGATCATGACATGCACTTCGGCTTGGTCGACCCAATCCTGACTGACCTCCATTGTCGTGCTTTTGCTGTCGTGACCCTTCTAAACTACTTCTTTCGACCAAACCCTAGCTCGACCTGCTCTATAGTGTTCTTCCATTTATAGCCCCTTTCTGAATTTTGCTTTTGCCTTACCTTCACCTCACGGTGCCTATGAAGGTTTTCACCGATAAGACTCTCTCATTTATTATCTTGCAAACTCTCGTCGTCTTATGGTGCCCGTGAGGGTTTTCACCAATAACAATCTCTCATTTTATTATCTCTCTTGTCTGGCTCAAAGTGCTGCCCCTCACATGAATGCCCTCTACCTGCTCGGCTCGGCATTTTTGAAGACTAATCAGAAGGTCTTTCTTTGGACCGTAACGTAGGCTTTTTGATAGGGTTAGAAAGAACGGGTATCAAAGGCTCGAAATAACTCAAATGGGTTCATTTACAACTTTCGGAATTATATTCTTATGACAAACACAACTTCTGCCCCAGTTTCTTGCTTGAGGACTTTTGGATTATTTTGATGAAACCGAACCGTGAGGCTGGCTACATATCCTTTTAAAAGGAATCATGTCAAACGTAGTTCATGATGATTCCTTGTTTTTGTTGTTGTTTTTCTTCTCCGCTTTTTCTCTTTCTGTTTTTCTTTTCTTCCTTTTCTTTTCTCGTTTTTCCTTTCTTTTTCTTTTCTTTGTTCTGTTTTCTTTTTCTTGTTGTTCTTTTCTTTTTCTTATCTTTTGTTTTCATTTTTTCATTATTTCCATTCTTTTCCTTTCACTGCCTTCTCATACTTGTGTTTCTGACTTTTGTTACTGATTCCGAATGAGGGGTATGAAAGAAAATAATTAATGCTAAAAAGGGTTAGCAAAGGATACAGTATTTAGGTAGCAGAACAAACTGCCTTCATCATTTCAATCTTCCAAATTTTCCAAGTACAAACAAATTTCAAGTGTACACAATATTCAAAAGAAAATCATACATAATATATTTTGACAACATCCGAATTGATAGCCATTTCTGCACATTTCCCTTTGTCATCCGTCAGATACAATGCCCCATTGGACAACACTCTTGATACGATGAATGGCCCTTGCCAGTCTGGAGCAAACTTGCCTTTCGCCTCGGCCTGGTGAGGGTGGATGCGCTTTAGTACCAGTTGAACTACTTCAAACTTCCTGGGACGGACTTTCTTGTTATATGCACTTTCTATTCTTTATTGATACAACTGGCCGTGACAGACCGCCGCTAATCATTTCTCATCAATCAAATTCAATTGTTCCAATCGAGCTTTGACCCATTCTTCGTCGTCGATTCCTGCTTCGGCCATGATTCTAAGAGAGGGGATTTTGATCTCGGCCGGGATTACCGCCTCCATACCATATACCAATAAGTATGGAGTGGCCCCCACTGAATTGCGAACAGTGGTGCGATAACCTAACAATGCAAAAGGCAGCTTCTCATGCCACTGCCTGGATCCTTCCACCATTTTACGAAGTATCTTCTGCATGTTCTTATTTTCTGCCTCAACTGCACCATTCTCCTTGGGGCGCTACGGGGTAGAGTTTTGATGTGTGATCTTGAACTGCTGACATACCTCTCTTATTTGGTGACTGTTGAGATTTTCCCCATTATCGGTGATAGGTGTCTTAGGGATCCCGAACTGACAAATAATGTTTGTGCGCACAAAATTGAACACGACCTTCTTGGTCACTGATTTGAAAGTTTTGGCTTCAACCCACTTGGTGAAATAGTCAATATCGACCAAGATAAATCTGTGCCCATTGGAAGCTGTTGGTTTAATGGATCCGATCACATCCATGCCCCAAGCAACAAAAGGCCAAGGTGCTGACATTATGTGCAGTTCAGACGGGGGGGGGGGGGAGTGAATTAGGTCTCCGTGCACCTGACACTGGTGGCATTTGTGCACAAAGCTGATACAAACCCGTTCCATGGTGAGTCAATAATACCCTGCCCGGAGAATCTTCTTTGCCAAAACATATCTACTCATGTGCGGCCCGCAGACGCCAGTATGCACCTCATTCATGATGATTATCGCCTGCCGAGCATCTACGCATCTTAACAAACCCAGATCTAGCATTCTCCTGTATAATACCCCTCCACTGAGGAAGAACCCACTTGACAAACGACGGATAGCTCTCTTCTGGTCACTTGTGTCTTATGTCGGGTACACACCCTTCCTGATATATTCCTCGATGTCGTGGAACCAAGGCTCGTCGTGGAGCTCTTCTTCCACCATGTTGTGATAAGCATGTTGATCATGGACCCGGATATGTATTGGGTCAACATAAGCCTTGTCCGGGTGATGTAACATTGATGCCAATGTAGCCAAGGCATCGACAACCTCATTTTGAATTCTGGGAATGTGCCTGAATTCTACTGACCTGAATCATTGACAAAGATCATGCAAGTATTGCCGATAAGGTATGAGCTTTAAGTCTCTTGTCTCCCATTGCCCTTGGATGTGGTGTACTAGGATGTCTGAGTCCCCTAAGACCAAGACTTCCTGAACACCCATGTCCGCTGCTAATCTTTAACCTAAAATGCATGGCTCATACGCAGCCATGTTGTTGGTGCAATAAAAACGGAGTGGAGCTTTGACCGGGTTATGACGCCCTTCTTCAGAAATGAGTACCGCTCCTATCTCAACGCCTTTCATGTTGGCAGCACCATCGAAGAACAATTTCCATCCCGACTTTTCGTCCCGTTCCATTTCATTGACGTACATCACTTCCTCGTCCAGAAAATATGTGTTCAAGGGTTCATATTTTTCATCTATGGGATTCTCTACTAAATGGTCTGCCAATGCATGTGCCTTCATAGCAGTCCTATTTGTGTAGATGATGTTGAATTTAGTAAGCAAGATTTTCCATTTCGCGAGCCTCTTTGTGGGCATGGGCTTCTGGAAAATGTATTTCAATGGATCCAGTCGCGAGATGAGATAAGTGGTGTATGATGACAAGTAATGCTTCAACTTCTGGGCTACCCATGTCAAAGCGCAGCATGTCCTTTCAAGATGAGTGTACTTAACCTCATAGGCCGTAAATTTCTTGCTGAGGTAGTATATGACTTGCTCTTTTCTCCCAGTAACATCGTGCTGACCTAACACGCACCCGAATGAATTGTCCAGGACCGTCAAATATAAGATCAGAGGTCTTCCTGGTTCTGGCGAGACCGGTAGTGGCGGGTTTGACAAATATCCTTTTATCTTATCAAAAGCTTACTGGCACTCTCCTATCCATTTCACCGCAACATCCTTCTTTAGCAGCTTAAAGATGGACTCACAGATGGTCGTGAGCTGGGTAATGAATCGACTGATGTAATTTAAACTTCCCAATAGACTCATTACTTCGATTTTGTTTCTGGGTGGCGGCAACTCCTGTATGGCTTTGATTTTGATTGGTCCACCTCGATGCCTCGGCGGTTGACTATGAACCCTAACAACTTTCTCGAGGGAACCCCCAAATGCATATTTTGCCGGGTTGAGTTTGAGATCATACCTGCGGAACCTCTGGAAGAATTTCCTCAAATCTTTGACATTATCGGATTGATTTCTCGACATCACAATCACATCGTCCACATAGACCTCAATTTATTTATGCATCATATCGTGGAAAATGGTTGTCATTGCCCTCATGTATGTTGCCCCAACGTTTTTCAAACCAAAAGGCATGACCCTATAGCATTATGTCCCCCACGGTGTGATAAATACTATTTTCTTCGCATCTTGTTCATCCATTAAGATCTGGTGGTAGCCTGCATAACAATCCACGAATGACCCGATCTTATGCTTTGCACAATTGTCAATCAATATGTGGATATTTAGCAGGTGGAAGTTGTCTTTTGGACTTGCTTTGTTGAGGTCACAGTAATCAACGTACACTCTGGTTTTACCATCTTTCTTCGGTACCAGCACGACATTATCTTGCCAGGTGGGATATCGTGTGACTCGGATAACTTTTTCCTCAAACTGCTTAGTCACATTGTCTTTGATTTTCACGCTCACATCGGTATTAAACTTTCTCAACTTTTGTTTCACGGGAATGCAGGTTGGGTCAGTAGGTAATTTGTAGACTACCAAATCGGTGCTCAACCCGGGCATGTCGTCGCACGACCATGCAAAGACATCCTTATACTCCAGCAATACTTCAATTATTTTCTCCCTAAGCTATGGCTCCAGATGGACACTTATTTTTGTTTATCTGATGCTATCCGGGCTCCCTAGATTGGTTGCCTCTGTATCATTCAGGTTTGGTTTAGGTATCTCTTCGAATTAGGTCATCTCTTTGCTAATCACATCCCATGCCCTCTCCTCATCGTATCCTGGTTCATCCTCGTGTTTTATTTCCTGGATTATTATTTATGGGTTAGGATTGTTACAAAGATTGGGCCGAGGAGTCCATATGCATGTCAGATCACTGGAACCAGCATAAAAATAATTGTACAGAAAGAGAAAATAAAGAAAAGTAAAGAGAAAATGGAAACTATCAGCATTGCTGAAAGGGAAATTGCCTTTTATTAGAATCAAAGATAGCAGAGTTTGCATATCCAAACAGACGGAAATAACAACTGAGTGACGCTAATACAATTTAGAATGAAAGGAAAATCAAACCCGACTACCACGACTCCCTCCGAGTGGGAAGAGGAGTGGCTTCCTAGTTATTGATATTTGTGCGTGCTCCCACGAACTGCACATTTTCCCCGCTCGATCCATCTCCTGCATTTACCATATTCACCTCATTGAACGCTTTTGCTAACCCCTTATCAAGATCTCCGTCTGTGTCGATCAGCGCGCCGAAAGTAATGGGTCTGGGGCAATTACTGGATTTGACAAATGATCTAGACAACTTTGGATAGGCTTCGGAAGGGCCCAGACTTGCAGTCTCAGCTTTCGGGCTCGCCTTGTGTCTGCGGCTGTGGGTTTGAACCCTAGACCAAAAGTGTCTAGATTCTTCGGAAGAGACAGTGGTTGCGCAATGCCTTGCAGAGAAGCTCCCAACCCTCTGTCGGGTACAAAGCCATTTCTCAAATTTTCTGAAGCTACCATGACAGATGTAGTTGTTAGCTTTGGGGTTACAATACTTTCACCTTCTGGGATCTTCTGGATTGACACCGTATAAAACACTTGGTAAACCCATGGCCCTTTGTTGTCCTCAGATTCAATGAGAGGCGCGATTTCATCACCCAAGGTACACTGATTATCTTCTCCATGCACAAAAATCTTTTGCCTGTCCCACTCAAATTTGACCATCTGGTGCAGCGTAGATGGTACTGCTTTGGCTGCATGAATTCAGGGTCTGCCCAATAGCAGATTATAGGAGACTGATACATCCAACACTTGGAATTCTATAATGAACTCAAAATGCCCTATAGTACTTCCAGCACTATATCCCCAACGGTGTTTGTACCTCCGGTCGAAGCCTCGAACACAGATGTTATTCTTGCGGACCCTTTCATTTTCCACCTTCAGCTTGGTCAATGTGGATAATGAACAAATATTTGCACTGGACCCGTTGTCGACCAAAACTCGGGTGACCACGACATCTTCACATTTCATTGTCAGATAAAGAGCCCGGTTGTGCTCCGTACCTTCCATCGGCAATTCATCATCGAAGAATGTGACTCGGTTTACCTCGAATATCTTGTTTGCAATATTTTCTAAGTTGTTCACCATTATCTTATCTGGGACATGAGCTTCATTCAAAATCTTCATCAACGCCCAGCGATGCTTATCTGAGTGAATTAGTAAGGATAGCAAAGAGATCCGGGATGGTGTTTTCCTCAACTGTTCTATGATGGAGTAATCTTGCATTTTCATTTTCTTCAAGAATTCTTCAGCCTCTTCTTCTGATACAAATTTCTTCACAGGTTCCGAGTTATCTTTAGAGATTCTGCCCTTTCTCAACTCTTCTAGGGCAAAGTACCTTCCTGATCGAGTTAAGCCTCGTGTCTCACATACTTCCTCCCTAACTTCTTTCCCTTTGTACATCACTATATCTTGTTCATATCTCCAAGGAACGGCTCTATTACTGATGATTAGTGGTTGGATTACTGGTTTTACAATAACTGGCTCTATGCGGACACCTTCCACAACCACGACAGGTTCTTTAGCCGCCCCTTGTACAGTTACCTTTGCATGTTCTCTCTTTGGCGCACATGTTGAATTCCCATGTGCTATGACAGCATTATTGCCTTGCTTTTCCCCGGTTGCCAACTTCTTACTGCTTGCGACCTTGGTTGGCTTACTGGCTTTGATAATCATTACCGTTTGTGAAGGTCTTCTAAACTCTCCTCTTCTCTCCTCAATTTCAATCATGTTGGTTTCCATATGGGTTGGCAGTGGGTTTTGGTTAATATTGGGCACCTCCGGAGTCTTCACCTCGATCTTGTGAGAGTCAATAAGTTCTTGAATAGCTTTCTTTAAATGCCAACATTTTTCGGTGTTATGCTCTGGTGCACCGGAACAGTGGTCACAGCTGATCAAATAATCTAAATTCTTTGGGGGAGGATTTGGTAGCTTCGCCTCAATTGGTCTTAACATATCCAGTTGTTGCAATCGGTGGAACAGGCTAGTGTAAGATTCTCCCAGCGGAGTGAAAGTCTTCTTTTTCTGCACCCTCTCATTTCTCATGGCCGGATTGCCTCGGAAGGCGGGCGGCTCGGGGTCTGGTTGTAAGATCTTGGAGGCGGGTATTGATTTTGTGGATTTAGTATGTGTTTTGAGGGGGTGGCGCACGCCATTGTGTGGAGGGTTTGGTATATGCCTGTGCATGATGGACTCAGAAACGAGGTTCTGGCGGTGGATAGTAATGTTGCGGTGGCCATATGGAGGATGTGGGTATGTCTGGTGGTGAGGACGGGGATGCCCGTAATGAGATGGTGTCTGAGGCCCGACCCAGGTTCACGAATCTACTATGGCTACTTCCTCTTTCTTCTTTTTCCCGAAAGCTCCCTCAACTCCGCCCTGAATGGCTTGCGTATTTGCCTTAGTTTCCGAGTAGCTCATAATTTTATTGGATTCGAGGCCTTCCTCAACCATACTTCCCATATTGACCACTTCGTTGAAAGACTTCCCAACCGCCGATACCAAATGCCCAAATTAGGTAGGTTCCAGAGCTTGCAGAAAATAGTCAACCATCTCACTCTCCTTCATGGGAGGATCAACTCTGACTGCTTGCACCCTCCATCGGAACCCGTACTCTCTGAAACTCTCGTTGTGTTTCTTCTCCAGCTTCGTCAGAGATGGGCAATCTGGGACAATCTCGAGATTATATTGAAAGTGGCCTACAAATGCTTGCACCAAGTCATCCCAGGTGTACCATCAGTTGGGATCCTGTCGAGTGTACCACTGCAATGATGATCCGCTCAAACTCTAGCTAAAGTATGCCATTAGCAGTTCATCTTTTCCTCCTGCTCCCCTCATTTTACTGCAAAACCCTCTCAAATGTGTGACTGGATTGCGGCGACCGTCGTATAAGTCAAATTTGGTCATTTGGAAACCTGGAGGCAACTGTATGTCCGGGAATAAGCAAAGATCTTTAAAGGCTACGCTCACTTGGCCGCCTAATCCCCGCATGTCCCTGAACGATTGTTATAGACTCCGGACCTTTCTGAGTATTTCCTCCTGTTTGGAGTCTTTAGTCAGCTTTTCAGCTCTCATTGGGATTTCAGGACGGGGAGCATAAGAGTTAGGCTCCTGGCTTTGTAGGCGGGTTCTGGGGGATAGTATTGAGGGTCAAGGGCTTGAAGTAGTGGATCGTTAGATGACCTATACAGTGCAAGAGGCGGAGGTTCCATATAGATAGGAGCGAGTGACTTTAGGTAACGGGGTTGGTGGCTGAGATGTAGCACCCTGATGTTGTGGGTATATAAGAAAACTTGGGGGCGGATCAGTGACGGACTGGTCGGGTGCTTGGGCTAGTGGCGGTATGAAGGTTGGGTTTGCAGGATAGGCTGGGGTTGGTTGTCCTCTAGCCCATGCCTGGTACATCTCGAGGGGTTTAAGCTTATACATTTCCTCCTTCATAGCCTTAACTTTCAATTCCTCTGCATTCTTCGAGGGGTTAATAATGCTGACATCAACTTCTTGGTTGGCCATGAATTATTTCCTTTTTGACCGCGTGTTGTAGGAGTGAGTTGCCAAAATGCCTGCGAGTACCAGTCACCTATCTAACTTGGAACTGGAGTCACAACATCAAAGACTTGTTAGTGGTTAGGTTCTTGACAAACATGTGGCCACACATTGGGTATGTAAGCACATAAATGGTGATTGGTTCCTACATGCGTTGGCTGCTTGCGTTATCCCGGCCTTGTTTGCGAAACTCTCTTTTGTTATGGCCCTATTCTCTCTCCTTCCTATATTTATTCAATTTCCGATTTTATTCAATTATGGTCGAATCCTATGTAGATTGTCTACGTATCATGACCCCACATGAATCAGACCGAGCGTAGTTCTTGGAACATCACATGTTTGGGAAATTTTTTATAACAAACTGTGATTACAAAGACTTGAAAGGTGACAAATTAAACAAATGCTAACAAACAAACTACAGACTTGAAGAACAACTAACTATGCATAAAAAAAATACCGACTCAGACTTTGAAAGCCAGTAAATTGATAGTACAATCTTTTAGGAGTACATGAATGACTTAAGTGCTCATGCGCCTCGCGAGGCATCGTTCGGCCTTGCCGCTGGCTTGTGTGCCAGACTACCTTGGAGGTGATGGAGATCTTCCATTACTTGACGGACAAATGTCATGGCAGCGGCTAAAAACATAGATTTCATCATGTCCTCACAGTGATTGCACTTTGTGGTGATGTAGTCTGCAATTGCCCGTACTCTTTCCCTGATAACACCCTTTTCTTGCAATAGGTTCCCAATTTGCTTAGCCTTCGCCTCTAGAGTTCGCTCGGCTACCCGGTTCAGTTCCTGGAATTGCCTCACTTCTATCTCCAACTTTGCTATTATTGCATAGCAATGTTCACTTTCGACTTTGAGGTCCCCAACTTGCTTGATAGCTCTCTACTTTATCCGAGCAATCTCATCATCATGCTTTTCCTTCAGTTTCTCAATGATGCGGGCCCGTTCCTCCGAATGTTTAGCTAATTGTCTTTGGACCCTAGACAGCTCACCTTCGGCCTTATTCAAGTCAAACCCATATTTGATTACCTTTTGTCTCAAACTGTCTATGAGTTTATCATCTTTTGCGCTCCTGGCGGGACTCTATGCGGCTGCTTGCATCTTATGGATTTAGGCTCGCAACATCTTATTTTCTTTAGTCAGTCTTTTCTTTCCTCCCTCGTCTGCCGCACCTTGCAAACCATTTTCGAATTTAAATTAATGAACTTTCCTTTCCAATCTTCCTATGGTGCCCTTGTACTCATATTCCTTGGCTAGCCTGTCCCATTATTTCTGTGACGTTTTAATGAACTCCTAGAGGTGAAGCCTTTTGGGCGGTCTCTCAAACTCAATTTCTCTCCTGTACCAGGCGAGGTATCCCGGTGATACTTCGCCTCTGGCCCGATCCTGTATGTAAGTGTCGGCGGTTAGGCATTGGCATTCATTCCAGATCTTGCGAACCATTGCTTCGGGGAACTGACCATCGGGCCAAATCTCAACTACTCGGATGCTTAGATCTTCGTCTTTCGGCACTATCTGGCATCTTCCGAGTTGTCTCAAGACCCGATGCGGGGCATAAGGCTGGATACTCCTAAGATCCATCAAGATAAAATGTGGTTCTGTAGCCGGCATGTACACGATCTCATCCACAGACAACCATCCTAATGTCCATTCTATTTGACTGATTGTGAGGGACTGGAGGTAAGAAGTCCATTTTGCTTCACCTTCGGGTAGGCTGAGCTTTTCAATTCTTGTGGGAAACTACTCTAAGTAAATTTTCTCGGTGGACCCATAACTCATGAATTGAGAGCGATGGCATAGATGCTCCGTCATCCACATTTGAAATAACAGGTTACACCCTTCAAAGAAATCGTTTCCGACCTTGCAAGCTGTGAGAGCGCGAACGATTTCGGCTACTATCATGGGCGCGAGTGTGCACTTGGCTTGCGTGCGTAGGGTGCTGGCAACCCCTGCTATCTTTATGTCAATGTGCATGTCCTTTTTTGGAAATATCAGAAGCCCTAGAAAATCCACCATAAAAGTGAAGCGTCTATGTTCTTCCCATTTGACACGGTTTTCCTTACTACAGACTTTGTTCTCTGGATTGTTGAATCCCCCTACGTGACCGTATCTGGAATACAGGAATGAAAAAGTACAGAACCCTTCCGCTAAGTTCGCATCATGTTCTAATCTGCTTATCTTTAAGCTATCTAAGAATTATGCACCGTTATCACTCTTGGAGCAACCAGGTACTTGCGCCTTAAAGGAAGTTCCCCATTTCCAATATATCCCGTTATTTCTTCCAACGTTGGAGTGAGTTCAAATCTGAGAAGTGAAATGCATTGTGTGTTGGGTCCCAGCATGTAACTAGTGCTCTTATGATGTCTCCTCGGGGCACAATCTCTAATTACCCTGGGAGGCCCCCCAAACACTTCTTTATCTCATCCTGTCCTTCCCTGCCCAAGTCATTCCACCACAACCGCAACTCCAAAGGGATTCAGCTTACAAGTGAAAAAGGTCCGGTTTGGATTGGCTCATCCCGCACATTTATTAAGGTGAATTAGTGACGTGTAAATTTATTCCTGTTTGACCCTTAAAAAGAATTTTTTTTACAGTAACAGCGCCACTCGATTTACTCATGATGGCTGGTAAAAAAATATTGAGAATTATTTAGGACACTTTTGCACAAGGGAGGTTGGACCCAATGGGGGTTTCCTACATATCCCACACTTGGTGAGAATCCAACTGGCGTAGTTCGGGAAAAACCATTTGTCAAAACAAAAACTTTATTGAAAAGCCTCTTTTGCTTTTACCCCCGTTTTTTTCTTTTTTTTCTTTCAAAATACGATGGTATTTCGGCGCTACTTGAGCGTTGGTTTTACAAATGATTAATCTCAATCAGCCTTAGTATCATTTATTTTCTAGGTTTAGGTTTTTTTTTCAAAACCAAAATCTGTTTTTCTCTCTGTTTTTCTCTTTTTTCCTTTTTTTTCTTTCACAAGCCAATCAACATGTAAATCCAAAACGACTAAGCCCAAGTAGCACGTAATATGCATCAGGATGGTCTTTGCATTTGCGGTTACCTGTCCTAGGCGGACCCAACCCCTATGTTGAGTCTCCTAAATCAAATGCATGATGCAGATAAGTGTTCCTACTAGGGTTCCGACATGAGGTTTTGTTATTCTAAGTTTAAGCCTGGGTATTTGTTCTAGACTGTGTACCCGAGCGGACAACTCGAGTCGATGAGGGGGCAACGTACCGGGGACCCGCAAGATCGTCTGGCTTTGTAACTTGTCCGAGCCTCTTTTTGATGTTAAGGTATGACACTAACAGAATAGGGAGTCTCGGCCAGCAAGCACATCCCCGAAGATAAAGAGAGAAGGGTTTCGTAACAGTTTATGTATAGTTCAAATAATATCAAAGCGGCAAAAGAATCATTTTGCACATTAAGTCAACATGTAAAATCAAATAATAAACAAAGCCAAATAGAACAATTATTCTAAGCTCAAATTCTTGAACCATGAACCAGAGATTCTGGATAGATATGTCCCCAGCAGAGTCGCTAGAGCTGTCACACCTTCTTTTTGGCTACTACAACCCGGCGAAGGGCGTAGATAATGGAGTTTTTCCAATTAAAGGACAATCGAAATGGGATTCAATTATTCAAGAGAATTTCAGAGTCGCCACTTGGGAGATTTATGGTGTCCCAAGTCACCGGTTAGAATCTCGAATCGAGGAAAGAATGACTCTGTTTAACAGTCCGTGAACCAGAAATCCGAGTAAGGAATTCTGTTAACTCGGAGAAGGTGTTAGGCATTCTCGGGTTCTGTGGTTCTAGCACGGTTGCTCTACTGTCCTATTTGGCATAAATTATCTGATTATAGAACATGTTTTAACTTATGCACCTTTAAACATTGAACCGATTTTATTATTATTTTAAAGAGAATTGCAACGTCCTGAGAACACGCCTCAAACCACGTCACATAAATGCACCCGTGGATTTTTGACACGTTCCATCTTCGTTGAGATTTGGATTTGGGTCACATAAATGCGCACCTGAATTTAGGAAGCTATTTCATTAAATAAATCCGTGCCTATAGCAACTACGTATTTTGAAATTCGTGGGAGGCCGTGAAGTTTGCTAATCGACACTTCCCATTTTCTAAGTATTTTATTAAATTAAAGAACCTCGTGTGGTGCTTGATTTAGTTAACAAAGCTCGCTTTATATTATGAGGACGTTCAAAAGCATTTAAGTTCTCTATTATTCTTATATCTACAGTATCCTAGTAATTTATACGTGAGTAATATATTCTAAAAAAACAATCAATACTTGAACTTTTGGGCCTTGTTCATGACTGATTTGGGCTTCATTTTCAGTCAGCCCAGGGACGTGTATTGTTACACTACCACTGGCATCTACTAGGCCTCTTAGTTGGGCTCAGAACTGGACCAACGAGTCCATCACAAACAAATCACAGTAGGCTTTATTTCAGTTATGCCTTAATCCTCAGAACTACATACAGGATCATAATAAGATATACAACAAGCATTTAATGAAGAAGACGCTGAGGATAACTTCGAATCAATTTGAATCTTAATATTTGGAGAGACAACTAAAACACTCATCATTCAGAGTATATATGTGTTCAATGGTTGAATTCTTAATATATAACTTGAATGGCAAATACTAAGCTAACTTTTGATTCGACTATTGCAGAATCTACTGAAACTTAAACAAGCAAAAATAGTCCTGATACAGTCCATTATTAATACATGCTTAGGTTTAGTACAAACATCAGAAAAATTCTAAGAAAAAATAAATATAGTTACAACAAGGAATTAAAACAAAAGTACTATCTTCTCATTATCAGCCAGAATCTCGCATACATATACGCATTACTTCTCAACTTTTGAGTGAATATGGATACCTGGAATTCAGCAAGAAAGGAAACCTATGAGTAAATTGAAGCATTTATCAAGCAACAACAGTCAATCTATCAGTAAACACCTAGAATTCCAGAAGGCTTTTGAGAATCAAAATTCAACATGAATAAAAACAACACTAGTGATTTCCGAAGAATTGTATATGAAACTAATATATATATTTTGTATTCTAATTCACCACTAAGATTTTAAAAGAAAAAGATTCTGCTCGAAAATGTCCCCCCTCTTTTCAAATGTTCAGATTATCCCGTTTTATAGTTGAAGCCTTAGGACAACACTCATTTCCTTGTTTTCCTTTTAGTCTCTTATTCAAATTTTAGTTTTACCTAAACAGTCGTTAGTTTTCTATCTTGTACCTCAAGTTTGAGGCTGAAATTATGCCTAAGTCCCTCCCTAGAATGTTCTAGGGGTTGCTACAAGATTCTTTCAGGCTCAAATACCCTCTATACCCCTGTTTCCCTTCCTAATTAACTAACCTAAGGTTTTTTTACCCTTGGTTTTCATTTGGTTTGGTCAAACCTGACCCTGGTCAATTGTGTTTAAGTTATGGGCCAAATTTTGGTCTGGAATACATGCTTAATTGACAAGTTTAATAATTAGCCAACACAACTAAAGTTTTAAACAAATATCCTAATGTGGACTATTCAGCAATAATTATTATTCAGGATTATATGAATGTTCAATGCATTTTCTGTCAAAGACCAATGAATTAAAGTGACCAGAAAAGGAAACACATCAACTAATGCCTGACTTACAGAAACAACCTAATTCAGAATACTTGGAAGTGAGAAATGAGTAACAGAGATTGGACACCCAGGATATACAGGAATAAAACCAAGAAGTTACAAGATAATATCAGTTGTTAAAAGTTCAGAAGAGCAAATTAGCCTAATACATGCAAATATATTAGAAATCAAAGTTACTAAAGAACTATGACAAGTATGAAACTCTTAAGGTGAAAACAACTTCTCAGAATCATGACGTAATACAAGTAGGATCCACAAGATAAACATTTACCAACACTAATGAGGATCTCAGGGGGTGAAACAAATGAAAATCAAGAGATGAGGATCAACAAAACATGTAAATTTCAGAGATGAAATTACAAGCCATGTAAAGTATCAGAGGTGAAAAAAACTGACAAGTCAAAGGGCAAAACATAATATCATATCATCATAGAAGATGCATTCCAACCAGTAACACCCAAAGAATCATTGAGTATAATAAACAAAGAAGACTACTTATCATACTTTAGGATAAAATTGTTGAGAACAACTAAAATCTTAATGGAAACAAAACAAATAAACAAACAATGACAAGAACACATAATACTTAGCTGTTGTACATGCAAACCTAACTTTTATCAATTCCATGGGTTTCTGAACTCTAGGGCAATTGGCCTTGCGTATTTAAAGAAGAACAAGGGTTCAGGGGGGTTTGATGCTTCAGAGACCCAATAAGGTCTCAGATCTGAGTTTTCTATATGGTTAGCAGGGTTTGAGGGCCATGGATGGTATGGTTGGGGAGAGGGATGGAAGGGGATTACCTGAGGCCAGTTTAGCCAAAATCCGGTGAACTTCAGAACTTAGGGTTAGCTTAGATTTGATATTTGAGCCATTTCACTTGGATTCGAAGGGCATTGGGTTGTTGGAAAGAGGAAGATGAGGTAGTTTAGGGGTGTAACTTTGGACGGGTTTGGGGTTGGGTCGCCAGAGACAGTGGTTTCGGCGAACCTTATTTTTAATATTTGAGAAGATCGGTGTTGGTTCGAAGGAAACTGATTATAGGACGGGGAAGAGGGGGTCTTGGTGGTCCTATGGTGTAAATTTGGGGCGGTTTGGTGACCTGCCGCCACCGTGAGGCGGCGGAGGCGTTAGAGTGGTTACTGGGTGGTCAAGGGTGGTCATAGGGCGGAAGGGGGTGGTGTTACAACCGGCGTGTTTTGTACGAGGAAGGTGAAGTTTTGTCTCTGCATTTGTAGAGATGCTTGGACATATTTATGGGGTTTCTGGGAATGAATCTGGGCCGTTGGATGGCCTAAGATCTATGGCTGGGATGCCTTGTCCCTGAAACGGGTCGTTTGGGGCTCTTGTATGTGGACTAGGTCGGGGACCCTATTTTTGGGCTGGGTGCTAGATATATTTACAGGGTAAAAGGATTTGGGCCACCCAGGTCTGGCCCAATTGTGGCCTCCCTGGGTGGTTATATATATATATATATATATATATATATATATATATATATAGTTTTATTTTTCTCTTTTTTTATTAATATAATATAATTCCTAATTGTGTATTTTTTCAAAACTCCTAATTAACCTAATAATTGTCTATTTATGCAACACAACAATTAAAAATTAAAGAAAACAATTAAAATGCAGGAAATACTACTTATTTATTTTTTGAATTTTATATTTGTAAAAATAACCCTAATTATTTTAGTAAAAACATGAAATTAAATCCTAATAGATTTTAAACGTGCATTAATGAAAATGCACTGGCACACACAATTAAATCCTAAAAGTAAATCTTAAAACAAATATTAAAAGGAAAATCCTAAACCTGAGAGTCTTGTCGGAGTCGACTTAACAGGGCAAAAATCATATACTCACACTATCTGAAGTATGAAGTAAACCAACTCCAAGAGATAAGATTTCCTAAGCCTTTCTCCCATTTAGAGTGTGTCAAAGTTCCTTAAGAGTCTCACATGAACTCTAGGTAGTGCTTACACCCAAATGCGTTACCAGATTAAGACATAGTGTAGTGTGGAAAGTCCAGCCCTCAAGTGTCCAAGTTCAGAGGGAACTTAAGGTCCCAAGGCAAGGCTCACAGAAGGGGGGGGGGGCAGAACTTAGAGACTAAGAGAGAGTGAAAGTGCATGATTCTGAAAGGGGAAAGGGAAAGGGAAACAATTCACATTAATAGACATAGGGGTATAGAGAATGGGGTGGTAGTAAAGGGGCAAAGACACGTATGCGGGCATACTCAGCAATGAGAAATGCTAGCATACCCATAAGCTGGTTAGAACACATTGTTTAGAGGTTAGGATTATTTAAGGAATCAAGTTAAATCCATAGACAATAACTTACATATTGTCATGTTTTAAACTATAACTCAAAACACATAAGGGGGTAGGGAGCAGGGATTCATAGCAGAAACAATAAGGTAGACATGGATACAAAAATATAGAAATAAACACATTGTGATGGTGCTAATGCTTAAAGTAGGGCGTACCAGTCTCAAAGACACAAATAGAGAAAATGCATGAGTCTTTTAAAAGCCACAGTGTAGACAAGAAGAGAGAGTAGTACAATGTGTAAGTAAGAGTTCAGAAGGATTGTGGAGTGTGTTGTGTATGATTGTGAGATAGTGTGTGTTGTGTGTTAAAGAGTCCCACATTTATAGTTTTAATGTCATGAAAAAATAAGGTAAAAAATAGTTGAGGAACTTATTTTCAATCAACCACAGAATACTTCCCTTAACTTAAGGGATTTGGATTCATACGGGTAAAAACAATTTAAGGAAAGAAATTGAATAAGCACTTTGTACAAAGCATGTAATTAAGGGTCAATACATAAAAGGTTATTTAAGGATAGAGTTTTGAAGTACACGGTTGTACAAATAAAGTAAGAAAATCAACTAATAGTTAGTAAATCAAAGACAAGGATCTTGTAATTACTGACCCATGAATGGACTAAGTCGCAAAAGCTGAGAAGGGTCTTAACTTAGGTCGAATCAGAGAGAGAATCAACAAAAAATGGATAGAAATCAATCAGACCATATCCAGAGGAGAATATAAATTGATCATAAATTTGAAGTCCACTTTAGAGGGAAGTTTATCATATATAAGGAGCATACGAACATATTAAGCATGAAAGAGATTGTCAAGTCATTGTAAAATTAGTAGAAAAATCCAATGTAGAAGAGTATAGCAAGAAATTAGACTCAAGGATGTCCAAGCTCAGTTCTGAGACTCAAAGTTGGTCTGAAAGAGTTAGGGATTTTGAAACAAAACCCTAGTTTAGGCAAATCACAAAGCAAAGATGAGAGGGCAAGCAATTGAATCAAAACATGTTTAGGGGTTTCAGAAAAGAACTGAACCTTCTAACATGCTTCTTTCAGAAAAAAAACTCATGAGGAGCATGATAGAAAAGTAACACGCAAACACAGTAGAAGGGTTCAAAGTAAACAGAGTGAAAGAAACTTATTCGAAGCAAAATGAGAAAAGACTTATAAGAGCAGTAGAAAAACCATGCTAAGAAGTTTATGAAGAAACTTTTAAATAGAGCTCAGTAGAAGGAACTTAATAAGGAAACTTAAGAACTTAGTAATGAAAAATATAGTAGGAGAAACACAAGAACACAGGAGAAAAGAAATATAGTAGAAAAGCATATGACAACATAATATAGGAAATCATAGCATGGAAAACATACAAGAACATGGTAAAAGAAAATTACAAGGACACAGTAGAAAAGCATAAAAGAACATAGTATAGGAAAACATAGTAGGAGAAGCATACAAGAACATGGAAGAAAAATACAAGAGCATAGTAGAGGCAAATACACACGAAAGACAAAGAAAGTCAGAAAAACACTTAAACACTAGAAAACCCTAGATCGAAAAAGAAAGATTTTGAAAGTAATTTTTGAAAGAAAAGCCATAGAAATCATTTGAGAACTTAGGGAAAGTATAGATACACAACGGTTAAAAAAGAATCGGAGAAACCTCGATGGGTTAGGGTTTCAAAAGAACCCTAGAAGTAAGGAAGGCTTTTAAAGGTCACTGATCTAAGTCGGAGAGGTCAAAATCGGGCTCTAGCAGCCATGGTTCGCAAGAGGAAGGCCGGAGATGACCGTGGAACCTTGAATCGATTGAGGTTTGGGTTCAAACATTCAAAGTCATGCCTTGAATCTTCAGAAATCAGGCACGTATGAGCAATAGGAGGTGAGTATCGGGTCTCCAAAGCCTTGGACGCCATGGATTCCGGTGCCTTTCAGGGCGAAGATGGTGGCTAGGGTTTGAGAACCTTCGAGAGGGTTTGAGAGACTAGAGGATCCAAAGGCGGCGTTTGGGTGATGAATGAGTAGGGTTTGGGGTGTTGGGATTAAAAAGGGTTCAGGTGGGTTATTTGAGTGGATTGGGTAAACTTAGGATTTGGGCCAGGTAATGGGGTTTGAAACTGATTTCAATTAAGAGTGCCCAAATCTGGTTAAAATCGAAATAAAATAGGCGAGCATTTAAATAGCCATTTTCCCTTATTTATATTATGAAAAATAGTAATACTTTCTATAAACAAATTAAAGGTGATAAAATATTTGATAATATATAAATATTTTATTAAAAATACTGGGTTCAAATTTATAATTATAAATATAATTAAATCTTAAAATAGGCTAACATTGCATTTAAACAGCCATTTTCCCTTATTTATTTTATGAAAAATAGTAAAATACTTTCTATAAATAAATTAAATATGCTAAAATAATATGAAATATATTAATATTTAACTAAAAATACTGGATTCAATTTTATAACTATAAAAATTATTAAATCTTAAAATAGGCTAACATTGCAATTATATGCAATTTCGCTTTAAAATACTAAATAAATTAGTAAAAACATCCAAAAAATTATGTTAGCGATATTTTAGTATAAATATGAGAATCCAATGAGTGAATTGTAAAAATGACAATTTTGAAAATAATTAATGGGTTTTTCTTAATATAATAGGGCAATAAAATTGGCTTAAAAATCTTTTAAAAATTAAGGAAAATTAGGAAAACCCTAGGATATACTTATATATGCATACCTATGCTATTTGAAAGGTATTTTGAATATAAAAAATATACAAATAAAAATTGGGTATCAACAGCGCCAAGGCAAGACACTAGGTCTAATGAAGCCTTTTTCAAGCACGTCTTGCAACTGCTTCTTCAACTCTTTCAACACAGGCAGGGCCATACAATATGGCGGATAGAAAAGGGCTGAGTGCCTAGAGCCAAATGAATGTAAAAGTCAATATCCCTATTGGGTGGCATAACCAACAGGTCTGAAGGAAATACTTAGGAAACTCACGGACAATGGGCATAGAATCAATAGAAGGAATCTCAGCACTAGAATCACGAACATAGGCCAAATACGCCAAACACCCCTTCTCGACCATATGCTGAGCCTTCATAAACAACACTACGAGTAGAATGACCAGGAGTCCCTCTCCACTCTAAACAAGGTAAACCGGCAAGGCTCAGGTAACAGTCTTGGAAGGACAGTCGAAGATAGCGTGATAGGGTGACAACCAGTCCATCCCCAATATGACGTCAAAATCAACCAGTTCTAGAAGTAAAAAATCTACACGAGTCTCAAGACCCCCAATCGCAACTATACATGAATGATGGACACGATTTATCATATTAGAATCACCTATCGGTGTAGATATATATATATATATATATATATATATATATATATATATATTTATAAGCACTCAAAGAACCACTAGGCATGGCCAGATACAATCAAAATAAGATGACACATAGGAGTACGTAGATCCTAGATCAAATAAAATTGAAGCATCTCTGCTACAAACCAAAACAATACCTGTGATAACTGCATCGGAGCCTCAGCCTCGGGACTTGCTGGAAGAGCATAACATCAGGGCTGGGCCCCACCACCCTGAACTATATCTGTGGGATGGCCTACTGCTGGTTGGCCTCCACCTCTAGCAGCCTGAGCTCTACCTCTAATACCTCTACCTCGATCTCTAGCACCTCTACCCCCATCTCTAGCTGGCTGGGCGGGCTGTAGAACACTTAGTGCCTGAACCATGACACGGGAACCATGATGCTGAGAGTTGATTGATGCTCGAGGACAATACCTAGCAATGTGACCTATATCACCAAAAGTATAACAAGCCCTCGGTTGCAAAGACTGCTGACCTTGACGACCTGAATGACCACCCCGAAAACTTTGGAGCGACGGTGCAATGATAGGAGCTGGTGGTGCACTATAGGAATTTTTATAAGAATACAGAATATGCTAACCACGGCCACCTGAAGCACCGAGAGAAACCTGAAGTGCCGACTGAAAAGGAATAGGAGGATGGCCTCTACCATGCGAATCTCTACCTCTAGACGAGGTACCATTGAATCGGCTTGAATGACGAGGCCTCCTGTCATACCCCTGACCACCTCCCTGCAATAGAACCATCTCAACTCTCTTGGCCATATAGGCCGCCTCCTGAAAAGATATTTCAATCCCTGCCTCCTTGGCCATCTGAAGTCAAATAGGCTGGATAAGTCCCTCAATGAACTTTCTCACCCTCTCTCTCTCTTTCTCTCTCTCTCTCTCTCTCTCTCTCTCTCTCTCGGTGGGAAGTATGATAAGAGCATGACGAGCCAAGTCGATGAATCTGGTCTCATGCCGAGTAACAGTCATATAACCCTACTGGAGACGCTCAAACTGCCTCCGATAGATCTCTGTCTGAGTGATAGGAAGAAACTTCTCCACAAATAGCTAAGTAAACTGCTCCTAAGTCAAATCTAGTGATCCGGCTGGTCTAGCCAAGTAATAATCTCTGCACTAAGTCTTGGCAGATCTTGACAAGCGAAAAGTAGCAAAATCGACCCTATTGGTCTCCACTATCCCCATGTTTCTGAGAACCTCATGACAGCTACCTAGATAATCCTGGAGATCCATAGACGATGCATCGTTGAAGGTAGTAGTGAAGAGCTTGGTGAACATGTCCAATCTCCACAAAGTATCGGCAGACATAGATGCTCCATCATCAGTCTAAGCTATCACACTCGACTGAACTGCTCCAACAGGCCGAGATACTGGAGTTTGAAAACGGGGGAGCCATCTGGTTTGTGCGAGTAATAGGAGTCTGGGCTCCTCCTCTATCCTGAGAGATGGCTAATTCTACAGGAAGCAAACTTACTCGAGTGACACTCTCCATAAGGCCCACTAGGTGGACCAGAGCGTCCTGGAGTACGAGGGTAGCAATGAACCCCTCTGGGACCTGATGTGGGCCCATTGGAACTTCTTGGGCCAGAACCTGATCGTCAAAGTCAACTTGAGGCTCCGCCACTGGTGTTACTGCTCTAGCCTGAGCTCTGCCCCTACCTCGGCCTCTAGCAAGGCCTCAGCCTCACCCTCAGCCCCTCGTGGGAGCTACTGTTGGGGGATCGGGATGCTGATCAGCAGATAAGGAAGCACGTATTCTCAGCATCTGCAAAAGAACAGAGTAGGAATTCAATTAGCATTGAGAAACCAAACTGCACGACAAGAAAGAATAAATGTGAAGTTTTTCCTAACTCTATAGCCTCTGGGGATAAATACCGACATCTTCGTACCAATCCATCGGACTCTACCAAGCTTGTCTGTGATCTATGAGACCCATGTAACCTAGAGCTCTGATACCAACTTTTCACGATACTAATTTTCCACTCTCGAGAGTCGTGATAACGCCTACTAATGTAAGCTAGGGAAGCCTACTGTTTGCACCAATTACCTTTTTCCTATTTTATATCCTTCAACAATTATGAAGCAATAACGTGTAGACAGTGGAAGTTATAACAAGCAGAAGAAAAACAACAAAACTATCTAAACATATATATCCAATACAAGTGTTTGAAGAATGACTACTCAGAACTGGTGTCACAACTTCGCAGATAGTCTAAGAGTACTATAAACAAAGTCAAAAGATAAGTAGCAGACTATTTCTAAAATAAGTAAATGAAACAAGATAGAGGGATAGAGGGAGACGCCAGTACATGCGGATGCCTACAGGACTACATTGGATCTTCGTATGGAATCAAGGCAAGCAGCCAAACTAATGTCCAAAAGCTACTGCTCTGGGATATGCACACAGAGCAAAGAGTAGTATCAGCATAACCAACCCCATATGTTGGTAAGTGCCTAGCCTAACCTCGGCGAAGTAGTAACGAGGCTAGGACCATACTACCGAGTGAACCTGTGCAGTTTAAACATATACAACGAAAAAGAAGAACAATAAAATACAATCAAGGATGGGAAAGGGAGGGATGCTACGAGGAAACATTAATTAAGCATAGAAAGACAACGGGTAAATAAGAGGAAACCATATTTCAGATATCAACAAGAATCAGGAATCAATAAGTGCACGGCATCACTCTTCTTGCTTTTACTCTCGTCCTCACCAAAGCAATCAAGTAATGAAAATGTGCACGATATCAACCTATGATTTTACTCTCGTCCTCACCACAAAATCAATATAATCGGTACAAAATTTTACATCATGTGGCACGACATCACCCTTCCTGCTTTACACTCTTCCTCACAAATCCTACATAGCATCACCCTTAGTGCTTTAACACTCTCTCACCAAAACAATACACGGCATCACCCTTCGTGCTTTAACACTCTTCCTCACCCAAACAAGAATCACAAATAATAGGGCAAGGAGATAAATAAAATTATAATAAGATTCCTTGCAAGGGAACGAGAATTCAACAATCAAGTCCCGACAAAGCAACAATATCAAAAGAAATATCAACATCCCGGCAAGGGAGATAGCATTAAAACAACAATATCCCGGCAAGGGGGCAACATAATGATTCCCTTCTCTTTCTCACTTTTACTTCACAACTCACTTTACAACTTGAGCCAATGCTTTAAAAGGTTCAATTACCACTTATTCTTTCACATTTCATTATACAACTTGAGCCAACGCTCCTCAACATTCAAATTCCACAATTACTTCCACAAATTTTGCCTAACAATAGAAATCATCACCAAGACATTAATAGTATAATGAAGTTATAATAATCACAACATAATACTCACGGACATGCTTGACACCAACGTATAAATACTCGTCACCATGCATATACGTCGTCCTCAACAAATACCACATAGGAAATAGGACTCGACTCTTAATACCTCAAGCTAAGGTTAGATCAAACACTTACCTCGATGTCAAAAACACAATTCAAGTCTCGACTATCGGTTTACTTCTTGATTCCACCACCAATTCACTCGTATTTAGCCGCAAGTTACTTAATTACATAAATAAATGCTAAATGAATCAATTTTAATGCATGAAAATAAGTTTTCCAAAGTTTGCCCAAAAATTCAAAAATCGCGTTGGGTCCACATGGTCAAAACCCGAGGTTCAAACCAAAACCCGATTACCTATTCCCTCACAAACTAAAATATATAATTTGTTTAAAAATCGGACATCAAATCGAGGTCCAAATCCCCAAAATTTGGAAAACCTAGGTTCTACACGAAACATCCAATTTCCCCCATAAAAACTATTGATTTTGAGTTGAAATCATGTGAACAGATGTTATGAATTGAAGAAAACTAGTTAGAAATCACTTACAATCGATTTGGAGAAGAATTTGCCTTTAAAAAATCGCTCTAGGGTGTTTTGGTTTTGAAAGAGAGTGAAAATGGTTGAAATGTCTCTGCGTTATGAATTTATAGGTTGCAGGTATCACAATTGCAACTAGGGTTCGCAATTGCAAACCCAGACTCTGCTAACATCGCATTTGCCAAGTGACCCTCGCATTTGTGAGGTCGCTTTTGTGATAAAATAGTCGCATTTGCAACGACTGGGCTTCAACTGGAGGATCGCATTTGCGAGGTACGCTGGCTTGGGCTATATTCCCATTTGCGACATAGTCTTCAGATTTGCGAGTCGGGCTTCGCAAATGTGAAGCATGCAGGCCTGCAATAGAACAACTAAAACCTACAATTTTTCCCAGTCCAATTCTATTTTAGGGCCTATCCAAAACTCATTCGAGCCCTTGGGGCTTCAAACCAAACACACACACCAACCTAAAAACATCATACCAACTCGTTTGTGCATTCAAATCACCAAAATAACATCAACAACTATGAATTTAGCATCAAAATTATGAAATTTTTTAAGAACTTCAAAATTTCTAATTTTCTCGAATACGGTCCCAGTCATGTCATTTCAAGTCCGTTTCTTACCAAATTTTATAGGTTCGAATCAAATAATATATAAGACTTGTAACGGGCTTCGGAACCAAAGTACGGGCCCAATACCGTCAAACTTTAAACACATTTCACTTTCAAAAGCTCATAAATATTCTAGAAAATAATTTTCTTTAAAAATTCATGTCTCGAGCTTGCGACCTTGGAATTTGATTCTGGGCATACGCCCATGTCCAATATTTTCTTACGGACCCTCCGAGACCGCTAAATCACGGGTTTGGGTCCATTTACCCAAAAATATTGACCAAAGTCAACTTAATTTATTTTAAAGTCAAAATTCATAATTTTTCACAGATTTTCACATATTGGCTTTTCAGCTACGCGCCCGGACTGCGCACACAAATCAAGGTGACAGAAAGAGGTTTTAAAGGCATCGGAACGCAGAATTTATTCTTAAACAAGTGATGGCCTTTTGGGTCATCACAAATTTCAGCATAATATGCTAGATTTTGGAGCTCCTGCATATAAAATTCTAGCATATTATGTTAAAATTCCAGCATATTATGTTGGAATCTCATATATAAAAAAAATTAAACTCCTACATATTATGTGACAAATTTTTAGTTAGCAGTTATTGTCGCGCCCGTTCCTCCGCGAAAATTGGGTTTATGACATTTGGGAGGACAACTCATTCCTTTTGGGAATTGGGTTTACATTTGAAGAGTCGCCACCGAATGATTAGGGTGCATTAGGACAGTAAAAGGATTTTCTTTAAGAAACCAGAGATAGGGTAAGGCTTGAAATTATTCTAAGAGGAAGGCGTTAGGCACCCCTCAGAATCTACTAGTGTGGTTCCCGGCCAGACTATTATTGTGAATTTAGGTGTAATAACATATGGACAATAAAGCTTCAAATAAGAGGGATTCTTTCACATAATGATTTACAAATAAACAAAGTCGGAAAGAGCAATTAGAAAAGCCAACCTTTAACAAAATAAATGAAATTGCTAAAAGAAGTAAAGAAATAAAGGGATGGGGTCCTAGGTTTATTAAAAATATGGATCACCCCACACAATTCACGGTAATCACTCATCAATGAGGGGATACACGTGACATTATCGCGTGGTCATCATATCCATATCTACCCTTCCCACCCTGTTAAGTTATTAAAGTGCGAAATGGTCTCGATTTATTGCATGTTATTACCTGTCCAAATCCTATCAATCCAGAAGGCACTTAGGACTACTAATCCTAAAAGGGAGGGATATTGGGCTTATTTGAGGTTTCTTAAGGTAATAATCTAAGGCGAGATACAAAGACACATATTGCACATTTAGGATGAAGCATATGAACAAACAGAGGCTCAATTACACCTCCTTGAACAAAACGAAAAGTACATAATTAGCATGACATCATATACTGGTTAAGGTCGTAAATACCAAACATGAGAGAGTTTAATGGTTGAGGCACAGTGATTTATTACATAATTCAGGTAAGAAGCCCAAATCAGGCATGCCTGCTGGTTGTAGTTAATAGAATAGATTCAATTTAGTTATTACCATATGGCTTGCCTTAAGTGTTAGGACGGGGTCCTATACGCATGATATATACTGAATTCAGAAAATAGTAAGGCTGGAAATGAATTGTTTGAATGCATACTTGTTAAACTCGCTAAGTGAGGGAATTATATTATTAAAAGAGATGCGGGATTTAACGAATTGATTATAAGCTCTGCAACTGAAAATATCCATTGTTACAGGTTTTATATCTAACACTGACTGAAGCGAATCAGATTCAATTAGATATTCCTATAGGCATGCTTTCTATGTGTTGCTGATTTTAGACTTTGTAGACATAGTGTAAAAATGCAGAAGCCTTATAGACATAGTATCTAAATGCACAAGGCTTGTTTTAAACCTATAAACATGGTATCTAGATGCAGAATTTGTTTACGACCTATGAACATAATAGCTACATGTAATTGAATATGCAGAATTGAACAATCCTATAGGCATAATTTCTATACGAAGTTGGATATGCAGAATTTAGAATAGACTTATATGCATGATTTCTATTTGAATATATAGAATTCAAAACACCTATAGACATGGTTTCTATATGAAGTTGGGATATGCTAGTCCTGTAGTCATGATTTCTATATGTATTTGAAATTGAAATTACAATAGACCTATAGATATGGTCTCTATATGTATCTGAATATGCAAAATTGTAATAGACCTATAGACATAATTTAAATATCTAAATATGCAAAATTGTAATATACCTATAGACATAATTTTTACATGTGTTTGAATATGCAAAATTATAATAAACCTATAGGCATGATTTTTACCCTTTGCTTAGTTTCCCATCCTCTTTTCACTAGCCATCCCCAAGCGTTTATTACAACTTAGTACAACTAGAATGGATAAAAGTATATCAAAAAAGGTATATAAAAAAAATACAACCAAAGGAGAGTCTGATTCATACTTCCTATTTGAAGTATGAGATAGACCAACTCAAAGATCACCGATCCAAAATCTTTCTCCAATCTGAGTGTGTCAAAGTCCCCTAAGAGCCTCAATGGGACTCCGGGAAGTACTCACACCCAAATTTCATCCTAGAATAGGGACAAGTGCAGTGTGTAAGAGCCAGCTCTCAGGTGTCCAAGTTCAGAGGGAGATCAAAGGGTCCCAAGGCAAGGCTCACAAGAGGGGGCAGAACTTAAAGTCTAAGAGATAGTGCAAGTGAAGAACAGAATTCTATGGAATAAAGGAGAGGGAAACATCTACAAATGGGTACACAAAAGGGGTTCGGGGAATAGGGTAATTGCAAAGAGCTTATTCCTTAGGCCAGGTCAATCTTTAGGCATGCCCGGCAATGGAGGATGCTGGCATGTCTATAGGTTTTCCAGGACACACAATATTAGAGGCTAGGATCCTAGGGGATCAAGTTTAAGTTATGGACAACAATTTTTAGTACTGTCATGCCTCAAACCATAGCATAAACACATAGGGGTTGGGGTTTTCGAATTCATAATAGATGTAAAATAGGCAGAAGGAAAATACAGCATTTTAAAGTAAGCATATAACTGTACAATAAGAAGCAGGCAGACATTCAACTAAAGGTAGTAAATAAATACATTGTTGTGATTGCTGAATACCTTAATCAGGACATACCAGTTTTGAAGAATCAAAATAAAGCAGTAGCAGTACTTGAAAAAAATAGGCCACAACATAAGTAACGAGAGAATGCTTTTTGAATGTGGGTGTGTGTTCAGAAAACTAAGAGTGTTCGTGTCTTTGTGTCAATGAAGGAGCAGATATTTATAGTGTGAAAATGGGCTGAAAATAAGGCAAGAAAATAACTATGTGCCAATTAAAATCAGTAGAAGAACATTATTTAATTAAGGAGTTCAAACTTAAACGGTAATGAAATGAAATCATTTAAGGAAACAGATTGAGTAAGCATCTTTTGCAAAATAGACAATTAGGGGTAAATACATAGGAGTTTAATTAAGGGAAGAATGTTTGAAATACACGGTAAAACAAAAAGTAACACGGTAAAATTAATTAATACATAGTAAATCAAGGAATCAGGGATTCGAAATTATTGGTTCATGGGTGAACAAAGTCAGAAAGGCTAAGGAAAATTTTCGAATCAAACCAAGTAATAGGGAAATTAGCAAACAAGGAAAGAATCAATTAGATTTACACAAAGGAGGTATGAAATCAGTCAAGAATTGAAAGTCATTTTAGAGGGATAGCTTAGCATATATAAAGAAACACAAGTATTAGGCATGAGAAGCTGAATTTAGGACAAAGAAAAAGCGTCATGCAATCACAAAAACCAGTAAGTAGTGAACTATAGGAACATGGTAGTCATCTTAGTGACAAAGAAGAGTGAGAGTATAAAATAGCATGCAGAGGGTCTAGTAGAAAGACCTTAGAAGAGTTTGGCAGAAAATCAGAATCTCATAAAGAAACAAAGGTTGAAACAAAGATTTTGAAACTCCATCGAGCGGTAGATGAAACAAAGTTTAGAAACTCGAATAGGTCCAAAGAAGTTAGGGTTTTGGAATCAAACAAGTTCAAGGATGAAGAACAAGCAAATCACATAGCGAATAGTCTCAATACTTGAATGAAATCCCAAAATTTTAGGGTTTTGCCGTCAACCATGTGTAGAGATGAAAGGACAAGTAATCAAGGCAAAAAATACTAACGAAATGTGATTAGAAATCTTAGAAAGAAACTGAGACTTTTAACATGCATTTTCCAATAGAAGAACAATCATAAGAAACACAGTAGAAGAATACATAAAGAAACATAATAGAAGAAACTCATAAAGAAACATAGAACAAGAAACTTGTAAAGAAACGTAGTAGAAGAAACCCATAAGAAAGACAGTAGAAGATACAACATAAGAAATACAGTAGACGAAACACATACGAAATATAGTAGAAGGAACTTATAAGAATCACAGTAAAAGAAACACATGAGAAACACAGTAGAACATGCTAAAGATCAGAGAAACTTTAAAAGATAACTTAACGAAACCCAAATCGGAAAAAGATGAAGGCTTTGAAGGTATAGTTTTGAAAGAACCTTGAGAAAATGTTTAAAAGCTTCGATAAAACACATATATACAACGGATCTAAAAGAATCGGAAAAACCTCAAAGGGTTAGAGTTTCAGAAAAACCCATGTGATGAAAAAGGCTTGGAATGTCATTGATCTAAGCTGGAGAAGTGGAGATCAGGCTCGAATAACCATGGCTAGCCGGAGGAAGGTCGAAGACGTCCATAGAACTCGAATCAAACAAAGTATGGGCCAAGCTTTCTCATGGTCAAGCCTTGAAACCATAGTAATCGGGCGTGTAGGAGTTATATGAGGTAGATCTGGACTTCAATGGCCTTGGAAGTCATGGATTCTGATGGTTTAAGGTGGAAATGGAAGGAGACGGCTAGGATTTGAGAAGCTTTTAGAGAGAATTGAGAGAAAAGGGGATTCAAAGGTGACTGGGGATGCAAAATGACAATGGTTTGGGGGTAAGGGAAACTAAAAAAGGAAAGATTAATTGGTTGTCATTGATCATTTTGATCAACGGCCTAGATTGAATGAGAAATTCGGGCAGGTTTTTTAGAAAGGTCGTGGGTCGGGTAGATTAGGTAATTGGGTTTAGTTATTAGGTCTAATTAGAGGTTCACATCCGGCTAAAATTGAAATGCAAATGAGTTATCATTTAAATAGCCATTTTTACCTCATTTATTTTATAAAAATAGTAAAATAATTTCTGGAAGTGAATTAAAGGTACTAAAAGTAATTAATAATTTATAATTATTGAATTAGAAATATTGGAGTTAATTTTATAGCTATAAATATAATTAAATCTTAAAAGAGGCAGTATTTCAATTACATGCAAATTAGCTTTAACAATACCAAATAAATTTATAAAAATATACAAAAATTATGTTAGCTATATTTTTAGCATACATATGAGAAGAAAATAAATGAATCATCAAAAATGATAATTCGGGATAATTACTGAATTTTTTCTTGATAAAATAGGGCAATAAATTAATTTAAAAATCTTTAATATCTTGGAGGAAATAGGTTAATTTAGTAGAATTATTTATAAACTAAGGGAGTAGATGAAATTTTACAATTAATCTAAGTCTTTATGGAATTTTAGAAAATTAATTTAAGATACATGTGCAACAAACAATTAACGAAAAGTATACAGTCATATATATAAATTAAAATAATACCAAACGTGAATAGTAAATTCTTCAAAACATGATACTTTTATTGTTTATTTTAACTTGTGAGATTTTTATTCAAATTTATAGCATTTTATTTCAAGTGCTCTTTAGTTATACCTTTTATTTCTTTATTTTTCTTTATAAGAATCTCATATATTCCGAATTGAATTTCTTATAGGGAAAGAATTCACTTTTAGCAAATAGGAATAACTCAACTTTTAATTTATATATATGAGTATCAGGTCGGGTGGGCCGGGTCGGGTTGACTCATTCCTATTTTAATTAGATTATTTTTTTAGTAATTAATTTGCTTTATTAATCACCAAAGATCATACTTTACATAACCATAGTCGAGCTTATACTCAGCTGACTATCTAATCCTTATCTAATGTACTAGCTGTAACAGAACTATGTTAACTACTATACTATAATAAAAATTGCTGCATATGATTTCTAGTTCTAGGATTTGCTCTAACATTACAAATATAAGCTAGTTCTCTTGCTAAGGCTTCACTAGTGCGGTATCTCTTCTCAAATATACGAGTGTTCCTTTCCATTCATTTTGCATAAGACATTTAAGTAATCACCAATCTGAAAATGCTGGCTCTATTTGATTTTTCTTTAGCTTTGTTGATGATCCATTGGAGGTGTTGATCCCAGCTGTGATTCTTTGGATCATCCTCTTGAATTCATTTCATTATTTGTTCCCACAGATTTTCTGAGTAGGAGCATAGCAAGAATAAATGATCTCTTGTCTCTGTATGTTCTCGGCACAAAACACACTGTTGCCTAATGTTCAATCCCCATTTTGCTATTCCGTCCTTGGTTGGTAGTCTACAAATCTATAAAATAAGAAAATAAAAATCTACAAAATAAAAAAAATACTAGCGAAAAATTATATTTTTCGATCACTTTGATTTTTGTGAGTTAGTAAAAGTTTTATAATTTTTGTGTGAGAAAACATAAATATATGATTTTTGGAAAAAGAAAAAATTATAGTTATATAATTTTTGTGTGAAAAGATAAAGTTATATGACTTTAATAAAAAATAGTAATAGTTATATGATTTTTGTGTGAAAAACAAAGTTATATAACTTGAGAAAAAAAAAGTCAATTGTATGAGAAAACATAGTCATATGACTATTTGTATTAAACCGTGCCTATTTCGACAATTTAGTTGCTAATATAATCATCATTGCTTTAATAAAATTATAAAAAGAATCTAATTAAGTCGTGACATGTACATTACCTTTCCTTTGATTAGTTAAACCAAAATAATTCAATAATAAAGCAGTACCCTAGAAGCATGAAAGAAGTTAGAACAAATATCATGATTTTTGTCGAGTGGCCCTTTCCTTCCTCTTACGGCAGTTCTCTAACCTTTCCCAAAACTTAATTATCTAAATTTGGTAAACCTTCAACTTGTCTTCTCTGGTCCCCACATACTTGTCGGCAGCTCCAACTTTATCACTAAACCTATCTTTATTGGTCACCTTAAACCCAATCATCATCTGACACGTACTGTTTCGTACAACTTTTTCCCAATATTTCAAAGTCATCAACGGCTGGTATTGTATATAATCGAACGGCTGGGATTCCCTTCAAGAAAAGGCAATTATAGTATCTCTATGGAAAACGATGGAGTAATAAGAAAAAAGTCTGAGAGCCCATTTGGACATAAGAAATTATTTTTTCTTTTTTTTTTAAATTTTTTTTTCTGAAAGCAATATTTGTTCATAAAATTTTCAGTTCTCATTTGAAAATGCATTTTCAAAATTATCAAAAAATTTAAAAATTTCAATAAGTTGGTTTTCAAAATTTTCACTCAAATCACTCACGAAATTTTAAAACCAATTCAAAATTATAATTATATCCTAACACAAGTTTAAATTTCAAATATCATTTTCAGTTGAAATTTTTTTTCTCCATATTTTAAATTTTACAATTCTTATGTCAAAGCGCCCCCTAAGTTCGGTGCACTAATAATGCATAAAAAGGTTTATAGTATCAAATTTAGTTAATCTAAAATAACGCAATGTTCATCATAAAGCTTAACAATAACTTAAAAAGTAGTGTACTTATTATAATGAATTAAATTACATTGATAATGTTAAGTATTTTGTTCACCGTCGAAGCACATACCTTAAAAGCTTAAGCTTAAATATGGTATTTGGTCAATCTAGAAAAGTACATTATCTTTAGTCTATGATTTCTGTTCCCTTTATGTGTATTCTAGGAAAATGTTTGGTACCAAAACTATTTTTGAATTATCGTAGGTCTACGAATTTCTAGAGGCACCCATTGATAGAAAATAATACTATAAATTTTCCATATGGCATTTCGATAAATTAATACAAACCATTTCAAATGTCAGTCCCAGTCCAAGTCTAAGAGGAAGTACTCTGACTAGTTATTAAAAATAACAAATCGAAACTACTCCTTTAAAAAGCGAACGCCGTGCCTTTAAAATTATTAATTTGACAAAAGTAGAAATGTGTGAGCTCTATCCATAATCTAGCTGCATTTCTGGACTAGATGTCAAATACTTCTTCATTTATTTCACTTTTTTTAATTTTTGTTTAGGATATACTGTGAAATAAAATTCAATAAAAAATATATTAAACAGAAATAAGAATTGATTCATAATAAAAAAATAGTAAGATGACCAAAATTTACTAATCGTGATGACACCTAACCCAACATGCTAAGTAAGCCAACTAATAATTATCCAATTCCAATAGTATTAACAATATAATTTACAAAAGGATTTTCTGAATCTATACTTTTCCCAAGGACTGGCACTACAAAATCATAAGATTCTAAGAATAGAATTTACAAAGCTGATATGAAGTAAATACGTCTTCTGTTTGAAAGTACATAAATAAAGATTTACAAAACTACAACTTCCATGAACAAGAGGCAGCTACAACCAACACGCAGGTATATCTTCAAACCCAACTCCTATCGAACACAGCAACCTCAACAGCCAACATCTGCACGCAATGTGCAGAAGTGTAGTACCAGTATAACCGACCCCACGTACTAGTAAGTAGCAAACCTAACCTTAGGTTGGAAGTAGTTACGAGCTGGAACATAGGTCAGGTCTAACACCAACAGCCAACAACAGTTCATAACAGCGTGAAGCAATTAAAATAAATAGGTAATTCAGAAGTAAAATGCTCAGCCTTTTCATAGTTTTCCGAAAATAGTTTATTTTTTCAAGTATATCAGTGAAAATCCAAGACTTTTACCGAAATCGTCAAAAATACTAGTAACTTTGAAAGATTGTGAGCTTTCCCAAATATCCTTTCAACAGTAAATATGATGTTTCATTTTTCTCAAGATAGTAAGTGTAAAATACCTCTATATTCCCATATTTCAATATGTGACAAGTCATAAATAACGTGATACTGTACATCATGATGAAAATGTATCTCGATGCATATGTCATGTGCATGTCAAATGCGATGCGACTCGGTGATAGGACTATATGCATACTCTTAGAGTATCAATTCTACATCCCAAGTATTATATCAAGCCAATCATGGAATAAATCAAAGAAACATGATGTGTCTAACCTGATCCTATAAATATCCTCACAATCAGGCCCTCAGCCTTACTTAGTAATCAATCTCTCTAGTCGTTCGGGCTCACAATGTCATGAAACTAGCCCGATAACAATGAAATGGTGTATCAATAACTAACAACTCAGATTGAGATATGATAAGAATGCATGAATATGACTGAGTACAAAATATCAATAAAATTAGTGAGGTAGCAGTAAGAAATGACCACTATGGGACACGACAATATCGACATAAAGACTAAATATGTTATCTAGTATGATTGACAACTTATTTATTTTATCACATGGCGAAAACAAATATATCAACAAAATACAACCACTATATAGTTCCATGGAAACAACGGAGTCACCAATTCATAGGGTGTACGCCTACACGCCCGTCATCTAGCATGTGCGTCACCTCGATACCAATCACACAATACGTAATTTGGGATTTCATACCCTCAGCACTAAGTTTAGAAGAGTTACTTACTAGGAACAAGCCATTTCCAATACTAATAAAAAAATCTCAAATACATCAAATAATGCTAAAGGAACCAGTTCCAATAAAAAAAGGTCGAACCTTTAAATAAAACCCAAAATTGACCAAAAAGCCCAACTTCGGACCGTACCTCGAAACCTGATAAAATTTACAAAATTCGACTACCTATTTAATTATGAGTTCAACCATACTAGTTTCACTCAAATACGATTCTGAATCGATGTTCAAAACTCAAAAATTCACTTTATGAAATTTTAGACAAAACCTACCAAATTTCACATTGAAATAATCAATCAAATGCTAAAAACAAAGATGGATTCATAAAATATAATCAAAATCGAGTAGAAAACACTTATGCCAATTCATGTGGTGAAAATTTCCTCCAAAAGTACACCAAATCCGATCTCCCCAACTCAAAATATATTAAACAAACCAAAACCCTTAATTTAACACTATTCTGACTCGTTTCTTACGCCAAACTATTTCGAAACTTGCTTTTGATGCTTTGAATGAAATTTTTGTGAAATTCTAATTAAGTTAGGCTCTTGAATCACTCCATTTGACCTTATATTGAAGGAGATACATTGGTTTCAGTATTTAGAATAATGCAAATTTTTAAATATGAAGTTAGTGGCAATTTCGTAATTAATATGAAAATCTAACATCCCAATTATTAGTAAAATAACCATAAAATTCTCATACGATATCCAAATTTGATGATTCTTTTTGTTATGGATCCGTAATTACGATACAGATCTAATGCTTCCATCAAAACAGAAAGTGGAGCTCATTTTATTTATGTGGTACCAGTTATGTTTGAAGAAACGACGCTGAAACATAAGAAAAATGAGTGAAATACAACCCAAACTTATCCGAAACTCATCGAGTCTCTCGGATCCCCATCCAATCATACCAATAAGTCCCATATGACATAACGAAGCTTTTCAAATTCCAGGAACCACAATTCGAATCCGATATCATCAAAGCTCCAATCCGAGATCAAATACTAAAAAGTCAAACTTGGTCAACTCTTCCAAGTTAAAGCTTAAACCATGAAATTCATTCTTCCAAATCGATTCTGAATAACCTGAAATCAAAATGCGACGATTCACATAATTCATAATACATCATACGGAGATACTCATGCCTGTAAACTACTAAGCAAAATGCAAATGCTCAAAATGATCGGTATGGTCGTTACATTCTCCCCCACTTAAATATACGTTTGTTCTCGAATGTGCCTAGAGTTGTTTTTAAGTCGTCAGATCACCGTATAACCTTGCCTTGTCACCCTATTCCATATGGGCCCGACAACACAACGTAACTGAAAATCATTAATTCAACCTTAGCCCATAAACCTTGGAATCCAACTTTCCGACATCCGAAATTTCCTACAAGACCCAGACTTCACAATCTACACATTTTATAAGCCTGAACAAGATGCATCAAGCCGTAATCATAACACAAGATGTAATCACATGACATAACACATAACTCAATTACTCATACCAATGATTCTAATCACAGTAGTTGCTCCAAATAGCCCAACAACGCTATACAAGATGTGATCACATGACATACCACATAACTCAACTACTCATACTAATGATTTCTGATCACAGTAGCTGCTCCAAATAGCCAAAAGTGGTAATAAACTCATATCAAACAGAACCCCGTTCTAAAACCTTTGTATACTGCTGAAAATGAAAGAAACATACGGAACTCATAAACATTCATCAGATCAACAAGTCATGGATCTCTCTCTCATTCGACAAGAACTATAGTCTATTTCTGAGCTGTTTTCCATATTATCCTTCCAACCATGCTGCAACCAATTTCGATAGTATCCATTCTAGGTCCAATTTTGTCATATCATACAACACGACCAACGTAGTAACATGTCACATCAATACAATTTAAAGCCACAACTCGTGCAATCTGTGCACCAATAAGCAATATTCCAATGCACTCAATCGTGGAAAAAATGACTCAAACGAGAGAATTGCCCACAAGATTAACAAGTAACGCCATAACAAAATGTTGAAAATCCATTTACACACCGTAGAACCATAACACACGAATCTAACGCAAAGAGATCATACCTTAATATAACTCTGCTACAATGCGTGACCCCATCCAAACACTGGTACATATTATATACCTCAATCTACCCTACTCAAAATCAATAACCACGTACAATTTGACATCAAGTACCCAAAATGCATTACTATAACCACGGGGAAGAAAATGACATAATTCCACATAAAATCCGAAAAAACATAACCAATACGCAATCGATCATGCAATACCTAGATACCCATCTCTCTCAAAATTCGCTATAAGACCCCAATAGAACTGTACCTTGTGTGCATATAACCAACGAATCGCAACTCCTTGTAGCGTAGAAAAGTAACACATAGAGCATATCCGATACGAATAAAATCAATTCTAATTGAATGGCACATCCCTCAAAAATAGCAGTATGGAGCCAACTAATTTGGCTCGGTGTAGAATACACATCCAGACTTGGCCTACTAATGGACCCCCAACTCAGCTATAGTCACCTACATATAGATAAATAAATCTCCAAAAGTCCATGATGACTGAATCATAACACATACTATCAACGGGCTAGCTTTGGCCACAACTTCACAGTTCATAACCATGAAACAGTCTACTCATCAGAACTCATAGTTTCCAAATCCATAGAGCACAAGAATCATTTATCTGATCACAACTCCACTCCCTGAATACCCAACAAATCTCTCATGCATGATCATCATACGAGGAACACTTCCATATTTTTTCGTTCCATATAGCAATATATGAAAATCAGCAACCGATCAACCAAGAGAGTGCCGCATTACCTATGAAGTATCCACAAATCAAAACAGAATGCGCCTTCTAAAATGAGCACAGTTCTCAGGCAATAGCAAGTAGTAATATCACTCACATAGTCATCTGAAATCGTCTATACTGCCAAAGAACTTAGAACCTTCCTTTTAAACTGAATCGTGACCTTGCACATGCAAATACCAATCCTACATAACGTACCACACCCATTATGCCATTATGTGAAGAGTACAAGAACCTCATAATCAACTTTGAGTACCAAGAAGAATACATACTCGATCAGTCAGAAACCTTCCATTCAATCTAATATAGGAGAAAATCACAATACACAACATGTTTCATACACTAGTAGGAGATATGCACATCAAACCATGGTAGAAACCACTGACAACATCTTGAAACCCCCTCAAGTCATCATAACTAAATCTCTTTAACTTAACCAAGCCACACAGGTCGCCAAAACCCAAGAGCACTGCAATGAGGCACATGTAGAGACTCACCACGTCATAAGAACCAAAAGAACCAATCATGTCCATTATCATGCTGATACAACCTATTACCAAGCTGCCCTATTTCTCCTAGTTCTTTCTGAGTTACCCTCAAGTTAATACTTCTCCTTGTCAGAACATCACGATCCATAACCAAAATTCACCCCACTAGATCCTAGCATAAAACTACACCACCCTAAGGCCAATACGCCACTAAATTCTCTCTTATGCAGCTCAAAAGTACCACGACCAAGATACCCGCTCTAAAGAGACCTTCTGCGAGTCTAAAGTCGTTTTCTTCCTTCTTGAGTGCTGAAATGCAAAATCCATAATGATATAGAAGTGCCACAAGTCTCGCCACAATCCAATATTAATCACAGTTTCTAGCCACATACAAATCCTAAAAATTCCCAATTTCTACATATAAATCTTGAATCCATTAAAACCGTTCTCGAAAGTCATCCACTCTACTCAAATATCAATTGCAACTCCCAAACAGACCGAACGACATGTGCACTATTTTCATCCCCACACCATAAGAAGTAATTTATGCCTCTAAGCAACCGAGCAGATTTCTACTCCATAAAAGATGCGTCCTTCACGAATAACCACTTAATCATTCCATGATTTCCATATACCTATAAAGTGTAATAAAACCTTTATCCAGAAATTCCTTTACTCGGGTCATCCTCGATCTCAACCCTCTGTAAGCCATAACTGATTCACCAGCCCTCAAACTGAAACTAATGCAACACATAACCGTGCAATCAACCAGTCGATAGAACACGCCTCCACTCCGTCGATATAAAACATTTGATAACTTATAATACCCATACTCTATTGCTGCCCAAAATCCCACTATGAAATTCAACTAAATCCTTCATAAGCTTATGTAACATAAACCATATAATATCTCAAATCATCTACAAATATCACATTCACCCTTGTAACAGTCAAACTGACTCTCATAAATGATCCAAACTCAAATTGCAACATATATAATTTGCTGGTAAAAGAGAACTCACTGCAAAACAATATAAGGATCACAAAAACCTCAGGACACCAGCAAGAGATAACCCATCTGCTTCGTCTCAAACTAATATCTCTTTATACCCTTCCACGGTCTTAGCTATTACGCAATCACTTAATCTTCTAGAGTCTGGACTCACATCACGACATGAAAATCTACTTCACTCCTCAGCTAAACAATATGAAAATATCCTTCAACACACCCATATCTTGAGACTATACGTCAAATCAAGATGAAAATCAAGCACCCAATAGTTCTTTCTACACCTCAAGCAAACCCTTTTCGTCACATTCAAACCATATGAACATATCTCACAGTCACATCATACTCATCATGTATCCATCTAAACAGAATTCCACTAATAGGGATACTACTAAACATATAAATCCAAAAGCAATTGCTAACACAACCAACACCTCTTTGCTCAAGCTACAGTCAAAACCCGGCATCAAGTCTTCCAGATTGGTCCATCATCATTATACTAAAATCACATCTCGCACCTCTTGCCTGGAATAATAATTCGTCAATGCACAGCTAATATCGAGCGCTCATATGTGCATACGAATGCATGGAGGGAATTCAAAGAGTTATGCTTGAAGTTGAATCAAAACCATACGATAAGGAAGGAAAGACGAGAAGTATATCCTAAATGCCCTGTAGTCTCTCAAAGATAGGTATGGACGTCATCATACAGATCCGCAAGACTCTACTAGATGCTAGCTCATGACTTGTAGAACCTATGAACCTAGAGCTTTGATACCAATCTATCATGACCCAAAATCCACTAGTCATGATGTGGCCTAACCCAACCTACTAGGTAAGCCAACTAATCATTATCCAATTCCAATAATATTAACAAGACAATTTACAAAAGGAATTTTATGAATTTATACTTTTTCCAAGGATTGGTAGTACAAATCATAAGCTTCTAAGAATAGAATTTACAAAGATGATATGAATTTAATGCATCTTTTGTTTGAAAGTACATGAATAAAGATTTTGTAAATCTACATCTACCATGAACAAGAGGCAGCTGCAACTAGAATGCAGGTACATCTTCATACCCAGTTCCCATCGAACACAACAACCTCAACAGCCAACATCTCGCATGTAATGTGCAGAAGTATAGTAGACTCCATGTACTGGTAAGTAACAAACCTAACCTTAGGTTGAAAGTAGTGACGAGCTGAAACATAGGTCACGTCTAACACTAATAGCCAACAACAGTTCATAACAACGTCAACTAATTAAAATAAATAGGTAGCTCAGAACCAAAATGCTCACCTTTTCATAGTTTTCGAAAATAGTTCCGTTTTCAAGTATATCAGTGAAAATCCAACACTATTATCGAAATCGTCAAAAATATGAGTAAGTTTGGAAAAGTGCGAGTTTTCCTAAAAATAATTTCAATAGTAAATATGATGTTATATTTTCTCTCAAGATAGCAAGTGTAAAATACCTCTCAATGCCCATATGTTAATATGTAAGAAGTTATAAATGACGTAATACTGCATAACATGAGAAAAATACATCTCTATGCATGTATGTCATGTGCATGTCAAATGCGATGCGACTTAGTGACAGGACCATATGCATACTCTCAGAGTATCAATTTACTCAATCCTCCCAGTCATTCATCCTTACAGTCACTCAGTCCTCCATATCAATCGGCAGTCAGCACTTGGCACTCGTACTTAGTAGGTACTTGCACTCACCGGGGAAGTGTACAGACTCCGTAGGGGATCATACTGCCCAAGTGCTATATCAAGCCAATCTTGGCATAGAAAATGATGCATCGTGTAACCCAATCCCATAAATATCCTCACAATCAGGCCATCGATCTCACTCAGTCATCGATCTCACTCAGTCATCAATCTCTTGACAACAATCTCTCGGGCTCACAATGTCATGAAACTAGCTCGATAACAATGATATGATGTATCAATAAATAACAACTCAGACTGAGATATGATATGAAAGCATGAGTATAATCGAGTCCAAAATATCAATGAAATTAGTGAGGTGACAACAAGAAATGACCACTATGTGACACAACAATATTGACATATAGCCTAAACATGTTATCTAGCATGATTGGCAACTTATTTATGGGACCACTATATAGTGCCTTGAAAACAATAGAATCACAATTCATAGGATGCAGGCCCACACGCCTGTCACCTAGCATGTTGTAGACCAATCACGCAGGCAGCACCAGCCATGAAACCAACAATAGCAGCATGTGACAGAAAATCAACTAGAAATCCTAACCTGTAATTTGCTTGCGATACGTAGCTCATTTACTTGCGATACGCAGCTCATTTACTTGCGATGATAACTGTGGCAGCAATGGTACAGTAAAAGAAAATGAAGTTCCAACAACTTGCGAATCACCAGTTGATGGGCAGCAAATCAACGTCCATGTTATAGCTATAATGGGCAGCAAATCAAGAATCAACCCTCAAGTTATGAAAGAGAAAAATATTAAGAACTTTGTAATACATCACATTCTTTTACAAGTATATTATTTAAAATAGAGAACTTACATAGCAACTAACAATCTCTAGCAAACGTCGTCGATGGAAGCTTATTTGCCAAAATTAGTAAAATCTAATAAGAAAATATATTAACAAATATCTTAAGCAATACAATAAAATTTATTAAAATATACATACCTTCCTCAAGTGTTTCAAGAAAATCTAAATCTTCCTTTTTTGATAACCATTGTTTAGTTTTTTTCTTTATTAAAATCTAGTTCATTAGTTACACCAAAAATCTTCTGGATAATTCAAAATCATTTTAGCAATGTTGTACCAAGTCAGTTTCAGTCTATACAAAAATATTAAATATATTTTAAAACCACTCTGCTGTAATTTCATTCTATTAACCCTTTTTCCCTGTAAAGGAAGATCATAAGAAGATGCCTCCAAGTAAGCCGCAAACCTCATGTTCAACAATTCGTTTCAGTTCCGCTTCGGCCAAAACCAAATACTAGAACAGATCATTATTTCTGCTCCAGAATACCCAAGTTTCCACGCAAGGAAAAAAGTCAATACCAAATACTAGACCAGACCATAATTATTGTTACAGAACAACCAAGTTTCCTTTTTTTTCCGTATTAAGTTAATAAGTTTTTCATGAAGAAGATTAATTAAAGAAGCTGCCTAGATAAAACAACAACCCTAAGAAGGCCCCTAGCTGCAGAATTCTATGTGTTGCTCTTTAGTTTTACTCTGTCTACAAGCATAACACTCCCTTAAAGCACTGCTCCAAATGAGAAACAATTTCCAGGACCATTCAGCGTGAAGTTGAAGAGACACTATTGTTCCTCATGACTAACAAGATCTCCTAGCAATATGGTTAAAAAATATCCTTTACGTCTGTGTCTTGTTCTATATTTGAAATACAAACATAATTTAATCCAAGTCAAAAGCCTCGATAACAGATTCATAAAATAAATACCTAAGAGAACAATCTTTAATATTGTACTTAGATTTAAAATTCACCATAAGCCTATGGTGGGTGTAGTCCTTGATATTAGCGGATATGTTGAGATGGGCTTTGACAAATTCAGAGGTACATATTAAAGCAAGCCAAGATTTTGAAACACACCTGAACCGTAACAGGGATTCCACGGGAAGCCTTAACAGGATTTCAGTGATGAGTTATGCTGGAAAAATAGAGATTTTAAAGCTTGAATCTTGCTCAGAAGTTGATGGAAATCGAGAATGTTTTATGCTTTTACTCTGTTTTTCAATTTGGGTCGCTGAGTTTGACGAGGTAGAAGAGGGTTTTGACGAGGTTTTGTGCAGGACAGTGGAGAAGATTTTTAAGGGCAAGCCATGGCTGCGAGCCTGCGAATTGCGATGCTGAACTGCTGAATGAAATACTGAAATAGTAGGGTATTAGGGATTTTATTTAGGGTTAAGTGAAGGAAAGGGTAGTAATAATATTATAAAATAAAGGTATATTTATTTTTTAATATATCTTATCGGTTTATCGATAAACCGATAAACCGAAGAGGACAAATCAAAATCGAAATCGAAATCGATAAATCGATAAACCGATATCGATAAATCGATAACAAATAATCAATTCAATTTATCGATAAACTTATTCGAATACACACCCCCTCTTTAGTCTCGCACATAGCATAAAGTTAGTACTATGTCTTGTTAAAAGATATATTCGCTACCTAGTTTCACTTTATATCAATCAACAGCATAAAAGATATCAAATATAGTTTAATTCATTTGTATTATTTTCTGATAGTGAGCTACTTAAATAATAAAAGATGAGATTGGAATTTTACGCTTATCAATGAAAGCAAATAATCATTATTGCAATTTCTTTTCTTGGTTGGATGGTTTGGTAAAGACGAGGTGTTGAATGTTGATGATGGTTCACTGTATTTTTTTCTTCTTTTGTTCTTTCTTTCTTTCGTTTTAGGGCTGTATTTTTTGTCGGCTAGGAAGTCAACCTTTGTTTAGTCAACCTTTCCTATTATTTCTCTTGTATTGTTTATTATCCTTATATTAACATCCCTTTAATATAGGGGTATTAATGAATATTTAAAAGCCAATTAAATCGATCAAATTGCGTATTAAATTATTCTTTTAGGTGTTTCTAAAGAAAATTGTAGGTTTTATACAAATTTATAACCGTATCAATAAATAGAGTATGTTTTTTTATTTTATGAAAATAAATCAAAAAATTATTGAACCGTATTAAACAAATTTATGATGTGAAAAATATGTTTATATATTAAGTTTAAAATAATAACGCATTAATGTTTTTCTTGGGCCTTGAAATTATGATACAATTACAAGCCAATAAGTAACTTAACTGAAAATTCTTATTCTCAAACCTATTATGCTACTCCTGTTGAAACTAAATTATATCCAACATGTTCACTAGCAAGAAATAATGTATTGTAGAGATTAGGAGTAGCAAACTATAATGTATTAATATGTTTTCTTTCGTATGATTTTGATTTATCTTTTTTAATATTTAATCTTCTATACACTTTATTCTTGAATCCCAACTTGGTCAATATTTTTTACTCGTGTGATCTTTTTTTTTGTATTCGCTTAGTTGTTTTCACTTTGATGTAGAGTAGTTGATGGATTTATACTCTAGCCATCTTTCATATTTTTTTAATTCATCATCGATGATAATTTAAATTGAAAAAATATCTCGAGAGTTTTGTTAAGTCATATAATAATACGTATGTTATTGTACGCTACTTCTACTAGTGATTTTTACATGACATTAAAAAAATACTGAAAAATTGCCTAACTTTACCGATACCGAAGAGAAACCAACATGATTGAGACGATTCCAAAAAAATCTAATTTTAGGTATAAATAATAATATAATAAAAGATTAGTATGATATAAATTTTATAAATTGCCAGCAGAACCGAACCATTGACATCCCTAATTTGATAGATGTTTATCTCTAATACTTGACCGTGATAATATATAAGAGAAACTCATTTCATTTGAATCCGTAATTTAATTGATGCTTTTTTCGACAAAAAAGTATCTTTTTAATGCTAAAAAAAGTTACACAAATAGGTATTTTGTAGTACTATACTGCGAAATATTTAAAAATTATTTTTTAAGCAATTCGTAGTACTATACTGTGAATTAGTAATTCGCAGTATAGTACTGCGAATTGCTTAAAAAATTATTTTTTAAGAAATTACTAATTCGCAGTATAGTACCGTGAATTGCCCTAATAAAATATAACCCTTCTTCCTCCTTGGACAACGACAAAAGCGTCCCCCCCCCCAATTAAAAAATGATCTGAAGCACACTAGTCCCCCACCCCCCGTCAGTTTAAAAAAAAATAATTTGGGCCCTACACGTCACCTAAAGAGCAAGGAGTGTAGGTCTCACAAACAAGACAAGCATTGGATTCTGTCTCACGGATGAAAAAATTCGATTTCAATCAAATACAAAAAACTTAAATCGAGGTATTTCTATTCAGTTTATGCCGAAACTCGTATAGTACATGCGTATTTGTATTGTTTAGTTTATGCCGAAACTTGTATAGTACCCTGGAGGCCACTATTCATCTGTATACTGAGTGGTACCGCCGTCACACCCGACTGATGATCAGGAACCTTATTCATGTACTTGACGAGCGCTACAGACCGTATGCCGGGAGGCTCGAGGCACTAGTATATTTTTTCTGGGCTTGCCGGATTAGATGCGAGTCCCCCATAATCAACAACTCTTCGACATTTAGGTCGACTGTCATGTTCATACCCATGATGCAAGCTTTGTACTCGACTTTTTTGACCGTGCAGAAGAACCGAAGCCGAGCTGTTGCTGGATAGTGCTGACCGGTCGGTGAAATTAATACTGCTTCAATTCCACACCTTTTGCGTTTACCGCTCCATCAAAGAACATCTTCCAAGAAACGGTATTTTCAGAAATTGCCTCCACCGAGTTCACCTCTTCATCTGGGAAATAAGTGTTCAGAGGTTGGTGCTCATCATCAACCGGGTTTTTGGCTAAATGATCTGCTAATACCTGGGCCTTCATTTCTGCACGAGTGACATAGACTATGTCAAACTTGGTGAGCAGGATCTACCATTTTGCTAATCTCCCAGTGGGCATTCGTTTTTGAAATATTTACTCTAATGGATCCAACCTGGTTATGAGGTAAGTAGTGTAGGCCTGTAGGTGATGCCTCAGTTTTTGAGCAATTCAAGTTAAAGCAACGCAAGTTCTTTCCAACAAAGTGTACTTGGCCTCGTATCCGGTAAACTTCTTGCTCAAGTAGTATATTGGCTGCTCTTTCTTTCCAGTAATATCATGTTGCCTGAGGACGCAACCGAAGGAACTTTCCATGACTGTCAGGTATAGAAATAGGGGCCTCCCTGGCTCAGGTGGAACAAAAACTAGTGTGTTGGACAAGTAATCTTTAATCTTATAGAAAGCCTCTTGACATTTATCTGTCAATTTAATCGTTGCATCTTTCTTTAGCAATTTGAATATGGGCTCACACGTGGAAGTCAGCTGAGTGATGAACCGACTAATATAATTCAATCTTCCCAACAAGCTCATTACATGTTTTTGGTCTTCGGAGGAAGTAAATCTCGAATAGACTTTATCTTAGTCGGATCTAACTCAATACCTCTCCGGTTGATTATAAATCCCAGAAGTTTGCCTGACGGGACTTCAAGCGCACATTTGGCTAGGTTCAGTTTCAAATCGTATCTACACAATCGTTCGAAGAACTTCCTCAGATCCCGCACATGGTCATCTTGAGTTTTAGACTTGACGATTACGTCGTCCACATACACTTCTATTTCTTGATGCATCATATCATGGAAGATGGTAGTCATGGCTCTCATATAGGTTGCCCCAACATTCTTTAGACTGGAAGGCATGACCCTGTAGCAGTAGGTTCCCCAAGGTGTGGTGAAGGCTGTTTTCTCTACGTCCTCTTCATCCATCAAAACCTGGTGATATCTTGCGTAACAATCCACGAAAGACTGTATCTCATGTTTGGCACAATTATCAACAAGGATGTGGATATTGGACAAGGGAAACTTGTCTTTGGGGCTTGTTTTGTTCAAATCTCTATAGTCTATGCATATTCGAGTTCTCCATATTTCTTTGGCTACGTTGGCTAGCCATTGGTGTCCCGGACCACTCGGATCACTCCTGCTCCCAAATACTTCAAGATCTCTTCTTTGATTTTATCACTGACATTAGTTTTAAATTTTCTCTGTTTTTGATGGATTGGGGGGGGAACTCAGGATAAGTTGGCAATTTATGCACTACGAGATCAACGCTTAGTCCTGGCATGTTGTCATACGACCAAGAAAACAAATCTTAAACTCAAAGAAAAGTTGGATTATGGCATCTTGGGTTTTCTCGTCTGTATGGATGCTTATCTTGGTTTCTTGGATTTCTTCATAGTTTCCCAAGTTAACCAGCTTAGTATCATTCAAGTTTGTCTTAGGTTTATTCTCAAATTATTCTAATTCTCGATTTATTTCCCTAAAAGCCTCTTCTTCATCACAGTCCGGTTCTTAGTTCATTATTTCGCGATTAGACAGCGTGTTTGGATCTGGACTTGAAGTCCGCAAGCATGTTATATTATTTAAACCCGCGTTATTAGAACTGAAAAGAAGAAATGAAAGACAAAAATAGCAAAATTAGTAAGAATAAAGAAAAATGAACGATGAAATATTAATTTCTTTTCTTGGAATTTGAAGATAGCAGGGTTTACATTTAGAAATTTAAAGACAAGAAACTAAAGAAAACATCTAAGTTACACCCTGTAATAACTTGGGATGCAGAAAAAGTGGCAGGACAGGTCCACTGGGACTCCTGCCTGATCGGAAATGCCGTATCCTTCCAATTTTGGAGCTTAGCGCTTGGTCCCACGTACAGCACCTCAGCCGTGGTTGTGCCCTCTCCCGACTAAACCATGTGCATTTCGTAGAGTACTTTCTTTATAGCCCTACATATTTCTTCAATTTCTTCAGCCGTGAAGGCCTCATCTTCCTCCTCATCACTGTACTCCAGCTTGACAAAGGTTTCATACAAATGTGGCAGTGGTTGAGGTAGAACCACCCATCATGCTTTCTGTCTTTTGCCCATTTTCTATCATCTGGTGTCAGGTGGAAGCCTAATGCAAGAACTTTTCGGTAGTGGGTAGAGTTACTGGCTCAGATATTCCTTGTGAAGCTTTTTCGAGTCCCTATCCGTGCTTGATATCATGTTTGATCATTTCTGCGGCTACCATAATCGATGCATTGGATAAGAAAGGTTGGGGGCAAGAGTTTCCTTCTTCATACTGGTCTGCCACCACAACTTCAAAGGCTTGGTAAATTATGTGCTTGCTTCCTTCCCTCGCTTCAACACATGGGACAAATGGGTCCCGATAGATTAATTATTCATCCTCTCCATGGACCACTATCTCTTGATCTTCATGCTCAAATTTCACCCTTTGATGGAGAGTAGAGGGTACAACTCCTGCTGCATGGATACAAGGCCTTCCCAAAAGAAAATTATAGGACGTGTCCATGTTTAGCACTTGGAAGGTTACCTCAAAGTCCACCGGAACAATGGTCAGAATCCGATCAATTTCTCCAATTGTGTCCCTTTTGATACCATCGAAAGCTCGCACACATTCATTGTCGGGATGAACCCTTCCAGTCCCAATTTCCATACGCTGATGTGTAGAGAGTGGGAAAATGTCTACCCTAGAACCTCCGTCTATCATGACCCTCTTCACATAGTATCCCTCACATTTTGATAGTTAAGTGCAAAGCTTTATCGTGAGCAGCCCTTTCCGGGAGCAAGTCGTCGTTACTTAATGAAATTTGATTTATAGAAAAGAATCTTTCCGCGATTTATAGGCTTCATTCAGGGTCTTCATTCAAACCTTCTGGTGTTCGGGAGACTTCATCAACAAGGACAGCAAGGACACTTGTTCAAGATACTTTCACACTTGATCAACCACTTCATAGTCCGTCATCTTCATTTTCTGAAAGAAAGCTTCTGCCTCTCCGGCACTTACAGGTTTCTTAGATAGGAAACGCTTTCTAGTGGCATTGTTTACTTCTTCCATGTTGGAGTACTTCTCAAAAAGACGGTTTTCTTGAAGCTCCCCCGAGATCTCCTTACCCTTGTATGTAACCATTGTTTTATGATAATTCCACGGTACTGCAGTAGGGTCCGTCATGGGCCTCTATGGTGCGCGGCTAATAACCACGAGCTCAGTCAGCCTTAGTGGATTAGTTGGCCCCTGCACCACATAAGCTCCTTTTGGCACGTACATTTGGGTTGCCTTATTCAGTTCAAGCCTCTTTGGAGTGCTCAAAGTCAGTTGTTTTTCTTTACGGCCTCGTGGGTCATAGAGAATTCCATCTTTGGGAGGCACTACCTTTGTTCATGTTTCAATTTTCTTTTCTGGTTCTGTCTTGGCGACTTTGTTCTTCTTTTCCCCTTTATCTTGCTTCGGGGCACTTTTTGGCTTTCTCTCTGGATCCGTAATGGCAATTATGGCCTTTAGTGGCAGATCAAAATCTTTATCTTCACAAATCATCCCAATCACTGGTCCAATGTTGTTGGCTGGCAATTGATTATTGGTCACGTTGGGGACATCCTCATCCCTTATAACTATTTTACCTTGCTCTATCAAGTTCTCCACCGATCTTTTCAGGGTCCAACAATCGTCTGTATTGTGCCCTTTTTCTCTTGAATGATAGAAACATCTGATACCGGCTCTATAATAGATCGATGCTGGGTTTTGCCTCGTTTGAGGAACTGGTTGCAGCAGACCCATTTGGAGGAGCTATGGAAATAGATTGGAGTAAGACTCACAAATTGGACTAAAAGTTTTCCTCCTGGGTGGCTCATGAGGAGGAAAATTATTCTATGGAGGACGAGGATTGTAGTGGTTTTTTGAAGGAGGCTGATTTCTTAGAAATGGAGCTTGGTTTCTATTGGCATATTGCTGCGGTCGTACAAAAGGTTGAGCATTCATGACTGCATACGGTTGAGGAGCATAGGCCATGTATTGATAAGGGTAATAATGCTAAGGGGATCTTTCTGAGAACATGGGTCTAGGAGCGTGGTGTCTCCTTGCACTTGAGGCCCATGGCTGTTTCTTCTTTCTTCTTACCTTTGGACACTCCTCCAGACCCGCCCTTTATGGCTTAGGAGGCTGCTCTAATGGCGGACTGGCTTAGGATTTTGCCTATTTTCAGTCCATTTTCCACCATCTCTCCGATTTTTACAGCTTCCGCAAACGGTTTGCCCATAACTGTCATTATATTATGGAAATAATCAGCTTCCTAAGCATGGAGAAACATTGTGACTATTTCGACCTCGTCTATCAGAGGGTTTACTCTAGATGCCTATTTACGCCATTTGATCGCATATTCCCGAAAACATTTCGAGGTCTTCTTTTTTCGATTTGCCAGCGAGTTCCGATCTAGAGCAATGTCTATATCGAACAAAGTCTCTTGCAAGATCATCTTAGATGTGCCATCGAGAAATATTCTGATCCATGTACCACTCAGAGGCGATACCCACCAAACTTTCCCCAAAGTAAGCCATGAGCAATTCTTCTTTTCCTCCAGCTCCGCGTAATTGATTACAATATTTCTTAAGGTAGGCAATATGATCACCATGCCCATCGCACTTTTCAAAATTCGGAGTTTTGAATCCCATAGGCAAATGCACGTGAGGGAACATGAACAAATCAGTATATGCCACACTTTTTTGCCCACTCAGCCCTGCATGTTTTTGAGGCTTTGCTCTAGGCTTCTCATCCTTTTTGCCATTTCTTCCTGTTCTGGAGTTTTGAAAGTCTTTTCCTGTCCTGTTGTGAACTCAAATGGAGGTGGCTACGAATAAGTATAGGTGGGGTACTGAAGGGGCTCCATTGGGGGGTGAGTGTTTGGAATGTAAAGGTTGAAGGATCAAATGTGGTCCTAGGCAATGCAGGCTGTGTTGTAGCTGAGCATGGGGGTGGGGGTTAGTAAAGATGTTTGGGACTGCATTGGATATGACCATCTGGGGGCGAACCTCTGAAGGTGTTCCCACAAAATTAGGTGAGATGGTTGGGTGCCCTAGTGGGATACTGGGATGAGTGATTGGGATAGTGGAAGTTCCACCTATTCTAGGCAAAAGCTCAGAAAATTCGGGAATTGCACTAAACGGGTCTTTTTCATTTTCCCAGGCGTCCCTCATCTCTATCATGCAGAGCCGCAATAGCCTATTTTCCTCAGAGGTTGCTGATTCTTATGCCGCGATGCCCGAGATTGGGCTCTCGTCCGTGATGGGAATTGCTGACAGAGTGATTTCTGAAGACATTCTGATTCTTCCTTTCGATCTGGTGAAGTATAGATGTGAAGCCAGGTTACCACAAAAACCAACTACCATTTATAAGAAAACCTAGACTGGAATTTACAAGCAGCAAATGGTTAGTTTGAGACAGATAACAAACAAGTATGCACCTATGCAGTTAAACAGGTATCTACATGTCTTGCAACGATTGCATGCTTCGTCCTGGCTTCGCTATGGTCCTTTCCTATTTCCTTCTTTTATCTTCCGCTCTCTTTTCATTTTTCTTTTCCTTGTCTTTTCTTTTCTTGTCTTTACTTTTGCCATGTTTATCTCTTTGGTTTTCTTATTTTCCCTCTCTTTGTTTCTATTCATTTTTAGTTACTTTTTACTTCTCTCTACTTTATTTTAAGGATATAGTCGATTCTTATGGAGATTGCCTATTTATCATGACCCCGCATGAATCAAACCAAGCGTAGTTCTTTGAAAAAAAAATATAAGGAACACTTTTTGAGGATTTAAAATTTCATTAATAAAACCTCTATTATAAAGTTGTTAAATTAGTCAGTTTCTTGGAAATAAAATACAGACTCGAAATGAAATAGAATACAGACTCAATGTTTGAAAAGTTAAGAATACATTAAAGCTTCCATTACTAGGGCCTGCAGTGCATTATTCGGCCTCGCCGCGGGCTTATGTGCGAGACCCCCTTGTAGTTGCTCCAAATCAGTCATTACTTGATGGATGAAAATCATCATTGCAACAAAGAAGGTTGTTCGCGTCATATCCTCGCATGCTTGGCATTTCATGGTGATGTAATCAACGATAGTTCTGATCCTCTCTCTGATCCGGCCCTTTTTCTAAAGTAATCGCACTATCTACTAGTTTTTGGCCTCCAACACTTGGGAGTCATGAAAGTGTTGATTTTGCAATTGCTGCATGTCTTTCTCCATTTGGGCCATCAGCTTATAATAATGTTCCCCATCAGCCTTAAAGTCTTTAGCTCGTTTGGCTGCTTCATCCTCAAGATTAATCACTTTTCTTCTTAGTCTGGTGATAGTCCCTTCATAGTTTCTTTTCATTTGTTGCACAAACCGTGCCCGCTCTTCCGCTTTCTTTGTCCACTGCTCCTGTAGCTTTACTTGACTGGCTTCGGACTTTTCCAAGTCTTCTTGATATTCGAGGACTTTCTTTCTTAGCCCCTTTATAATCCTTTCATTGGCCCGACTTCTTTTCTGGGTTGTTGATAGCTATTTTCATCTTTCTGATTTGAGCTTTGAGTGCCTCTTTTTCCTAGGCTAGTTTCTTCTTTTCTCCTTCGTCTGCGGCAGCTTGAACACCATTTTAAAATTGAAGTTCCATGAATTTCCTTTCCAATTTACTTAATTTGGCCTTGTATTCATTTTTTTAGTTAGCCTGTTCCACTGCAGTTGGGCCTCAACAGTGAGTTGTTGGAGATGTGGTCTTTTTACGGGTCTTTTAGGAACTTGATTTCTCTTGCTGAACCATTCAACATATTTGGGGTCCACTTCACCTCTATCTCGGTCTTGCACTATGGTCTTCGGTTATAGAAATCTACATTCATTCCACATTTGGCAAATTTTTCCTTCTAGAAACGTGACTTTTGGACCCAACTCAATGGTATACTTACTCAGATCTTTGTCAGTGTGGACAATTTGGAATCTTCCTAGTTGGAGCAGCACCCTGTAGGGAGCATACAGGTGGATGCTCCGAACGCCCATTAAGAGGATGTAAGACACTTCAGCTGTTGTGTATATTTCCTCAGTGACAGGGAGCCATCAAAATGCCCATTCAATTTTTTCCGCAGTTAGGGCCCTCAGAATTGCAAGCCAAGATTCTGCACCTATAGGGAATTCAATGTCCGCTACCCAGTTTCCAAATTATTCAATGCAGTTTAGACCGGTCAAACTATAATTTATGTATCCAACTCGGTGACAGAGGTGTTCTTGCATCCATAACTGGAGTAACAAATTGCAACCTTTGAAAAATTGTCCTCCTTCCTGAAAAATGGTCAGGGCTTGATAGATTTATAACACGATTAAAGGAACTGTAGTGCTGTTAGCCTTTTTGATTGCCACATCGATCATTCCCACAAAACCTATCTCTATGTTGCCATCCTTCCATTGACAAACCACAACACACATGAAGGCTACAATGAAAGCTAGACTCCGTCTTGCCTCTCACTTATCTTTGTTTCCAACATGGGTTAGGCTGGTGTTTGGTTCATCAAAACCTCGAGGTTTACCATAGCGAAGATACAGAAACTGAAGTGTGCAGTACCCTTCCGTTAGATTTTTGTCTTGTACATCCTGACTAATGCTTCAAATCTAGGAATCTATAAGGGGACACCGGTCTTGGTGACATAGGATATCGACTTCTGAGATTTCCATTTAGACCCACATAACCCGCTATTTCTTCCAATGTCGGTGTGAGCTCGAAGTCAGATAGATGGAACACATTACAAGTCGGGTCCCAAAATGGTATTAAGGCTTTAATTATGTTCTTCCTTGGCTTGATATTTAATAGTCCGACGAGGCCTCCCAGAACTCTTGTCCCTGTTTCCCTACTACCCTTTCCTAGATCATCCTACCACATGTGGAGCTTCAAGGTGATCTCATTAAGGACTGCGAAGGGTTCAATTTCATTCGTGCTCATCCTGGATATTTAGTTAGGTGATTTAATGACATATTTTAAAGGGGAGACAATAATGCTTTTTCTTCTTGAAATTATTTTCTATTCGGTTTAAAAGACAGAAATCCTGGCTTTGTAGATACGACCTTTTAGCACTTCGGGAGAGATGATTTTAAGGCTGTGCCCGCCAACTGTTGAAAATGACTCAAGGTGGTTGTCCTTGTAGAAACAACATTCCAACGCCCTTTTGAGGACATTCGACTTATTTTAAACAAGAATGGTATCACCCTACTTATTTGTGACTAAACTCAATTTTTTTTTTGTTATTTTTATAAAAGGGAAGTTGGACCCGATTTGGGTTGCCTACGTATCTCACATCCGGTGAGAATCAAACTGGCGTAGTTCGGGAAAATTTGTAAAAACCAAAATTTGAAAAACAAACTTTTCTTTTCTTTTATTTTTTCATATATCCGGCAGAGTTTTAGCACTATTAATTTTTCAAAACAGGTGATCATTCTTACCCATTGCTATTTCCATTCAACTCTCTCCCATTATTTACAAGCCGGTCAACATGGAGATTTGAAGCAAATAAATGCACAAGTAGCAAGTAAGATGCATCAGGATGGTCTTTTACATTTCAGGTTACCTGTCCTAGACGGACCGAACCCCTGTGTTGAGTCCCCTAATTCAAATGCACGTGATGCAAACAAACGTTCCTACTAGGGATCTAGCATGAGGTTTTTCTATACTAGGTTTAAAACCTGGGTTTATTGTTCTAGACCTGGCTTACCCGAGTGGACAACTCGAGATGAGTAGGGGCAGCGTACTGGGGGATATAGAAGCTACGCCGGCTTAGCAGCTTCCCAAACCTCGTTCTAAATTGGGATAAGACTCTAAACAGAAGAGAAGTCACATGAAATGCACCTTTCTCCATGATTTAGAAGACTTAGAAACAGGAAGGGTTTCACAGCAGTTTATATACATTCGACCAAATATCAAAGCGGTAAAGCATTTAGCACATTAGGCATGAAACATGTAGGAAAATCAGATAAAGCCAAATATAATAGACTTAGAGCCGCCAGAGCTGTCACACCTCACCTTTTACACACCTACCCCGAAGAATAGTGTATAAGGGAGTTTTTCTAATTTAAGTAACATTATTCGACAGGGGATTATTTATTTATCAGAGTTGCCACTTGGGATAGATATAGCGTTTGATGTCCCAAGTCACCGGTTTAAATTGAATCCCAAATCGAGAAAATTTTCGACTTTCCAAATGAAGTCTGCGAACCAGATATTCTGACTAAGAAATTTTGTTGACCCGAGGGAAGGTGTTAGGTACCCCTGGATCCCGTAGTTCTAGCACGGTCTCTTAAACTATCATAATTGGCCTAATCTCTTATTTTAAAACATGTTTATCCTATAGTGCAATTTAAAATTACTTAACGCTTTTAATTGAATTTTTAAGGAAGATTGAACATCGTTTAAAAAGTATTTTTGGATCACATCACATGAAATGCACCCTGATTCGAAACACATTTTATTGGACGTTTTGAGATTTGGGTTTGGGTCACATGAAATGCACACCCGAATTTAGGAAGTTAAATTATTAAAGAATTCGCCTAAAACGACTAGCGGGTTTTTAACTTTATCGGAAGCCATAAAAATTTGCTAAATAGAATGTCCCGAGTTCTACGGATTTTAAATATAAAATTAATAAGGGCCACACAAGTTTGTGAATTTTGTTTGATGCGGTGCATCTCAATTTATTTTTAAAAGGACACCCTAAAGAAGGACTAATATTATCTATTAAGGATTGTCTCCAATAAACTTAATTACCTAAAACTATGAATTCGCTACTATTAAAAGCATTCAATGAATTCGAGCCTCATGATCAAGTCCAAACTCAAACAAGAGGATCTTCATTATTGAAGATCCCTTAATTCAAATTTGCTACTTAACTTGAAAGGTTCAAAACTTGCATTACAAATTGAAACGCATAGCCATAATTAAGGCCTTCAGCACATTGGGCTTCGAAACTAGCCAAAGAAGAAGAAAAATTCGGTCAACTTTTTAAAGGGGCTGCCTAATGTTGGGCGTCAGGTGTAGAGCTGCTCGATACTTTGGGCCCTTAGAAATGGCCCATTTCTATTTAACTGGCAGCTTATTATTTGTACTTCTTTAGTCCATAGATGATCCCAAACCAAACATTGGACTTCCATTAGATTTTAAATACTAAATTTATTTCAAAATTGGACTTATACATTTTTGTGAACAACTGAACCATTTATTCCAATCAAAAGCATGCCGACCTTTCAATTCTCATGTCACATACATTTTCAACTTGTTCATATATGGATAACTAACATATCCAATCTGGAATTTTAACAACCATTTAATTTTAATCAATATAGTTTAAAAGATTGGACCCAAAAAAACAACTACTGAAACTTTTGATTTTACATGAACATTTCTAAGCCATCACCTTTAAAAGCAACTCACGAATCCCAACCTAACATGAACTACAATGTAAATGTAAAGTATTCTATTGTTTTGAATTGTGGATGAACTATTTTGGGTTTCACTTTTTCATCAAAGACATGGTGAGCAAACTAGAGTAATTAGCATATTTAAGCTACTATATATTCTAAATTTCACATCATACCTGCAATTTCTAGACTCCATTTCTAATTCACATATTATTTCAATTTTTAATATTAAACTAACATGATATAAAAACTGGAATTAACTATACTCTAGCTAACATCATTAACTAGATACTCACATAAGTCTAAAACATAACAGTCTAAAACGTCCAGTTATTACAAAGCAATGTATCAACTATACAAGGCATAATGATTAAAGCAAAAACAGTAGGAATTCATGGTGAAACAAATAACAATTATCTTCAAGCTTGAGAATACACTTGGTTCAATCTTCATACATCACTTGAGGCTAAAAATGTACCTGAAAATTAGGAAAAATAAGAAGAGGGGAATAATCAGCACTAGAAAGTAACACTCAGCAACAATTATGAACCAATTTCCAGCCCAGAAATGATGCCAAACAGCCCAGCAATTAGTCTCAAATGGATAACACCAGTAAACAGTCGAAACAAACTCAAACAAACCCAGGTAAACTCAAAAATGACCCCAGGAACTTCTGAAGCCTCAATTACTGAATCACTAGGACAATTCAAACCATTTTTCATCCTTAGATAAGTTGGAAAATTAATTTAGAACTTAGAGCTTTAAGATTACCCTAAAAAAATTCAATGGCATAGTGACTTTTGGAGTTTTGGTCGCCTGAAGTTTCAGAGCTTTTCCAGTATTTTTTAATGCTTGGAAAATCTCCCTTAAGCTCTAAGTAACAATGCCTTTATAGGGAAGCTACTAGGGCAAGTTCGTACTTTGGGCTTTTAGCCTTTAGTCCTTATATTTTCTATTTTTTAGCTAATTGGACCTTCAATTTATGACTTGCCGGTCAAGTAAGGCTTCCAAATTCCTGAATTTCAAGTTAGAACCCCAATCTAGATGGCTCTAGGGGGTTCTATATTTAGTTATTGCAAGATTCTTTTATTGAACTACCTATACTGCCCTTGAATTGGTTCTGAAATTACTAATCTATGACATCCTAACCCCAGCCCTTTTAAGCTTGGTCAAAATAATCATGGTTAATAAACAAAGACTGGAAACTATTCAGCTATAACCAAACAGGGTCAAATTAACACAAAATCCCTAAAATTGAACTATCAAATCCATCTAATTCTAATTAACTAAAATTGCAGGCTATTGCTATGAATTAAACAAAAAACCAGGAACAAAATCAACAAAAAAATACAGAATCATGCTATCAAACAGAAAATTAAGACTCAAACAAAAACTAAACAAACTGAATCAGTAAACGAACTAAAAAAAACAATTAAAGATTCTAAGAAGATTGGCAAGCAAAAAATCCAGGCTTAGAGCAATTAAACATGAAGAAACATTAAGCATGAAGGGGAAGTCAATTTTAATTAAAAGAAAAATTTACTATGCAGAGAGAAAGAAAAACAAATAAAGAAAGAAAAATTGGGAAACTTAGTGATTTTAGGCCTCGACTTGACTGACTTTCGAATCTGATCCTCAGCTAATGGTATATGTCTATTTTTGCTAAAATAAACAAACAACATTAACTAGGGATCACTCGAATACTGAAAATACAAACAAGGTTGAACTTCCTCTAAATTTCAAAATCAAACCTAGATCTATGATTCGAGTAGTTTTGGATGGATTTGAAAGAAATTAGTTGTGGATTCGGAAAGATGAGGGTGAGGAGGCCATAGGGAGTAATTTTGGTGAGGTTTGGAGGCAGCGGCGCCGGACACACCGGAGGCAGTGGCTAGGGTTTCATTTATTTGAACACTTTTGCTAGGATTTGAAAGAAACTATGCTTGGATTTGGAATGGGGAGGTGAAGGGGAAGCAGGGGTGAAAATTTGGGAGTCATTGGAGAATCGTCGCCGGCGGAGGACAGCGGCGTTACACCGGAGGTTAGAGGGTCTGAGAGATGGTGAGGGTAACGGGGCCTGAGGGGGGTGAGGGCTTGTTTGGACATAGTTATATTTAGGGCTCCTCGGTTCCTGACTGTGAGATCAAAAAACCTAGACGGTCATGATTAATTCCAACCCTAAACGATATCGATTTGATGGTTTATGGCTGGACCGGGTTGAGGGTTTGGGTTTGGATTTTGAATCTGCACCCCCTGGGAGCAATAAACATGTTGGATTTTATTAACCAAAGAAACTCGGCTTTGCGCTATAGTTAGCTCAGCACCAATCAAGAATCCCCAAGGAATTCCAAGAATTCTTGTTATACATTTGTTCCAACCCTCAATCCTCTTTTCTAGATTCATGGATATTGAATCAACCGAACGCACTTCTAAACACCTGTTTTACTTTTGGAAGACCTTGTGTTATGCGTGCATTATGCCAACAGGTCCCACCACCAACTCTAGCTGAGAAGTTGAGTGACCCTTCTTTTTTTTTTTCTTTCAGAAATAGAATAGAATAAAGAATGAGATAGTCTATATCCTGTATCGATCATAGGATCACTCTATGAATAGGTCAATTCTCTGTGACCTCCCACCATTCACGACATCCCTTGCTTCTCGCAAGAGCGGCTCCTATTTCTGGAGTTACTTTCTTTTTCTCTTTTATAATTCTTTCTATTTGATTTTTGATTGTACTTGTTCTATCAGTCAAATCCTTCATTTTGCTTTCTATCAGTGAATAATTTGGCCAATTTCCAGATTCAATTTGACTAAATGATTCGTTAATTATCTGATTACTAATTAGAGAATCTTTTTCTTTTTTCGTTTCATTCGATTCATCTATTTCTTTGAGTCTAGGGCTGGTTTGAGATGTGTTTGTGGCTGGGTTGGCCCAAAAACCGGGTCTTTTATTAAGACCCCTATTTTCTTTTAGTTTTATTTTATTTTCTCTCATTTTCCTATTTTTTTATGTTTGTTAAATACAAAATTAAAAATAACAAAACTTGATTTAACTCTAAAGTTAAACTAATTAATTTTCAAAAATTAACTAACTCCTAATTTAAGAGAAAGCTAAATAAAATATCAAAAATTAAAAGTAAAAATGCAAAAGAACTATTTTTGTTGTTTTCTTTGGTTTTGCAATGTTAATTAACTAGTAAACCTAAAAATATTAAAATGGTGTCCTAAATGTAAATGTATTCTTTTTGTACTTTTTATGAATTATATCAATTAAAAATGCACACAAAAATTCAAACAAACACAAAATCATGAAATTTTTTCCCTAAATTTAAATAATTAAAAGTTACATCCTAATTTTATGAATTCTATAGGAGTAATTCAAAGAGGCAAAAATCACGTGCTCACAAGGGTCATTAGGGCCGCTCTAGTCTATTGCATAGTCTTTAGTCAGTGCACCACCATCAGGGCGCAACTAGCCATAGCAGTGGAGTTTTTTAGGCCCGGTCAGGGCAACAAGGGATCCTATCAGCAGGGTCGGTCAGGAGAGAGGTCCTAGCAGTAACATAGGACCATATGCCCTGGATGCCGGAAGATGCACTCAGGAACTTGCTATTTGGAGTTACCTGTATGTTATGGATGTGGGATGATGGGTCATATTCAGAGACATTGTCGTGTATCCCGCCAGGGAGCGGGTAGGGGCACAACACAACCATCCAGTCCAGCAGCTGCCACACTTTCAGCCCCTTCTTCAGCTCGTCGTACTCCAACATCCGTAGGGCATGGCACAACTAGGGATGGTGTGAGAGTTCAGGAGGACCCGGCTAGTTCTATGCGATGAGTGGTTGCCACAGTGCAGAGGCTTCTCTAGATGTTGTTACATGTATTCTATCTATCCAATCTCATGACTTGTACGCACTTATTGACCCCGGTTCCACCTTGTCCTATGTTACCCCTTTTGTTGCCATGAAATTTGGGATAGAACCGGATCAACTTCATAAGCCTTTTTTGGTGTCTACCCCGGTTGGTGAGTTAGTTCTGGCTGCTCAAGTTTATAAGAGTTGTATTGTCACGGTGCGTGGTAGGGATATCATGGCCGATCTAGTTGAATTGGGGATGGTTGATTTTGATGTATAATGGGGATGGATTGGCTTTATTATTGTTTTTCCAAGCTTGATTGGTGGACTAGAACTGTGAGGCTTGAATTTTTGAATGAGCTTGGTGTTCAGTGGATGGGAGATAATGTAGTGCCTAGAGGTCAGTTTATTTCCTACCTTAAAGCCACAAAGATGATCAAGAAGGGGTGTATCTTTCATCTAGTACGGGTTGCAAACACCAATGCTAAGGCGCTTAGCCTTGAGTCTGTACCAGTTGTGAATGAATTTCCAGGTGAGCTCCTTAAGATTCCACCTGATAGGGAGTTAGATTTTGGGATCGATGTGATGCTTGGCACGCAGCCTATATCAATTCCACCTTACAGAATGGCACCTGCAGAATTGAAAAACCTAAAGGAGCAATTGAAGGATTTGCTAGAGAAGGGTTTCATCCGTCCGAGTATGTCGCCATGGGGCACACCGATCTTGTTGGTAAGGAAGAAAGATGGAACGCTGCGGATGTGTATTGACTACCGGCAAGTAAACAAAGTCACACTAAAAAACAATATCCTCTGCCAAGAATAGATAAGTTGTTTGATCAATGGTATGGTGATGCGTGTTTCTCAAAGACTGACTTGCGGTCCGGGTATCATCAATTGAGATAAGGGAGCGGGATATTCCAAAATAGCTTTTGGATCTCGGTATGGGAATTTTCAATTTATGGTGATGTCTTTTTGGCTAACAAATGCTCAGGCAGCTTTCATGGACCTTATGAATCGAGTCTTGAAGACTTCTCTAGACTCCTTTGTGATAGTGTTCATTGACGATATTCTTGTGTATTCCCAAAGTTAGAAGGACTATGCTGACCATCTCAAGGCATTTCTGCAGACTCTTCAGTAACATCAATTGTATGCAAAATTTTCAAAATATGAATGTTAGCTTGAATCTATCACATTCTTGGGTCATGTCATTTCCAAAGAAGGAATTATGGTGGATCCTCAAAAGATTTCAGCAGCAATGAATCGGCCTAGACCTACCACTCCAACGGAGATTCGCAGTTTCTTGGTTTTGGCTAGGTACTACAGGAGGTTTATGGAGGGGTTTTCTACTCTTGCCTCTCCATTGACTAAATTGACATAGAAAGCAGTTAAATTTCAATTGTCCGATGCTTGTCAGAGGAGTTTCCAAGAATTAAAATCGAGTTTGACAACAACACCGGTATTAGCCTTGCTAGAGGGTACAGAGGGATTTTTGGTGTATTGTGATGCTTTGAGAATCGGGATTGTGTGTATATTAATACAAAACGGTATGGTTATAGCCTATGCTTCTAGGCAACTCAAGAATCATGAATAGAACTATCCGACCCATGACTTAGAGCTGGCAGCAGTGGTGTTTGTTCTAAAACATTGGTGATATTATTTGTATGGGGTTCATGTGGATGTATTTATGTATCATACGAGCGTACAATATATTTTCAGGTAGAAGAGTTGAATCTGAGGCAAAGAAGATAGCTATAGTAACTCAAAGACTATGATATTTATATTCTCTATAACCCGGGAAAGGTTAATGTCGTGGAAGACGCACTTAGTCGAAAATCTATGGGAAGCTTGACCCATTTGGAGGCATATCAGAGACCGTTAGCCAGGAAGGTTTACTAGTTGTCCAGTTTAGGAGTTCGCCTTGTGCACTCTAATGAAGGAGGGGTAATTATACATAATAGGGCTGAATCATCGCTTGAGGCGGAGGTGAAGGAAAAACAATTCAATGGTCCATTGTTAGCACAACTGAAGGAAGGGATTCACAAACACAAGACCGCAGCTTTTTCACTTGGCATGAATGATTGTACCCTACGGTACCAAAACCGCCTATGTGTTCCTGATATTGACGCTCTTCAGGAAAGGATCATGGCGGAAGCTCACACATCCAGGTATTCCATGCACCCAGGTTCTACAAAAATGTATCATGATCTCAAGGAAATTTGTTGGTGGAACAACATATAGAGGGATGTGGTGGATTTTGTGGCAAAATGTTCGAATTTCAACACGTGTAGGCCAAACATCAAAGGCCCGGAGGATTGGCTCAAAGCATAGAAATTTCGATGTGGAAATGGGAGATGATTAACATGGATTATGTGGTGGGTTTGCCGCGTACTCCACGCAAGTTTGACTCAATTAGGGGGATTTTTGATCGGCTTACGAAATCAACGCACTTTTTACCAGTTAAATCTACCGACACAGCAGAACAATATGCTCAGCTGTATATCAAAGAAATAGGCAGGTTGCATGGCACTCCATTCTCGATCATTTCATATCGAGGGGCTCAGTTCACAGCCAACTTTTGGAAGAAGTTTTAGCAAGGTTTGGGTATGCAAGTAAATCTTAGCACAAATTTTCATCCACGAACCGATGTTCAAGCAGAGTGGACTATTTAGACGTTTGCAGATATGTTGCACCCTTGTGCTCTTGATTTCAAAGGTAGTTCGGATGACCATTTGCCACTCATATAATTTGCTTACAACAACAGCTTCCATGCTAGTATCCAAATGGCACCATTTAAGGCATTGTATGGTAGGAGATGTAGATCTACCATTGGGTTGTTCAAGGTTGGAGAAACGAAATTGATATAGCTGGACCTCATGTATCAGGACATGGAGAAAGTCAAGATTATTAAGGAGAGGTTAAAAACTCCTCAGAGTCGCCAAAGTCGTACTTGGATATTCGTCACAAAGATTAGAGTTTAAAGAAAATTATTGGGTATTTTTGAAGGTCTCCCCTATGAAGGGCATCATGCAGTTTGGAAAGAAGGGAAAATTGAGTCAGAGGTAGGTCGGACCATACTGAATCATTCAAAGGATTGGTCAGGTGGCATACCAGCTCGAGCTGCCACCTGAAATGTCATTACTACACCCAGTCTTTCATGTGTCCATGTTGAGAAAGGTAGTGGGTGATCCATCCACTATTATGCCAGTTGAGACTATTGAAGTGATGAAGAATTGTCATATGAAGAAGTACCGGTCGTCATTCTTGATAGGCAAGTTCGGAAATTGAGAAATAAAGAAATTGCATTTCTGAAAGTATTAGGGTGGAACTGGCACGTTGAGGAAGCTACTTGGGAAGCCGAGGATGAAATGAAAAATAATTGTCCACATTTGTTCGAATAGTCATATAATAGCTTTTATGTATTTAACTCCTATGAACTGTTATCTTTTGGCTTGATCTATGTAAAACCATCCCCTTTTTGGTAATATGATTGTCTATACGACCATGGTTGATGTTGTACAAGTTATATTATGTTATGGAATATGTATATGCCATTAAGATGTAATTTTGGGGTTCTCTAACAGGTGGATAAGGCCTAAACACGAAGGAAACTCTGGCAAAAATTTTGGGAACTTTGGGACTTAACAACATTTACGACCGTGGTTATGTTTCATGTTGTCAATTTCTGAGGTTGCATAAGCATTCCTAATAATTGGGACTTGATTCTCATTCGAGGACGAATGATCTTAAGTGTGGGAAGATGTAAGGCTCCATGAAAATTTTCACTCAAAACTTAAAATCTTGTAATGCTAAATTATGAATATAGGTTAGGAATATCTAAAATTCTTCGCAGCTCACAAGCTCTCCACGGTTCTTTTATACTGATCTATGCATTTAAAATGTAGACTGCATAGTTGTCGCATAACCTCTTTGGAATTTTGTGAATGTCAGTTCTGCGGTGCACTTTGCGACTGCAGAACGTAAATGCAGACCGTATTTCTGCCGCAAACTCAACCTGTGTGTCTAGTTTTGGGGAAATATTTTACGGTCCATTATGTGGACTACATGTCGACTTTGCAATCGAAGATCCGACTCGAGGCTCTAATTTTCTAAATTTTAAATCCGACCCCTATCAATATATTCGGTGTTATAGCTCATTTTGAGCTTATCCTCTGATACTTTTAGAGAGAGAGAGAGAGAGAGAGATAGAGAGAGAGAGAGAGAGAGAGATATAAAGGGTCTTAGAGAAGGAGAGTGTTTCCCCTCAAATTACTCCTTGAAACCTTGCTAAAACATTGAAGATAATCAAGTGAAGACACCTAAATCTTCATCCGAAGAGGTAAGACTTCATCACCTTAGCTCTTAATTCTGTACTTAGCTATAAGGCATCATTTGTGATGTAATTTATGGGTATAAAAATGAATTTATGGCATGCATATCACACCATAGAATATTGGAAGGTGGTACACTGAAAAGAAGGTAATTGAGAGTATAAAATGATAGAAATGCCTCTTAGAAGGGGACCTAAGATCACAATGCACCTTTAGTGTTTGATGATTTGCCCGAAACAAGCTAGAATCGCAATCTCGTCTCTAATTCTTGGTTCAGTCTGTAATTCTTACACAATAGATCTAAGTGCTAAGAGTTCCAAAATTTTGTAAAAAGTAAGGACAGCTATGTTGAGGTATGTATGGTTAAAACCCCATTTTTTAGTAATTGAGCTTTATTGGTAGCTGTATGAATACGATAAGATCAAAATTGAATTATTTTGCTGACTGTTTATTTCACCTTTGTTGGTGTTGCAATCTCACTTGCGTGGAAAGTATATCTCAATATGATTAACATGTTATTCTTGATAACTTAAAGAAAGGTGCAAGGACTATAGACAGTGAATCGAAATGTCTAGACCTTAAATTGAAATCGAAAGTGCATATGTTGTGCCATTTATGTGAAATTGTATCCATGCTTGCAAATTTAAACTACTCATGTGCATACCCATTTTCCTAAACTACAAACCTAGCATTGAAATTGGAAATGATGTAAGATGTGGCCTAGTGCCGAATATATGGTATGACAGTTGTGGGCCAAAGTACCTTGAAATGAGTTGTGGGAAACAAAGATCTAAATGAGATTATTGACGGGAAAAAGGAACGCCTTGGTAGGGCAGCCTAGCTGATCGGGCATAGATTGGACGCCATGCTACACACATGGTGGTAATGAATTTGTGATTGAAGTGAACATCTCAAAAGAGGTAACTTAGCTGATTGGGTCGCGATCGGACTCCGCTCAAGTTAGCGATGGTAATGTTAACAATGATGAACACTATGAGACACCCACAAAGATGAAAGGTATGAAAACACAATCTGGAAATTGTAAGTTTCTTTTACTTGTAAATGTTTGGCCATTTAATGCCCACCACCTTTTGAGTTGTACTTATGATTTCTTTATTCCTGCATGGAAGCTCTTTATAACTAGATGGAATTTAGTTATACATACTAGTACTATTCCATGGTACTAACGTTCCTTTTACCGGGGGCGCTACATTTATTTAAATGAATGTAGGTGGCTCCCTTGCATATAGTCTTGATCGCATGTAGCGGAACACCTTCTTCCAAAGCATTGGTGAGCCCCTTTCTCCTTCAAGGGGTTAGATTACACATCTTTTTTTATAGACTCCTACTTTTGAGGTATGGCCGAGGCCTTGTTGCCGGCACTCTCATGCTTATCTTTTCTTACATCTTTAGAGGCTCCGTATACATATGTGTGGATTATGTACGGGTACTTGAGGGGTCCATCAACCATGTTGTACTTCTAAGATCATGCTATCTATAAATTATAACTCTATGGAAATTTCGGAACCTAACTTAACCATGGTTTAAGTTTGTATTATAGAATGGATTATCACCGTTGAATGTATTATCTTTACTTGAGTATATAAGAAGGAACCATGGTTACCTTGTTCATGATGAGTTGGGTAAGAAGTGTGTGATGAGGCTTGCTCGGTTAGGTTCACTAGATCAAGCGCTGGTCGCGCCTCCCAAGGTTGGGGCATGACTGTTAGTTAATAATGGTATGGATAGGCCAAATTTCTAATGGCAGTGCCATGAAATGAGCATTTTTTAACGGATGGTATGAATAGACCATATCTGAAAGTTGAATGGTATTTTTAGGCATATTCCGATCATTTTTAGAGGAACAATAAGATAGAAAAACAAATTAGATTTTAATTTTAAAATCTTTTTAAATAGGGAAACTAGGAGAAGGAAGTTTATATTTGCAACTTCACTCCACTATAATCGTTAAAGATTTTAGTGAAGTAATAAGTATCCATCCATACTTAATCAAATGTCTCGGGTTTTGGTCTTCAAAATGAAATCTTCTTTAGTAGGAAGTGTTTTAGTCCTCCCCGACTTTTGGGTGCAAATCTATATTACTTGAGCCTGAAAGCACATATTAGTTGAATTAACCCAAAACTAATAGTACAAACAGAAAACCACTTCACGGTGAGAAGTTGGAAATGACTTATTCGATAAGGTACCTGTCACACCTCCTTTTTTACTCTACACCCCCCCACCCCGAAGAGTGTAATAACGGAGTTTTTCCAATTAAAGTATAATTAAAACGGGATATTGTTGATTATAAGAATTCAGAGTCGCCACTTGCGATAATTATGGTGTCCCAAGTCACTGTTCTGAATCCCAAATCTCAGAAGAAGGCCCAATTCAAAATGGGATGCAAATATAAGAATTAATTTCAGTATTGGTGTGAATGCAATTTCCATAGCAAACCTGGGCCCAATAGGAGCCCAAAATCATGGTGAGCCAAATAATATACTATGGTTAGAGAACCAACGATTGTAAAATGGTTTGGACCAAACCTAAATAGTAGGCAAATTTGAAAACATTATAGCTGAAAGACGAGGGCCCATGGTCGAGTCCTTGGAGGAACCAATTTAAATCAGGGGCAAACATGATTGATGATTTACGAGATTCTTTAAACAAAAAATTGAGACTCAACTTTGACACTAAATAATATGCTACCTTAAACTTAAAAATATCAAATTAACTTAAAATACCAACATGTTGCAAAACTTGATAAATCCTGAGAAAATTAGCATTAAATAACCATAATTAACAACTACTAAGCTATTTCAACAATCACTAGCATTAAATTGATAATCATTTCAAACCATTTTAAGTTCAAACAGATTTACATGATAATTATTGAATCACTTGCAACCTGAAAATTATTGAAACATTAATTAGATAAAACAGTCCTACTTAAATGATTGACTAGGCATCCCAAAGGATTTAAACAAACAACCAGGGCCAAAAGTCAATCTAAATATTTTTTCTAGGACATTAATGTAAAAGAATAAAGGTGAACAACAAAAATTCACGGTTTAACAATCTTTACAAACTCAAATTCACTCCCATTTTCAGGCATAAGTACATAGCACCTTGAACACACATGAGTTCATTCCAAAGTCTACTATACAACAGACTTGACATACTTAAACAATACCATTTAAGAGTTTAAACTAGTCTTTGAAGCAACTACGCTCAAACAAGCTCAAATCTGATATTTTAAAAGAACAGGTGACCGGAATAACTACACCTAAGAAGCTAGAATAAAATGGACATCAAACCAAAATAAAACATGGTCACATAGCCAACAGGTAACATAGTGTTAGCATTGATCAAACTCCTAAACTTGAATTAATAAACAACATCATACCTTAGCCAAAACTTCATTTCTCATTCATGGCGTGAAAGGAATACCTTGATACAACAGTCAAAACAAAAGGAGAAGAGGTGATTATGGTTAGAACTTAATCTCACAGTAGTTGTGTAATAATGAAAACCATTTTTGAATTTAAATGATGCATAGTAATCCAAAACCAATTTTAATCAAGCTGTAATCCAGCAAAACTTCAACCCAAGCTTCCATAAACCCAAACTCAGACCATTTTAAATCTCACAATGAGGAGCTACTGTTTTAAGATGTTTGTAAAGGAGTAGAAAAATCCTGGAATTCAATGAATTAGTAGACTGCAACCTTTTGGTATTTTTCTGAAATTCATATCTCTATTTCTCTACGTTGAAAGGCAAGATAGAGATGCCTTTATAGGCAAGCAAATAAGGCAGACCTAAATGTTATTTTTTGAACTTCTAGTCACTTTCTAATTATCATTTTAGCTTAGGTGTCCCTATTTTGAATTTCTATTATTCTGAATAGCCCCTTCCCCAGCTTTCTAGAAGCTTCCATTTCAGTTACCATGAGATTCCTTAGGCTGGATTACCTAAATTACCCTTTAAGGTCATGTTAATACCTAACAACCACAGGTTATTTTTGACCTAATTGCTTAGCCCAAGTCCAGCTTGCAAAGCAAGACCAACTGGCCTTTCTTTCTGAGTTTTCATTTTAATAGAAACAAATCCGAATCAACAAGATTTAAATAGGCTTGACAAAAATAAAAAACAAGATATTCTTCACCCATAACTAACAACGAAAATTGTACTGACTAATGATAAATAATGAAAAAACTAAAGCTAATAACAGAAATTACAAAAAGCCTAGTCATGAAATCAAGAAGAATTTGTTCTACCAAGAACAGGAGAACCTGGAAGAGACAAAGCAGAAGGACGAATAACAATGCAAAGAAAGAAAGAAAAACTTACAAGTTTAGACTTGAAAACCACGGGCAACTCTGATTTACTCTTGAAATGGTATAAATCATCTGTTCTTTGTCAAGAGCGGAAGAAGAACATCACTTTGAGACGAACCAGTCTTAGAACAAACGGGTAATTTGGAGGGGTGACCTTGCGTGGAGTAATTAGACTTCAACCCCCTAGAACTCGAACCTTGAATTAAAGATTCGATGAATTCTGGACTTATTGGAAGGGAACTGGCATGGAATTTTGAAGGAGGAGAGTGTGATGGTTATTTAGTTTTTATTTGGATGAGGTTAAGCATTGTTTAGAGCCATGCCTCCGGGATTGAGGTGGGGAAAGGGGGAGGCGAATTTAGGGTTTCGTGGGAGGTCTCTAAAGGGAAATTGAAGGAGATTAAACCGGGGGGGGGGGGGGTTAGGGGTTTTGACAATAATATATCAAGCCTTCCCCACTTCTGAGTCAATAGATGAAAGATCTTTGATGGCCTAGATTAAATGGCCTATCCAAAAGGTGTCGTTCAATTTAGTCGGCGGAGGAAACCGGGTGTATAGGATTGGGTCGGTTAGGTGGGGTATTTGGACGGGTACTGGAATCGATTTGGGCCTTAGGATTTAAAATGGGATTAGCACAACAAATCTGATGCAAAGCTATTTCCCTTTTCATTTTTTTCTTTTTTTTTCCAAAAATTGAACCTAAAATCATAAAATAAAATATAAAACCAAATTAACTTATCAAAAATACTAACATAATACTAATTAATTACCACAATTAATAAATCAGAGAAAAACTAGCTCGTAATCAGAATTACAATTAAAATGTTTAATATAACTATTTTTTGTAATTTTTTCATTTTTATAAAATGCCTTAAATACTAATTAATTCTTAAAATGCAAGATTAACTCCTAAATTCACATGCAATACATTTTTTGTATTGTTTTCATCAATTAAAATAAAATGAACATGCATAGAGGAATGCAGACCATCAACGAAAAATGCCACAAAAATCCACGAAATTTCAAATAATGAAAAGAATTTTATTTCATTTTGAAATTATGGGAGTAACATATAGGGCAAAAATCACGTGCTCACAGCTGCCCCTCTTTGCCTTGAAATACGAAGAGTTTTCATGCAAAGATAAAGTGAGCGCATACGTGTGATTTTTGCCCGTTTGAATACTCCGTCGGAAGAATGTTTTAAATATTTGACCGCACCTCGCATTCGAGGTTGCCTACATATACTTGGCTAAAAAGGAATTAGGTCAGTATAGTTCAGAAATATTTAGTAGCTGGTACTACCATGAAGCTGTGATTTCACTGTTGCTGCTGCTGCTGCTGCTACTACTTACCGAACCCCCTTATTACACCATATCAAAATAAAAAGAAGCTAGACTAGCATATGAACTATGCATTATGAAAATCCTACATTTATCTTAAAACTTGCTCCTGTGATTTTTGTCGCCTTGTTGACTTGTATGTTTTCGGTGAAGTCCTTTTTTCAGCCGACTTGTACTGTAATCTGAGATGTTTCCCTTTCTCCAAGTTGATGCCTAATTACTAGACTTGAACCATATTTTTTCGAAACTTGGATTGTCTTCCCTCGTTCTCCAGGTGGATGCCTGATTGCTGAGCTTGCATTGTATTTCCTTGTTCTCCGGGTGGGCTCTTGATTTCCAGAAACTTGATTGTATACCTTTGTTCTCCAGGTGTGCTCCTTTTGATTGCCAAAACTTGAATCATATTCCATTGTTCTTCAGGTGGGCTCCTGATTGCCGAAAACTTAAATTGTATTTCCTTGTTCTCCAGGTGTGCTCCTGATTGCTGAAAACTTGAATTGTATTCCCTGTTTTCCAGTTGGGCTCTTGGTTGCCAAAACATGAACTACATCCCTTGTTCTCACCAGGTGGGCTCCTTACTGCCAAAACGTGATTTGTATTTCCTTGTTCTCCAGGTGGGCTCCTAATTGCAAAAACTTCAATTGTATTTCCTTATTCTCCAGCTGGGCTCCTGATTACAAAAACATTAATTGTATTCCCTTGTTCTCTAGGTGGGATCTTGATTGCAAAAATTTGAATTGTATTCCCTTGTTCTCCATGTAGGCTCCCAATTGCCAAATACTTGAAATGTATTCCCTTGTTCTCAAGGTGGGCTCCTGATTGCCAAAACTTGAATTATATTCTCTTGTTCTCCAGGTGGGCTTATGATTTCCAAAACTTGAATTGTATTCCCTTGTTCTCCATGTGGGCTCATGACATTCAAAACTTGAACTCTATTCCCTTATTCTCCAGGTGGGATCTTGATTGCCAAAACTTAAACTATATTCCCTTGTTCTCCAGGTGGGCTCCTGACTGCAAAAATTTGAATTGTATTCCCTCGTTCTCCAGGTGGGCTCCTGATTGTAACAACAATAGACTAAAAAGAAAATTTTCTTCCCCTGTTTGGTAGCTGGGTACATATGTGAGTGTTAAACTGAATCATGTTACTAAATATTTTAATAATTTGAAAGCTAGATCCCATTATCCTGGAGGGTCCTGAAAACTCTTTTAGTTAAAGACAGTTTTAAAAATTGAATGCTTTCTAAGGTATGACTTCCACCACTATTTCTTGTCTATGCTATTCAAACTTTATCATTTGATGCAGAGTAGAGGGGACCGCAATAGCGACATGAATCCAGTGTCGCCCCAACAACGGTTGTAAGAGACAACCATATCTAACACATGGAATTCCATGGTAAAATCAACTGGTCCGATTCTCAACTCGAGTACTATGTCACCGACCGAATCTTTCCCTCAACCTCGTACACAAATACTGTCCTTGTAAATTCTTTCAACATCCACTTTCAGCTTGTTTAGAGAGGATAGAGGCCAAATGCTCGCACTTGAACCATTGTCGACCAATACCAGAGTAACCATGGAAACTTCGCACATCACCGTGAGATAAGGTGCTCTATTGTGCTTAGTGCTCTCTACGGGCAATTCATCATAAAAGAATGTGACTCTTTTTACCTTGAAATTCTTCTTGGCTATCTTTCCAAGTAATTGACTGGGATTTTGTCAGGAACATGGGGCTCATTTAGGATCTCCATCAGTGCCCGACGGTGCTTGTCCGAATGGATTAATAATGACAACAGTGAAATTTGAGTAGGCGTCTTCCTCAATTATTCCACAATATAATAGTCTTGCACATTTATCTTTTTCAAAAACTCCTCTGCTTCCTATTCAATCACATCTTTCTTTACCAATATTGGGTTATCTTTGGAGGTATTAGGTTTTCTCAACTCCTCGGGGGCAAAGCACCTCCCCGATCGGGTCAATCCATGTGTCTCACAGACTTCTTCTATAACCTCTTTTCCTTTGTAAGTCACTGTCACTCGCTCATAATTCCAAGGGACAGCCTGTTGTTGACAATTGGTAGCTGAGTTACAGGTTTTAATGATGACGGGCTCTATGCGAGCACCTTCCCACAACCACAACATGCTTGATTACCACCCTTGGTACCACCAACTTTATATTTTATTGCTTCACTTTCCCATCTCCTAAAGACCCTTTCTTGATTATATCAAGAGGCTCACTACTCGTTACACTCAACTTGAGTATTGCATCTCGCTTGTTAGTTTTTCAAACGGCTTTCCCTTGCTGGCTCGATCATCATGACCGTTTGTGAAGGCTTTTTGGACTCCCCTTCTTTGTGCACTATCTCAATCATGTTCGTATCTTGATGGGTGGGCAACGAGTTATAGTTAATATTGGGTGTTTCTAAAGCTTGTAGCTCAATCCGATGCGAATCAATGATCTCCTGGATAGTGTTTTTCAAATACAAATATTTCTCTGTGTCATGCCCTGGAGCACCAGAACAATATTCATAACTGACAGAATAATAAATATTTCACGGGGGAGGATTTGGCAACTTTGCTTCAATTGGCCTTAACATATGTAACTGTCTCAACTTATGGAATAAGCTAGTATAGGATTCTCACAATGGAGTGAAGGTTTTCTTTTTCCTGCAACCTCTCTTTTTTATAGGGCTAGCTGGCCTGGAAAGCTGGTCTCAGGGAGTTTTTGTAGGCTTTTGGAGGTGGATAGGCATTTTGTGGAGCTGGATAAGTATTTTGTAGGGTTGGCACACGCCATTGTGAGTGGGCCGGAGGTTGCGTGTATGTTTGTGCGTGATGGAAAAAATACAGGGGTCTGGGGGTGGGTAGTAGTGTTTTTGTGGGCTATATGGAGTGTGGGGGTAGATTTAGTGGTAGGGTCGAGGCTGGTGTAATGTGATGAACCCCTGGATCAGAACCAAGCTCCTGATCGATTGTTGCTACCTCCTATTTCTCCTTCTTTCCAATTGTTACCCCAGTTCTGCTCTGAATAGTCTTGGTGGTTGTTTTGATCGCTGAATAGCTGATGATTTTGTTAGACTTGAGCCCCTCCTTTACCATGCTTCCCATTTTCACCACTTCATTAAAGGACTTGCCCACAGCCGACACCAAGTGACCGAAATAAGTAGGCTCTATGGCCTGCAGGAAGTAATCCACCATTTCACTTTCTTTCATTTGAGGGTTGACTGTCGCTGCCTTCTCTCTCCAATAGAAACCTTACTCCCTAAAACTCTTAGTATGCTTTTTCTCAAGTTTTGTCAAAGATAAAAGATCCAGAATAATTTCAAGATTGTATTGGAAGTGGCAAGAAAATTCCTGGGCTAGATCATCCCACGTATACCACCTTCTGTGGTCTTGCCGAATATACCATTCCAATGCTGAACCGCTCAGACTTTAACTGAAATAGGCCATTAGCAACTCATCTTTCCCTCCAACCCCCCTCAGTTTGCTGCAAAACCCTCTCAAGTGTGCTACTAGATCACCGTGCCCTTCGTATAAATCAAATTTGGGCATCTTAAACACTGTCGGCAATTGCACATATGGAAATAAACATAGATCTTCGTACGCCACACTTACTTGACCTCCCAGCCCCTGTATGTCTCTTAAGGATCGTTCCAATCTTTTGACTTTCATGAACATCACTTCTTGTTCAGGATTTTTGGCTGGTTTCTCGATTTCTGCAGGGAGATCAAAACGAGGAATGTATGAATAGGGTTCCAGAACTTTAAAAGTAGGCTCTGGAGGATAATACTAGTTATCATGGGTTTGGAACAAAGGTTCACTAGAAGATCTTTGGAGTGTAGCGAGTGGGGGTGCCACGAAGATAGGAGCAACTGGTAGAGAAAGGTTTGGAACAGGTTTGGGTGGTGGAGATAGTGGTGTTTGGGAAGTTTTGCTCTGGTTGTGTTGGCAGATGGGTAAGCTTGGGGACAGATCGGTGGTAGGATGATCGTGCGACTGGGCTAATAGCGGGATGAAGGCAGGGTTGGCAGGATAAGCTGGTGGTGGTTTCCCCTTTTCCCATGCTTGGTACATTTCGGCCAATTGTTGTTTCAGTTTATATACCTCTTTTTTCATTGCATTAACACCCAACTCGTCCACCTCTCTTGAGAGATCGATGATACTTGCGTCAGGCTCTTTGTTGTCTATGGTTAACCTGCTTTTGGAACAGATGTTGTAGGGGTGAGTTTCCAGAATGCCACAAAACTAACCACCTATCTGGAATTGGATGGATAACAACAAACTTGTTAGGAGTTAGGGTTTAACAAATAGGAAACCACACACCTAGGAATGAGTGCACCTAAGCAGTTATCAGTTTCTATGCATTTGATCGGCTGCTTGCGTCATCCCGGCTTTACCCTATATACAACTTCTCTTTTTTTTCTCTTGTTTTCCTCTCTCTTTTTCTTTTCTCTTTTTATTCAGCTTGTTTTTGCCTGATTTCTCTTTGCTTTTATTCCCTCTCCGATTTTGCCATTGATTTCTTCTCTCGGTTTTCTATTTCTTCTCTCTTTTGTTTTCTCTCTTTTTCTTATTTCTTTTCCCTTTTATTTTGGTTATGGCCGAATCCTATGGAGATTGCCTACGTATCATGACCCCGCATGAATCAGACCGAGCGTAGTTCTGTAGAAAATAAATACCAAATATTTTTTGGGATTTCCAATTTTCTTAAAGTAAAACATTTTTATTATAACCATTTAATTATAAAACTAACAGACCCAAGAAAAGAAATTAACAGACTCCGACTCAAAACAAGCCCAACAGACTCTAACAGACTCCAATAAAAGAAAATACAGACTTCACAAATAGACTAATAGAATCCAATGAAAATAATGAATACATTAGTGCCTTCAATGCTCCTGGGGCCCGGGGGACATCATTCGGTCTCGCCACGGGCCTGCGTGCTAAATCCTCTTTGGGGTAGTGGAGGTCTACCATTACCTGGCGGGTGAAGGTCATTGCAGCAGCAAAGAACATGGATCTAGTCATATCTTAACAATTACTGCACTTTATTGTGATGTAATAAATGATCCTTTGGACTCTTTCTCTTATGACACCCTTTTCTTGCACTAATCCCCCAATATGCTAGGACCTGGCTTCTCGAGTTTGCTCAGCTACCCGAATTTGTTCTTGAAATTGTCACAACTCTTTTCCTAGTTGTGCTATAGCTCTATAACAGTGATCTCTTTCATCCTTAAAGTCCTTGCCTGCTTAACTATTTTGTTTTCAATGGTGATGACCCTTTTCTTCAATCCTGCAAACCTCGTTGTTGTACTTTTATTTCAACTGTTCGATCAGGCGTGCTTGTTCTACCACATTTTTGGCCAATTGCTTTCGGACCCTGGCTAGTTCACCCTTTGCTTTGTTCAAGTCAAAACCATATTTCCCTACCTTCCGCCTAAGATTATCTATTGAGCTGCTAATCTTTTACACTTTTGGCGGGATTTTCTACCGCTATTTTCATTTTCTGAATCTGGGCTCGAAGGGCCTCATTTTCCTAGGAAAATTTTCTCTTTTCACCCTCGTCTGCTATGGCTTGCAAACCATTCTCAAACTACAGGTATTTTATTTGCCTTTGCAGCTTTCCTATTGTGGCCCTATACTCATTTTCCTTGGCCAACCAGGCCCACGGCACCTGTACTCCGTCGGTGAATTATTGAACATGGGGTCTCTTTGTGGTCCTGTCGAGATCCTGATAAAACCGATTTACCATACCAAGTAGGGTAACTAGGCTCTAACTATCCTCTAGATAGATCTCGTATTTGAGTCTTAGGCGATAAGAATCTGCACTCATGCCAAATTCGACACACTTTTTCTTCTGGAAAGGCAGATTTTGGTTCCATATCAATGACCTGCCGACTCAAATCTTCGTCGTGCGGGATGATCTGACGTTATCCTAATTGACTTAAGACTTTGTGCGGAGCATAAGGCTGGATACTCCGAAGACCTATCAATAGCAGAAAACACTCCTTAACCGACACATAGATTACTTTACCGACCGAGAGCCAGCTGAACGCCCATTCAATTCTGTTTGCAGTCAAGGATCTCAGGTGGGTATGCCATGTATTTGTACCTTCCAAGAACTCGTAACCTTTTACCTGCTTTTCATGTTTTTCGATGCATTCGAGACCAGCCATACGGGCGATGGCAAAGGTGTGCCTCCATCCAGAGTTGTAGCAGTATATTGCACCCTTCGAAGAACTTTCCTCCTTCTCGGCAAAGGGTCAGATCTTGGTAATTTTATACCAAGATCATCGGCAAGATGGTCCCATTTGCATTTTTCATCATAAAGTCAGTTATCCCCATGATTCCTAACTCTATATTCCCGTCTTTTCTGGGGCATATCAAAACATTCATGATTGCTGTTATAAATAGCTAATCCTCTCCGAGCTTCCCACTTGTCTTGGTTTCTCGCGTGTGTAAGACTGGTATCTAGCATCTCAAAGCCCAGGGATTCCCGTAATGTCGGTACAAAAAGTTGAAGGTACAGAATCCCTTAGCCAAATTTCAGTCTCTGACATCCCAACTGATACTTAACAAGTTCAAAAATTTGTGAGGGGTTACTGTTCTCGGTGCTAACGGGTATTGATTTCTAAGGTTCACTTCGAAATCGGCGTAGCTTGCTATCTCTTCCACTATAGGAGTTAACTCGAAGTTAGCAAAGTGGAATATGTTATGTGCTGGGTCCCAAATTGGTATCAATGCCTCAATTATGTCCTTTCTCGGCTTAACCTTCAAAAGCCCGGTAAGACCACCCAACGCTTTTGTCAAACCCTTCCTACTGTCATCCCCCAAATCATGCCACCACATATATAGCTCCAAATGGATCTCTTCACGAACTGAGAAAGGTCCATTTTGGATTGTGCTCATCCTGCACATTTATTAAGGTAATTTTACTTAAAAGCAAACTATGACTCATTTTTTACTCAAGAAAAAACATGACCTTTTTTCAAAATTTCTCAAGAATATCCGGCTTTGCAAATACGGCCTTTCAGCACTTATAAAACGAAGATTTTAAGTCTGTGTCCACTGATCGGCTAAAACAGTGAAAAGTTACTAAAGATGGCTATTCTTGCAAAATAGCCTTCCGGCGCCTTTTGAGGTACATTCGGCTATTTTTGAGAAGAATGGTGTCACCTTCCTTATTTGTAATAAAAATAAATTATTGTTCTTTATGGGCTATTTTTGCAAAAGGAAGTTGGACCCGACGGGGGTTGCCTAAGTATCTTACACACTGTGAGATCAAACTGCATAGTTCAGGCAATATAAAACAAAACAAACTATTTTTGGAAACAAAATCCTTTTTCTTCTTTGTTGTTTTTCATTTTCTCAAAAATTTGACATGGTTCAGTACCATTGTTTTTTTCTTTCAAAACAGGTGATTAACTCACTTAACCCTTACACTATTATTTTCTTCTTCCAATTTTCTCCCATTATTCAAAAGCCGGTCAGCATGCAAATCCGAAGCAAATAAATGCACAAGTAGCAAGTAAAATATGCATCCGGATGGTCTTTGATTCTAGGTACACCTGTCCTAGATGGACCCAACCACTGTGTTGAGTCCCCTAAGTCAAATGCACATGATTCAATTAAATTTTTGTACTAAGGATCCGGTATGAGGCTCAGTTATTCTAGGTTTAAAACCTGGGTTTATTGTCCTAGACCTGGCTTTACCCGAGCGGACAACTTGAGCCGAGGCAGGGCAGCATAAGGGAATGAAGAAGCTTCGCCGGCTTTGCAACTTTTCCGAACCTCGTAATAAAATTTAGGATAGGACTCTAACAGAAGATAAGTCACACAAAGTGCACACTCCTTTATGATTTAGAAGACTCAGAGAGAAGAAGGATTTCATAGCAGTTTATATATAGTTAAGATAATATCAAAGCGGTAAAAGCATCATTTAGCACATTAGGCCCAAACATGTAATAAAATCAGATAAAAGATAAAGCCAAAATATAACAATTCATCCAAGCTTGAATTCTGAAGCCTGAACCAGAGATTCTAGGTTCGTTCCCCAACGGAGTCACCAGAGATGTCATACCTTCTTTTTTACTCTACACCTCTGGAGGAGAGTAATAAGAGAGTTTTTCCAATGAAAAGACTATCGAAAAAGGATATTTGTTGATCAAACGAATTCAGAGTCGCCATTGGGATAATTATGGTGTCCCAAGTCACCGGTTCAAATTCCGAATCCAGGAAAGATTGACTCTATTTTACAGTCCGCGAACTAAAAATCTGGGTAAGGAATTCTGTTAATCCGAGAGAAGGTGTTAGGCATTCCCGAGTTCCGTGGTTCTAGCACGGTCGCTCAACTGCTGTAATTGGCATAATTATCTGATTTTAAGAACATTTTGAACCTATGCGCATTTTTAACTTTAGAACAGCTTTTGTTAATTTTAAAGAAGATTTAACATCGTCTAAAATATATCTTTGGATCGCATCACATGAAATGCACCCGCAATCCGATACACATTATTCAACGTTATCAGGATTTGGGTTTGGGTCACATGAAATGCACACCCGAGTGTAGGAAGGTAATATTATTAAAATAACGCACCTAAAGCAACTACCCATTTATAACCTTGCGAGGGCCATGAAATTTGCCAAATGGCACGCCTCGATTCTAAGTGAAATCAAGATTAATTAATGCGAGAGCCATGCAATTGTGTTTTTTGTTCGCCACGACGCACCTCGATTATTTAAAGAAGCTTAGTTGAAGGAAGGAAATCTTAAGAATTCACACGACATTTTATCAAAGTTCGAATAAAAAATATGTTATAGTTAAACAAACACCCTTTTTTTTCTTTTAAATTTTTAACCTAACGGTCTACTGTATTTTTCAATTGCAGATGGACTATCAATTTTAGCCAAAGGATCTATAGCACAAATCTCAGAAGAAGGCCCAATTAAAAATGGGATGCAAATATCAGAATTAATTTCAGTATTGGTGTGAATCCAATTTCCATCTCAAACATGGGCCTAATAGGAGCCCAAAATCACGGTGAACCCAATAACATACTATGGCTAGAGAACTGATGATTTTAAAATGGTTTGGGCCAAATCTCAATAGTAGGCCCAGTTTCAAAATATCATAGCTGAAAGACGAGGGCCTGGGATCGATTCCTTGGAGGAACAATTTTCAACTAGGGGCAAACTTAATGATTAACGAGATTATTTTAACACAAAATTAAGACTCAACTTTGACACTAAATGATGTGCAACCTTAAACTTAAAAACCTCTAATTAACTTTAAATACCAACATGGGAGCAAAACTGGACAAATCCTGAGAAAATCACCAGTAAACAAGCCATAACTAACAACTACTAAGCTATTGCAACGATATCTAGCATTAAATTGATAATCATTCCAAACCATTTATAAGTTCAAATAGATTTACATGACAATCATTTAATCACTTGCAACCTGGCAATCATTGAAACATTAACTAGATAAAACAGTCACACTTAAGTGATTGACTAGGCATCCCAACGGATTTAAATAAACAACCATGGCAAAAAATCAATCCAAAATTTGTTTTCCAGGACATTAAACCAAAAGAATAAAGCCGAGCAACTGAAATTCATGGTTTAACCATCTTTACAAACTCAAATTCACCCATTTTCAAGTATAAGTTCATAGCACCTTGAACACACATGAGTTCTTTCCTAGGTCCACAATACAATAGACTTGATATCCTTAAACATTACTATTTAAAATTTTAAAATAGTCCCTAAAGAAACTATGCTCAAACAAGCTCAAATCTGATATTTAAACAGAACACGTGACATGAATAACTACACCTAAGAAGCTAGAATACAATGAACATCAAACTAAAATAAATCAGGGCCACATAGCCAACAGGTAACATAGTGTTACTATTGATCAAACTCCTCAACTTGAATTAATAAACAACATCATAGCTTACCCAAAACTTTATTTCTCATTCATGGTGTGAAAGGAATACCTGGATACAACAGTCAAATCAAAAGGTGATTAGGATCAGAACTTCAGCTCACAGCAGCAGTGTAACAATGAAAACCAATTTTAAATTGAAATGAGGCATAGCAGTTCAAAACCAATTTTAATCAAGCTGTAATCTAGGAAAACTTCAACCCAAGCTTCCATAAACCTAAACTCAAACCATTTTAAATCTCACAATGAGGAGCAATTGTTTTCAGATGTTTGAAAAGGAGCAAAAAAATCACAGGACTTCAATAAAACATTAGACTGCAACCTTTTGGTATTTTTCTGAAATTCTTATCTCTAATTCTCTGCCTTGAAAGGCAAGATAGAGATCCCTTTATAGGCAAGCAAATATGCATACCTAAGAGTTAAGTTTTGCACTTCTTGTCCCTTTCTGATTATCATTTTAGCTTAGGTGTCCCTATTTTCATTTTCTATCATTCAGAATAGCCCCTTCCCCAGCTTCCTAGAAGCTTCTATTTCAGTTACCATGAGATTCCTTAGGCTAGATTAACGAAATTACCCTTTAAGGTCTTGTTAATTACCCTAACAACCATAAGTTATTTTTGACCCAATTTCTTAGCCCAAGTCTGGCTTGCAAAGCAATACCAACTAACATTTCTTTTTAGGCTTTTATTTTTACAGAAAAAAATCAGAATCTACAAGATTTAAACAGGCTTGACAAAAATAAAAAAATCATATACTCTTGACCCAGAACTAACAACGAAAAAAAACAACTGACTAATGATAAATAACGTAAAACCTAGAGCTAATAATAAAACTTGCGAAAAGCCTAGTCATGCAATCAAGAAGAGTTTTTTCAATAGAAAAAAAAAAGACAAATGAGGAAAAGAGTACATAACAGGAGAACCAGGAAGAGACGAAGTAGAAGGAGGAATAACAATAAAGAAAGAAAAACTTACCAGTTTGGACTTGAAAACCACGTGTAACTCTAATTTAGTCTTGAAATGGTATGAATCACATGTTCGTTGTCAAGAACAGATGAAGAACATCACTTCAAGACGAACCAGGCCGGGAACAACCGTAGTAATTTGGAGGAGTGACCTTGCATGGAGTAATCTGACTTCGACCCCCTAGAACACGAACCTTGGATTTAAGATTCGACGAATTCTGGCCTTATTCGAGGGAACTGGCATGAGATTTGGAAAGAAGAGAGTGTGATGGTTATTTGGTGTCTATTTGAGTGAGGTTGAATGTTAGGGCCACACTGCCGGGCTTGAGGTGGGGTAAGGGGGCGGCGGATTCAAGGTTTTGTAGGAGTGGTGTCTGAAGGGAAATTGAAGGTGATAAAACCGGGGGGAGGGGGTTTGGGGGTTCTGACAATAATATTTCAAGCCTTCCCCACTTCTGAGCCGTTAGATAAAAAATCCTCTACGGCCTAGATCAAATGGTCTATTCAAACGGTGGCATTCAATTTAGTTGGGGGAGGAAACTGGGTATATGGGATTGGGTTGGGTTAGGTGGAGTATTTGGATGGGTACTGGAATTGATTTGGGCCTTAGGATGTAAAATGAGATTGCCCAACAAATCTGATGCAAAGCTATTTCCCTTTTCGTTTTTTTTTTCTAATTCCTTTTGTTTTCTCTTCCTTTTTCTCTCTTTTTTTTTTTACAAAAATTGAACCTAAAATCCTAAAATAAAATATAAAACCAATTAACTTATCAAAAATACTAACATAATCCTAAATAATTACCACAATTAATAAATCAGAGAAAAACTAACTCGAAATCAAAATTACAATTAAAAGGTGTAACATAACTATTTATTGCAATTTATTTTATAAAATACCTTAATTACTAATTAATTCTTAAAATAAAAGATTAACTCCTAAATACACATGTAACATATTTTTTTTTATTAGCTAAAATAAAATGAACATGCACAGACAAATGCAGACCATAAATAAAAAATGCCATAAAAATTTACGAAATTGCAAATAATGAAAAGAATTTTATTTTATTTTAAAATTATGGGAGTAATTCATATAGGACATAAATCATGTTCTTATAGCACTTACGAAAGTAGGTTTTGTGGTGCGATATTTTTTTATCTTAATTTTATTTTTTCGATGGAATTTATTATCTACATGTGTCTATGAAGGTAGGGAATAAATGTACTTTGTTTTACTATAAGATTTTATTTGGAACATTGTTTTCTCTTGCTTTGAGACAATTGGGTGGGTTCTAAATGATTTGGCCTTCTCTTTCTGATAGCTACATTGCCTGTGTGATTTGTGCGACTTCACCTTTATCATCATTGTAAATTTCGTTTGTTTTTTCATCATTGTACTTGTTTCTATAATGTTTATCGACAATACCACGTGTAAAATTGTTATATATTTTGTTATCAGCTCATATTTTCTCCCAAAAGAATAATAATAATATTCTTTTGTCATTATATAGATTAACAAGATTTGGACTTCTCTTAATACTGGTATTTTGAGAAAACCAAGATTGATTTTTGAACCAATCCACTTGTTTGTTAGTAGTTACATTTCTAAGTATTACGGCCATGCTTTTTGAAAAACTGATGTTTTAAACGATTAAAACTATAATGTGGTACGTGGATAAATAATAAAGTATATTGATAGTTCTTCTCTACTTTTCGTACTTGAGATGGTCAGTCATTTAAATTGACACAACTCATCCTATGCTTTCTTTTTCTTTTTTGACGAGTCTAATGTGGCTAAAAGGTCAAAAAAGCACAAAACAATGCTTCAAGACTTGTTAAATAAATTTATTGATCATAAAGAAATTTGTTGTTCTGGACCATATTTATCCTAAAATCCGAGTAATAATTAATTCGTAATGTAATTTTTAGAACATGTAATTTAATTCAGTGTTAATTGATAAATAAAGGATTAAATAGATAAATTACAGAATAAACTAAACCAAGCTAGTATGTCGACCAAATCTAGACATCGACATGTGATAGTCTCGAGGTGTGATAATAAGTATAGCAAATTATAAAAGCAACTCTAATGAACAGTAAGTGAAATTGCAAGAGAGTAATGTGCGTATATTTTCCTATCAATGAATCATGAATCCTACAAATGAATATGATCCTTCTTTATATAATAGGGGAGTTTTAAATAAGATACACTTTTAATTGTAGTAAAAAATCATATTTGATAATTGTTTAACCGCTGAAGATCAATCCATTCTGAATGATCCCTGGCCTGTTGCGGGTATCTCATCTTTCCGTTACAGAATCATACAGGCATCATCTCAAAATATGCTTTCTTTTGATCTCGATAAATATTTTCAATCTCGATTTTGAAAAAAAAACTTCAACCCCGAGCTTGACGTTCTAATCTTTCGACATGATATCACTTTTTTCCATCGGAAAACAGAATTGAGTAGCCCCTGATTTCCACTGTTATACAATCCATTGTTATTCTAACAAGTAAAAGTTCGTCCGCATGTGTAGTTGGAGAATATGGGATCTCTAATTCATTTTGAGGTCTTCTCTTTCCTTGCGCGAATCTGGCTTCAACAACTCTGATATCATATCGTACATTACACTTCAAAATAATACTAGTAGACTACTCTAGTTATTGTCAAGTGGAATAATAAATAAAAGTAGTGGAAAATAAGGCAATCATTAGAAAAAGAAAAAAAAGAGGAAAGGTTGGCTAAACGAGAGATAGAGGGATGATTATTGACCTACTATAAACGAAGGAAAAGCTTTCACGCCTCCCTGCCGACAAAAGTATACTATTTGTAAGTCACAATTTCTTGATGTTAGACATCTTTACCGTTTCTTTCAAATGTACATATAAGTATAGGTTGTCGATAAGTAATATAGAATTATAAGTTTAGATATTATATTCAAATAAATTTGTGATTAACTATAAAAATTAAACCAAATAATTAACCTATTCAAACGAATCCTAACGTATGAATATTTAACTAAAATTAATCTAAAATAACAAACTAATAGATTAAAGAAAAGAAGTTGGTGAAATATAGAGACGAATACAATGTGAGTGAATATTTCAAAGCTATGGGTTAGCTAACAATCCTCTCGAGTTTTCCACTTAAATCGTCTAATTAATTTATCTGGTTTATTAGTTGACAAGGTTAATATTGCTCACTGCCTTTCCCTGAAGTACAACCCGCCTATTCAAGCTATCGTGACGCCTATATTCCTTTGATATTAGAATTAACAACAATGCAGTAATAATTCCCGTATTGTTTTCAAGCAAGGCGATTAGGCGTATTTATATCCTAACTGCAAATCTGCCCCCCCCCCTCCCCAAGAGTTAAGATCTTGCTCTACTCAATCTTATATGCAATCTAGAATTCCCTCTCCTGAGTTCAATCCTATATTCGTAGATAGTATTCAACTGGCGATCAAACAAGCGAATAATTAAGCGCAAGATTGAATAAATAAACTAATATGATAAAATAATAAGAACAATTCAAGCTTTAAACAACAAGGTTCTTGTAGCATCCAAAACTCAACAACTAATAAACTATGAGATTAAAAGAAGAGAAGAGAAGAAAAATTAGTTAGAAGCCTCATCCAAGCGTGGTGTGTGTTCCTCCATGTGAATTCTCCTTCAAAGTATGCTATATCTCTCCCAAGTGGCGTCCTCCCTTTAAAAATATGTTTAGTCTTGCTTTTATGCGTGTTGGGTAGGTCTAGGACTGAAATAACCTTGTCTAGGACAAAGTTGGACAAGTTTCACGACACTGGTGTTCTACCTAGCGCTAGGCTACATCCATGGCGTGGTGATATTTTTGCTATTGGTTTTGGCGCCACATGTAGGACTAGGCGCTGCTTGTGGCGCTACAATGTCCATTTCTCTTGTTTTTGTATGTTTTGGCTGTAATTTCGCAGATTTCACCCCCAATTTCCTCCGAATCATTCTTACACATAAACACATCTCAAATTAATATAAATCAACATATTTCATATCCTAAATCCATGAAACAAAAGTTAACATGAGGCGATATACATATAAATATGTGTACTTTAAAGTAACATCAACACCCCACACTTAGAGTCTTGTTCGTCCTAGAGTAAGCAATAAAATCACTCTCAATAAATCAAGCCTAGAAAAACCACCACTTCGGTAGATGCTCACAATTAGGTCCTGTCGCAACTTAAACCAACAGATATACACTTCCTCATCATCGTGCAAGATATACAAGTCACAAACAAGCAAACGTCTAACCTCCTAACCTCAGAGAGGGACTCTAACTCACTAATTTAAGCTCGCTCACCTATTTTGTCAAATAAAGCTAATAACATCACATATCCATCATTAAATAAGTGACCTCACACGAAGAAATAGTTCATACATTCAAATCAAAGAATGAATATAATTGAAGGACTTAGTATCAAATAACAACTCTCGTACTCACAAACAAATTCACATGTATGAACAAAGAACCATAGGCTTGCCCATTATGTACATCTCTACTAATTTAGTATGCTGAACCAAATAGGACTTTATTGGGTTATAATGTTGGCTAAAGAACAGGTAGTAGAACTATATAATAGTGACTTACGCTTCACTAAACACTTTGCACTTTGACTTCATCACCCATTATTTTTCACTCTTCACTTTTATTTTTCAGCCCTCTTTTCATCTATTGTTTCACAAGTATTTCCCTTATATCAAGAACTTTTTTTAAAACAATTTTTTAATTCTCTTTTTTTTCTTTCTTTTTCATGTCACATTCTTTTCAAGAAGGCTTTTTATCACCTTTTAGCTACCATTGATCACCGTTTTCACTTAACCATCCATTTCTTCAAATATATCAATTAATATCACGATATAAGAAATAGTGCTCAAGGAAGCAGGGTGCAAAAACTAGGAATTCAACAAAAATATCAAGGAAAAAATACGGCTTTCAAGCAAATGGCTACAGGCTCAAAGGGCTAACTAATGCTACAATATTCGAATAGGATAAAATTCACGATATATAACAAAGGAAGCCTATTATCATCATTTAAACAGAGCAATACTTTTATTTCGCTTCAACAACATGCCGGCCAAGTTCTAGACTAAGATGAAAAACATGAAATATATGTAGGAAATCCTCACCCCACATAGCACAAGTATCAATCAAGATGTATCAATTCCATTATAAGACAGACATAATCATCACGAATAACAAAATAAGAATAAGCTATATAGAGAGTCACAATCCTGAGCTTGGGTGTTAGAAAGTCTGCTATTTTATTCATTAGTCAAGCACTCATAGGAAAGTATGACTCAATCTTAGGCCTAAATATGCTACTATCAAACAAGTAACAAAAGTTTTTCTTCTACCTCTTTTTCTACTCCTAAAATAAAGAGAGAAAAAATCTAATCCTAAAAAAATAAAAAAAAATTACCCGGTTCAAGTTACATCCCCTGAAAAGGAACTGATGCACAAAGACAAACAAAGGGGGTTTATTACCTAACTAAAACTACTAGAACAAAAAGAAAATATTTTTGATTTTTTTATATTTTAAATATTGGACTTTAATCCCTCAAGAAAGTTGTCCAAAAAATCTATAAACAAGAAAAATCCCAATTTTCTGATTTTTCTTTTATTTATATCTAACAAAAACTACTACACTAAGAACGAGGACTAAAACTAAGCTAAGAAAGAATAGGAAATCTCCCAGGCAATCTCCTCACTCCATACTTAAAATTGTGCAATATCCTCAATGCATACTGAAAATAAAAATAGGGTAAAATGGACTCCTTGGTAGTCTAATGGTCGAAGTATTAGCAGCTCACGGAATACTCAAACTTCTCTCAGGATTTGTACTTTGTGTGGCCACCCCACACTTAGTTTCAACCACCTGCACGTTTTTGGACATGCCTATTGACTTTGACTCCATGCCCCTACTTCTACAAAAGACAAAAACTACAAAAAATATCAAAATAAAAGAAATAAGCAAAAGTAAGAAAACAAAAATAAAATTGAATTACCTCCCAACAAGTGCTTGATTTAACGCCGTGGTACAATGTCATAAGTTTCATCACTTTTCCTTCTACTTTGAGGATATGAATTGCACCCCCAATTTTGCATCATTTTTTCTGTCATGTTCATGGGGTGGTGGTATAAAAATAAAGGAATCAAGCAATTGATATCATATCTTGCACTTCTTGGCCCATAATGCGGGGTGTCGTTTTACCTCTTAAGTGTAGCAAATTTCAGAATATAAACACTTTGTTCTTCATCTATTGACTCCTCCATATGCTCGAATGGATCTATTTTCATGTCACCAACCAAACACGATATTTAAATGTGTTTAGAATGGGGTCCAATACGCTCCAACTCCGAAATTGCATTATTTTTTACATCCTCAATTTGGCACTCTTCGTTAACCTTGGCATCATTAATAATACGGAAAAGGGTCAAAACTGCCCCTAACGTATTGACTCCGGAACAAAATTGCCCTCCGTTAACCTTTTGCAAAGAAAATGACCCTACCGTTAAATTTGTGGCATACTTTTACCCCTAAAACTAACAGCTGCTTTGTATTTATTTTTTAATTTTTTTTAATTTCACGTGTCACGGTTTGATTGGCTATTCATTAAACTTGACCCAAAATCAATTTTACCCCAAGCTCCGACCTAACCCGACCCAACCCGACCCGACCCAACCTTTTTTACCCCCCCAAACCCCCTCTTCATCTTCCTCACAACACACCCTATCTAACCATAAACCACCAAATGACCTCCCATAGCTATCCCGTTGCTTTATCTTTCTCATTCAGCCCGTCACCTTCCAATAGCCGGAAAATGTAGCTTTTGATGAGTTTGAATGAACTAAAACGCGTTTTTCAGGACTAATTACTGCCAAACGAAAGAGACTTCGAACATAAATTCAATGGAGTAGCGGAAGCCAAAGAATAATTAATGGGGTTTTTGGTTTAATAATCATGAAGCATTTAATAATGTTTTGTAGCAGAGAATGAATGGTATAGAATTGGAACACCGACGTAGCACATCTATTTGTTAATTTATTTTACTGTGATTGTAGATGGTTCTTTCAAAATCGATTCTTCTTTAATCTTATTTTCCACTAATTAAGAGCAGTATTTGTCAGTGCTAATTGCGACTGGTTTAACGCGTTATTTTAAGTTTTAGTGTTCTAGTTGCATTTCTGCTAAGCTTCCAGATTTGCCGGTTGCCGACGTTTATTTTTTCAAAGTTTATTCTTTAGGTAGAGGTGGACTTTTGGAACGCCGACGTAGCATTTGTTTATTTATTTTCCTGTGATTGTAGATGAAGAGGGGGTTTGGGGGGGTAAAAAAGGTTGGGTCGGGTCGGGTTGGGTCGGTGCTTGGGGTAGAATTGATTTTGGGTCAAGTTTAATGAATGACCAATCAATGCGTGACACGTGGAATTAAAAAAAATTAAAAAATAAATACAAAGCAGCTGTTAGTTTTAGGGGCAAAAGTATGCCACAAATTTAACGGTGAGGGCATTTTCTTTGCAAAAGGTTAACGGAGGGAATTTTGTTCCGGAGTCAATATGTTGGGGGCAGTTTTGACCATTTTCCTTTAATAATATCTTGGTTAAATAGTTAGAATTCATCTTTCTACTCCATAAGCTGGCCAATATCCACAAAATTGATTGTAGGGCATTAGACGCCTCAACCTTAGCATCATCCATAAGAACATGGTTTGATAATTGGTATTCTCGTCGTAGCTCCTCAATTTAGCCATTTGAACTTCACACAACTCATCACCAAATTGTTGGACATTACACGCATCAGCCTTTGCACTAAATTTTGCAGCAAAGTCGTGAATGGAGCTGCAAAATTGGTCGATCTCTTGTCTAAGATAAATGCTTCCTTCTATCAGTTGTTCTGTTAGATTTGGAAGACTATCACGAAGATACTCATGAGATTTTATTAGTTGAGCTTGTTCTTCTAGCCAAGATTGACTCACTATATCTGTTTTTTTCTAAATTATCTTCTAGTGGGAACTCGCTCTCTTTAGCCACTTCCTCCACCCCGGCCTACATTCTCATAATTGTTGCACTAATTCTTTGTATATCCTTTCTATTTTCATCTTGTTTCTTAGCTATTTGCCTCATCATCTCGATAATATAGACAACATGTTCCTTATCCACTAATTCATTGCTCCTATAAAACTCATAAATAATATCAGAAACAACATAATAAGAGTTTTGAGAAGGATAATTAGAATTAGGACAATCATCTCAATGGTATAACGACCCGACTGTTCATTTTGAGAAATTAAACACAGTTTAGTGGCATAAGGGCTGGAACAACTTCAGAATATGAGTATCAGCTTGCGTGCATGGTGGAATTCAACCACTGGATGGTTAAGAGTCAATTTGAAATAAGCAATCTAGTTTTGGAAGTTTGAACAGTAAGAATTTGACAGGAATTGGAGTTTTGGATAAACGGCCCCGTAATGGGTCGTGGATGATCTCAACATCTTCGTAATGGCGATTTTGGACTTAGGCGCGCGTCCAGATTCATATTTAGAGGTCCGTACGGTAAATTGAGGCATTTTGGCGAAAGTTGGAAAAAATGGAAATTTGGAAAATGAAGAAGTTTGACCCATAGTTGGCTTTTGTGATATTGAGGTAGGAATGAGATTTCGAGAGTTGGAGTAGCTCTGTTATATCATTTTGGACGTGTCTACAAAATTTAGCGTCATTCCATTTTGATTTGGTAGGTTTCGGCACAAGTTTATAAATTTGAGTGTTTGAAAGTTCATAAGTTAAATATATGGTTTGATTCATCATTTTTGTATTGTTTTATATGATTTGAAATCTCGAGCGAGTCTGTGTTAGGTTATGTGACTTTTTTGTGTGATTAGATGGGGTCCCGGGAGCCTTGAGTGTTTCGGATGGGCTACAGATTATTTTGCCCTATCCCGTAACTGCTGTTTGCTACTTCTGATATCCTTCATAACGATCGCAAACAGCTTCTCGCATTCGTGATGCATTGTTGCTGACCACCTCAAAATCCTTCTTCGCATTCGCATCTTTCCCTTCAAGTTCGCGAAGCCCTGCATTCTTCTTCTTCGCATTCGCGTCTCTCCCTTCGCGATCATAAAGCCTTGCATTTCTCTTCCTCGCGTTCGTGAGCTCATCAACGCGTTCCCGATGAGCAACTTCGGCAGCCTTAGAATTTCTTCTATGCGATCACGACTCTTCTCCTGCGATCGCGATGCACAAATGTCCGGGCAGACAAAATATATCCCAAAGTCGAGGGTTTCACCATTTTTATCATATTTTGGCTTCTAGAGCTTGGTTCTTGGCTATATTAAAGGGATTTTCACCTGGGCGACTTGGGTAAGTGATTATTACTCGATTTAAATTGATTTCCAAGAATCTTCTCTTAATTTCATCCTTTAATTTCGGAATTTTGGTAGGAATTATGGGAAAAGTTCTTAGACCTAGAGATTCGGTTTTTATTAGGTATTTGACATCGGATTAGGATAATTTTGATATGTTTAGACTCGTGAGAGCGTGATGATTCTGAAAATATAAATTTTATCCGATTATGAGGCATGGGCCTAAGGGGAATTTTGGTCATTTTATATAATTCCACATATTAGCTTAGAATTTAATTGTAGAATCAGTTACTTGAAGTGTTATTTACATTATGAAATTGAATTGAATAGATTTTGGCAATTTGGAGTCTAGTACTCGTGGAAACAATGTGATTTATAGTTTTTGAGTCGGTTCAAGGTAAGTATCTTGCCTAACCTTGTGTGGGGGGGGGACTTCTTCTTAGGATTGGAGTCTTCTATGTTGATTGTAATCCGTGAACGTGGGGTGATGAGTGCGTGCTCGAACTTATTTTTGAAAAAATTAGCCTTCTTAGGTTTGTAGATCCTTATATTCACTGAGTATGAAGTTGTTCTTGATATGATTGAATTTCCCCATTAATAGTTTCAGCTCTACATGTTTTACTTGGAATTAATTGCTTTATGGTTCATTCTTATTGCCTGATTAACTCATACTTTAGTTAACTGAATCTTTACCCCTTCTATTGTCACGATTATCTTTCATAGATGCTTGTCTTTATTGGAAATTATTATTATCTCTCATGTAATTCTTTAGTCTTAATTGAGGTTATGATTATCCTCCAGCTACTCATCCTCAATTGAAATTGTTGTATATCCTTCGTAACTTGCCCAACTTTGAAAGAAGTTTAGCTTTCCTATGTTAGTTGACATTCCTTATTTGAAATCATTTGATTCATGTTAAAATTTCTTATTTTTGAATTATATATTATGGATGGGCACATGATTTTTGCCCTATATGAATTACTCCCACAATTTCAAAATAAAACAATTTCTTTTTATTATTTAAAATTTTGGGGATTGTCGTGGCATTTTCTGTTAATTGTTGCATTTGTTTGTGAATGTTTATTTTAGTTTAATCAATGAAAAATATTAAAAAATATATTTATTTTCGTTTAGGATTCAATTTCACATTTTAAGATTAATTAAGTAATTAGTTATTTTATAAAAGGGAAAATCACAAAAAATATAGTTTGATGTGCACCGTTTTAATTTTTAATTTATTTTTTGCACTTTTAGTTTTTTTTTTCAAATCCACTAGGAGGAGCCTAGGGATAGTTTTATTAATAATGAAAAAGCAAAATGAACCACATAGGAAGAGTACATGTAAGGGGGACAATAGCACCAGTAGTGTTGCCTCTATGCCTTGGCCATATAATCACTCATCTGCGCCTCACAATGCCCTTATGGCAGCCTCATGTAGAGGAATCATGGTGTAGCTGCCGGCAAAGTCTCACGAGGGTATATAATCTCACATTCACTTGGATATCTTTCCAAATGCATAGGACTAGAGCAACAAAACTGGGCTAAACCTTACCTTACTAATCCTATTGGGCTAAACCGTTTTAATTATAACTTTGATTTTGGGGGGTTGTTTTTCAATTTGTTTTTTAATTAAGTGTGATAAATATCATTTAGGTTTAATTAGTTTAATTAGGTCCTAGGATTTAATCTAGATTTTTCTTAAATTTTGAAATGGAAAAAATAATAAAGAAAAAGGAAAACAATTTTTTTTATTTATTTACATAAAGAAGGGCTTAAGATTGAAGTTGGGCCAAACCAAGAACAAAACCCGTCCAAATACTCGTTTACACGGCCCAAACCCAACTCCTCACCCGGTCTAGCCCCAACTACATCCAAACAACACTGTTTTGCATAAGATCAATTCTAGCCGTCTAGGATAGATGATCCAACGATCGAGAAGTGAGATATCACTGATATAATAATGTCCAAAGGCATCCCCATCCCTACGTCGTCTCCAGACCACCCTTTGTAACGCCACCATCTTCCGTTACCAGAAATCATCTCACGACAGTGGCAGGCCTCCAATGACCACTAAATTTACACCATAGCCTCTCATCTGCCTCCTCATCTCGATTACGTGATTAGCTCCCATAGAAACCCACCCAAAATCCTTGAATATTGGTTTCAAACCATGAACCCTAGCGCCGCCACAGTTTCTCTGGTGGCGGCACCGCCCCAAACCTCCCCAAATTTACACCCCTTAACCATCTTGCTCCCCTCATCATAAATCTAATAGTTTCTCTCAAACCCCCCCCCCCCCCAATATTCGAGTTTTAGATTTAGGGTCCAGAAGTCCAGACCACGATTGAGGCTTGAGGGTTTTATTTTTTTTTCAAGTTTGATTGGCTTAGCCCATCAATAATGCTACTTATTTGTTCTTGCTAAGAAATAATGGGTGGCGTTAGTGGAGACGAAGCCAATATCGAGTCTGGGTTCGATTCTGCTCAATTAGGTAAGTTTTCTTTAATTCCTTGAGATTTTTATATGAATTCATCCTCCCTCTCCTCTTCTCTCCTTCAAGTCACATGCATGCTCATAGCCTAGGTTATCTCATATCAGTCTGCTGAGTCTAAGTTTATTTAAATCCCTGTTTAGTTTAATCGCAATGAAGTTTCTATTTAAATCTTGGTATAAGTAACTTTATGAATGTTAGAGTGTCCAGCTTATTTTCAATTGTCTAAGCTTTATATTTTTTTTAGTATTTCACTCCTTGATTTGTTAGCAGTTAATTTTTGTTTGTTTAAGTGTAGTTACACTAATTGGACTTCACGAAAAGCTGGCTCAAATTATTTCCTGTTTTCTTTTTAATCCAAAAAAATTGGATTTAAATTGTTTGTGGGCACGGAACGGGGAGGGGGGGGGGTTACACTTTCAAGCCTAAATCTTGGGCTTGTTACCTATTGGCCAGCCCATGGTCCATTTGACCATAGCTGATCAATAGAATGTAAAATTCAAGGGCTTTGAAGGGTAAATTAGGTAGACTACTTAGTGAATCTTGTGCTAACTGTATAAGAAACTCCTAGAAGCTTCTAATAGGGGTTTGTTTTAAATTTTCATAATATGACTTGGCAAACAAGTCATAAAATCAGGGACTGAAGAGATAAAATAAAATCTAAAGTTTGTCCTAGTGTTTGGCCTATAAAAAGCATTGAAAACTTAGGCTAAAAAGGAAAAATAGTTAAAAAATTTCTCCAAAAAAGAAAATCAGCTAGAAATATCAAAAGATACTGTTTCATTGAGTTTGCCTTAAACTTTGAAACATCTGGGAAATTCTAAAAATAGCTTTAGGGCTCACGTAGATTGAAAAATGGTTTACTATTGGCATTTAGAAAGTTGTGGGTCAAGTAGTGTCGAAATCACTCTTTTATTGGATTTACACTGATTCTGCAAGTTCAATTTCCTAATTCTAGGGTTGTGGTATTGTTGGTGTTGTTTTCTAACTCTACTCCATTAGTCTCATCTTTTTCCTTTTTTGTTTTCCTCTCCAGGTACACACTTTCGACTTTAGGCATGTCAAAATGGCTTGTGAAATGTATGTCATGAAATATATGAAGATCATGTTATTTTTGTTAGATGCTAGATTTCCTTCTTAAATTTAGTTTACTTGTCAAGTGGTAATGTTAATTCCTTAGCTCAATACATTTAAATGTGAAATTGATTTTTCTGAAGTTTTACATTGGCATTGTAATAGAGTTATTACTAGAATTATGGATCTCCATACATCCGACCCCTTAGATGAACTGCTAGAGGGGTCAATTGGTTTTGAATCCTAGATGTGTTAATAAAATTCAGCTCATGCGAGTATGCTGTTTATTGCAAAATTGTTACAATTGAAGTTTAGCATGTATGTGAAGCGGTTTACCATGTTAAGGTGCATCATATATGTTTGGTAGAGGCTCATATTTGAGTATGGATCTCTTATATTGGGCCTGAGCATTCATCAAAGCTTATTATTTAAGGCAGAGTTTGGTTTCGAATATTACGTGGTCGAGTTAACTTATGCACAAGATATGAATTATGGTTTATGAATTTCAATAGCATAAGAGCATAGTGTTGTTCATTTTCCATGCATGTGATCTTGAATGCTTGAATATTATGATTCAAACGTGATTTTTTAAAAATAAAAAATTGAAAGTTCAGTGGTTCGTTCTATTATTTGCACTTGTTTCGTTGAAAGGGGATAGGGCCGTTTTGTTTTGTTAGCTGTAGGGGATTTCGAAATGGGTTTGTGATGCCTCACGTTGGGCCTTGAATCTTAAGGCCGCTATTAGCCTCTTCTCTTATGCCGAAGATGAGTTGTTAGCATAAACTATGGTAGAACTCTCTCCTGTTAATTTTGACTAAATAATTTTCTCCAACTACGGAGGTAAGACATAATAGATAATAGTATATGGCTCTCTGAATTTTAGTTTCGAATGCTTCATTTTTAAATAAACTTGGGGTGCGCCATGCCAAAAAAAAAAAAAAAACAATTGCATGCCCCCCCCTCCCCATTTAATTATTTCTCATAAAATCATTAGATATTCGAGGTGCGTCATTTAGCAAATTCCCATGGCCCTTGAAAATATAAAAACACGTAATTGCTTTAGGCACCTTAGTTCAAACTCTACCTTCTTAAATTCGGGTGCGCATTTATGTGACCCGAATTCGAATCCCAACACTATTAAAATATTTCAAAGACCGTGGGTGTGTTTATGTGACGTAGTTCGAGACGTATTTTAGCAATATTACGATTATCTTAAAACAATAAAAACGGTTAAAAAGTCTAAAAATTGCACATAGGTTAAAAATGTACTAAAATCATATTATTAAGCCGAATATAATAGTTGAGAGACCGTGCTAGAAATACAAAACTCGGGAATGCCTAATACCTTCTCCCGGGTTAACAGAATTCCTTACCTGAAATTTGGGTGCGCAGACTGTAATACAGAGTCAACCCTTTCCTCGATTCGCGATTTAAACTAGTGACTTGGGACAGCATAAATCTCCCAAGTGTCGACTCTAAAATCTTTCAATAATCAAATCCCGTTTCAATTTTCCTTTGATTGAAAATGCTCCATATCGACGCTCTTCGGTAGGTTTAGTGTAAAAAAAAGGAGGTGTGATAGCTCTGGCGACTCTGTTGGAGACCGAGCCCAGAATCTCTTGTTCAGGGTTCAAGAATTCGAGCTTAGTATAATTGATATATTTGGCTTTGTTACTATTTGACTTTATTACATGTTTGGGCCTAATGTGCTAAATGTTACTTTTACTACATTAATATTATTTAAACTTATAAATTGTTACGAAACCATTTTCTTCTTATCTTTGGGGATGTGCTCGATGGGCGAGACTTCCTATTCTGTTACTGTCGTACCTTATAATAAGAACGAGGCTCGAACAAGTTACTAAGCCGGACGACCTTTTGGTTCCTGGTATGTAGCCCCCTCTCCGACTCGAGTTGTCCGCTCAGGTACACAATCTAGAACATATACCCAGGTTTTGAACCTAGAATAACTTAACCTCATGCCATATCCCTAGTAGGAACACTATTTTCATCATGCATTTGACTTAGGGGACTCAACACATGGGTTGGATCTATCTAGAAAAAGTGTACCCAAAATAACAGACCATCCTGATGCATCTTGCGTGCTTCTCGTGCATTTATTCCGGAATTGCATGCCGACCTCTTTTTGAATAAAAATGGGAGAATTTGGAAAAAAATATAGCAGTGTGAGGGATAAGTGAGGTAATTACCTGTTTCGAAAAACCAATGGCCCAAATAGATACTGCAATTCTGCAAAATTTTTGAAAAACATATAAGAAAAAAAAGATTTTGTTACTATTTTCAAGAAGAAAAAGAAAAACGGGTCTTCAATTTCGTCAAAATTGTCCGAACTACGCCAGTTTGATTCTCACATGATGTGAGATATCGGGCCCAACTTCATTTTAAAAAAAATAGCCTCAAAAGAACCAATGACAAAGCACAATGTGGCTAAAGCATACCAAAGACAGCATGAGGTAAAGTGGAATAGAAAGAATCAGTGAAAGTTCCATCAGGGGAATGATTCTGTAATTTCAGGAAAGATGCAAAGATTTCGATAGAAGGGGTAGGATTGTAATACAACGATGGGTGCAAAACATTTGGTTCATCTAAAGCCATATGGTTCAAAGGTCAGCCAGAAAATCAGGCAGTTCATAGTAAGTTTGGGAAAGCTGGCCACATGGAGAAGACAACAGGGAGGCCATTTTCAACAAGAATGCCGCAAGCTAGCTACCACATTTTAAACTGACAAGATCATTCATTGATTGAAACAGGGGCAGAAAATTCCGGGTGTCTCGGAAAAATCCTCTGTAAGGGAAAAGCAAGCACCAAGCAGGTATGACCAATAGATTCCAGGACCCTCCTGGAAAATGGGACCTATGTAAAGTTCAAAATAATCCGGAATATCAAAAAGAGCATAACTTGACTTAAAGGTTTAAATGTTTGAAATAGAATTCAGCTAGGTGTTGTCAGGACCTCCTGGAAAATGGTACTTAGTTTAAAATTCAAAACAATCATGGGTAACATAATCTAGCCTAAATGTTCCGCAAAAGGTATGAGTCGGTTTTAAAATTTTGTTCTAGAGATAGGATTCATGTAGGAGTTGTCAGGACCCTCCTGGAGAATGGGGCCTAGTTTTAAAATAATTAGCAAAATATAGCATGAATGAACCCCAAAAGAGTATAAGTTGGCCTCGAAGTTCACATGTTTCAAGATAAGATTCACTCGGGAGTCTTCAAGACCATCTCAATAATGGGACAACTTTAAGATCTCCATTAGATAACAGAGTTAGTGTATGGTATGTCATAGGGAAGCATAATTCAGCCGTAAGGAATTTTTACTCTTAGGATGAAATTTAAATTTGGATTGTCAGGACCCTCCTGGATAATGGGATGTAGCTTTAATTGGAGATTCCCATCAGATATAACTTAGATTTAAAATTGGCTTTTAATCGAGAGTTGTTAGTACCCTCCTGAAATATGGGACTTAGCTTTAATATTTTCATTAGAAAACAAGAATTAGCGTAAGTCCTGTCGTAAGGAAGTATGATAAGACTTGATTTTGATATTTTAGGACCCTCTTAGATAATGGGACGTAGTGTACCTCCAGTATATATAACCTGGGTTAGAGCTGTCTTAACTAGGAGTTTTCCGGACCCTCTTCTATAATAGGCCGTAGTTTTAAGGTTGGCTTAGATAGTCCTGAAAGTTGTGCCTTCAAAAGACATAACTAATGATAAAATCGTCGTTAGTTAAGAATTGTCAGGACCCTCCTAGATAATGGGATGTAACTTTAATACCTTCTTAGATAACCAGATCTGGAGGAAGTCACACCTTTATAAAACATAACGCAGTGTAACTAAGAGTTGTCAGGACCCTCCTTGATAATGGGATTTGCCTTTCAAATTCGTAGAATATGTGGCAACATGATTCAGTTTAACACTTGCATATGTTCCCAGCTACCAAACAGGGGCAAAACATTTTATTTGTTTTGTCTATTTTTGTTGAAATCAGGTCCCCACCTGAAGAACAAGAGAGTACAATTCAATTTTTCTGTAATCAGGAGCCCGCTTGGAGAACAATGGAATATAATTCAAAGTTTTTTGGAAATCAGGGGCCTACCTGGAGAACAAGGGAATACAATTCATGTTTCGGCAATTAGGAGCCCACCTGGATAACAAGGGAACATAATTCAAGTTTCAGTAGTCAGGTGCCCACTTAGAGAAAAAGGGACTACAATTCAAATTTCGGTAATCAGGAGCCCACTTGGAGAACAAGGGAATATAATTCAAAGTCTTGGTAATCAGAAGCCCACATGGAGAACAAGGGAATATAACTCTAAGTTTCGGAAATAGGAGCCCACCAGGAGAATAAAGGGAACACCATTCAAAGTTCGGTAATAGAGAGCCCATCTGGAAAACAAGGGAGTATAGCTCAAGTTTCAGTAGTAAGGAGCCCGCCTGGTGAACAAGGGAATATAATTCAAAGTTTCGGTAATCAGGAGCCGGCCTGGAGAACAAGGGAATACAACTCATGTTTCGGTAATCAGGAGCCCACCTGGAGAACAAGGGAATACAATTGAACGTCTTGGTAATCAAAAGCCCACCTGGAGAACAAGGCAATATAATTCAAGTTTCAGCAATTAGAAGCCCGCCTGGAGAATAAAGGGAACATCGTTCAAAGTTCGGTAATCAGGAGCCCACCTGGAAAACAAGGGACTACAGCTCAAGTTTCAACAATCAGGAGCCCGCCTGGAGGATAAGGGAATATAATTCAAAGTTTTGATAATTAGGAACCCACCTGGATAACAAGGGAATGCAACTCAAGTTTTGGTAATCAGGAGCCACCTAGAGAACAAGGGAATACAATTCAACGTCTTGGTTATCAAAAGTCTACCTGGAGAATAAAGAAATACAATTCAAGTTTCACCAATCAAGAGCTTACCTGGAGAATGAAGGGAATAACGTTCAAAGTTCGCTAATCAGGAGCCCATATGGAAAATAAGGGAGTACAGCTCAAGTTTCAGCAGTCAGGAGCACGCCTAGATAACAAGGGAATATAATTTAAAGTTTTGCTAATCAGGATCCCACCTGGAGAACAAGGGAATACAATAAAAGTTTCTATAATCTGGAGCTCACCTAGAGAATAAAGGGAACACCGTTCAAAGTGTGGTAATCAGGAGCCCACCTAGAGAACAAGGGAATACAATTCAAGTTTCAAAAATCAGGAGCCCACCTGGAGAACAAGGGAATACAATTCAAGTTTCGGCAATCAGGAGCCCACCTAGAGAACAAGGGAACATAATACGAAGTTTCGTTAATCAGGAGCCCATCTAGAGAAAAAGGGAATACAATTCAAGTTTCGACAATCAGGAGCCCACCTGAAGAACAAGGGAACATAATTCAAAGATTCGGTAATCAGGAGCCCACCTGAAGAACATGGGAATACAATTCGCGTTCAGCAATCAGGCATCCACCTGGAGAAAAGGATACATAGAAGATTACAATTCAAGTCGACAAAAAGGAGTTTCACAGGAAGAATACAAGTCAACAAAGCAATAAGGATCAAATGAAAGTTGGAAGACATAGATAGGTTCTCTTGTAATCCGTAGACCGTAGTTTAGCCTAGATTCTTTTAATTTTGACATGGTGTAATAAGGAGATCCAGTAAGAAGTAGCAGTGAAATCACAGCTTCAGGGTAGTCCCAGCTACCAAACATTCCTGAACTATACTGACCTAATTTCTTTTTAGTCAAGTATATGTAGGCAACCTCCGAAGCAGAATGCGGTAAAACTTTTCAAAATTGCTTCCCACAGAGTATTCAAACAGGAAAAAATCGCTCGTATCCTCTCCCTTATCTTTGCACGAAAACACTTCGTGTTTCCGCACAAAGAGAGGCATCTGTGAGCACGTGATTTGTACCCCTATATAAATTACTCCCACAATTTAAAAGTAAAACAATTTCTTTTCATTTTTTGAAATTTTGGGGTTGTCGTGGCATTTGCTGTTAATTCTTATTATTTGTTTGTGCATGTTTATTTTATTTTAATCAATGAAAATATTTAAAAACATATGCATTTTTCGTTAAGGATTCAATTTCGCATTTTAAGATTAATCAAGTAATTACTTATTTATAAAAGGGAAAATCACAAAAAATATAGTTTGATGTGCACCGTTTTAATTATAACTTTGATTTTTGGGGGTTTTCTTTCAATTTGTTTTTTTTGATTAAGTGTGATAAGTTTCATTTAGGTTTAATTAGTTTAATTATGTCCTAGGATTTAATTTAGATTTTTATAAAATTTTGAAATTGAAAAAATAATAAAGAAAAAGGAAAATATCTTTTTTATTTATTTAAAATAAAGAAGGGATGAAGATTGAAGTTGGGCCAAACCAAGAACAAAACCCGTCCAAATACCCGTTTACCCGTCCCAAACACACCTCCTCACCTGGTCCAGTCCCAACTACATCCAAACGACATCGTTTTACATAAGATCAATCCTAGCCGTCTAGTATAGATGATCCAACACTCGAGAAGTGAGATATCAATGATATAATAATGTCCAAATGCACCCCCACCCCAGCCTCATCTCCAAACCACCCCTTCTAACTCTACCGTTTGCCGCCGCCGAAAATCGCCTCACGGCGGCGTCAGGTCTCCGATGACCACAAAATTTACACCGTAGCCTTTCCTCTACCTACTCATCTTGATTCTGTGATAAGCTCCCCTCGAAACCCACCCAAAATCCTTGAATATCAGTTTGAAACCATGAACCCTAGTGCCCCCACAGTTTCCCTGGTGGCGGCTCCACCACGAAACCTCCCCAAATTTACACCCCTTAACTATCTTGTTTCCTTAATCTTAAATCTGTGATCAGTTTCTCTCAAATAACCCCAAATTGTTCAAATTTTAGATCTAGGGTCCAGAAGTCCAGAACACGACTGATGTTTGAGGATTTTTTTTTTTCAAGTTTGATTGGCTTCGTCCCTCAATAATGCTACTTATTTTTTCTTGCTAAGAACAAATGTGTGACGTTATTGGGGACGAAGCCAATGATCGAGTCCGGGGTTCGACTCTACTCAATTAGGTAAGTTTTGTTTAATTCCTTATGATTTTTTTATGAAATTCATCCTCGCTCTCCTCTTCTCTCCTTCAAGTCACATGCACTCTCAGAGCCTAGGTTATCTCATATCAGTCTAATGAGCCTAAGTTTACTTAAATCCTTGTTTAGTTTAATCGCGATGAAGTTTCTATTTAAATCTTTGTATAAATAACTTTGTGAATGTTGGAGTTTCCACCGTATTTTCAATTGTCTAAGCTTCATATTTATTAGTATTTCATTTCTTGATTTGTTAGAAGTTTAATTTTAGTTTGTTTAAGTGTAGCTACACTTATTGGATTTCATGAAAAGCTGACTCAAATAGTTTCCTGTTTTCTTTTTAATCCCCAACAAATGGGTTTAAATTTTTTGTGGGCATGGGGGTACACTTTTAAGCTCAAATCTTGGGCTAGTTACCTATGGGTCAGCATAGGGTCAATTTGACCTATAGTTGATCAATAGAGTGTAAATTTCAGGGGCATCACATGGTAGATTAGGTAGACTACATAGAGAATCTTGTGCTAACAGTTTAAGAAACTCCTAGAAGCTTCTAGTAGGGGTTGGTTTTAAATTTTCATACTATGAATTGTCAAACAAGTCATATAATCAGGGACTGAAGAGATAAAATAAAATCTGGAATTTGCCCTAGTTGTTGGCCTTTAAAAAGCATTGAAAACTTAGGCTAAAAAGGGAAGACTAGCTAAAAAACTTCTCAAAAAAATAGAAAATCAGCTACAAATATCAAAAAGTATTGTTTCATTGAGTTTGCCCTGAACTTTGAAACATTTGGAAAATTCTAAAAATAGCTTTAGGGCTCACGTAGATTGAAAAATGGTTTAATGTTGGGATTTTGGAAAGTTGTGGGTCAAGTAGTGTTGAAATTACTGTTTCATTGGATTGATACTAATTCTGCAAGTTCAGGTCCTGAATCTAGGGCTGTTGTATTGCTGGTGTTGTTTGCTAACTCTACTCTAGTAGTCTCATCTTTTTCCTTCTTTTTTTCGTCTCCAGGTACACACTTTCGACTTTAGGCATACAAAATGGCTTGTGAAGTGTTTGTGGTGAAATATATGAAGATCATGTTATCTTTGTTACATGTTAGATTATCTTCTTAAATTTAGTTTACTTCTCAAGTGGTTATGTTAATTCCTTAGCTCGGTACATTTAAATGTGAAATTGATTTTTCTGAAGTTTTACATTGGCATTTTAATAGAGTTATTATTAGACTTATGGATCTCCATGCATCCAACCCCCTTAGATGATGTTATTGCTAGATGGGTCAGTTAATTTTGAATCCTAAATGTGTTTACAAAATTCAGCTCATGTGAGTATGATGTTTATTACGAAATTGTTACAGTTGAAGTTTAGCATGTATGTGAAGAGGTTTACCATTTTATGGTGCATCATATATGTTTGGTAGAGGCTCATATTTGAGTGTGGATTCATATTGGGCCTGAGCATTCATCAAAGCTTATATTTGAGGCAGAGTTTTGTTCGAATATTACGTGGTCGAGTTAACTTATGCACAAGATCTGAATTATGGTTTATGAATTTCAATAGCATGTTAGCTCATTGTTTCTCATTTTCCATGCATGGGATCTTGAATGCTTGAAGATTATGATTCAAACGTGATTTTTTTAAATTCAAAAATGGAAAGTTCAGTGGTTTGTTTAGTTATTTGCACTTGTTTCTATGAAAGGGGCTTGGGCCGTTTAGTTTTGTTAGCTATATGGGATTTCAAAATTGGTTTGCGGTGCCTCACGTTGGGCCCTGAATCTTAAGGCCGCTATTAGCCTCTTCTCTTATGCCGAAGTTGAGCTGTTAGCATAAATTGTGGTAGAACTCTCTCCTGTTAATTTTGACTGAATAATTTTCTCCACTTACGAAAATAAGCCATAATAGATAATAGTATATAGCTCTCCGGTTTTTAGTTTTGAATGCTTCATTTAAATAAACTTGGGGTGCGCCATGCCAAATAAAAATAACACTTGCATGCCCCCCATTTAATTATTTTTCATAAAATCATTAGATATTCGAGGTGCATTAATTAGCGAATTTTCTTGACCCTTGCAAATATAAAAACGCGTAATTGCTTTACACACATTAGTTAAATATCTACCTTCCAAAATTCAGGTTCGCATTTATGTGACCCAAATCCAAATCTAAACAATGTTAAAATATGTCAAAGACCGCAAGTACATTTATTTGACGTGGTTCGAGACGTGTTTTAGCCGCGTTATAATTCTCCTAAAATAATAAAAGCGGTTAAAGAGTCTAAAAATTGCACATAGGTTCAAAATGACTAAAATCAGATAATTAAGCCGAATATAATGTTGAGCGACCGTGGTAAAACCATGGAACTCGAGAATGCCTAATACCTTCTCCCAAGTTAACAGAATTCCTTACTCGTATTTCTGGTGCACAGATTGTAATAAAGAGTCAACCCTTTCTTCAATTTGGGATTTAAACCGTTGACTTAGGACACCATAAATCTCCCAAGTGGCGACTCTGAAATCTTTAAATAAATAAATCACATTTTTATTGTCCTTTAATTGGAATATTTCCCTATCTATGCTCTTCGCGGGGTGTAGTGTAAAAAAGGGAGGTGTGACAATGGAACCGTTGCTTCACATTATTTTCTCCCTCGTTTAGTTGTTCTTATTACTCTTGGCATTCTCTGTTGTGGTTGCTCCTTGTTATTTAGTTATACCGTCCCCGGTGAGATAATAGCCTCGAAATGATTCACTTGTCGTGCTTTTGTATATGTTGCCATTGTTGTTGTACTAGTGATGGTGGTGCACGAGGTTTCTACAGTGCGGTGTTTGATATTGCGATGCACGTTTCTACCATGCAGTTGTTGTTGAGGGGTTGTACGAGGTCTATGTCATGCTATTGTCGCTATTGATCTATTTCACATGCGTCATAAAAAGGCGGGATATGTTTATACGCTTATATGTGGGTTGCATATGTGGAGAAATAAAGTGGGAATGTTATGATGCACGTGTGGAAAAACAAGGTGGCACTTATTATGTTATTATTGCACGCATGGCGAAATAAGGTGGGCTAAGTCAGGGATTGATTGTAAGGATTTGTGACGACCTGTGGAGGCATTCCTATTTTATTTCATATTATGATTGTGGGTTGCTTAGCTGTATGAGCTTTGTCTCGTGGAAGTTGTAAGGAAACATTGTACATGCTACGCCTTTTTCTTCTTAGGCTTATTAGCTGGTAGAGATTATGTTAAAGCACTTGCACAAGCATACACATAGTTGAACACCCCTATTGTACATAAAGTCCTTCTGATTTTGCTAAGCATAGATATATGTCGCCGTTACTTATCATATATGCGAGAGTGGCCCTAGTTTGCAAGTGAGTTGTCAGTATGACGGTGAGGCTGATGAGGATACAGGACGAGAGTTGTTAGATTTCAAGTACTGGGACTCGTGAGTTGTAATTGTCCGAGATTTAGTAATTAGTTGGAATTGTTGGATAAGACATGATATGAACACTGTCGGAGGATCTGAGCTATTGTTTTGTCTTCACTTTACGATATTGTGACCATAGGGTTTGCGTTGTGTTTTTGTCCGTTCTTATGCGTCATCCTTATTAATATTTTTGTTGTTACTTGTTTCTCTCCTCCCTTATTGAGATTTGTAGCATTGTTGGACATTTCATACAGCCCTTACAATTATATATATATATATATATATATGTATGTATATATATATCATGATCCGTTGTTCCTATTATTGTAGTGTTTATTAGACAAGTAGCCGTCTTGATTGTTTCTCGTCACTACTCCACTGAGGTTAGTCATGATACTTACTGGGCATCGCCGTGGTGCGCTCATGCTACTCTTCTGCACATTGTTGTTATGAAGATCCAGGTATTCCAACTCAATTTTGTCGGCCTTGGAAGGTGGCATTTTTTTTATAGACTTCGAGGTATATTTTCTACGTCCGCAGACCGAGGATTCCCTTTCTATCTTTCTATAAAAAGTATAGCCCTTTCAGTATTTTGCTTTGTTTAGACATTTCCAGAGTTAGAGCTTTTTATGTATCCTTTAGGTTGTGATTTGTGAGATTCCAGGTTTTTGAAATTTTATTTGCATCAAGAGTTGATATTATATGTGCCAAGCGGCATGTTAAACATTGTCTTATTTTACTATTTCGATTTTGAATTATTTCATCCTTAATTATTGTTTATATTCCGCATTGTTAGGCTTACCTAGTCGTAGACTAGGTGCCGTCATGATTGTTCACGAAGGTTGAATCGAGGTTGTGACAAGTTGGTATCAGAGATCTAGGTTCATAAGAGTCATGAATCAGAAGCCAATTTATTAGAGTCTCGTAGATCGTACGGAGACGTTTGTACTTATCTGCGAGATGCTATGTAACCGTTAGGAAAATTCCATTTCATTTGATTTCCTTGTCGTGCGAGATTTTTGACATCACAATCCTAAACCTATGTCTTCTACTCTCTCAGAGAAGGTGTGGACACGTAATACCCATGGTGATCGGGCACCCGCGCCTCCTGCTGCAGCCGTTAGAGGTCGGGGGCGAGGTAGAGGCCGAGGACATGCACATGATACAGCTAGAGCACCTACGCGAGCTACCGTCGAGGTACCACCAGCAGATCCAGCCAGATCCCAGTCACCTGACACGCCTACTGTTACTACTACTCTAGCCCTTCAGGAGACTTTGGCATAGTTCATGAGCATGTACACTACTTTCGCTAAGGTGGGGCTGCTTCCACTTACTGTAGCCACATCCCAGACAGGGAGAGGAGAACAGATGCCCACCTCCCACACTCCTAAGCGGCGAGTGCATGTTGAGCAGATCCCTGAGATTATTCCTACACCGCCTGTAGTACCAGTTCGGCTTGAGGGCATGGCAGCGGATTGAGAGGTTCAAGGGGTACAAGACTCCTGGGTTCAGTGGTCTAGCATCGGAGGATGCTTTGGGATTTCTTGATGAGTGTTGCTGCATTCTCCATTCTATGGGCATCTCAGGACCTGCATCAAGGAGCCGCCTATGATTGGTGGCGTGCCTATGGGTTAGACAGTCCAAACGAGGCAGCTTCACTGACTTGGACCCAATTTTCATATATATTCCTGAGAGAGTTTGTCCTTCAGAGCCTTAGGGATGCATGGCACACAGAGTTTGAGCTGTTGTGCTAGGGTGCTATGACTGTCTTGGAGTATGCTGTCTGTTACACCAGCTTGGCTAGACATGCCCCAGCCTTGGTTTCTACTGTTCGCGAGAAGGTTCACCGATTTATTGAGGGGCTTATTTCTAGCATCAGGTCTAGCATGGCTTGTGAGTTGGAGATGGATAATTCTTATCGATAGGTGGTAAACATTGCTAGGAGGATAAAGCGTCTGCATACTAGGGAGAGAGGACAGGCGGGGACATAAGAGAGAGGGCAAACGAGATCAGGAGAGAGAGATTGAGGATTAGAGGAGGCCTCGTAGGTCGAGAAAATATACTGGTCCTTATTTCGGAGGTAGGGTGCATCATGGTAGAGGTTTTGCGGGTCAGCCAATTCAGTTTGTGCTTCAGGCTTTACATGGTGACTCAAGGTTTCATGGGTCTCAGAGTACTTGTAGCACATAGTTCCCACCGTCTCGTCAGCAGAGAAGGTACTTTGAGTCTAGAGATACTAGCCATATGGTGAGAGATTATCCCAACTTCGGACCGATGTATCACAACGAGGTATTCGGGCGAGTAGAGGGCACCCAAGAGAGGGATACCTGACTCGTTGATGTTTTTCATATAGTAATCTTGAGGTTGGAAAGCTAGCTGAATGTCATTCAGGTATGAATTTGGTTTGTTATAGAGGGGCACTATTTGTAGTTCATTACAATACTGCTTATCGGGTTGATGTCCTTTATTTGTTGCTGCATATATGGGTTCGTTTCATGATTTCCACTCTATTTATATGATTATCCTATTGGGAGGTTCTATGAGTGATAGTCGTGTCTATCGTCTGTTTCTAGCCGTTGTCGAGAGTTATGAGACTAGTAGTAAAATTCATGTTGTCCGTTTCGGTAGGTTTGATGTGATTTCTGAGTATTCTTGATTGCGAGCTGTGATTTGTTATGCTCCACCAGTGTGGGAGCTCGTCCGTCTTGTAATTTCTTCGACGGAATTGATTTGGTGAAAGTTTCTAGATGGCTTGATGTGTACCCTACTTGTGATTTAGAGTTAAGGGCGGGACCCTTGTGATTTTATGTGAATTGATAGGTTGAGACGGGGCTGTGTACTGCGGCGAGAGTTATATCACCATAAGATCCTTGTGATTCTTTTTATATGCTTTAATTCTTTCTTGTTAGATTATTTTGTAGATTAGCATTAATAGAAAAAATGTGTGCTTGTCTGACTTGTTTCATAGTTCCCTTATGTGTTTCCCATTCCCGTATTCAGTCATTTTCATTCTGTGCTTCTTGAGTTTTAGCTTGTGGGGTGTGTGCCTGTTGGTATTAGCTGAGATTATGTTATTCGGGTGTTTAGTTATGTGGTTTATGTGGTTATTGTATCATCACCAGTGTTGTGGAGGTTCGAAAAGAGTTCCTATTGAATATGAGGCTTATGGCCTGTGCAGATTTGATCTTTGGCAAGTATTGTTGTCAGAAATGTTATTGTGAGCCAATTTGTGATGTGTCATATTGTGTGGTTGTACCCTGTGGGTGTTGGAACTAATTAAAGTAGCTGGTTGAGACTGATACCAGGTATGGATTTAGAATCGGGTCTTTTGGAAATGGATGGAAGGTAAGAATTCGGGTTTTAAGGCTTATTGGTATTGCTAGAGCTAAATTTCAGTTGAGATACTGTCGTCATTCTTATGTGGATTGGGATGATATGGGATCAACCGTAGGTATATGTTGGAAGTATGCACTCAGCAACTTGAGGACTTCGAGGCGAATCTTAGCACGTTCGAAGACGAACGTTGGTTTTAAGAGGGGGAAGATGTAACTATCCGACAAGTCGTTTTGAGAAATTAAACTCTGATCAGCGGCATAAGGGCTGGAACAAGTTCAGAATATGAGTATCGACTTGCGTGCATAGTGTAATTTAGCTAACAAATGGTTTAGAGTCAAATTGGAAGAGGGAATCTAGTTTTGGAAGTTTAAACAGTGAAAATTTGACCAAAATTGGATTTCTATGTAAACGGCCTCGGAACGGGTCATGGATGATCTCAACATCCTTTTATGGTGATTTTGGACTTAGGTGCACATCCAGATTCAGATTTGGAGGTCCATAGGGTAAATTGGGCCATTTCAGCAAAAGTTGGAAAAAATGGAAGTTTGAAAAATGAAGAAATTTGACCCACAGTTGACTTTTGCGATATCAAGGTTGGAATGTGATTCCGAGAGTTGGAGAGGCTCCATTATGTCATTTTAGACGTGTCTGCAAAATTTAGCGTCATTTTGGTTTGATTTGGTAGGTTTCGGCACTAGTTCAGAAATTTGAGAGTTTGAAAGTTCATGCGTTTAATTTATGGTTTGATTCATCCTTTCGGTGTTTTTTGTGTGATTTTAAACCTTGAAAGAGTCCATGTTAGGTTATGTGAATTGTTTGTGCAATTAGATGGGGTCCTAGAAGCCTCAAGAGTTTTCGGATGGGCTACAGATGATTTTCCCCCATTTTTGGAACTGCTATTTGCTTCTACTGATATCCTTCATCGCTATTGCGAACAGCCTCTCGTGTTTGCTATGCATTGCTACTGACCACCTCGAAATCCTTCTTCGCATTCGCATCTTTCCCTTTCGCGTTCGCGAAGCCCTGCATTTTCTTCTTTGCGTTCACGTCTCTCCCCTTGCGATCGCGAAGCCTCGCATTTATCTTCTTCGCGTTCACAAGCTCATCATCGCTTTCATGATAAGCAACCTGGGAAGCCTTAAAATTTCTTCTAAGCGATCGTGACTCTTCTCCCATAATCGTGATGCAAAAATACTTGGGCAGACATAATATATCCCAAAGTCGTGGGTTTCACCAATTTTATCATATTTTGACTTCTACATCTCGATTCTTGGCGACTTTTGAAGGGATTTTCACCTGGGTGACTTGGGTAAGTGATTCTTACTCAGTTTAGACTAATTTCCATGAATCTTCTCTTAAATTCATCCATTAATTTCAGAATATTTGTAGGAATTGGGGGAAAAGTTCTTAGACATATAGTTTAGGTTTTGATTAGCTATTTGACATCATATTGGAATAATTTTGATATGGTTGGACGCGTGAGAGTATGAGAATTCTGAAAATATAAATTTTATCCGATTCCGAGGCATGGGCCTGAGAGGTGTTTTGGTCATTTTACATAATTTTGCGTATTAGCTTAGAATTTAACATTAGAATCCGTTATTTGAAGTGTTATTTATATTATGAAAATGAATTGAATAGATTTGGGCCATTTAGAGTTGAGTACTCGTGGAAAGAACATGGTTTCTAGTAGATTTTGAGCCAGTTCGAGGCAAGTATCTTGCCTAACCTTATGTAGGGACTTTCCCTTAGGATTGAAGTCTTCTATGTTGATTGTAATCCGTGAGCGCGAGGTGACGAGTGCGTGCTCGAACTTATTTGTGGAAATTTTTCCTTCTTAGATTCTTAGGTCCTTAGGTCCTTATATTCATTGAGTATGAAGTTGTTCTTAATATGATTGAATTTCCCTATCACTAATTTCACCCCTACATGTTTTACTTTGAATTAGTTGCTTTATGGTTCATTCTTACTACCTAATTGACTCTTACTTTTCCTAACTGAAGATCTTTACCCATCTTATTGTCACGATTATCTTTCATAACTTCTTGTCATTATTGGAATTCATTATTATCTCTCATGTAATTATTTAGTCTTAATTGAGGTTACGATTATCTTCCTGCTGCTCATCCTCAATTGAAATTCTTATGTATCCTTCGTAACCAGCCCAACTTTGAAAGAAGTTTAGATATCCTATGTTTATTGTACATTCCTTATTTGAAATTATTTGATCCATGTTAACTTCTTTCTTGTTGAAATACATATTATGGAATCGTTTCTTCACATTATTTTTCTTCTTCGTTGAGTTGTTCTTATTACGCTTAGTATTTTCCGTGGCGGTTATTCCTTGTGGTTTTACCATCCCCTGGTGAGATAAAGTTTTTGAGTTGATTCACTTGTCATTCTCTTGTATATATTTCCATTGTTGTTGTTGTACTAGTGATGGTGGTGCACGAGGTTTCTACCATGCAGTTGTTGATATTGTGATGCACGAGGTTTCAGCCGTGTGGTTGTTGTTTAGGGGTTGGGCAAGGTCTTTACCATGCTATTGTTGCTATTGATATATTGAACATGCGGCGTAACAAGGCGAGATGTGTTTATATGCTTATATGTGGGTTGCGCATGTGGCAAAATAAGGTGGGAACATTATGATGCATGTGTGGCAAAACAAGGCGGTACTTATTATGTTATTATTGCACGCGTGGTGAAATAAGGTGGGCTATGTGAAGTATTGATTGTAAGGATTTGTGACGGCCTATGGAGGCCTTCCTATTTTGTTTAATATTGTGATTGTGGATTGCTTACCTGTATGAGCTTTTTCTTGTGGAAGTTATGAGGAAACACTGTATGTGCTACCCCTTCCTCTTCATACATTTATTAGCTGGTAGAAATTATGTTAAAGCACTTGCACAATCATACACGTAGTTGAACACCCCTATTGTACTTAAAATCCTCCTGATATTTTCTAAGCAAAGATGTACGCCTCGTTACTTATCATATATGCAAGAGTGGCCCTAGTTAGCAAGTGAGTTGTCACTATGACTGTAAGGCTGATGAGGGCACATTATGCCAGTTGCTAGATATCAGGAACTATGACTGGTGAGTTGTAATTGTCCGAGATTAAGTAATTCGTGGGAATTGTTGGATATGACATGATGTGAACACGGTCGCAGGATCTAAGTTATTGTTTTGTCTTCCCTTTACGGTATTGTGACCTTAGGATTTGGGTTGTGTTTTTGTCCATTCTTATGTGTCATCATTCTTAATATTTTTGTTGTTACTTGTTGCTCCTCCTCCCTTATTGAGATATGTAGCATTATTGGTCATTTTGTACAACCCTATATATATGTATATATATATATATATATATATATATATATATATATATATATATATATATATATATATGTTTTACTGTTCCTATAATTGTACGATTTTTTAGACCGGTAGATGTCTTGATTATTACTCGTCACTACTTCACCGAGGTTAGTCTTGATACTTACTGGGTACCACTATGTTCTGCTCATGCTACGCTTCTACACATTTTTTATTGTGCAAATCCAGGGACTCCCACTCAATTCTATCGTCCTTGGAAGGAGGCGTTTCTGTAGAGACTTCGAGGTATATTTGTTACATTCGCAGACAAGAAGCCCCTTTCTATCTTTCCGTAATAATTATAGTCCTTTAAGTATTTTCCTTTGTTTAGACATTTTCGGAGTTAGAGCTTTTTATGTATCCTTTAGTTTGTGATTTGTAAGATTATGGGTTTTGGAAATTTTGTTAGCTTCGAGAGTTATTATTCTGTGTGCCTAGTGGCACCTTAACTAGGGTCACCACCCTAACCCGAAACCCGATTGTGATGGCGCCTATTGTCAAGACAAGGTCAGCCAGTCTAACACAATTTTTCCTTTTAAGCAGTTAATAAACATAAAGATAGTGTAAAACATGATTTAATAGCAATATTTCACAGAATTAAAGATAACAATGTTGAAAACCATCCAAATACAGTCCTAACCAGGGTGTCACAAGTTACGAGCATCTACTAGATTCTAACTACAATTAACAAGTCTGAATGTATTGAATACAGGTAAATGAAATAAAGAGGGAGAGAACTGGTGCTGCAAACGTTGGAAGTTACCTTGCTAAACTCCGATAACTCTGCCGCCGATCAGCCAATACCCGCTATCGGGTGAATAAATACAGGAATCTACACATAAGGTGGAGGGAGTAAAGTGATTACTCCAACTCAGTGAGTAATAAAGGTAAATAACAACGTAGTAAGAAATCACGTAAAACAAACCAACATGATGTATAGAAGCAGTGTAAAACCCTTGAGAAAAGAAGTGAAGCTGTGAAATCTTTAGAAATATCTTAGCTCAGTTTTAAACCTCTTATGAAAATGACTCTTCCAATAGTTATGCAAAACAATTAGTGCAGATAAGCTCAGAAATTCGGCCCTCGGGCTCAACACTCAGTTTAACAAGTAATGCCAGACAATCAGGAACATAACATATAAAGTAACACAATCAACAGGTAATGGCAGACATATGAAAATAAATTAAACACATAGAATAGTACCAGCCGCTCGAGCTCACTCTCAGAGCACTCTCAGCCCCTCGGGCTCACTCTATTATTAGAATGGGTACTAGCGCTCACTGGGGGTGTGCAGACTCCGTGATGGGCCCCTTATGTTGCAAGCGCAATATCAAGCTATCTTTTGGCATCAAATCTAGGTCTTCAGGCTCATATCATTCAAGTCACCTCATGGCGTATAAAATTATCTAAGGCCCTCAGCCTCATATCATTCAGCATATCCTCACATATGGCCCTCGGCCTGACTCAGTCCGAAAATCATCAAAAGCATCTCTGGCATTAGTAAAATATTAGTTCACAGCCTAAAACATCATTTAGAAATACCATTTAAGTTTCAAATCTGAGTAAAAGTGACTGAGTTTGTAAAACAGTAGATATCAACAGGACTAAGTTCAAATAATGAGTCAAAACAATGAGGAAATAGTGATAAAATACCTAAAGGATTCAAATAGTTGGCACGAAACAAAAATATGGCAAGCAGCCCTAAACATGATGATAACAATTAAATTTCAGTCAAATATGCAGTAAAATCATCAATTGAGATGGACCAAATCACAATCCCCAGTAGTAATCGACCCCACACTCATCATCAAGAGCGTGTCTCACCTCAATATAGCACTACGATGTGCAATCCGGGGTTTCAAACCCTCATGATATCTTTTTCAATCATTACTCACCTCAAACTCTCTATAAATCTATCTAGCGATGGCATTGCCCCTCGATTTGGCCTCCATGCGCATCAAATCTATCAAAATAGAACGAATACGTCACAATATGCCAAGGGAACAAAGCCCAAGAAAAAACAATAAAAAATATAAAAATCCCGAAATTAGCAAAACCCATGCTCAGCGGGTTCCTTATCTTCTCACGAGTTCACACATACCAAAAGTTCTCAAATCTGACCTCAAATGGTCCTTCTAATCGCAATTCAAAAGTTCAAAACCCCAAGCCCTAGTTTTCTTCCATTTTTTACTTAAGTTCCATGATTTTCTAGGTTGATTTCACAATAGAATCACATTATAAGTTCATAAATCTTACCTCCAATCGATTGCCCTTGAATTCCTCTTCAATCCCCTTCAAAAAGCTCTGAAAAAGATCAACAATGGAGTAAATGAGCCCCAAAATTGAGGATGAAATGTTTCAAAATATTCTGCCCATGTCTGACCCTTCCTTGTTCGTGAATACGGTCAATATCCCACGAACGCGTAGCACAAAAATTGCATTGATGAACTTTACTTTATGCAAATGCAACATGCCAGTCGCGGACGTAGTGCTTTCCATAGCCTTGACCTTCGCGATCACAATGACTAACTGGCAATATGACCCAATTCCTCCTACGCGATCACGTATACACCCTCGCGAATGTGATGAAATCCTCTCACAAACCTTCACGAATGCGGCATGGACCCTCGCGAACATGATGCTTACAAACCCCGTCCCTTCGCGAACGCAAAGGCCAAAATGCCTGCAACTGAAACCTACAATTTCTGAAGTTCTCAAAACATGAAATTGATCTGTTTAACCTCCCAAAGCACACTCAAGGCCCTCGGAACCTCAACTAATCTTACCAACATAACCTATAACATCATCATAACTTGTTCCGATAATCAAAACACCTCAAACAATATCAAATTTCCTGAAACTCATCGAATTCAAACCTAAGTTTTCTACAAACGTCCTAAATACACATTCGATCAAAAACCCAACCAAACCATGTCCAAATGACCTGGAATTTTGCACACACATCCCAAATGACATAACAAAGCTACTGCAACTCTCAGAATTCCATTCCCAATCCCAAATCAAAATCTCACCTACCAGCCGAAAATCGCCAAAATCTCAACTTCTCCAATTCAAGACTAATTCTACTCCGGACCTCCAAAATCAATTTTGATCACGCTCCTAAGTCATAATCACCCAATGAAGCTAACTAATCATAAAAATTTTAATCCGAGCTCATATGCAAATAAGTCAATCCTTGGTCAAACCGTTTAAATTCAAAGCTATTAACTGAGACCGTTTACTTCAAATTCATTTCGATTTCTTGAAAACCAAAACCAACGATCTACATAAGTCGTAATATATTACACGTGGCAATTCATGCCCAAGAACTGCGATCAAAGTTTTGAGCATGTGATCTTTGCCCTATATGAATTACTCTCATAAGTTCAAAACAAAATAGTTTCTTTCAGTGTTTGCAATCTTGTGGATTCTCGTCGCCATTTCAGTTAATTGTTTGCATTTTGTAATTTTTAATTAGTGAAAAATATAAAAATTGTGTTGCATGAGCATTTAGACGTTAATTTTATATCTTTAAGAATTGATTAGTAATTAGTCATTTAATAAAAAGAGGAAAATAAAAAATGGTTCAATTTGCACCCTTAATTTTAACTTTGATTGTAGGTGAATTTTCTTGCAATTTGTTTTAATTATTTGGGATAATTATTATTTAGGATTAATTAGCATTTATATTAGGTTAATTTGGTTTTATAATTTAAATTAGATTTTTATTTTAATTGGAAAAGAAAAGGAGTTTTAAATTTTAAAAGAAATTAAAAAGAATGCGGTCTTTTAATAAAGACCCAATTTGGGCCATTCCATCAAATCTCAGCCCAAACCCGCGCCTGACCTGGTCCAGGCCCCCTTGGACTCAAATGACGCCGTTTTATTTGATCAATCCTGGTTGTCGAGGTTCCACGATCTAATGTCCAGGAAGCTAGGACACCTGCGTATATTGGTGTCCAAATGCACCCCATACCCCTATCTCTTGTCTCTCACCCCCCACACCACTCAGAGAACCCTCCACTATCTTCGTCGCACATCGCCTACCGGAAATCGTCTCCACCAGGGGTGTTGCTCTGATTGCCCCCATTTTTGCCCCATAGCTTCTTTTCAACTCCCCTATAGCCATGACATCATTTGTTTCCCTCGAATCTCACTAAAACTGCCAAAAATCCCCAAACCCTAGGGCACCGTCATTGGTTCCTCCGCCGTGTCCGGCGGCGCCACCACCTTATTCTACAAAATCAACACCAAATTACCGCCATGACCTCCTCATACCAGATATCCAACCCACTACCCTTGAATCCTAACGAGACTCTTTGAATTTAAGATTGTAAGTTGAGCCCTAAAACCCGAAATCAAGATTCTGCGCCCAAAACGATTTTACTTGCTTGAGAACATGCAATTAATGCCATATTGGACCTGGAATCTAAGAATTTGAAGATTCGAGTTGCGTTCCTCTTGGTTCGAATTTTAGAAGGTATTTCCTTTCTTCTGAGTCTTGATTAATCTTATTTTCTTTTTTCTCTCTGTCTATGTTTGCCTACTTCATCTCTTACCCCTCTTCTTAGTTAGCTTTCTAAATTCGAGAAAGATTCTAAACACAGGCATTCCTCTAGATTAAATTTGTGTTCGTGTTGTTGTTCATTATTTCGAGATCTATTCTCTAATTTCTAATAGAGAACATGCTTGAACTTATGTTTTTTTATTTTTGTTTAGCCTCACAAGTTATTTACATTATGTCGTTTCATTTTAATAACCTAATTCATACTATAGTAGTATAAGGTTAATTAGTTGTTTATTTGTTAAAATAATTTTCGGACACCTCAGAAAATTCCTTTTTTTATGTTGAATCAGTAAATTGGTCCGTCTGTTCAAATTTTCTTCAGAGCTTTTGGTTTGGACTGCCATTACTAGCTTATTAGTCTAGGAAGAGACCTGGATTTAATTCATTTTTTCGGTCACTCTTGGCCAATTTTGGTTTTGATTCCAAGGGGTAAATAATAGGGGTATTGGAGGGTAGTTTAGGTATTTGGTCAAATAAATATTAGGTATAACAGAAATAGGAAGCTTCTGGGAAGTTTAGGTGGGAGTTTTAATTTGAATTTCAGATTGTTAGTAGTTAGCTTGGTTAACAAGTCAAAATTTTAGGGATACATAAGCTAAACCAAAATTGAAAAAGGGTTGCAATTTTAATTTCTTTAGGACTGCCCTAATGGCTTGCCTATAAAGGCATTGCTACTTGAGGTTGAAGTGAGGATTTTAGAGGAAAAACTTAGATAAAAGACAAAACAGCTAGGAACACCAAAAACATCAATGTTTCATTGATTCTCTTATGCATTTCTTGGTTACAATTTAATCTTTGAAGTAATTCCTGAATCATTTGGGGGCTAAAATGGATTGAACTTGGGTTTGTAGAAGTTTGGTTTGAATTTGTTGGGTCACTGCTTGGATTGAAACTATTTTTGGCTTGTTACTTCACTTTCTAGGTTAAAAACTGGTTGAATATTGTTGACTGCTGATACTACTTTGCTGATACCTCATTTCTAGTTTCTTTTCAAACTCCAGGTACATGCCCTTGTATTCTGATGGTTGTAGATTTCATAATGAAGATGCATGAGAGTTTGACTCGTGGCATCAAGTCTGCGTTTTTCTTTTACTTTTTTCATGATGTTTATATGCTTAATCATTTAGTTTAATGTGATTTAGTTGTTTTCAGTTTGATTAGATAGGTTACTATGTTATAATTGAATCATGGACTGATATAATTTGGAACTGTCAGGGACTCCAACAATATATTTCTTCAATATGAGAATTCAACTTTAATATTGGTTAAAATAGGTACTTTGTTCATATGAGATCCTATATTCGAACAACTGTTGGTGATGACTATATGGCCCGACATATTTAGAAGTGCTATGGTATATTGTTAAGTGAAAGTTTGTTGTTAGGTAATCATGTATTCATGGTAGCCAGATGTTGATTTGCATGTTAGTTGTTTAGCTTCGATACACATAAGTTTCTTTAATTTGTTTTTTGTTCAAGTATTCAAGTTCAGGGATAAATTTGTCGGTATCAATTAAGGAATCACATATTAGCATAACATGTTTGGATGTCAATTTCTATGGTCATTAAACTAAATTCGCATAGGTTCAACATGTTAACACTCCCTTTCCCTCATTAGATCTGGGCCTTATTTGAGCCAAAATATTGGAATCACTAAAAAAGGAAGTCTGTGTTAATGTGTGCTATATGTGGTCAAGCAACTAGTCTATTGTGTAGTGAATCAGTAGGATTAGGAAACTGGGCCCTACGAATTGGCCCAATATTATCTTGATGTGTCAGCCACAATCTCCTTCCAGGCCTGGATATATTTTGGGTCTTAGGGAAGTGGGCTGGTGTACATGCCAATTGGACCTTTGGCTTAGTCGGGCTTCTCGCGCAGCCCCATTTGCTCATTTCACCGTTGTCTTATTGGTTCTCAAGACTGGTTTATCATTTTTTTTTGGATTCAAATACGGTTAGTCCTTAGCTAGTTAGTTGGACTGTGGATTAGGTTTGAGGCGGGTTATATTCGACGAGTTGTAATTCTTGTCCCTTCAAAGATAAAGTTTAGAAATATTCTTTAAATTGTCGAGGCGTTCCGTTTAGAAAATTCCATGACCCTCGCAAATTTAAAAACAAGCAATTGCCTTAGGCGCGCTAGTTAAATAATTTACCTTCCTATATTCGGGTGCGAATTTATGTGACCCAAATCCAAATCCCAACAATGTTAAAATATATTGCAGACCAGGGGTGCATTTATGTGACGTTGTCCAAGACATATTTAACAACGTTGCATTCTTCTTAAAATTAAATAAAAGCTGTTAAACAGTTAAAAATTGCACATAGGTTTAAAATATACTAAAATCTCAAATAATTAAGCCAATTTTAACCGTTGAGTGACCGTGCTAGAACCACACAACTCAATAATGCCTAACATTTTCTCCTAGGTTAATAGAATTCCTTACCTAGATTTTTGGCTTGCAGACTGTATTACAGAGTCAAACCTTCCTCGATTCAGGATTTTAAACAGGTGACTTAGAACACCATAAATCATCCCATGTGGTGACTCTATTTTTCTTAATATAAATGAATCTCGTTTCGATTGTCCTTTAATTTGAAAAACTCCCATCTACGCCTTTCTAGGGGTGTAGTAGAAAAAGGAGGTGTGACAGCTTTGGCGACTCTGCTGGGGAATCGAACCCAAAATCTCTTGTTCAGGGTTCAAGAATTCGAGCTTGGCATAATTGTTGTATTTGGCATTATTCATTATCTGATTTTATTACATATTTGGGCCTAATGTGCTAAATGTTGTTTTTACTACTTTGATATTATTTGTAATGTATATAAAATACCGCGAAACCTTTATCTTCTCTCTCCGGGGATGTACTCGCTGGTTGTGACTCGGTATTCTGTTAGTGCCATACCTTGGAATAAGAAAGAGGCTCAAACAAGTTACAAGCCGGATGGCCTTTTAGTTCAAGGTACGTAGCCCCCTCATCGACTCGAGTTGTTCGCTCGGGTAAATAGTCTAGAACATATAACTAGGTTTTGAACCTAGAATAACTTAACCTCATGTCGGATCCCTGGTAGGAGCGCTTATTTGCATTATGCATTTGACTTAGGGGACTCAACACAGGGGTTGAGTCCGTCTAGGACAGGTGCACCCAAAATAATAGACCATGTTGACGCATCTTGCGTGCTATTTGTGCATATATTCCGGATTTGCGTACCTATCGGCTTTTTTAAAAAAGAGAGGAGAAATTGAAAAAGAAAATAACAGTGTGAGAGATGAAGGAATTTGTCTGTTTCAAATACCGATACTGAAATTCTATCGAAATTTTGAGAAGAACAAAGAAAAGGATTTTGTTTTCGAAAAAAAAAAGAAAAAGAAAAAGAAGTTGGTTTTTAATTTTGTCTGAATTGCTCGAACTACGCCAGTTAGATTCTCACAGGGCGTGAGATACGTAGGCCACTCCCATCGGACCCAACTTCATTTTTGCAAAAAATAGCCTCAAAGAACCAAATTTTGTTTGTGATAAATAAATAAGGCAGTTCTTGTCAAAATTAGCCAAGTGTACCCAAAAGGGCACCGGTAGGCTGCTTTTGCAAGAACAGGTGCCCTGGATGCTTTTTCAAATTTAGGTCGGTAGCAAGCACAACCTTAAAATCTTCCCCGGGAAGTACTAAAAGGCCATATTTGCAAAGCTAGACTCATAATCTTGAAATGAAATCTATCAACCTTGTTTTAAGCGAAATCAATCATGATTTTTGCATAATCACCCTAATAAATGTGTAGAATGAGCACGAATAAAAGTTTTCCCATAATAGTCATGAACAAGATCCCTTTGGAGCTGCATATGAGGTGGATTGATCTAGGTGAATCGGGAAAAAACAAGGTCAATGCGCACTTAGGAGGACTCACCGGGTTGTTGAAACTTAATCCTAGAGGGGATGTCATAAAGTCGTTGGTTACATTCTAGGACAAGGCCCACAACATATTTCATTTCCCAGAGTTTGAACTCATCCAACCCTGGAAGAAATAGACAGATATATTGAGGGCGCCAAAACTACTCTAAGACACTAGTATTTTATTGCACCGAGGGCTATAATTGTTCACAATTTCTTGGATTCACTAAAGATAAGCAGGGGATTCACAATCCAGATCTGTCAGCCGGTTTTTGTCCTCCACTTTTTAATACTAGAGGTATGGGCACATATGTGGTTTAACGACCCAAAAAATAAAATTTGTAGCAAGGGAAGGCGACTCAAATGGGAAGAACACATGTGTTTCACATTTATGGTATTCTTCTTGCACCTCTTAATGTTTCCACGAAAAGACGGGAATATTGATATATGGATAGCAGGGGTTATCAGCACCTTGCTTACTCAGGCCAATAGCACCCTTGCACCCATGATACTATCTAAAATCTTCCGTGCCCTTACAGCCTATAAAGCCAGAGGAGATTTCTTTGCTGCCTTTGTTATGTATTAGCCGCAATGTGCTTTTCCATTTGGGAGATGGTAGTAAGCGTTGAAATTTCTCTCCTGCTTTCTTAAACAGATTTGACCTTGAAAATATCTTAGAGAAGTGGAAACCCGAAAGGAAATTAAATGCGCTCTGGACATTCTTTGTTGATACAACTGGCCATGACATAATGCTGCTAATGTTTTCTCATCAATCAGACTTAATTGCTCCAGGCGGGTTTTGACCCATTCATCATCATCAATTTCTGCCTCGGTGACAATCCGAAGGGACGTGATTTTGATTTTTGCCGGTATCACCACTTCAATCCCGTACACCAACAAATATGGAGTGCCCCTATTAAGGTGCGGACGTTAGTGTGATAGCCTAACAATGCGAAGGGTAGGTTCTCATGTCATTGCCTAGACTCTTCCACCATTTTTCGAAGTGTCTTTGTTATGTTCTTATTGGCTACTTTAAGTGCTCCATTCTCCTTTGGGCTGTATGGGATGGAATTACGATGTGTAATCTTAAACTGCTGATATTCCTCTTTCATCAAATAACTATTGAGATTTTCTCCATTGTCGATGATGATCATCTTCGGGATTCCGAAACGGCAAATGATATTTTGAATTCAAAAAATCGACCATGGCTTTCTTGGTCACTGGCTTGAAAATTTTAGCTTCGACACATTTGATGAAATAATCAATAGCCACCAGGATAAGCATGTGCCTGTTGGCTGCTGCTGGCTCGATGGGCCCATGACACCCATGCCCCAAGCAACGAAGGGCCATGGTGTAGACATTGTATGTAATTTAGACGGTAGGGAGTGAATCAATTATCCATGCACCTGACATTGATGACATTTGCGCACGAAAATAATACAATCTCGCTCCATGGTGAGCCAATAATAACCTACTTGGAGAATCTTCTTTGCCAAAACATATCCACTCATGTGCGGTCCACAGGCTCTGGAATGTACCTCGGTCGTGATGGTCGTGGCTTGTCTAGCATCTATGCATCTTAACAACCCGAGATCTGGCATTCTTTTGTATAATACCCCTCCACTGAAGAAAAATCCGGTTGATAAGCAACGAATTGTTCTCTTTTTTATCACTTGTGGCTTGTACTGGGTACACACCCATCCTGATATATTCTTTGATGTCTTGAAACCATGACTCACCTTCAAGCTCCTCTTCCACCATGTTGCAGTAAGCATGTTGATCATGGACTTAGATATGAACTGGGTCAACATAAGCCATGTCTAGATGATGTAATATTGACGCCAAAGTAGCCAAGGCATCGCCAACCTTGTTGTGAATTCTTGGGATATGCCTGAACTCTACTAATGAGAATTGTTGACAAAGGTCATACTGGTGGGTTCGACAAGTACCCTTTTATTTTTTCAAAAGCCTCCTGGCATTCATCCGTCCAATTGACTGCAACATCCTTTTTCAACAGCTTAAAGATAGGCTCACAAGTTTGTTGGAAACACGTTCTCAAGGCTATATACTAAAACGTGTGTTCTTATGTGTAGGTTTTGATAAATGACAAACAAGCGCAAATTGATACATGACGAAGTTCAAGTACAAGCGCACAATTGGTGGATAACGAGATTCAAGCACAAGACAAAGTTTTATAGTTTAAATGAGTCGCTCTAATTGTGATCTTGATCCGACAACTTGACTCATGACATGGCTTCTCTCGTAAAATTACTTTTACAAAATCATGCATATTTAATTTAATGCTAAATGATTTTAAATCATGCATATTTACTTCAGTCAAAATGATTTTTAAACATGCCTCTAAAATCTGGACTAAGATAATCGATTATGTACTTATGATAATCGATTATGTTAAGCCAAGACTGCATGACAATCGATTGTGAACTAATGACAATCGATTGTGTTAAGGCAGTGAGCATCAGGTTTTTCAAACCTGCATGACAATCGATTATGAACCTTATGACAATCGATTGTGATGAGGCAGTGTACATCAACGTTTTTCAAAACTCAGAATAATCGATTGTGAAGCTAATGACAATCGATTGTGAAGAGACAGTGTCCATCAGATTTTTAAAAGTCACAAAATAATCGATTGTGAACATGTGACAATCGATTGTGTTGAGGCAGTGTCTTCCGGACTTTTTCAATATTATTAAATAATCGATTGTGAGTATATAACAATTGATTGTCAAGAGGCAGTGTCTAAAATGTTTTTCAAAGTCTGATAAATAATCGATTGTTAACATTGCACAATCGATTGTGAAGCTGACCGTTGTCGTAATATTTTCAAATACCGTCAGGTAATCGATTGTGATTTTGTACAATCGATTGTTGAAATTAAAATCTGGAAAAGATTTTTTGAACGTTGCTGAGTAATCGATTGTTGATTTTATGCAATCGATTGTTGAAATTAAAATCTGGAAAAGATTTTTTGAACGTTGTTGAATAATCGATTATTGATTCTGTATAATCGATTGTTTTACGTAAAATCTGGAAATGATTTTATAAACATTGCCAATAATCGATTGTTGATCTTGGATAATCGATTGTTAAGCGTGAAATCTGGGATTGATTTCTGGAACGATTGGCAAACAATCGATTGTAGCTTCTTGACAATCGATTGCCACACAGTAAAATCAGCAACTCTTAATTGGCAATTAGGCAACGGTAATGCCAAGTTTTTCAACTATTAATACAGCTTCATTTTAGTGTTTTAAACACAATAACACACAACAACTGATCATTCTATTGCTATAAGCTTGCATACTATTGTTTATCATATTTTATTCATTTCGAAAAGATTTTGAGAGTCAAAGTCTTGTCCATAGTTGTTGTGATCTTGAGCTTACTTCCTTTACTCATATCTACTCATTAAGGAGTGCTTTGTTTGAGTGTTTAGTGAATTGTACACTTGTAAGAGAATTGTGATTCTCTTGTTGTAAGGAACTTGTGTTTCCTTGGTTGAAGTCTTGGAGTGTTGTATCTCCGAGCAAAGGTGTTAAGGTTTGTGTCCTTAAGTTGTAAAGGTTGGTTAGGCACCCGTAAGCTTAACAGTGAAGTCTTGGAGTGTTGTATCTCCGAGCAAAGGTGTTAAGGCTTGTGTCCTTAAGTTGTAAAGGTTTGTTGAGCACCCGTAAGCTTGACAAGTTAGTGGAAAATCTCGAGAGAGTCTCTCGGGGACTGGACTAGCCATGTGTTGTGGTGAACCAGAATACATCGGTGCGTACTTTATTATTTATCGCACTTATTTACTTCCTGCAATTTTTTAATTCTGCAAAGTTTACGCTAATTTTTATTATAACGCTATTCACCCCCCTCTAGCGTTAAGCGTATTATCTAACAATTGGTATCAGAGCCCAACTCTCTGAAGACTTAACAGTTTGAGAGAACCATCCATGGCTTCTACTCGTGACTCTTTTGCACGAATTGATGAAGGACAATGCTCCACACGACCACCTCTATTCAACGGTACAAACTATACGTACTGGAAGGAGAGGATGAAAATCTTCGTTCAAGCAAACAATTTTCTTCTTTGGAAGGTGATAACAAAGGGAAATCAAATTCCAACCAAAAAGGTTGAAAACGAATGGGTTCCCAAGTCCGAAGAAGAATATGACGCGGATGATATCCGAAAGGTGCAAAATAATGCTAAAGCAATTAATTTACTATATTGTGCTGTAAATGCTGACGATTACAGGAAAATATCGTGTTGCACAACGGCGAAGGAAATGTGGGACAAGCTGGAAATTACGTACGAAGGTACGGACCAGGTAAGGGAAGCCAAAATTGATTTCCTAACCCATGCTTATGAATTATTTCACATGAAGGAAGGTGAAAAGGTGGATGAAATGTTTGAACGATTTTCAATAATCGTAAATGATCTACATGCTCTCAAGAAGACATTCACGGATAGAGAACTTGTTCAAAAAATTCTTAGAAGCCTCACTCCGACATGGCGATCAAAGGCCGACGCAATCCAAGAATCCATTGGCGTCTCAAATGTCACCATCGACGCATTAAGAGGTAACCTTAAAACTTATGAGTCTACTATACTTAACCCTCTTGTTGATGATCAAGGGAGGCAAAGAATAGCGCTTAAGGCAAGCACAAGCCAACCTCAAGTTGATGAGGACGGAGACAACGAGTTTGGACTCGTTATCAAAATATTTCAAAAGTTCATGCGAAAGGAGTATGAACGAAAGGGGAAAAAACAAGGCGAGCAAATAAAGTGCTATGAATGCGGTGAAACCGGGCACATCAAATCAAATTGCCCAAACGTCAAAAAGGAGAAGAAACCTCTTAAGAAGCAACGTGCAAACATTTCTTGGGGAGGAGACTCCGGAGATGAGTCAAGCGAAGAAGAAGAAGACGAAGCCGCAAACCTTTGTCTTATGGCGCAAGAAGACAAGCAAGATGAGGTATGTCAAATCTCTTCTAAACACTTCTTTACTCTTGAAGAAATGCAAACTGCTTTTGATGAGCTATATACTGAATTTATTAAAGCTTCAAAAACTGTCAAGAGCATAAAAGAAAATGCTTCTCTAAAAGAAAAAGATTTTCAAAAACAGCTTTCTTAGAAAAACTGGTTTTAGAAAATGAGAAGCTGAAAGAGGAAAATAAGTTTTTCGGAAAAAGAAGCGCCGACAAGCCCGAAATTTCTATTAAAAATTGCTCTTCTTGCATGCATCTTGAAAATGAGGTAGATAGACTTAAAGGTATCTTAGATAAGTTTAATTCTTCCCACAAAAATTTGAATAAGGTCCTTGTTAATTTGAAATCAACCAAGCATGGCATAGGCTTTAAGAATGAGCCTAAAGATAAGGTTGACGCCAAACCCCAACCACCTAAGGCTCAACCTAGGATTAATAAAGCAAATGCTTATCGTAGAAATAGCAATCCTAGAACAAATATGCATGCTAGACCAAATGTTGAACATTTTAGAAGACCTAGAAATGACTTACCACCTAGAAATGACTACCCTAGAAATGATGCATATTCTAGGCCAAACACTAGAAGGAGTTTTGAACCTTTTAGAACATCTAGACATGACCATTACTCTAGAAATGCTGCTCATTTTAGAACTAATAGTAGGAGAAATGGTTCTCATGAAATGCGCAATAGTCATAATGAAAATAGAGTAATTCATTTTCGTCCATCAAGTTACTATGAACCTAGAAGGATGCATAACCCCAACGTGACTTGTCATTATTGTAGACGCATTGGTCATATTGCTCCTGCATGCTTTACACGCCATAGACATATCACTCAATCGCATCATTAATATGCCTAACCCTCAAGGACCCAAAATGACATGGGTACCTAAAACGCATTAACTTGTTCTGTAGGCATGCTTGAAGGGATCAAGTGTACTATGGTACCTTGATAGTGGATGCTCCAAGCATATGACGGGAGACGAATCCAAATTCCTTCAACTAGAACACAAAGAAGGAGGAAGTGTGATTTTTGGGGATAACAATAAAGGAAAGATTATTGGCATCGGATCGGTCGGTAAGGATGAAAATTCCTCTATTAAGCATATATTACTTGTGAAAGGTTTAAAGCATAATCTCTTGAGCATAAGTCAATTTTGTGACAAGGGAAATCTTGCCCTATTTGATTCGGATGAATGCTTAGTGTTTAGACGTAGTGATTTTAAAATTATTCTTCGTGGTTTTAGAGTGGATAATATTTATATGGTTGATCTTGCTAATTCCTCACCCGAATATGTTGATTGCCTTATGAGTAAAGAGGATGATACTTGGTTATGGCATCGTAGAGTAGCACATATCAACATGCATCTTTTGAACAAATTGATTTCTCAAAACTTAGTTATTGGCCTTCCCAATTTAAAATTTTAAGATGACTCTATTTGTGATTCATGTCAAAAAGGGAAGCAAACAAAAGCATCTTTCAAATCCAAAAATATTGTTTCAACGTCTAGACCATTGCAATTGCTTCACATGGATTTATTTGGACCATCTCGCATTGAAAGTCTAGGAAGAAATCATTATGCTTTTGTGATTGTTGATGATTATTCTAGATTTACTTGGACTTTATTTCTTGCCAATAAAAGTGATGCTTTTCAGAATTTTAAATATTTTCTTAAGTGTGTTCAAAACGAAAAGGAAACAACCGTCACTTCAATTAGAAGTGATCATGGGGGAGAGTTTGATCACAATCTCTTTGCGGACTTTTGTGACGAACTCGGTATCGAGCATACCTTTTCCGCTCCACGTACACCACAACAAAATGGGGTGGTGGAAAGGAAAAATAGGTGTCTTGAAGAGATGGCTAGAACCATGCTCGAAGAGGCCAAGATTCCCAAACAGTTTTGGGCGGATGCCGTGAGTACCGCATGCTACGTCTTAAATAGAGTAGTCATAAGGCCTATACTCATGAAAACTCCCTATGAACTCTATAAGGGAAGGAAACCAAATATCTCCCATTTTAGAGTATTCGGTTGTAAATGTTTTATTCATAACAATGGCAAAGATCAATTGGGAAAATTTGATGCTAAGTCTGATGAGGGAATTTTCATTGGTTATTCTTCACGTAGCAAAGCAAATAGGGTTTTTAATAAAAGAACCGAAACTGTGGAGGAATCCCCTCATGTTGTATTTTCCGAAAATAATGCTCGCTTGGCGAGAAAGGATTCCGGTTTTGATCTTGCAGGTATTTTAGATAGCTTGAAAGACAAAATACAAGAGGAAACGCCTAAGGAAAATAAAGATGAAATCTTGGAACAACCAATGGAGGAAGCACCACAATTGGAGAAAGAAACGACAATGCCTAACGAATGGAGGACAATCAAAGATCACCCTCTCGAACAGGTAATTGGCGACGTCGGAGAAAAGGTAAGTACCCGAAACTCCCTTAAGAACACCTTAGGACATACTGCTTTTGTGTCTCAAATTGAACCAACAACCATCTCCGAAGCAATTGGGGATGTATTTTGGACCTTGGCAATGCAAGATGAGCTTAACTAATTCAAAGGAATGACGTTTGGAATTTGGTGCCAAGACTCGAAAATCATACCATAATTGGTACGAAATGGGTTTTTCGAAACAAACTAGATGAAAATGGTGTAATCACTAGAAACAAAGCTAGGCTTGTAGCAAAAGGCTATAATCAAGAAGAGGGTATTGACTATGAAGAAACATATGCTCCCGTAGCTAGATTAGAAGCTATTCATCTATTGCTCGCTTTTGCCTCTTCTATGAATTTCAATTTATATCAAATGGATGTGAAAAGTGCTTTTCTAAATGGTGTTATACAAGAAGAAGTTTATGTTGAACAACCCCCCGGTTTTGAAGATTTTAAATCTCCCGATCATGTTTTCAAACTCAAAAAGGCTCTCTGTGGTTTAAAACAAGCTCCCCGAGCTTGGTATGAAAGATTGAGTAAATTTCTATTGGAAAATGATTTCATTAGGGGGAAAGTTGACACCACCCTTTTTGTTAAGCATAAAAACAATGATATTTTATTAGTTCAAATATATGTGGATGATATCATATTTGGTGCTACTAACAATGTCTTATGCAAGGAATTTTCTGATTTAATGACAAGCGAATTTGAGATGTCTATGATGGGTGAGTTAATATTATTTTTGGGATTACAAGTAAAGCAAATGAAAGAAGGTACGTTCATTTTCCAAGCCAAATATTGCAAAGAATTGCTGAAACGATTTGAAATGAACAATGCAAAAGCAATGGCGACTCCCATGAGCACATCCGATCATCTAGACAAAGATGAGAAAGGTAAGAAAGTCGACACTAAGAAGTATCGAGGTATGATTGGCTCTCTTCTCTATCTTACCGCTAGTCGTCCGGACATCATGTTTAGCGTGTGCTTATGCACCCGTTATCAATCGTGTCCGAAGGAGTCTCACCTTACTGCGGTAAAACGGATTTTGAAGTACCTTGTTGGTACTACAAATGTGGGTCTATGGTACCCCAAAGGTTCTTCATGCCAACTCGTTGGCTATTCCGACTCCGATTTTGTTGGATGCAAATTGGACCGCAAGAGCACTAGTGGCACTTGCCATTTGCTCGGTAGCTCTCTCGTTTCTTGGTTTAGCAAGAAACAAGTAAGTGTTGCGTTGTCCACAACCGAGGCTGAATATGTAGCCGCGGGGAGTTATTGCGCTCAAATCCTCTGGATGAAACAACAACTCTTGGACTATGGCCTAAGTCTTGATCATATCCCTCTTAAATGTGATAATACTAGTGCCATATGCTTGACGAAGAACCCCGTTCTTCATTCGCGAACAAAACACATTGAAATTAGACATCATTTTATAAGAGATCACGTTCTCAAGGGCGATGTCGAAATCGAATTTGTTGAAACCAAAGACCAATTGGCCGACATCTTTACTAAGCCCTTAGAGAAAGAGTCCTTCTTCCGAATTCGTAGTGAACTCGGGATTCTTGACTCCACGTTGATCTAAGTCATGCATTGCATTTTTTTTTACATGATTTCTAACTTGAGCGCCGGAGACGTCTAATGAATTTTTGCAGGTATCGCCCTAAAGGTAGGGGGAATTATAAAGCATGACGCGCAATAATCGAGTCTTCTTCAGAAAAAAAATCGGTTTCTGTCGTCTAATAATCGATTATCTCATATCAATAATCGATTGTTCTGCTATTACTTGAGTTATTGTACTCTCTTTAAGTAATCACGTTTTCTTTCCAATAAATAAACAAGTTTTATTTACATATTTGGCATCTTCTTATATTATTTTTGCTAATGGCAAAAGGGGGAAGATAACGGGTATGCACTCTCAATATTTATAAGCTTAAATTGAGGGGGAATTCATATATTGAGGGGGAACTAATCGCATACTTATTGCATATATTTACTTGTCTTGAATCGTCATTATAAATTGTTTAAGTTGCATATCCCGCTTAAAGTTTGCCATTATCAAAAAGGGGGAAATTGTTGGAAACACGTTCTCAAGGCTTTATACTAAAACGTGTGTTCTTATGTGTAGGTTTTGATGAATGACAAACAAGCGCAAATTGATATATGACAAAGTTCAAGTACAAGCGCACAATTGGTGGATAACGAGATTCAAGCACAAGACAAAGTTTTATAGTTTAAATGAGTCGCTCTTAATTGTGATCTTGATCCGAAAACTTGACTCATGACATGGCTTCTCTCGTAAAATTACTTTTACAAAATCATGCATATTTAATTTAATGCTAAATGATTTTAAATCATGCATATTTACTTCAGTCAAAATAATTTTTAAACATGCCTCTAAAATCTGGACTAAGATAATCGATTATGTACTTATGATAATCGATTATGTTAAGCCAAGACTGCATGACAATCGATTGTGAACTAATGATAATCGATTGTGTTAAGGCAGTGAGCATCAGGTTTTTCAAACCTGCATGACAATCGATTGTGAACCTTATGACAATCGATTGTGATGAGGCAGTGTACATCAAAGTTTTTCAAAACTCAGAATAATCGATTGTGAAGAGACAGTGTCCATCCGATTTTTAAAAGTCACAAAATAATTGATTGTGAACATATGACAATCGATTGTGTTGAGGCAGTGTCTTCCGGACTTTTTCAATATTATTAAATAATTGATTGTGAGTATATAACAATCGATTAATAAGAGGCAGTGTCTAAAATGTTTTTCAAAGTCAGATAAATAATCGATTGTTAACATTGCACAATCGATTGTGAAGCTGACCGTTGTCGTAATATTTTCAAATACCGTCAGGTAATCGATTGTTGATTTTGTACAATCGATTGTTGAAATTAAAGTCTGGAAAAGATTTTTTGAACGTTGCTGAGTAATCGATTGTTGATTTTATACAATCGATTGTTGAAATTAAAATCTGGAAAAGATTTTTTGAACGTTGCTGAATAATCGATTATTGATTCTGTATAATCGATTGTTTTACGTAAAATCTGGAAATGATTTTTTAAACGTTGCCAATAATCAATTGTTGATCTTGGATAATCGATTGTTAAGCGTAAAATCTGGGATTGATTTCTGGAACGATTGGCAAACAATCGATTGTAGCTTTTTGACAATCGATTGTCACACAGTAAAATCAGCAACTCTTAATTGGCAATTAGGCAACGGTAATGCCAAGTTTTCAACTATAAATACAGCTTCATTTCAGTGTTTTAAACACAATAACACACAACAACTTATCATTCTATTGCTATAAGATTGCATACTATTGTTTATCATTTTATATTCATTTCAAAAAGCTTTTGAGAGCCAAAGTCTTGTCCATAGTTGTTGTGATCTTGAGCTTACTTCCTTTACTCATATCTACTCATTAAGGAGTGCTTTGTTTGAGTGTTTAGTGTTTTGTACACTTGTAAGAGAATTGTGATTCTCTTGTTGTAAGGAACTTGTGTTTCCTTGGTTGAAGTCTTGGAGTGTTGTATCTCCGAGCAAAGGTGTTAACGCTTGTGTCCTTAAGTTGTAAAGGTTGGTTAGGCACCCGTAAGCTTAACAGTGAAGTCTTGGAGTGTTGTATCTCCGAGCAAAGGTGTTAAGGCTTGTGTCCTTAAGTTGTAAAGGTTTGTTGAGCACCCGTATGCTTGACAAGTTAGTGGAAAATCTCGAGAGAGTCTCTCGGGGACTGGACTAGCCACGTGTTGTGGTGAACCAGAATACATCGATGCGTACTTTATTATTTATCGCACTTATTTACTTCCTGCAATTTTTTAATTCCGCAATGTTTATGCTAATTTTTATTATAACGCTATTCACCCCCCCCCCCTAGCGTTAAGCGTATTATCTAACAAAGTTGTCATGTGCTGAGCAATAAATCTGCTGATGTAATTCAATCTCTCCAACAGACTCATCACCTCTGTTTTGTTTCTTGGGGGCAAAAATTCTTGTATGGCTTTAATCTTTGATGGATCTAGCTGAATTCCTCACCGGATATGAATCCTAGCAACTTCCCTGATGGCACACCAAATGCATATTTCAGAGGATTAAGCTTGAGATTGTACCTACGGAGCGTTTGGAAGAATTTTCTCAAATCTCTGACATGGTCAGACTGCTTCCTAGATTTCACAGTTACATTATGCACTCCTTATGTAACATATTGTGGAACATGGTTGCCACTGCCCTCATATAGGTTGCCCCAGCATTCTACAGACCGAAGGGCATGACCATGTAGAAATATGTTCCCCAAGGCGTGATGAATACTGTCTTCTCCACATCCTCCTCATCAATCAAAATCTGGTGTTAGCCTGTGTAACAATCTACGAAAGAACAAATCTCATGTTTTGCACAATTGTCAATCAATATGTGGATTTTGGTAGTGGGAAGTTATCCAGTGGACTCGTTTTGTTGAGGTCGTGATAATCGACACACACCCTAGTTTTACGATCCTTTTTTGGCAAATGCATGACATTGGCTAACCAGGTGGTATATCATGTGACTCGGATGACCTTTGCCTCAAACTGCTTGGTAACTTCCTCTTTGATCTTTATGCTCATATCAGTTTTAAACTTTCTCAGATTTTGTTTGACAGGAGGGCAGGCCGGGTCAGTGGGCAATTTGTAAATACCAAGTCAGTGCTCAACCCTAGCATATCATCATAGGCCACGCAAAGACATCTTTGTATTCAAGCAGCGCTTTGATTATTTCTCACCTAAGCAGCGGCTTAAGATGGACACTTATTTTAGTTTCTTTGATATTATCTGGGTCCCTAAGATTGACAGCTTCTGTATCGCTCAGGTTTAGCTTGGGTTTTCCTTAAAGTGGCTTAACTCTTTACTAATTTCTTCAAATGCCCTTTCCTCATCATATTCTGATTCATCCTCATATTCTATCTCTTGAATTATTACTTTTAAATTGGACCGGCTTTCAAGACTGGTCCGAAGATTCCTAAAGGATGCGTTTGAGGAAACATTAAAGATTTACACATTCTGAGATGACCTAAAATTTGAATTGAGTGAAACTGAGGTAGTAAGTTTGGAAAATCAAGAGGTTGATAAGTTTACAACAAGGAAATATCTTTCAGCGGTTTAAGGTAAATTAGTCAGTGCTGAAATGCTTTCTTCCACATCAAGATAAGGTTGAGTCAAGTCTGCTTCGAACTGGAAAGGGTCATTTATTGGAATAATGGTATTGCTCTTTGGCACTTTTTGTTTGTGTTAATGCCGTCAATAGATATTATGTGTGATTTGTTTGCTTATCTTCAATTGCATGTTTGTACTTACAATTTTTAAGTTTGGTCTGATGAAGGTATTATATTCTGCAACCCAAACACTTTTATCCTTCGCTACCCCTTTTGAGACTTAATTTACTTCGTTTCATACCCCTCTTTTGGAATCAGAAATAGAGTTAGGAACTAGAAAAGGGAAACAAAAAGAGAAGAAGAAGAAAAAGGAAAAGAGAAAAAGAAAAGAAAGGAGAAAAGAAATAAGGAAAAAAGAGAAAAAACAAAAAACAAAACAACAACTTTGTCTTTTGAACTACGTCCAACTTGATTCTTGTCACCACAAGATACGTAGGTAGCCTTACGTTCGGTCACACAAAATAAAATGTTATATAGTCCCCGAAGTCAAGAGTGGGGCAGTTTTTTTTAGAAATCCCATTAAAGCAAAAATCAAAAAGTTATCCCAGACTCCAAGAAATTGGGGCAAAAGTATTAATTTTGCCAAAGGCCTGATTCCAAAAATTGTAATTTTGAACCCTTTCATCTTGAATTATTTTGAGCCTTCATGCCACCCTTTCTTTGTAACCCTGTCCAAAATCTTACATTACGGTCCAAAGAAAGACCTTCCGACCAATCTTTGAGGATGCCAAATCAAGTGTGTGGTGAAGTATGATCTTCCTGCATCATAGGTAATTCCTTTGCTCTCAGCACAATGAGAGAAAAATGATAAACTCGGAGAATCTTATCTGTAAAAACCCTCAGGGGCACCATAAGACGACGGTGAGTTGAGAAAAGAGCAAAATGAGAGAGGCTTGATGGTGAAAACCTTCAGGGCACTACAAGTCGACTGAGGATTGCGGATCAAATGGGACAGTTGAAGCGCTGAAGCCCAGTTTCATAGCAAACAGGTACAACAAGAGTTGAATATTAGACTTGCTTGAGAGATTAGGCCACATAATCTAAAGATGCATGTCATGGTCATTAGAGTTGGTATCCACATCTGATAAGTTTCTACTTTATAATTTTGTTGCTAGGTATCATCTCTTTCCTTTGTCCCTTATTTTGTTTCTCTCGTTTTGTTTGAGTCCTTTCTTGAGTCTTTTTTGTCAGAACAAGTGAGAAATGACTTCAAAATTTGCTACCAACATTCCAGTTGTACAAAACTAATTTGTCTAGCACATCAAAGTGGCATAAGTTAGGGAAAAGTGGTATGCGCATTGAGTTGATAACAATCAACATGCTTTGGGATTCATGTGAAATGCAAGGGTTCGGTAAATTTCAATTCATGAACAACATGCAACAGATAGAGTATATTGGAATCGAATAGAGCTGAGGTATTTTCTATGATAACAGTTGACAGAAAATGGGTAGCCGATAATAGGAAAGGTCTTCCAACTTGAAATCAAAGTTATCCTGGCAAGTGCAGAAGCAGTCGCACTCAAGGTCAAGGCCACAAACTAACCACCACATTTAAACTCACAAGTTTTCTTTGTTTCAAATAAGAACAAAGCAGTGCAATCATGTTGGTTCAAAAACAAGGAAAAAAAAGAAAAAAAAGGAAAAGAAAAAGAGAAGAGGAGTCAACAAAGGGAAGTTTCTCAAATCTTTGCCCTTACATGTCTTGCTAGTGTGCATAAAATGTTGTCATTTCTCTTCACATTTTTCCTTCTAGGATAAAAAGTCCTAGTCTGATGGATTTTCCTCCCAATCAAAACCTAGTCTGATGAACTTTCTCCTAGGATCAAAATCTTAGTCTGATGAATCCTTCTCCTAAGATAAGATACCTAGTGTGATAAATTCTTTCCTAGGATCAAAATCCTAGTCTGATGAATCTTTCTCTTAAGATAAAAAAGCCTAGAATCATGAATTTTCTTCAAGGATCAAAATCTTAGTTTGATGAATCTTTCTCCTAAGATAAGAAGAACTAATCTGATGAATTTTCTCCTAGGATCAAAATCTTTGTCTGGTGAATCTTATTCCTAAGATAACAAAAAGACCTAGTTTGATGAATTTTCTCCTAGGATAAAAATCTTAGTCTGATGAATCTTTCTCCTAAAATACTACAAAAAGATGAAAAAGATACCTAGTCTGATGAACTTTCTCCTATAATCAAAATCAGTCTGATGAATCCTTCTCCTAAGATAGGAGACCTAGTCTGATGAATTTTCTCCTAGGATCAAAATCTTAGTCTGATGAATCTTTCTCCTAAGATAACAAAAGGACCTAGTATTATAAATTTCTCCTAGGATCAAAATCTTAGTCTGATGAATCTTTCTCTAAGATAACAAGAAGACCTAGTCTGATGAACTTTCTCCTAGGATCAAAATCTTAGTCTGATTACTCTTTCTCCTAAGATAGAAGACCTAGTCTGATGAATTGTTCTCCTAAGATATAAAACCTAGTCTGATGAAATTTCTCCTAAGATCAAATCTTGTCGGATGAATGTTTCTCCTAAGTTAACAAAAAAAGGGGACCCAGTCTGATGAATTTTCTCCTAGGATCAAAATCTTAGTTTGATGAATCTTTCTCCTAAGATAAGAGACCTAGTCTGATGAATTTTACCCTGGGATCAAAATCTGCGTCTGAAGAAACTTTCTCCTAAGATAGAAATCTTAGTCTGACGATTCATTCTCCTAAGATAGAAAATCTAGTTTGATGAGTTTTCTACTGGGATCAAAATCTTAGTCTGATGAATCTTTCTCCTAAGATAACATTAAGGAACCTAGTATGATGAATTTTCTCCTAGGATCAAATCTTTCTCCTAAGATAACATACCTAGCCTGATGAATTTCTCCTAGGATCAAAATCTTAGTCTGATGAATCTTTCTCCTAAGATAACTAAAAGACCTAGTCTGATAAACTTTCTCCTAGTATCAAACCTAGTCTGCTTAATTTTCTCCTAGGATCAAAATCTTAGTCCAATGAATCTTTCTCCTAAGATACCACAAAAAGAATAAAAAGAGAGACATAGTCTGATGAATTTTATCCTAAGGTCGAAATCTTAGTCTGATGAATCTTTCTCCTAAGATAGAAGACATAGTATGATGAATTTGGTAGTCAAATATTCTTGGTTTGATTTACAGTAGACGCACAACCCAGTCAAGTCTTTAGTTTTACTCTCATTATTGCATCAATAGCTTAAGTGATTTACAGTTTTCCTAACAACTAACAGATCTTCCTAGTGCAAACTGGGGTAGAAAATTTTGTTTGTTTTGTTGTTTTGATTGCAAGCACTATCTGGAAAATGAGGGAATTCATTTCGGAATTATTTCAAGTTCTTTTCAGAGTCACTTCAAATTTCAAGTGAGTAGCAGGCGCCCACCTGAAGAACAAGGGCAGACATTTAGAGTTCATTTTAGAGTCATTTCAAGTTTCAAGTCAGTGGCAGGCACCCACCTGGAGAATACGGGAAGTCAGTCCAGAATTCAATTCAAGTTCGAAGTAGCAGAACCTCGCGGCAAGAATACGAGCCAACAATCTGAGGTGAGCAACAGAAGTAGTCTCAATTCAAAAAAAAGTGAATCTAAACTGCAAAAGCATACTAGAGGTGTATTGTTCAAGACATGACTAAAATCACAAGCATGGTGTGTCCGGCTCTGATCTGAAAACCGGAAGAAGAATGAACTAACACATGCAGCTAGTGAGCGTCAAGGTTCGGATCTAAAGTCTGCATGAGGAATCATTCAAGACTGAAGATCAAACTTCAAATGACTTACAGATAGTAATTTTGTAACTCGTAGCTGACAGGCTTAGTTAGTCTTTTTTTTATTTTAATGTAATAACAGGACCGCGGATCGGAACCCCGATAGAATGGCACCTCGATCGGCTCTTCACCTTGGTATACTCTACCTCATTAAATTCTGAACTACACATGACCTGATTCCTTTATAGCCAAGGATATGTAGGCAGCTCAGATACCAGGGCTCGGTCACATTCCCCTTTTTCTCTGAAGCTTAGTCTCTCCAAATAACGGTCGAGTCAAAAAACCTGTGTAGCCGTTCTTTGTCTGAAAATACTTCGTATTGCCAGTCAAAGAGGGGCAGCTGTAGACGTGTGATTTTTTACCCTCCCTGAAATTTCACCCATTTTAGCGTAAAATATTTAATTAGGCTTAATATAGTTATTTCAACTAAATTTAACTCTTTTACTTTATTTTAAGAACAAAAATTGAAAGTTGCAAAAATAATTCCATATTTCTCTATTTGATTCAAGTATTAGATATTTTTAGAAGGATATATTACTTTGAACCTATTTTATTTTAATATAACATTTGAAAATTACAACAACAAAAAAAGTACTTTCATATTTTATATATAATTTAGTTTAATTAATTAGATCTATTTTTGCATTATGTAGTATATTTATGTTATATTAAAAGTAATTTAATTAAGGTTTGGCCATTTATTTTTAACCCAATGTCTTTGAGCCCAATTTAAAAGCCCAATAAGACCTAGCCCATTACCCCCTTCTTCTTTAACCCTTCCCAAAACCCTTCTTCAACTGACTACAACACAAAGACCCCTGACTTCACAAAGTAATAGTCGCCTCCACCACCTGAAGTCGTCGCCAGTGACTCTATTCGCCGGGAAAACGCACAAGAAACCACCATCCTCCATAGCCAGCATCCACCCCTTCTTCTTCTACCATGCACACAACCAAAAAAACCAGTGGCACACCACCTTTGAACCCCCATCAGCTACCCTTCTCCTTCATCAACAAAACAACCTTAAACAATGCTAGAGAACCTTCATACGGACAGGCACAATGCACAATAGAGAGACCCCTCCCTGATCGACTGTGTTTTTTCTTCATAAGAAAATAGCGAGTTCTCGATGGTGGACTGTTTGGCATATGAACTACCATACTGAAGACGATGTGTTAAGGATCGAGCAATTTTGATTCCGCATGAAAGGAGCTGAGGGGTTCAGATAAGCTTGCCATTGAAGTTTTGCTATGGAAATCGCCGATAAAAAAGTTGATCATGGCTAACCAAGAACTAGATACAAGTGTTATTGATCCATCAAAAAATGGGAGGAGAGTCTGATGTTAATATGAAAGAGGAGTTGTATAAGCTGAAACACCAGATGGCAGAGATGTACCAAGCATGGGAAAAAGTTAATTCACCACCAGCCTACCCCGCTAACCCTACTTTTGTTCTGCCATTGGCTCAATTCTAGGAACCTCCCACTGTTGATTTATATCTAGGCTTTCCTATTTACCACCACTACCAAGGCACCACTTCCCAGACTCCACAAGGTCCACTATTCAAACCAGTCTCGTACCCTCCTCCTCCAGCCACCCCTGTCTTTGTGGCACACCTACCTGCTACACTCCACCGATCCGCCAGTGAACCCTTATTCCAGACCTAGGATAACAAATACTACCGCTAGAGCCTACTTTCAAGTCCCCATAGCATTTCTTATACACTCATCGTTTTGACCTCTTTATAGAGATTGAGAAACTACCTAAACCCCATAGCAGAAGGAGATGTTTAGAAGGGTTAGGAGTTTGGAACAGTCATTCAAAAATATGTAGGGATTAGGATGTCAGAAGAGCGTGGCCTACAAAGATATGTGTCTATTTCCCGATTTTCAGTTGTCGGAGGGATTTAAGATGCCGAAGTTTGATTTGTATGATGAGTACGGAAATTCGGTGGCCCACTTGAGGGGATTCTGCAGTAAAATGAGCGGAGCCGACGAGAAAGATGAGCTATTGATGGCATACTTTAGCCAGAGTCTGAGTGGCTCGGCATTGGAGTGGTACACTTGTCAGGATCACACCAGATGGTATACTTGGGATGATTTGGCTCAAGCATTCACCCGTCAACATTGATATTGTTCCTGATCATCTTTCTTTGACTAAGATTGAGAAAAAGCCTAGTGAAAGTTTCATAGATTATGGTCTTTGCTGGAGAGTACAAGCGACAAGAGTTAACCCCCTGATGGAGGAGAGCAAAATTCTGGAGTATTTTCTGCAGGCTTTGGAGCCTACCTATTTTGTCCATCTAATATCAGCCATAGGCAAATCGTTCAACGAGGTATTGAAGATGGGTGGCATGGTGGAAGAAGGGCTTAAATCAAGCAAATCATGAGTTACTCGACTATCAGGGTAACTACCCAAGCCATTCAGAAGGGCATTGGGGGAGTGATTGGAAAGAAGAAGAAAGAAGATGTGGCAACAATTGATTCAGAATCATGGTTTGGAGCTAGGGGCACGTCACACCAATATACCTAGCCTCGACCCCATCACCAAACCTATACCTAACCCCCATATAATACACCCCAACATTACTATCCACTACTAGACCCTCATATTTATGTCCATCATGCCCATTCATATACATAAACTCCTCCCTACACATAATGGAGAGCACCAGCCCCATGAAACACCAACACATCTCCACAAAATGCTTACCCACCCCACGAGCCTACCGAAACCCTGCCGGCCCAGGTTTTCAGCCCAATCCAGCATTCAAAAATGAGAATTTGCAATGGAAGAAAACCTTCACCCCACGAAGGGAGTCTTATACAAATCTATTCCATAGGCTCTGAGAGTTGGAACTGTTAAGGCCGATTGAGTCGAAATTGCCAAAGCCTCTTCTAAAGAATCTTGATTACTCTGTAAGCTATGAATATTATTATGGTACTCCGAGGCATGATACGGTGAAGTGCTGTCACTTGAAACATTTTATCCATGAGCTCATTGATACAAATCGAATTGAAGTACAACCTCCAGAGGCAACCAGAACCCACGATCAACCCATAAGGAGAACACCATTATTGAGATAGTACACAAGGGAGCGGAGCCCAAGAAGCCCCCACAATCTGTTATAATGATTAGGTCCGGTGAGGTCAAGCCAGTCAAAAAACCAATTTTGAAGGACTAGTGAACAAGTTGAACATGAAAAATGGTGAGCCATCTGTGGTAGTCAAGAAAGGATCCCCAAATGATGCTGTATTAAGAAACGATAAGTCAAAAGTGGATGTTCTAGGGTTGGCGAAGAAGCCTATCGTAATTGTATATGGTGCTCGTACAGACCCTGTCATCATCAAGCCTATAACCCAGTTACCAGTAATCAGCACCAAGGCTATCCCGTGGAACTATGAACGGGTAAGTGACCTACAGGGGAAAGGAAGTGAAAGAAGAAGTCAATGAGGCCCAAGGACTAACTTGTTCGGGGAGATGCTTTGCCACGAAAGAGTTAAGGAAAGCTAAGGCATCCAGAGACAATGCAGTTCTAGTAAAGAAAGCACTCAATGAAGAGGAAGCGGAAGAATTTTTGAGAAAGATGATGGTACAAGATAACTCCATTGTGGAGAAGCTGAGAAAGACTTCATTACTGTCATTGTTGATTCATTCAGATGAGCATCTTCGAGCCCTGATGAAAATCCTGAACAAAGCTCATGTCCCCGAAAAAATTTTAGTAAACCATTTGGAGAAGATCATTAACAAAATATTTGAGGTGAACAAGGTCAGTTTCTCTGATAACGAGTTGCATATAGAGGGTACTGAACACAACAAGGCTCTCTATCTGGCGATGAAATGTGAAGGTTCTATGCTCACTAGGGTTCTAGTTGACAAATGGTTCCATTGCAAAGATTTGCCCTCTCTCTACTCTGAACAAGTTGAAAGTTGATGATGATAGGATTCACAAGAACAGCATATGCGTTCGAGGATTTGACGACAGAGGGAAAGATCCAGTGGGTGATATAGTGGTTGAGTTGACAATAGGATCAGTTGAATTCACCATGGAGTTCCAGGTGTTAGACGTAGCCGTCTCCTACAATTTGTTGTTAGGTTCCCCTTGGATTCATGCCGCCAAAGCAGTCACATCCACTCTGCACCAAATGCTCACGCCCACTCCCGTTCCTAGAAGGGAAATGTGTTCCAACTCCAAAGATAACCTCCATATCCATCATGGTTAACTTTGAAATGCTAAAAACGGCTTTGTGCCCAGTAAGGTCTGGATGCATCTCTTCAGGCTATCATACAGCTAGTGTCCCTCCCTAGAAACTTGGTTACATTCGATCTGGGATTCAAACCCACAACATCATATGTGAAAAGGGCTAGAAAGTTGAAACAAAGGGCACGGGCACTTCCTAAGCCTATCCCACGTCTATCCAGGTCTTTCATCAAGCCTATGCCAGAAATGCCCCGTGACAACAGCTCCAAGTTCTGTGATTGACATTGATAAAGAGTTAATTGAAAGATTCCAGAGTTTGTTTGATAATGTGAATGTGGTAGAAGTTGGAGAAGGTTCTAGCAGAGCAGACGTGCAGTTCGTCGGGCCTAATGTATAGCTTAACAATTGGAAGGCTACTCCTCTCCCTACTCGGAAAGAGTTTTGGTAGTTTTCTTTGATTTTCTTTTAGTTTATCTGGATTATTCCAAGGTTGGAATTCAAATTTTATTTTCCGTCTGTTTTGATGTACAAACCCTGTTATCCTTTACTTATAATGAAACGTAATTTTCCTTTTCCATCATTGCAGATAGTTTTATTTTTGTTTTTCTTTTCTTTTCTGTATAGTTCTTTTTATGTTGGTTTCAATGACATGACATGCATGAGGAATCTTCTGCCCTGTCTTAAAAGCCAATTTAATTCTAAAATAATAATTCAAGAAATAGAGTGTGATGATCAATCAAAATATGATGAAAGTGAGGCCTTTGAAGAGATTAGTAAGGAACTAAATCATTTGGAAAAAAAACCCAAGCCTAACCTAAATGATACAGAAGCAATCAAAATAAGGGACCCAGATAATGTCAGAGAAATAGAGATAAATGTCCATCTCGAACCGCAGATTAGAAAACAAATAGTCAAAGTATTGTTTTAGTATAAAGATATTTTTTCATGGTCATACGACAACATGATGGGTCTAAGCACTGGCTTGGTGGTTCTCAAATTGCCCATTCACCTGGCATTCCCTCCGTCAAGCAGAAGTTGAAAATTTTCAAAACTGATATGAATGTGAAGATTAAGGAATAAATCACCAAGCAATTGGACACAAAGTTCATTCGGGTCACAAGGTATCCCATTTAGTTAGCTAATGTTGTGCCAGTACCAAAGAAGGATCAAGACAAGAGAGTGTGTTGATTACCGCGATCTCAACAAAGCAAGTCAAAAGGATAACTTACTACTGCCAAATATCCACATTTTGATCGATAATTGTTTAAAGCATGAGATTGGATCGTTAGTGGATTTCTATGTAGGGTATCATCAGATTTTAATAAATGAGGAACATGCGGAAAAGATGGCATTCATCACGCCATGTGGAACTTATTGCTACCGGGTAATGACATTCGGTTTGAAAAATACTGGGAAAACCTACATGAGGGTAATGACTACTGTGTTCCATGACATGATACACAAGGAGATTGAGATTTACATGGATGATGTGATCGTAAAGTCAAAGCAGTAGGTTGACCACGTCGGAGATTTGAGGAAATTTTTCCAGAGGCTTCGCATGTGCAATATTACCTTATCCCTGCCAAGTGTGCATTTAGTGTTCCATTCAAAAAACTGTAAGGGATTCATAGTCGGCCATCGAGGCATTGAGTTGGACCCGTCAAAGATCAAATATATCTAAGAATTGCCATCTCCAAGGAACACGACTGAGATGGTGAGTCTGTTAGGGAGGCTGAACTACATCATTAGGTTTATTGCTCAACTCACGACAACTTGTGAACCCATTTTTAAGTTACTGAAGAAGGATGATGCGGTCAAGTGGATGGATGAGTGCTAGGAGGCATTCGATAAGACCAAAGGATACTTGTCAAACCCACTTGTGTTGGTCCCTCTGGAACCTGGAAGGCCTTTAATTCTTTATCTGACAGACTTGGATAATTCATTTAGTTGTGTGTTGGGTCAGCATGACATCACCGGCAGGAAGGAGCAAGCCATCTATTATCTCAACAAAAAGTTCATATATAAGGTTAAGTACACTCACCTTGAAAAGACATGTTGGGCCGTAACTTCAGTAGCACAGAAGTTGAAGCATTATTTGTCATCCTACACTACCTACCTCATTTCTCGTTTGGATCCTTTAAAGTATATCTTTCAGAAGCCTATGCCAACAGGAAGACTTGCGAAGTGGCACATTTTGCTCACAGAGCATGACATTATCTATGTTTCTCAAACTACGATGAAAGCTCATGTATTGGCAAATTATTTGTCCGAGAGCCCGGTCGATCAAGAGTATGAGCCGTTGAGAACATATTTTCCCGATGAAGAGGTGATGCGTATTGACGAGTTGGAGCAGATTGAAAACCTAGGTTGTAAAATTTTCTTTGATGGAGCTGCCAACATGAAAGGCGGTCGTATAGGAGATGTACTCATTTCTGAAATAGGGCATCACTACCTTGTTACGGCTCAACTTCGTTTCTATTATACCAACAACATGGTTGAGTACGAGGCATGTATTTTGGGTTTGAGGTTAGTTGTAGAGATAGGTGTGCAGGAAGTCTTGGTCTTGGGAGACCCGGACCTTTTGGTACACCAGATTCAAGGAGAATGGGGAACATGGAATTTAAAGCCCATACCGTAACGACAATGTTTGCATTATCTTTGTCAACGGTTTTGATCAGTAGGGTTCAGGCATATTCCAAGGATCAATAATGAGGTTGTTGATGCTTTGGCTACCTTGATGTCATTGTTGTACCATCTGGACAAAGCTTATGTCGACCTCTACATATTTAAGTCTGCGATCAGTATGCTCACTGTAACATGGTGAAAGAAGAACTTGATGGTGAGCCGTGGGTCCACGATATCAGGGAGTACCTTAGAGTGGGGGTATATCCAGTACAAGCCACATAGGATCAAAAGCGAGCAATTCGACGTTCGGCATGGGGATTTTTCTTCAGTAAGAGAATTTTGTACAAAAGATCTCCAAATCTTGGGTTGTTGAGGTGCATTGATGCTATGCAAGCCACACCTATCATGACCCAAGTACATTCCAGAGTTTGCGGGCTGCATATGAGTGGGTATGTTTTGGCAAATAAAATTCTTCGATCAGGTTATTATTGGCTCACCATGAGCGGGATTGTATTAGTTTCGTGTGCAAGTGTCATCAATGCCAAGTGTATGGAGATTTGATTCATTCTCTACCATCTGAATTACACACGATGTCCGCACTATGGCCCTTCGTTGCTTGGGGTATGGACAGGTTCATTCTGGTGGCCATTGATTATTTCACTAAGTGGATTGAGGCTAAAACTTTCAAGTTTGTGACCAAGAAAGCAATGGTCGATTTTGTTCACTCAAATATCATTTCTCGGTTTGGGATCCCAAAGGTAATCATCCCAGGTAATGGTGCTAATCTCAACAATCAGTTGATTAAAGAGATATGTAAACAGTTTAAGATTACACATTGCAATTCCAACCTATACCGCACCAAGATGAATGGAGCAGTTAAGGCAGGCAACAAGAACATAAAGAAGAGTGTAAGGTTCCAGGCAATGGCATGAAAAGTTGCCCTTTGTGTAGTTGGGTCATCGCACTAATATTCGCACTTCAGTAGGTGCAACTCCTTATTTGTTGGTATGTGGCACTGAAGGAGTGATACCCGCGGATGTTGAAATCACATCCCTCCAGATTGTTGCTGAAGCCAAAATTGATAATGATGAGTGGGTCAAAGCCCGTCTAGAGCAACAAAGTTTCATTAATGAGAAAAGATTGGGGACAGTGTGTCATGGCTAGTTGTATCAAAAGATAATAGCAAGAGCGTATAACAAGAAGGTGCATCCCCATAAGTTTGAAGTGGGTCAGCAAGTATTGAAACACATCCTTCCACATCAGGCCAAAACAAAAGGCAAGTTTGCCCAAAATTGGCAGCGGATGTTCATTGTAACGAGAGTGTTTTCCAATGGTGCTTTGTATATAACAAATATAGAAGGCAAATGTGTAGACATGGCTATCAACTCTGATGCAACCAAAAGATATTATGTATGATTTCTTTGGTTTAAATTGTGTTTGCTTGTACTTGACATGTTTTGAAGATTGGAATGATGAAAGCATTTTGTTCACCTATCCAAACACATTACCCTTTGTTACCCCTTTGAGCCCTATTTATTTTCTTTCATACCCCTCTTTTGGAATAAGTAGCAAAATACACTAAAGAAGTAAACAATAAAAGAGAAGAGGAAAGAAAGGGAAAGAATGGAAAAGAATGAAAAGAAAGAAAAAAAATGAAAAAAAAGGGAAAAGAAAGAAAACGAGAGAAAAGAAATAAAAGAAAAAGAAAAAATGGGGAAAGAAAAGGAAAAAGAAAAGTAACAACCACAGAGCAATTTCTATGCCACGAAGTGCGTTCAACTCGATTCCTTTTAAGGATACGTAGGCAGCCTCATGGTTCGGTCCCATCAAAATAGAAATTCAAAAGTCCCCAAGCAAGGAAACTAGGGTAGAAAATTGTGGTTGTTGTAAGAAATCTGATTCCAAGAGTTGTAATTTTTAAACTCATTCAAGTTGTTTTAAGCCTTTTGATATCCTTTCTTTCTAACACTATCAAAAAGCCCACATTACGGTCCAAAGAAAGACCTTACGATCAGTCTTCGAGAGATGCCAAGTCGAGCAAGCATAGATGATTTATATCAGGGGCAACACTCGGGTCTAAGCAGGAAAAATAAGAAAATGAGAGAGTCTTATTTGGTAAAAACCCTTGCGAGCACCGTCAAGCGATGGAAAGCTGAGAGAAATAAAAAATGAGAGAGTATTATTGGTGAAAATCCTCATGCGCACCGTAAGGTGACAATGAGTCAGGAGATGAACAAAAGAGAGAGGTTTGTTAGTGAAAACCTTTCAGGGCACCGCAGGCTAAACATGGTCGGTGATTTGGTGATGAAATTGGGCTTTGGAGATCTCAGAGCATAAAGTATGACAACGGAAAGATGATTGGTTGAATAGGCTGGGGCTGATTAATCTGAAATGCATATCATGATCACTGGTGCCAACTGTTCCACTCAGATAAGTCTCTTTTCCTTTTTTCCCCTCTCAAACAGTCATCCAATTTTGGATTTTCTTTTATTCCTGACTCTCAAAGTCATTGCATTTCATTTCTTCTAGGTTTGTTTCTCTAAGGTTTTCCAATGTTAGATTTGTTTAAGCAAGTAAGAAAAGATTTGAAAGCATACCACCAATTTCAAATTGCACAAAGCAAAAGTGCGGCCAAAGCATACTAGAAACAGCATGATGTCAAGTGGTAAATAAGATGTCAGTGAAAGTTTCATTGGTCGAATGGCTTAGTAACCTTGTGGGGGATATAGAGGTTCAAGTAGATGGGTCAGAAATGTAAAACAATGGTTTGGGTGTAGAGAACTCGGGTTATCCAGGGTCCTGCGATTGAGGATCGGTCGGAAAGTCAAACAATTCTTGGCCGGTTCAAGGCAGTCAGTCAAAACAAAGCACGGCAGCGGAAGAACAACCTTCTGTAAGAATGCCACAAACTAACCACCACATATTAAAATTGACAAGATTTTCCTTTAATTAGAAACATGGACAGAAAATTTCATTTTCTTCGGAGGAACCCTCCGTAAGGAAGAGCAAGTACCAGACAGGTTCGATCATAAATTCAAGACCCTCTTGGATAATGGAACCTAGTATAAAATTAAAAATATTCATGAGTAACAAGATCTAGCATAAGTTTTAACACAAAGAAATATAAGTTGGCTTTGAAGTTTTCATTTTCTAGGATAGGGTTTAATTCAAAATTTTCAGGACTCTCCTGAATAATGGGACTTACTTTAATACCTCCATTAGATAACAATATTTAACGTAAGTTCTCCGTAGGGAAGTATAGTTTAGCCTTAAAGTTCTCACTCTTAAGATTAGATTTGATTTTGATTTTAAGGACCCTCATGGATAATGAGATGCAGTTTTAATACCTATACAGATAACAAGATTTAGCGGAAGTCATACCTTTAGAAAATATAATTTAGCTTTAAAACTATCATTGGATCTAGCTTGAAAATTCTTAGAGATATTTGGTAACATGATTCAATTAACACTCATCGATGTGCCCAGCTACCAAACTGGGGCAGGAAATTTTCTTTGTTGTGGCTATTCTATTGTAATCAAGAATCCACCTAGAAAGCAAGGGAGAACAACACGAGTTTCAAGGATAGAAAGCAGTTCAGGTTCAAGCAATTAGGTATCCACTTGGGGAAATAAGGGAAGACAGTTCAAAGGAAAAGCAGTCACAAGAGGAAGTAGTTCAAGTTCATCAATCAGGAGCCCACCTAGAGAACAAAGAGAAAACAAATCAAATTCCAAGGAAAATCAGTTCAAGTGTCGGTAATTAGGAGCCCACCTGGAGAACAAAAGGAGAAGCAATTCAAATGTTGGAAGTCAGGATCCCACTTGGAGAAAAAAGGGAAGCAATTCAAGTTTCAAGGAAAATGGTTCAAGTTCAGCAATCAGGAGCCCACCTGGAGAATAAAGGAAAGCAGTTCGAGTTTTGAGGAAAAGCAGTGCAAGTGTAGGAAATTGGGATCCCACCTGGAGAACAAGGGGATGCATCAATGTTTAAAGGAAGACAGCAATCAAGAGCACACTTGGAGAACAAAGATAAGGAGCAGTGTTCAAAGGAAGATAGCAATCAAGAGCCCACCTGGAGAACAAAGGGAAATAAGAAATGACAAAGCAAGATAGAAATCAGGAGGCCACTTTGAGAACAAAGGAAGCAGCAATGTTTAAAGGAAGAAAGCAATCAAGAGCCCGCCTGGAGAACAAAAGGAAGGCAGCAAGTGTTTAGAGGAAGACAAAATCAGGAGCCCACCTGGAGAACAAAGGGAAGGCGACAAGTGTTCAGAGGAAGACAACAATCAGGAGCCCACCTGGAGAACAAAGGAAGGAAATAGTGTTCAAAGGATGACAGCTCAAGTTCAGAAATCAGGAGCCAACCTGGAGAACAAAGGGAAACAATTCAAGTCTCAAGGAGAAGTAGTGCAAGTGTTGGAAATCAAGAGTCCACCTGGAGAACAAAGGGAAATCAGCAATGATCAAAGAAAGACAGTTCAAGTTTGAAAATTAGGCGTCCACCTGGAGAACAAAGGAAGAACAAGGCAAGTTTCAAAGGAAAGGAAGATATTTCAAATGTTGGAAATCAGCAGCTCACCGGAGAACAAAAGGAAGTCAAAAGTGGTCAAAGGAAGAAGGTTCAAGTTCAGCAAAAAGGCGCCCACCTAGAGAAAAGGGAAAGCACCTCAGAATACAATCCAAGACAGCTACCAAAGAATCTCACCTGGAGAGTACAAGTCAACAGAGTCTTGGAAACTACCAGATCATGTTTGAAGAAACTGTCGATAGGATTGTTGTATTTCATAGATCATAGTTTAGTCTAGCTTCTTTTAATTTGTCTTGGTGTGATAAAGGGTTTGGCAAGCAGAAGTAGCAGAAGTAGCAGCAGTAACAGTCAAATCGCAGCTTCCTAGTAGTCCCAGCTACCGATCTTCCCGAACTAAACTAACCTGATTATTTTATAACCAAGGATATGTAGGCAACTTCAAAAGCAGGATGCGGTCAAATTTTTCAAAAAAGCTTCCCACAGTGTATTCAAATGGGCAAAAATCTCTCGTATCCGGTCAGTTTATCTTTGCAAACCTCTTCGTGTTTTCGAGCAAAGAGGGAAAGCTGTGAGCATGTGATTTTTCCCTATCATGTCCCAACCCGGTCTGATCCTTTAGTCCCTTAAACGATTCAAACGACGTAGTATAGGTCCAATACTATGTTGTTTTGAGTTCTTTACTAATAAATCAATTTGTTCCATTCATCCTCCTTCATCCAACGGCCATCAGATTTTCATCTCAATTACATAAAATGGTAAGAAAAACCTTAAACACTAACTTAAGACTTGGTTCCGTCTGCTCCATCACACCCTCTTCTCACCACCGTCAGTCGCCTATCGGAAATCGCCAACGGCGGCGATTGGCCTCCATCCCCACCAGATTTACTCCATAGCACCCCCTTCGACCCCTCATACCAAATCCATTACCTGTTTTCTTCGAATCATCACGGAACTCCTCGAATCTCTAATTAAAGTTTGGGGCTTTGAACCCTAATCTGCCCAAATTCAAACCAGGTAATCCCTAGGCCTTCCCAAAACTTATCCTCACACCTATTTCCCGAAAACCTCAACAAGATTTCCCCAATTCCAAATCTAAAAATTTTCAAGCCCAAATCTTTTTTTTTCTTCTGATTCCGCACATGGCCGTCTCATTTTGAGTTATAATCTATGCTAGTCGATTGCTCTTAACGAGAGCAATCAATTATCATTGATTTTAATTTTGAGGATGTTAGAGCTTGACGAATTCATCAGAGCCCGGTCAATTGTTCACTCTCGTTGTTATGTTCCATGTTGTCATGACATTCCGGCATGTTTGGTATTTTCCCCTCCCTTTTCTTATTGAGTTTATGCTTTGTCATATTTTCTGTTTTTGTTCTTATATTGTTATTTGCTTCTTTGTTTTAGCTTGTCTTCTCTAGTTGCTAAATTCATTTCAAATTGATAGTTAAAATAAGTTCAAGCTTAAAATCAGAATTTTTTGACTTTTTTTGTTTTGGATTTGTTCCTTCTTTTATGGTTTCATTTAACCATTTCTAATTGTCCAAAGTTCTCATATTAACTATGGTCATAACTAACCTAGTTAAGAGGCTTATTCATTTGGATTTTGGATTAACTTAACCTAGATTAATAATTGAAGGGTAAATACTGGAGAATTAAAGGGTAGTTTAGCAATATTGTTTGAGGGAATCTTGTTGAAATTACCTGGGAAGCTTCCAGGAAAGAGAGGGTTGGTTAATTCTGTAGTTTGTTTAGAAATTCAGGGTCTAAAATGAATAAAATAGAAAATAAAGAAGTAGTAGTCGGTAAATCCGAAACTCATTCCCCTGCCCTAGAAGTCCTTTATAAAAGGCTTTGTTTTCTTCTCTTTCAAGGGACGATTCGCAGAATATACAATTCAGAAAACGTCTGAAGGGACACCTTAAAAAGAATACTGAATTTTTTTCCTTCTCGGTTAAAATTGGTTTAGAGTATGCTGTCATTTTTTTTAACTTGAAACCTTCAAGAATCTCTGGTTCATTCTGGGTTTAAAATGGCTCAAAAGGATTGAATCTAATGGTTGTTTAGTTGTTTGGTGCTGCTGATATTCCACTATTGTTCACTCCCACTTCAAGCTTATTTTCTTTGTTTTGGTTGTTGTAATCAGGTACATTTTCAGAACCTTTGGAGTGGAATGATGATTATCAAATAAAAATGGTGTTCCAATGTTTGAATTTCAAGGGCTTGATATTAGTATTCCTGTTATAGCTTTGATATCTATTAATAGCTCATTTACATGTTAGTTAAAACCTGACTATTAATTCCAGTGAATTTAATGTAGCGTGTTGTAATCATAAGTTTGGACTTTCATTTCCAATTTAAGTAGCTTCAAATGTGTTTGAGTAAATTTTTTGTTCATTATTAGGGAGTCTGATGGCATACTATTGCTCGATTCATTGTCATCAGGGGTTGAAGCTAATGTTTGGATCAATTCTGATGTGTTTTGTACTATGTATGATCTTGAAGAACCAATTACTATTTCTTAATTTGATATTTGATTAGAGACTCCTGAAGGTGGACACCTTGGAATGTTGGGCTATGGTTGTGAAACTGACCACTAGTTGGTCAAGTCAGCAAATATTAAGCCTCAGCAAGTCTATTGTCAATGTGGAATAACAAGTTAATAGTTTTACTGTCATGATTAAGGTTTACCATTGTGGATGTATGTGAATTTAAGATTTGGTATGTTCAGCAATACAATGTTCAGCATGTGTGTTCCTTCTGGTTTTTAAATTTAAGAGAACAAATCACGAGCGCATCATTGGGATTGATAAAAGGTTTAAGGGATTGTTACAGGTGTAGTGTTAATTTTAATAATAATTCAAGGTTGTCGTGTATTGATGAAAGTCCATTAGGCTTATTTGGTTTTTTAAAATGTAAATATCAGTTATGCTTTTGTGTGGACTCGATCTTGAGTCCCTATTCTTCAGCCTTAGTTTTTTCGTAAGGTTTGGGCTCCTTTGTGCATGGATTTTAAGGCCATTCTGAAATAAGGATAGAGATTTTTACCTAATTATGCCATATAGCAAACCTTATTTTTATTATTGTGCCTTGTTTGGTTAATACCCGCATATTTCATGTTTTCGTTACCAAAAATATACCAAACGAAATCAATCTGATTTTGTAGCCTAAAATGGCGCCTGTTTTTAAGGCTCCCAACCAAATCAATCTGATTTTGTAGCCTAAAATAGTGCCTATTTTTAAGGCTCCCAATTAATATTTGATTCTGTCCCAATTAAATGGTCAATCAAAAACGGTAAAATCTCTTAACCAGCGTGAATCTCTCCAGATTTCAGTTTCGAAAATCAATCATTCTTCCACATCTAATACCGAAAATCAGAATTTACAGGGTGATAGTCAATCAAATTGTAGTTCTTCCAGATTTCAGTTTCGAAAATCTTTCATTTTTCTACATCAAATACTGAAAATCAGAATTTACAGCGTGATAGTCAATAAAATTGTAGTTCTTCCAGATTTCAGTTTCGGAAATCACTTATTCTTCTACATCAAATACCGAAAATCAGAATTGAAAGTGTGATAGTCAATCAGTGCGGAGCTTCTACAATGTCAAGAATCCCGATAATGCTGAAATCTAATGGTTATTGGGATAACTATGGCAGATTCCGAGACTTTGAAGTTGATGCCATTTGGTTGATGATAATGCAAGCTACGGAATTCTCCAATCTACAATTGCAGAACAATTATCGATTGATACATTGGATAAAATTGTAGAAATAAAATACTTATAGTAAGGATGTAGTTAATTGTAGTCAGTTAAGTTGCTTGTAGTCAGTTTGTAGTTAATTGTAGTCAGTTTGTAGTTACTTGTAGTCAGTTTGTAGTTAATTGTAGTTAGTTTGTAGTTAATTGTAGTCAGTTTGTAGTTAATTGTAGTCAGTTTGTAGTTAATTGTAGTCAGTTTGAAGTTAATTGTAGTGTTTAATAAATATATCTGAAAATTAGATTTTTCTATATCTACTGGCTTGTATGTGTACCTTGAATCACCTAATGTGAATTTGTAGCTAAACTGTATTTCAATTTATTTATATGCAAATGTAGTTATATTGAATTTTACTTAGCAGTAGTTCAATTTTTATAGTTATATGAACTTTGTATTTAAGTGTAGTATTTAATCAATATGTCTGGCTAATGTATTTTTTTGTATCTACTCGCTTGTATGTGTAGCTGAAAACTGCAAATGGCATTTATAGGCAACGTCAATTCATTATTCTTCATTGTTCAAAATAAGAAGTTTTAGCCGAAAATACAATAGCTGCCGAATGGACGAAACAGTAGTTCTTTTTGTAGTTATATGAACTTTGTAGCTAATTGTAGTCAGTTGTAGTTAAGTGTAGTATTTAATAAATATGTCTGACTAATGTATTTTTTTGTATCTGCTCGCTTGTATGTGTAGCTGAAAACTGCAAATGGCATTTAGAGGAAACGTCAATTCATTATTCTTCATTGTTCAAGATAAGAAGTTTTAGCCGAAAATACAACAGTTGCCGAATGGACGAAATATTCATACAGCGCAAATGTACTGCAACAGTAGTTTGTAGCATTCTCATTCCAATTTGTAGCTATATGCATTTGTAGTTATATGTAGTGCAGTTGTAGTTAATTATAGTCCTTGTAAATAAATAATTTATTCCCACAATTATATAAGAACTGACAGTTATATAAAATGACAACTGAAGGTATTATATAAAAGTAACTCCAACATTAATGTATAAGATAATAAAAATTGTATATGTTATTAGATATTAGATAGCTAGAATACTCGAGTAGAAGACAAAGCTGTTACGGCAAATATGCTATTAGATAGCTCGAATACTCGTGTATAATGTATATTCATGAAAAATTATTCATTACAACCAAAATAATCTAATGTTTACATTGTTTTACAATCCAACTACCAAATATGAACAGTATAGTCTACTTCTTCTTTTCAGAATCAATAACAGCATATGCCAAGATAGAGAGAAAATGGTTTTATAGAGGGTTTCGGACTTTGTTACAACAGTAGGACTGAAAATATGGCGGATGAAATTCTCGATATGAAACAGTGCAACCTTCGACAATGGCGGATGAAATTAGAGGAGAGAGAGAGAGAAATCTGTTTTGGTAAAAAAACGTGGGGGGAGGGTAATTAAAAAGGGGGAGAAAATCATGGGGTTTGTTTGTAAGAGAGAGAAAAACGTGTAGAATAAAATCTGAAAAGATTTTCAGTTCCACAAATCAAGGCTATAATTAATAAGTTGATATTTAATCCTTAAATATAATTTTATACATAAATTGAAAGGTGGTATACTTAAATGTAATAAACACAAACCTAAAACATGGATGGTAATAAGGTTTACTATATGTTATGTATATGTAAAAATCCCATAAGGATATGTGCAGCTTGCAACTACTTTGGGCTTGTGCTCTAGCCCCATTGCCTTCTGCATTAATATGTCAGCCTCTAATAGACTATTGGGCCTACTGCCAGCCCACGCTCTTTCACTCAAACACTAGACTTCTTTCAACATTAGTTGTTTCTAATTACTAAGTCTAGTTTGAACATTAGCCTAAAAATAATTTCAAATCCCTTTAAGCCTTCTTTAATTAATTAACCCCTTTTAAAATTAGATTAGTGGCGTGCCATATTAGCAAGCTATATTTTATAGCCCTCAAAAGATTAGTTCAAACATCATTTAAAATTAGGCTTGAGGTGTTCCATAAGCAAAATAAGATAACCCATGGCCCTCGGTAATTAATACTAACTCTTTAGAAATCGAAATATGCCAACAATTGAATTTTTCATGGCCTCGCAAACCTTATTTTTAATTTGAAATTTTGTAGTTGTTTTAGGTGCGCTATTTAAATTGATTTCTTTCCTTTAATTTCGGGTGTGCATTTCATATGACCCAATTTCAACTCTTATCAACGTTAAATAAAGTGTGTTGTGAACTGCGGGTGCATTTCATGTGGCATGGTTCGGGGCAAGTTTTAAATAATGTTGAATCTCCCTAAAAATAAATAAAAGCGGTTAATAAGCTAAAATCTACCATAGGCTAAACCATATATTAAAATCACATAATAGATGAGTGTAATAGTATAAGTGATCGTGCTAGAACCACGGGATCCGGAAATGCCTAACTCATTCTCCAGGGTTAAAGAATTCCTTAGTTAGAATTTCTAGTTCACATACCCCAAAAGGAAAGTCAAATTTCCTCGATTTGGGATTTAAAAAAATAAAGTGGTGACTTGGGACGCTATAAATTATCAAAAATGGCGACTCTGATTATTTAATAAATAATCTAATTTGGATTGTCATATTAACTGGAAAAACTCCCTTATACCCTCCGGGATAGGAAAAATGAGGCGTGATAGAAGTTCTCAGCTTCGATGTGTGCACTGGATCGGGTGTGTAAAGAAGATCTCAGCTTCGATTCAGACCATGACTAGATGAATCAAGGAAGTTAATTTACCTCTTGCTTTTTATTTATGTGACATAGGGACATGCCATAATTTAAAGTGTAGGGTGGGAGATGTAAATATGTATATGTGTGTTTTCTTTTCATTTATTGTGATTAGAAAAAATTGAATTTCGACTTTTTCTGACGATGAAATTCCTCAGTGTCTTCTTGGGGGATTAAAGTCGAAGAAAAGATTTTAGCCATTTAAATTGTTTTGTTTGCTTAGGTATTGTAACAATTCCTGTTGGTTTTCTTTGTGTCGCGTTTTTTTCTTAAGGGTTTTGCTTGAACTGGGTGTAGCTATTTTATATTTTTTTTAGGAATAGTGAAGTCTTGTGCTATGTGTTAAATGGAAATGTCTTATCTTGACGTTGTTGTGCCTTGAGAGTAGTGAGTTCCTTAGCTGTGATGCCTAGTGTCACGGGATGAGTATAATTGCGCAGCTAACCCGTGCGGCACTTAGACAACTTTGGCAGCTAACCCGTGCGGCACTTAGACAACTTTGCCAACGGTTGCTAAGTAAGCCTTGAACTTCTCGAACTAGAGAAGAAAGCAATGAAGCCAAATGAGAACTTGTATTGCACTAAAGAGAGATTTACAATGCTTGAGTTGCTTGTATGTTTTCTGATGCTTGGAGGATGATTCCAAATGACAAATGCCATCCCTTATTTATAAGGGAGGCTTACAAGCTTTAAAGATTCTAGAGAATTCTATAGCCTTCTAGTTATGTACATGTCCTAGAACTCTATGGAGAGTTCTAGAGGGTTCTACTACATTCTAGGTAGATACATGTGCTAGAATTCTATGGAGAATTCTAGAATGTTCTATAGAGTTCTAGAGAGCTCTAGAGAGTTCTAGAGAGTTCTAGAGAGCTCTAGAGAGTTCTAGAGAGCTCTAGAGAGTTCTCCAATGTGCTAGAGTTCCCTAGAACGTTCCGGAATCTAGAGTTGCTCAAATGTGCTGGAGTTGTCTAGAATGTTCCGGAATTGGGCCAAGCTAGGACTCTTGGCCTTACATTGGCTTCCTAGCCCAATATTATGGATGATTGGGCTATCAACTTGGGCGGTCCGTAACATCCTCCCCCACCTAAGCTCGCAGCGTCCTCGTCGCGCCCTCGTGCTTGTAATGCTGGAGGTGCTGCCATGCTCCTTTTTTGAAACCACGCGATCCGCCCTTTTCTTCATTTTTCCTGCGACCTTGTCGAGGTTGGCTCGCGTAATAACCGCTTCCTCATGTTCGGGTGGCGCCATGCGGTAGGGCGCCAAGGTTGGTGGCTTTGTGCCTTGATCTAGCTCGACTGGACGAGCTACCTTTCGCCGAGGTGGGAGCTTTTTTGGAAGTTTTGGCGGTGTGGCATCCTTGTACTCATTATGGATAGCTTGCGTTTGTGGAGGGACTTGGCTTGGCAATGTTCCCCTATTTCCTTCTTCGTCTCGTTCCCGGTTGGAGACCAAGAAGCTTGGGTCCTTCCTGAAATCTTTCTTGATTTGCATGGCGGAGAGGGTCTTCTCCTCGGGTTTGCCTCTCTCCAAGGGTACCATGCATGCCTTGCTCCCGTCAAATATGCTTAGGGAGTTTGTAGCAGGCAGTGGGAAGGCATGGACTTGGTCAAAGAATTCCATGCCAGGACCATCTTGAAGTCGTCCATGGGTACAATGGAGAAATCGACCTTCCCACTCCACGTTCCGAGTGTCAACTGCACCCCTTTTGCAGTCCCCGCAATTGGCTCAGCGGGTGAGTTTACCGCTTTCATTATGCCTCCTTCCTTGGTGGTCTTGAGGCCTAATCACTTGGCCTCATCTATGGTCACGAAATTATCAGTTGCTCCCGTGTCTATCATAGCACGAATGGGCTGGCCATTTATCTTGCCGCTTACGTACATGAGCCCCTTCTTAACGGGTGTGGTCCGTTGGCGATTAAGTGCGCCAAGGCGTTGGATAGAACCCATGCTGGGTTGGGGTTCCTCTAAGGACGATGTGGAGTTGTCCTTCAGCTGTGCGGCAAGAGCGTTGAGCGACTTCTTCTCCGGACAGTCGCGTACCCAATGAAGGCCATTGCATGTGAAGCATGGGCTTGGTGGTTTCCGTGCCTCTTTCTTGCCCTCCGGTTTGCCTTGCCAAGTCCTGTTGCTTGGCGGCTTTTTCTGCCCCCAATCCTTGCGGTGGTTGTCCTTGTCCTTGCGACTCTCTCCCCCACCATTGTCATGGTTGGCCTTTTCGTCTTTGGATTGGGTAGTGTATTCGGGAAATGATTCCGCAATGGCGATGGCGTCGTCAAGTGTTTGAACACCACGTCTATCAAGTTCGGTCTTGGCCCAATCCTTGAGACCATCTTGGAAATAGAAGAGAGAATCCTTATCGGACATGTCGCTTATCTCCAATATTAGGGTAGTAAACTCGTTGATGTAGTCCCGCATACTACCCGTCTGTTTGAGGCGACGTAAGCGCGCTCGTGCTTCCTTTTCCGCATTACTTGGGGCGAATTTCTTTCGGAGCTCTTGCTTGAAGTCGGCCCAAGTGTTGATGGTACAGATTCCCTTGGTCATCTCGCCATGCTTCCGACGCCACCATAGTTGTGCAGCGCCTCTAAGATAAGTGGGTGCAGCGCCCACTTTTGATGCCTCGTCTCGTACGCCAATGGCATCGAAGTATTGATCCAGCCCGAATAGGAAATTGTCTACGATGGTGGCATTTCGGGTACCATCATAGGTGTCGGGTTTTGGCACGTCAATGCGGCGCGCATCCCTCGTGCTAGTGGAAGCTGGACTCGAGGAGAGTGTGCGCTTGTGCCATGCCCAATCCGAGCGGACTTCCTCCACTTCCGCACGGACAGCCCGTACTTCTTCCTGAACAAAACTACGAAGCTTTAGCAACTCATCATGAAATGAACGAAACTCCCCTCGGAGAAGGTTCGCTTGTTCTTGGATGAGAGCCTTTGTTGCCACCGTGAACTCGGCGTATTCTCCCTCGAGACCATCCACTCGTTCCTCCAATCCCTCGAGGCTTTCTTGAGTGGCGGAGAACACATTTTCGAGAGTGTTCACACGAGGCTCCAATGCATCCACAAATGGGGCCTTGGACTTGCTACGAGTCTTGCCTTGGCCTCGTTCTCCATTACGGCCGCGGCTTGGCTCCGGTGGAACATCCACACCAACAATACCCTCTTGTGCCATGTTCGAAGTGTTGGCCATTGCTAGTGAGCTAACTTGCGTGGGTGCAAACCTTAGCTCTGATACCACCTGTCACGGGATGAGTATAATTGCGCAGCTAACCCGTGCGGCACTTAGACAACTTTGCCAACGGTTGCTAAGTAAGCCTTGAACTTCTCGAACTAGAGAAGAAAGCAATGAAGCCAAATGAGAACTTGTATTGCACTAAAAAGAGATTTACAATGCTTGAGTTGCTTGTATGTTTTCTGATGCTTGGAGGATGATTCCAAATGACAAATGCCATCCCTTATTTATAAGGGAGGCTTACAAGCTCTAAAGATTTTAGAGAATTCTATAGCCTTCTAGTTATGTACATGTCCTAGAACTCTATGGAGAGTTCTAGAGAGTTCTACTACATTCTAGGTACATACATGTGCTAGAATTCTATGGAGAATTCTAGAATGTTCAATAGAGTTCTAGAGAGCTCTAGAGAGTTCTAGAGAGTTCTAGAGAGCTCTAGAGAGTTCTAGAGAGCTCTAGAGAGTTCTCCAATGTGCTAGAGTTCCCTAGAACGTTCCGGAATCTAGAGTTGCTCAAATGTGCTGGAGTTGTCTAGAATGTTCCGGAATTGGGCCAAGCTAGGACTCTTGGCCTTACATTGGCTTCCTAGCCCAATATTATGGATGATTGGGCTATCAACTTGGGTGGTCCGTAACACTAGGCTTGGTTCTTCACTAATATATAAGTGCCTTATATTGGTTGGTTATGACTTTACTTAATTGCTTTAACTAGAGAATCGGGATAGATCCTGTCTTGAGTGAGTTATATGCCAATGTGTGTGTGAGATTTCGTTGATATTCTGTGCATGTTAGTTGATGTCTAGAACATTCCCTACGTATTTGCAAAAATGATATAGGAATTTCTTTATTTATCCAATTATATAATTTTACCAACTTAATTAATGGATATCTTAGTTATCCCCATTGAGCATGTATTCATATTTATTTGACAACCACACTACATGTCTGTCCCATTTGGTTGAATTGTCTATCTATTGATCCTTTTATCTCTCATGAGCATTTTGAATTTGTATGAGCTTGTAAAAACTATATGAAGGTATGGTCAGGTTTTTAGTGGAACTACTGTAAAAGGAGAAAGGCCCAAGGGATTAAACCGGGATACGAATATCAAAAATTGAAGAAACAAAAAAACTCTGGCACGACAGTTTTGCGCAAGCTGTCAGACAAAAAGTTTCAACCTCTGTAATTGTCCATTGGCACGGCGCATGGGGCGCCACACCCTACGTCGTTTTTGTTGAAGTTTATTCGAGTATTATCCTACTTCATTTTGGAAAGGGTAGTTTTGTCCGGGCCTATTCCTACATGGTATAAATACACCAAAATAACATTTCTAAGGGACTTTTGACCTTGAAAGCTTTGGGAGAGCATTGGAGATTACAAGATACAGGATTTTATAATCTTCCCCTCAATTCAATATGGGAGTTTGGATTGTAACGTTAGATTGATGCTTTCTTATTCTTTAACTCTTATTCTGATGACTTTCTCCATATCTATGGAGTAGTTTATCTTAGGGTTTGACATGATTTGATTACTTGGTTGTTGTTTGTGGATTTGATTACTGCTTAATTGCTTGAACTTATTGGAAAAGCTTTAACTATAGTTGTGATTCTATTCATTATCTTGTTCATTGAGAAGAGGAGCATAATATTGAATATTGTTGCAACGCATGCCATAATTTATTTTTGTATTTATTTAAAGTAATTTAAAGAGATTTTTTATCTACCTCTTAAATTAAGATTGAGAAATATTCGCGAGAAGTTTCTCTTAGATTATTCCTACCAATAGATTCGTGCAAGTTTCATCACACTTTCTATTAGTTTTTTTTTCTTTTAAAAGATTTAGATTTAATCGAGAGAGGAATCTGAATCAGGAGTATAATCTAATCACCTATTGAATTCGTGAGAATCGGTAGAACCTCAAGAGTAAAATATTTTATTATCATATCTAGAATAACAACCTTGCACATATCATATCAAACCCCATATTTCTCACATTGATATGAAACCAACTCCGTTGAACTCTAGTTCTTTGCCGTCATTTGTCAATTTCGTTAATTTAGTTGTTAATCGTAGTTCGTAATCATTCCAAACAAGATCCGATAATCCTGAATAGCATTTAAACTAGAAACTACTAGATGATTGTTTAAATAAAATCCATGTGGATATGTTAATCATACTATACTATCTTTGGCTAGCGAGCATCAACTATATGTTGTGTTTTGCGCTCGTCAATCTCCCGGCTCGAAGAACCTGGCTAGTGAACCATGGAACGTTCTCCTAAATAATGTCCATTTGACCATGCTAAAACTGGTAACCTTGGTATGTAGAGCTTTCGATTCTTTGGGATCCTAGGGCACTTTTCCTATCTTTAAATAATCTATGTACTTGTTCCTCCAATCCCAAGTTAAACTCATTGAGTTTATTTCAGCGTGGCCTTCTTCTCTCACCGATTTCATAAGTTGTACTATTGTTCTAGAGCTAAACTCATTGACATCAACCGATGATCCCAAGTTAGCCAGAGCATCGGCCTCACTATTCTGATCTCGGCGACTGTGCTGCAGGGTCCATTCTTAGAATTGATGCAGTGTTACCTGTAATTTTTCTAAGTACCTTTGTATCCATTCCTATTTCACTTCAAATTTACCATTGACTTGATTTACCACGAGGAAGGAGTCAACTTAGCTTCAATTACCTCATCCCAAAGGCTTATAGCCAATTCGAGCTTGAATCATGGCCTCATACTTAGCCTCATTGTTAGTCAATTTCACAGTTCAAATGGATTGCCTAATTACACTTCTCGTAGGTGGTTGCAACATCACGCCGAGTCCGAACTCCTTTGTGTTCAAGGCACCGTCTGTGAAAATGGGTATATCCCAAGGTAGTCCCTGAAGTTAAAAGTAATTCCTTTTAAATTCGCGTATTAAGGCCAGCGTAAAGTCAGCCACGAAGTCTACCAAAATTAGAGATTTGATGAAGGTTCGAGGCCGATACTCGAAATCGTATCCACTGATTTTGATGGTCATTTGGCCAACCAGCCCGAGAGCTTGGGTTTATGCATGATATTCCTCAGTGGATAAGAGGTTAAGACATATATAGGGTGGCATTGAAAGTATGGTGTGAACTTGCTGGAGGCGCTGAGAAAAGCGAGCGCCAATTTTTCTAGGTAAAGATGCCTTGTTTTGGCCTCACCTAGAGTTGTATTGACATCGTAAATAGAAAATTGTGTACCTTTCTTTTCTCGGACTAAGACTCCCCTTAGTGCCACCTTGTAGACCGCTAAGTAAAAGTACAACTATTCATCCGCATTCTAAGTGTGGAACATGGGAGAACTAAGGTACTGTTTGCGTTCTTCCAAAGATTTTTGGCATCCCAGAGTCCAAGAAAAGTTATTCTTCTTCTTCAACAGTGAGAAGAACCGATGGCTTTAGTCCAAGGACCTCGGTATGAACTGGCCCATGGCGGCGATACGCTCGGTCAGCCTCTGAATGGCCTTGACGTTGTCCACAATGGTAATGTCTTCTATGGCTTTGTCAAGATTGATCTTGACCTCGATTGGATACCGTGAACCTGAGGAACTTCTTGGATCTAACCCTGAATACGCACTTTTCCAGGTTCAGCTTCATATTGTATCTCTTTAATATGTCGAAGGTTTCTTGTGAATGCTTCAATGATCTTCTTCTTGCAGGGACTTGACTAATATGTCATCGATATAAACTTCCTATCTATTCTTCGAACATCTGATTTACTGGGCATTGATAGGTGGCACCGACATTCTTCAACACGAATGGCATTACGCTATAACAGTAGGTGCCAAATTTAGTGATAAAGGAAGTCTTTTCTTGGTCGCCTGGGTCCATCTAAATTTGGTTGTACCTGGAATAGGCATAGAGAAAGCTAAGTATCTCATGCTTGTCCGCAACATCGAACATCCAATCGATGCTAGGCAAAGGAAAAGAATCCTTAGGGCATGCCTTGTTCAGATATTTGTAATCTACACACATTCTTAGCTTATTTCCTTTTACAGGTACTACCACTACGTTAGCTAACCAATCCAGATTTTTAACTTCCTGAATGGACCGTATCTTAAGGAGTTTAGATACCTCGTCCTTGGTGAATGTATTCTTAGCCTAGGATTGCAGCTTCCTTTTCTGCTTAACAGGATGGAACTTCGGGTCAAAATTCAACTTATGAGTGGTTACCTCCAGCGGGATCCCTGTTATGTCAAGATAGGACTAGGCAAAACAATCTATGTTAACTATAAGAAAATTCAATGAGTTTTTTCTTGAACTCAGGAGTTAACCCCGTGCCTAAGTATATAATCTGGTAAATGCATGATCAATATGACTTGCTCCATCTTTTCGGCTATCGATTTGGTGGTATCGGAGTCATTATGAGATATGAATGATCTGGGAACTTTGTAATCATCATCCTCATCTACTCCTTGCTCTTCCTGTTTGGTCAGGACCGGTATCAGTGATTTCTATTTAACTGTGAATATTTCCTTTGCGGTGGTTGTACTCCGTCGAGCATCTTGATTCCTCCAAGCATAGGGAACTTCAGTGCTTGGTGTAGGATTAAGGGTACCGCCCTCATGTTATTAACCCATGATCTTCCGAATAGGGCGTTGCACCTCATGTCCCCTTCGATCACATAAAATTTGTATCTCGAATCGTTTCGGTAGTATTCACCGGCAGAGTTATTTCTCTTTTAGTAGTTTCACACGCCATGTTAAATTTTCTCAACTCCTGGATCGCCGGCATTATTTAGCCTTATAACCCCAAATGCTCGACGACCCTCGATCTAATGATGTTGGTTGAGATATCTAGATCAATAAACACAAGTTTAAATCGAGATTTATTGATAAATATGGATATTACCTATGCATCAATATAAGGTTGTATGATGCATTCGGTATCCTCATCGTCGAATGAAATGGTTCCCTAAGAGACGTAATTTCAGGTTCGTTTTTCCCTTGTGATGGATACTTTTGAGTGCTTTATCATTAGCCACTGGGGGCCATCGACGCCTCCAATGATTATGTTGATAAAGTGCTAAGGTTCTTCTTGTTCGGTCTGTTTGTTGGAGTCACTATTCCTAAAGTAGTTTTTGGCTTGATAACTCAGAAATTCTTGGAGGTGCCCGTTACTAAACAACTGGGCAACTTCCTCTCTCAATTGTTGGCAGTCCGCGATCCTGTGGCCATGAGTGCCATGATAGATATACATCAGGTTAGGATCTTTATGGGTAGGGTCGGACTGCAATGGTCAAGGCCACTTAGTTCCATGATGTGCCCAATGTCTAATACAAAGCTGGTTGCATCAACATTAAATATATACTCTGATAATCTTGGTGCTTCCCTTTCCCCAAGCGGCTAATCGAAACCATTTTTTCTCATCATACTTCAACTGTTGGGCCCTCGATCACGGCGCCCGGACCCGTTTCCCCTTCGATCTACACTGTATGGTTGATAGCGATCTTTGACCGGCCTTGATTCATGATCGATGACTCTCTTATACCTGTCATTGATTCTTATGGGATAAATGGACCCAGAAAGGGCTCTGAGTTGGTCATCCTCGACTTTGATTTTTGACTGGTGGCTATAGTGGATGTCGGCCCAACTTACTGCCGACTCTCTTCATCAATGCTTCATGCATTTCATTATCTTAGGGTTGGCCCCGGGCTCAGCTTCACCCGACCAATTGGTGGTTTGTTCGTTTCTTCAGGTGTTTTCCCCAATCGGTCGAGCTCGATCCTGCCAAGAAGGTGGACTTGATTTTGTAGTTGCACTATCGGTGCCTGTTGAGCCCGCATCATTTCGAAGATTAGTCGTAGGCTTACCCCCATCGCCTTCGCCTTCAGGCATTTCTAAAATTGTTAGTCGGGACTCTCCACAAATGCTATTTTCGGGGTCAGTTAGTAGGTGGACGTCGATAGCAACCTATGGATTGGCATCGACTGGATCGATGATTAGGACTCTGTTGGGATCACCTAGGGGCACCTCATTGCCAAGCACCAAATTATTATTTTTGGCATGATGTCCAAACTCAGCCTGAACATTCAAGGGAGCATACTGAGAATTTAACATTTTTAAACTAACCAGAAATTGATACATCAAAGAACAAACGTAAAATAGAGTGTATTATGGAGATTTATATCAAACCACCACTACTATTTTTAGCCCCTCAGTGGTGCCAAACTATTTTTTCATAAAACGGATAACAATTGAATTTATATGCGATTTTAAGATAGTGGATAAATTCAACACAAATAATCAAGAATATTAGATAAACAAGTTTAAGGCAAAAGGAATAATCAAACCAATTATGACGTTAGTGTCGGGTTCGGATTTAAGTTAAATAGTTATCTTGCCCTCGGACGAACCCTTAATTCGAAGATAGATGTATAAAGAATAACGATAAAATGAAAACTTTTTAATAGCTAGGGAGCAAAGAAATAAGTTTGTATTATCTTGATATGTCTATTACAATGTCCCCAATTGAATAAAAACTTCTCCTTCACATCCAAAAAAGATAAAAATCATCCTTTATCTTCAATTATTGATCCGCTATTGTCGTTGGGCGAGATACCCGCGAAGTATGAATATCATGGGCCTCTGTTAGTCCTGCGCAACCCTTGCCATGCTTCCTGAGGTAGTTCTCAGCTTCAAAGTGCATTTGTCACGTGTTTAACATCATATATTATCCAATTTAAATTTACAAACTAATCTTCCTCATAGATTTTGATTTTTCTTTTTCTTTTGTCGTTTTAGAAAAGAAGAAAGTGGTTTTCGTGATAGTGATAAATTCCTCCACCCTTAGAGAAGAATCTCTATATCTTTAGTTCTCTACATTTTTCATGCTAAGAACTTTTACTACTTTAGATTTTATTTTATATTTATATTATTTGTACACGTATTTGATACCTGCCAGGCTGCCACATATTCTTTCTAGCTCCTTCTCCTGTTCTCCAGCCGTCTTCGCCCAATATTTCCAAATCATCTTCGGCTAAGTATCGTTAATGGTCCACTGATCCAATCCAACGAATAGGTGGTTTAGTTAAAGGAATATTCCTGATGGAGAAAGGCTATCAATCTCTATTGGAGATGATTTGGTATTTGGTTGATATTCTGGACAAATTCATTTTCCTATAAGTCTATGATTTTTGTTCCTTTTATTTATATATATTTTAGGAAAGAATTTGGTATCATTTGTCACATGTCCTGAGTCCAAGGATTTCTATATGCAACAATTAAGAAAAGGGAGTAATAATTTAGACTACATGACTGCAATACTTAGAATTTTGGATAATATAAGGAATAGCAATGTCAAACTTGAAGACAATTCATTTCGAAAGAATAATAATATGGTGTAGTTGACATGGCTATTTTCTTTTCCTTTTTCATCTGTATTGATTTGGGGCCTTCAAGGTGGGGTAAAACTTTGACTAACCATATAAAATGGAGGAAATATTATTAACAAAATTTTGAAATACTCTAGAGGACATAATATAGGAAAAATCTTCTGGGTCCTTTTTTTTTTTTTTTTTAATTTTGGCGGGGGGTTACAAAAAAGTATAAAAATCAAGAAATGGGCAATCCTTTAGGAAAAAAAAGATGGAAATGGTGAATAGTGAATACCATAAACTGTTGTGGGCAAGAGGAGACAATGTACGAGGTTGAGGGGCAACCTAGGAGGGCGTGGAAGCTTTTTGTCCATTCATAGTAAGTCTATTAATTATCTAATCAACCCCTCACTTTGTCAACCTTCCCTTTTAATCACTCATCTCCTATTTTTGTTTATTTATTCCCCAATGTCAATTACCGTTCCTTCACATGTATTTTAAGAATTTAATTATATATCTCCTCAGTATTAAATTTTTTATATAATCAGGTTATCTTTATTTGTTATAATCGATAATATATCTTATTTCATGATTAAAAATAATAATTTATATAAATTTCTTGAATAACCTAATAGTAGAAAATATACTTATCTTTCTTTAATACTTAGGACTAGGATGTTGATACAAAGAAGTTATTTCTTTCTTCAGTAACTGGTGCTCAGCTGGGAATTACACAAACAGCCCTCTTACTTTCCATTCTAGCAACTCAAACTCCCTCCCCTATTTTTCGTTTACAAATCCAACAAGAACAACAACAACAACAATCTAGTATAATCACATTTAGTGAGGTCTGGGAAGAGTAGTATGTATGCAGATCTTACCCCTGATAAAGAGGCTGTTTCCAAATAGACCTCCGGAATCTTTCCCTCCAAGAACTTCTCACCTTGCTCTTGGGGAGACTCGAACTCACAACCTCTCGATTGAAAGTGAGGTTGCTTACCATGAGAGCAACCCTCTTCTCTCGTTTACAAATCCATTCAAACAATTTAAATCCCTTTGAATATCCTTCCCTCAAAACAAACATCCGATCTAAACTCTTTAAGTAACAAATTTCTTGATTAACACTAATGAGATTTAAAGAGTCTTAAACTACGTTACAATACCAACTTGACATATCATATTTGGCGTTGAAGTTTGAAACATTATTTTTTGCGTGAGTTTTCTTAACCTTTTATAGCGACATTAGACTTCTTTAGACCCGGCTCAAATTCGATCACAACCAATCGCGATCGACCGACCGGCTTCGGTCAGTCAAAAAATCAATCGAAGTTGGTCGGTTTTTTAAAATATATTTTTTTTAATTTTTTTAACGAAATCGACCAACTTTAGTCAGGTTTTTTTGACGTAAAAATATGAAAATTTATTTTACTCCTATAGTGGAAAAGGTTTGGAAACAGAGGAGAAATGATGATACTGGAAACATGCACAACATATGGAACAAGCTCAAAGAATTGAAAAGGGGGTTGAAAGAACTGGATATGCACATAGCTGCCTATAGAACCCATCTCAATGCAGCAAGACACAAACTAGAAACCATTCAGTTTGAATTGAGAAGACACAACCTGGACCAGCTGTTGATAAATCAGGAAAGGACCACCTTAACAGAAATAGAGAAATGGAGCAATATTGAGGAGCAGATTCTGCACCAAAAATCCAGAGCACAGTGGATCACATGTGGAGACTCAAACTCAAAATACTTCCATGCACAACTGAAGCAGAGGACAACATAAACACAATTGGCTCCATATACACAGATTCAGGAGAGAGGCTGTCTGATCCTAAGCTAGTGGAAGAAGAGTTCCTAGACACATTCAGCAAGATTCTGAGAGGAAAAATACTTGTCTGTAAATGTCCAAACACTGCCATAATTCAACATGGTCCATGTCTAAGCATAAAACAGAAGCAGTCACTGATTAGGCCAGTTACAAAGGAGGAAATCTCTCAGGCAATAAATGATATGCCACATGACAAAGCTCCGGGGGTAGATGACTTTCCAGTTGAGTTCTTCACTAGCCACTGGAATATTGTTGCAGATGATGTCTACAGAGCAGTGCAGGAATTTTTTATAACAGGAAAAATGCATAAAGGAATAAGTAGCACAGCAGTATCATTGATCCCAAAAATACAAAATCCTACTACTGTCAAAGACTACACACCAATTGCTTGTTGCACAGCACTTTATAAAATAATCACCAAAGTACTCACAGCACGAATCAAAACAGTCATAGGTGGTTTGATTAGCAATTCACAATCAGCTTTTATTGAGGGCAGGAGCATAACAGTCAACATTCTCTTTACACAAGAATTATTTAAAGGATACAACAGGAAAGGTGTATCCCCTCGGTGTGTATTAAAAGCTGACCTGAGGAAGGCTTATGACACAGTGGAATGGTGTTTTATTGAGATACTGATGCTGGATATGGGTTTCCCCTACAAATTTACAAACTGGATAATGGAATGCATCTCTTCTGTCACATATTCATTAAGTCTCAATGGAGGATTGAAAATTTAGTTTAAAGGAAAAAGAGGTATACGGAAAGGCGACTAAATGTCCCCATACCTCTTTGTAATTGTCATGGAATATTTGAACAGGGAACTCAAGAATATGACGGGAAGAAAGAATTTCAAATTTCATCCTAGATGTAAGAAGCTAGGAGTGTCACATATCTGTTTTGCGGATGATCTACTACTATTCTGCAAGGCTGATACCCAATCTGTAAGACTTATAAAACAGACGCTCCAAAACTTTGAGGAAACCTCGGGATTACAAGCAAATGCAGACAAAAGTGCGGTGTATATAGCAGGGGTCTCGAACTGGACAAAGAAGGAAATCTTGCTCGAACTAGAATTCCCTGAAGGGTCCCTACCCTTCAAATATCTTGGGGTCCCCATGGACTCCAAAAATTAACAGTTACACAATGTTGGCCAATAGTAGAGAAAATAACAAAGAAAATTAACTGTTGGACATTGAGACTTTTATCTTATGCAGGTAGGCTCCAGTTAATCAAGACAGTATTATTTGGTATGCAATCGTACTGGACTCAAATCTTCCTGCTTCTAAAAAAGGTAATGAAGATGATTGAAGCAATATACAGATCCTTTCTATGGACTGGTGCAACAACTGTGTCCAAAAAGGCACTAGTCGCTTGGGAAACTATATGTCTACCATATAGTGCTGGGGGCCTAAATGTTTTGAACTTATCAATCTGCAATAAGGCAGCGGTAGCAAAGCATCTGTGGGCAGTAACAATGAAAAAGGACAGCCTATGGATCAAATGGCTGCACACATACTACATTAAGAACAATGCTGTAGAGGATGTTCCTACTCCTAAAACAGCTGTCGAGGCTGTGAGGAAGATATTTGAGACCAGATCACTGATAACAAATACAAAGGGTGTACAGAGGGACCTGAAATGTCGATTGATCCAGCTACAGAAGGGTGAACTATTCAACATCAATAAACTCTACAGACTCCAACTCCCCCATACCCCCAAAGTACAATGGAAAAGCATAGTACTGCAGCCAAAACTACACCCAAGATTCAAATTCATCGACTGGATAGCTTTGCGTAGAAGACTAGCAACAGTGGAGCGGCTAATGCATTTTGGAATACAGATTCCGCAACAATGTATATTCTGCAAGCAAGTAGATGAATCTTTTGACCATCTATTTTTTACTTGCCCGACATCATGGGGAGTATGGAATAGATTACTCATATGGCTGGGATACCAGAGAACCATCTGTGATTGGAACAGTAAAGTGGAATGGATAAGCAACATTGCAAAAAGGAGAAACAGACTAGCGGAAATAACCACCAGTGTGTTCGGAATGTTGGTATACTGTCTCTGGCGAAAAAGGAACAAGATTAGATTCCAAGGCAGAAACATAGTTATAAATGATACATGCAAAGAGATAGTGGTTCACGTGCATACACAGGGAACATCTCTTAAACACTGGAAGAATATTTTGCGATGACTGGATCACTACCCCTAGAACCTATGTTTCTTGAAATTGAATGTAACTTATAGCATAGGAGAGTGATATCATATTAGACTGAGTGGAAAGTAGCTAGTCAGCGGCTACTAGATAAATCTGTATTATTCTGATCAATTGATGAAATGGAATTAATTTTTTTTTTTAAAAAAAAATCAGCCAAGGGTGAGTGGCTTGACTTTAGGTGTGTTTTGGTACGGAGGAAAATATTTTTTGTAAAATATTTTTTAATTTTTTTGTATTTGAATGGCTTAAATATTTTAGAAATATTTTTTTGTTAATTTATTTGTCTCTAATTAGAGAAAAATATTTTTCTCATCAAAAGAAGGAAAAATATTTTTCAAAGCGTCTTATCAATCTTCTCACCCTCACAAATCCACTCCACCTCCTTTACAAAAATATTTTTTTTTTCAAATTTCAGGTTTTCCATTACCATCCACCCTACTATCCCTCATCTCCCCTCCTTCCCACATAAAAAATATTTTTCTTACCTTATTTTTTTTTTGTAATTTCAAATTTCTATTTTTTCATTTTTCTGCACCACCCCCCCCCCCCAAATTTTACGTTTTTTTTTGTAATTTATATTTCTATTTTTTTCATTTTACTGTCTCCCACAGCCCCGCCACCCACCCCCCAACCCCCGGAAAAAAATTTTAATATATTTTTTAGTTTTTATTTTATTATTTATCGGTTTAAAGGCTTAAAATTATATAAGTTCCAAAATTATGAGTTCGGAGATTTATGTGTTTGGAAGTTTACGGGTTTAGAAATTATAAAGTTTACACACTTGAAATTCCGCAGTTTTGAAAGTTTAGGGGTTCGAAAGTTTATAAGATTTGTGGTTCCGAAAGATTGTTGATCTAAAAGTTTATGGCGTCATATTTATTTTATTTAAATTATTTATAAATACTCTTGAGAAATTATTTTCCTTAATTTGCGTACCAAACACTAAAAAATAAATAAGATTACTATTTATTTTCCAAAACAATATTTTCTTGAAAAAATATTTTCTACTAAACCAAACACAACCTTGGTCTTGATTTTTCTCCAACGCTAAGAATAGTAAAAACATCACAATTGAAATGCAACGCATATTGTTCTTATGTTTAAAATATTACTGAAAGAATTATTGAAATGTGGAATAAATGATGATCAAGGATAATTATTAGTACTCCCTCTGTACAAATTTACGTGGTGTACTTACTTTCTCTTCTATTTATTTCATTGTCTTTTTATGTTTAAAAATAATTTATCTTTAAATTTTCATTTTATATTTTAAGAACTTTATATTTTACCTATATACAGTCAAAATTTATTAGATAAACTGAAATGGAAGGAATGCGACAATATTGTTATGACACTGAGGCTTCGTACCTGTACTACCAACCAGTACGATGGAGATTTGATCTATGTGAAAGTTCGGTGAGAACTTCCTGGACGTTCAGATAAACTGTGACGAAAAAATAAAAAATTAAAATAAAAGTAACAAAATTAAAAAATAATAATTATTACTCTTCTGAAAGCAAATATGTGCTGCTTACAATAATATGTCAAAAATTTGCACATAGTTTGGCTGTTTTTAGCTATGAATATCATCTAAACTAATACTTAATAATGATGATAAAGTCGATTTCACATGAATCACACCAAAAACGTATCCATCAGAGGGGACTAGGCCACGACAATTAGAACCCAACGCACTGTTCAAATCCCAAAATGGTTAATAATTCAGAACCAAATATTTTAAATTCCTAAAGGGAAAAAACAAACACAGTAGCTTTTTAAGTTCTTTTTTGAATAATTCAGTTATCAATGGGGCCTCACTACTATAGATACACCCCCCCTCCCCCAAAAAAAGGCTCCAAATAGAGTCCAATCGTCTGATCCGGGTTGATTACCCTTAAACTGGGCATCTAAAACTGACTTCAAGGCAGTAAGTAAGAACATCTACCGTAAGAATTATATCATTAATATACATAATAATGATAACCATAAGACCAGGAGAGCCTAGGAATAATCATTAAGAGAACGCATATAGCCTCTAGAATATAAGGCTAGAGAAAGTTTGGCATATCACTACCTTGAGGCTTGTCTCAGGCTATAAAGGAACTTCTGTAAATGACAAACTAAAATAGTAGAGGAAGAAGATGAAGCAGCATTAAATAAAAAAAGAATTCATTGTAAAGTACTTCAAAATGGAATTTTTTGTTAAGGAGCCCGGAGGGAAGTTTATTGATAATGTAAGTGGTTGTAAGTAGGCAGTCTCCCAGAATCTAACAGGAGCCTTGGATTGGAAAAGCAAAGCTCTAGAAGCCTCAAGTATGGATCAATGCTTCCTTTCAACCGCCTCATTTTATTGTGGAGCACGAGGGAAAGTAGTTTTATGGATGATACCGTTTTCATATATAGAAATAAGAAACAACATAATTTCTACCTCCAAGTTCTATGGCATTGTGTTACACGCCATGTTTCCATACGTAAGAGTACGTCGTAAGTGAATTGATGTAAGCTTAGAGACGAAATCATCTTTGAAAGTACATAAAGTTAATAATGTTACCATGAAGGTTACAGATATTTAAGATCATGAATAACAAGTACCAATAGGATTGGAAGGCTTAGAAGCTACACGAATTGAAGAAAATAAGTCTCGTCAAAAGTCAACTAGTCGGAAATATTATAACATATACTTTTGGGGTGAGACTAGGGCGATTAACATAATAAGGAGGTTATTATATGAGTTATTTTAGTCATATCATAGTCGTGTGTTATGTTTAGAAGTCAAACGAGTTGTTGAACAAAAGTTTGCAAAGATCATCACAAGTTATATTAACAAATATGTTGAAAATTAGGTCAAATGGAAGCTTTTCTACCAATATAGTTGGAATTACAGGATGATCCATATATCAAATTGACTATCTACGAATCTAGCATCTAACATATTAAACCGTTAATCAATACTAAATCAAAGTAGAGAGATATTTGCAATTTTGCGAGACTGCACAGACTGCACCTGTGACAAGTAGGTGTGTCATTTAAGCTTTTCGAACAATACATTTTATGTGTTATATGAGGTATTTATGGGACATATTATATACCAACTTGAATTACTTGGAGTTTAGTTTTTAACTCTCTTAACCGTTTGTTCATACAACATCCGGATAAAAAGATATAACCATCGGAAGGAGGGGCAATGCTAGGGTGCCAAGCTAGCACCTCTTTGACTTTTGAAAGTTGATATATATAAATTTTAAATCATTTTTCTCTTTATTTTCCGTAGAAAATGACTTGAGAACCCCTATAAAATTACCTTTAAGCTCTCCACAATGGTTCCCAGGAAGATTAACATCCCAGGTACGAAATCAAGAAACGATGATATTAGAACGATCCCTACAACGTAAGTATCACTATATCGCCTCTGGTTTTCTTTGTAATTTAAGTTTTGGAAGGTAATTCATAGTTAAGAAAACGTCTACTTTCTGTATTTATGCTTTTAAATATCAATGATATAGTTTAATTAAGTGTGAAATTAAGCCATGTAGATGAGAGTTGAACCTAATTTCTTAGCGAAGAAAAAAGAAGAGAAAGGAAACTTCTGTTCTTCAACTATGAAAAATGAGCTAATACTCAACTATATACAAGTCGCTGACTTCTCACACGTGCACCTCACGTGTTCCTAGCTAATTTATAACTAATTTCTTGACAGTCTTTTAACAGCTCACTAATTGCTCCTAACAGCTAATTTCTCTTAACTGCTTTGTTGTTTCTCATCTTTCATTACTTCCCTTCAAGCTGGAGGATGAAAGACATCGAGCTCTCCTAGCTTGAACAGAAATTATGCTGGCTAACTCTCAAACCTTTAGTTAGGAGGTCTACAATCTATGACTGTATAGCAACATACTTGGTTTCAATAATCCCTTCTTTCACCTTTTCTCGGACAAAATGACAATCAATGTCTATATACTTTGGTGCGCTCATGAAACGTGAGGTTTGATGCAATTTGGATATCTACTTTGCTACTAAATTAAAGTTGGATTGTTCTGGAGATAGGTAAACTTAAGTCTTTTAGCAATCCAACCAACCACACAATTTCTGCCATGCTTCGATATTCAGAACTTCGACTTACTGTGTGTTGTTTCTTCGACTTCCATAAGATCAGAGAATCACCTAGATTAATGACATATCATGTGACGTAGCGTCTAGTATTAGGACAAGCAGCCCAATCAGAATCAGAATAGGTTGTAAATTGAGTGGCTAAGTTCTGGCTTAGAAAAAACCTTAAACCAGGATTACCCTTGATGCACCCCACCATCCTCAATGTTTCTTCCCAATGTGACTTATTTGGCTACTGCATAAATTGACTGAGCACCTTAACTGTGAAGCAAATGTCAGGGCATGTGATGGTAAGATAAATCAGCTTCCCAACCAATTTTTGATAACGACATATATCTTCAAGCAAAGGATCATCACTGTTACTAGTCAATTTGTCAAGTTCAACGGTGATTAATCTGGTATTGGCTTCAAGTGGTATTGTGGATGGCTTTGTACCATTGAGTCGAACATCAGAAATTCGCTTTAGACATATTTTCTTTGATTGAAAAGTATCTCTTTCTTTAATCTCAACACTTCAATGACCAAGAAATATCTGAGTTTTCTATGATCTTTGACCTTGAAATTGTTGTGTAAGGTCTAGTTAGATTCTTCAATGAGCCCTTATCACTCCCGGTAAAAAGTAGGATCAACATAGATTAAAATGATCACAATACACCCTTCTCTCTGTTTAGTAAATAGAGAATGATCATGAGGACTTTGGCAGTATCCTCCTTGTAACATAGCAGTAGTTAGCTTGATATTCCATTGCCTTGATTCCTGATTGAGTCCATACAAATATTTCAAGAGTTTGCATACCGTATATTCCCCATGTCTATGAAAACCTTGAGGTAAGTCCATATAGACTTCTTCATATTAATCTCCTTGAAGAAAAGTATTGTTAATATCCATTTGGTATAAAAACTAGTTCTTTGAAGCTGACATATTAATGTATGTTCTAAGTATGACCATTTTTGAAACAAGAGAGAAGGTTTCATAATAGTCTAGTCCTTCCTTTTGTGTGTACCCCTTTGCCACCAAGTGAGCTTTGTACTTGTCTATCTCCACATTACCTTTGTACTTGTTTTTAGATACCCACTTTGAGCCTATAGTCCTCTTTCCAGTAGGTACTGGAACTAACTCCCAGGTTTTGTTCTATTTTGTATCAATATCATGTTCCATTGCTTGAATCAAATTGTGATCTTTAGAAGCCTCATTGAATGATCTAGGCTCTATAGGCATAGAGAAAGAACCCAAGTAGGCTTGGTAGGTGGGATTGAGATGAGTGTAGGTCACATATTGAGATATAGGATATGAGCAATGCGCATTTATCCTGAAATTAGTGATGTAGTCACTGAGCCAAAATTTTTCAGCTTGATCTCTCATGTGTGTGCGCTTGAACATAATCATGTTGCTCATGTTGTTGATCTTCTTCTACTGTCAACTCAACTGATTGTGTCTTAGCTTGATCAGATCCTGTAGCTGCAGGGGCTTCAAGTGCTTGTGCTTGATTCATTACATATTTTGTGTCAGGTGTTGTATCAGGGAGATTAGGTGAATCAATGATTGAACTTTCCACTCTTGGCATTACATCTCCTGGTTCAGGTATTAGTTCTACACTTGTTGGATGTTGATCATGAGGATCTACTGCTTGTGTCTGGATTATACCTGTATTTATTGTCTTTTTAAATAAAAAAAATATCACCTAATTCCTCTTGAGTCTCAGATCTAAAAGGAAATAGTGATTCCTTGAACTCAACATCCTTTCTAACAAAAATTAGATTATCTTCAAGATCATACAACTTGTAACATTTCTGTGTTTCTGAATATCCCACAAATACTGTCTTACTAGCTCTTATTGTGAATTGTCACCTCTAGGTAAATAGCCAAACACTTTTAAATGAGATAGTTGAGGTAGCTTACTATGCAACAACTCAAATGATATTTTCCCTTGCAGCACTATTGATGGCAATCTGTTGATCAAGTACACATAAGTTCTAACACAATCTCCCAAAATTTTATAGGCATTGAACTTTGAAAGATTAGTGCTCGTGTCTAGTATCTGTCTATGCTTTCTCTCCATAACTCCATTTTGTTGTGAAGTGTATGGATAACCGCTTTGATGAATCACACCATAGGAATCTAGGAGTTCATTATATTTTTAGTTAAAAAAACTCACTACCATTTTCAAATCTAAGAACTTTTATATTCTTATCAAACTGATTCTTTATTAGAGCAAAGAAGTTCTTCAGTACTATAAATACTTCACATTTAGATTGAATTAGACATATCCAAGTGTATCTTTGTAATCATCTACTATGGTAACAAATTAGTGCATTTTATCATATGTAGGTTTTGTATGGACCCTATGCATCTAGGTGCATCAACGGAAAAAGACTACTTGATCTACTATTGCTAATATAAAACTTTAGCCTGCTCTATTTTCCAGGGGACAAATTTCACAACATTCGAATAGTTCAGCATCTACTTCATTCTTGACATCTGCAATGTGTTGCATTGCTCCAATAGAAGGATGCCCCAGTCTTTAATGCCATAGATTTCCATCAATGTCCTCCTTATGATTGTTCCTATAGCGGATTTTATTGTTTCTTGTAGTATGTACAATCCTTCATTTTACTTAACAATCCCCAAAACCTTCCCATTGAAGAGTCCCTAGCACACACAAAAATCAGGAAAAAATAAATCCATACAAGAAAGTTGTTTTATTATCTTAGACACTGAAAGAAGATTAAACTTGAAATCCAGGACATGTATAACATTTTCAATCTTATAGCTTCCTAAAATCACTACATTTCCTATGATGTGTTACCCCTATATCTATTATCCATTCACAAGAAAAATTATTGGATAATATCTAGGTTATACCTACATGTTGCTTGTTATGTTATCTGCACTATCACTTGAGGTTGGCTTGTTCAACATATTCAGTATCTGCATGTATTGTTATTAATTGAAGAAATAACCTTGTGCCTATGATGAATTCATGTTTTTCAACATTAATATAGAATTGGCGAAAGGTCTGAATACACCAGATTGTGTGCTCTTCTTCTTGCTCTTAAAATTCTGTGGGTAGCCAACAATTTTGTAACAATTTCCTTCAAGTGTCCTTGTATTTAAAATGCTTACAGATTACACCAGACTTCTTAGACTTAAGACCTTTGTATTTTCTTCCTGCTAACATTGTAAGTGGGTCCTTATTCATATCCCCAACACCTAGGGATCTTTGGCTTTCCTCCTGAGAAACTGTTGCATAGGCTTCATTTACTAACAATATAGGTCTTCTTACTAGCAGATTACTTCTTAGATTATTGTAGGGCATCATTAAGTCACATAAGAAACTGCAGCAACCTATGTGATCTTAAATGCACAAATAAGATAAAGACTCCTCACAATCACAAGAAGAAAGGGGAGCTAAAACATCTAATCCATCCCAAATAACATTCATCTTAGAGTAATATGAAGTGACAGAATCAGTACATTGCCTTAAAGTAGCAATTTCAGCCCACAAATGAAATATCCTAGTCAAATTTGATCTATTAGATCACTCCTCAAACTCACTTCATACTTTCTTAGCATTAGACACATACACAATACTTGCCATAAATTCAGTCGCGATTGTGCTTCCTATCCATGACAGAAGAATAACATTATGATTATCCCATTATTCTGCTAATTCTCCTCTATACATGCTTTTGACACATCTTTCACCCACAAAACCTAATTTGCTTTGCCTCGAAGAGCCAATTTCATCGCTTTACTCCATAACACGTAATTATCCGTCCCTGTGAGTTTGAGCGAAATTAGGACTAGTCGAGGCACATCTCCAGATTGAAGATACATCGGATGATTGTAGTAAAGTGAAGTAACCTCATTTCCTGCCAATTTTACATAAATATGAGCTTCGCGTTCTTCTGCGACTCACAAAATTACACAAATCAGTGCTTCGTGTTCCTCTGCAAATCTCGAAATTAGATGGGGCATGAATCATCGTGAAGCTACCAGCTCTGATACCATGTTAAATTAAGCCATGCATATGAGAATTGAACCTAATTTCTTAGGGAAGAAGAAAGAAGAGAAAGGGAAATTGTGTTCTTCTACTATGAAGAAATGAGCTGATACTCAGCTATATACAAGTCGTTCACTTCTCACACGTGCACCTTACGTGTTTCTGACTAATTTGTAACTAATATCTTGACAGCCTTTTAACAGCTCACTAATTGCTCTTAACGGCTAATTGCTCTTTAACTCTGTTGCTTCTCATCTTTCATTATTAAGACCATACATTTAAAAGTCTTCTTTTCTTTATTAAAATTTGTGTCAAGCCAAACTAGGACAAACAAGTTGAAACGGAAGGTATTAATAGAAGGAATTTACTAAATTAAGAATTAATTTATTGGTTTTTATATCTAATCTATCTTTACTTTTTCAATTATAGTAGTATCAATTACGTGAGAAGTGTTTACTGAGAAATAACGAGTAATTTGACAAATATTCTGAAGATTAACACTACTAAGAATTTTTCTTCAAGGTATGTGTAATTCTTTTTAAAACACAGAACATGGACGAGAGAGTGTACTATAAGACAGTCTGCTTTTCTTTCGTCTACATTAATAAGACCTCAGTTTATTACTGTAAGGAAAATGTTCATATTTCTTTCTGATCTGGTTAGTTTAGCACTTACTCTCTAATACATGTAACAATAACAATAATAACTACAACTCATGTCTAATACATGTAACAATAACAACAATAATAATAAACTAGTAAAATTCCACAAGTAAATTTAGGGAGGGGTAGTATGTACGCAGACTTTACCCTACCCTGAAAAGGTAGATAAATTTTTTTCGAAAGACCCTCGGCTCAAGATAATAAAAAGACAAAAGAAAAAAATATTAAAATCACCACAAAGATCATTGGAAAAATATGAACACCAAATGCAAAAGAAAATACAAAACAAAAACGATGACGAATAAATATATCCTAGGTCGAAAATAGAAAATAATAAGATGTGACATTGCCCCTGCCAATCTTGGATAAAACCCTACCAATCTTAGACAAAGGTATCTCTCTTTTTTATACATGTCTCTCTTTTTTTATATATCTATAGAGAGAGTGTGTGTTTTGTACATTTTTCGAAGGAAAATATAAGTTAATTAGCTACGAGTGACGTAACCAATTACGTCAAAGTTCGGTGAAACCTAGATATCCACTTGCTACTACAGGAAAGATGCACCTAACATGGTACGTGGGATTAAGGAAAGTGTTAATTAACTACAAACAACCTTAAAATAATTACAAGTTGGCCGTAATGGCAACAGTTTACGATGTCACTTGCATGATAATCATAAAGAAGAAGGGCTGATTACCGTATCTTTTGTACTTAAAAAATTGAATATTTTATAGAAAGTTGAAAAAACTTTGAGGAGATTAGAGATCCCCGTCAAATTATATCATAGTTGAATCAGAAACGTAGGCATAAAAAAGATTAGTTTAATCATAACCTTAAATTGTATCCATATTTCAAAGTTTAATCACATGCAAAAGTAAGGCAACTTGGCTCCTCGGACATACCACTTTCCAACACCTACACCTACGAGTATGAATTTGGACACTGAAAAGAGAAAGAAAACCTTAAAAAAGAGTCAATTTGACGTTCTTGGTTTGTTTATGTTGTCACATTAAGAAGGTTATAGGTAGGAGCGGAGCTGGCCTATACGGGTTCGACTGAACCTATTAATTTTGTCCAGACCTTATATTTATTTGTAAAATTTATTAAATATGCATTAATTATTAATTTCAAACTCATCACCTCCAAATCCTGCCTCCAGCTTTTACTATATGCTAAACCGTACGACTCCTGTAGCTGAGTAAAAAAGAAAACAGTTCATAGTCCTTTTTTTTCATTCTATTATAGGGAGTATTAAATTCAAAAACTATTTCTTTACTTTCACAAAAACAAAAAAGAGAATTAAAAAGAAGGAATCTCTTTGATTCTATAAAGACAGAGTGCATGTTAAGGTGTTGTTCCAAGGTTGTGACTGCAGTGCATTTTAATTTATTTTTTGGCATTTTCTTTCTAATCCACAATATATATTTTTTCATATATCAAGAATGAATTAATTTTTTCCCCAAAGTTTTCCTTGGAGTAAAGAGCAAGGAGTAATAGTTATATTTCTAAAGAACAAATTAAGATTAATATGATCAATTTTATCGTTAATTGATGCTAAAAGGTGAATTTCTGCCAAAGAGAATATGAACAGCTATTTGTATAAAAATCCCAAAAAACAATAGCTGTCTTCAGCCCAATGTTACAAGATAGACCCAGCCCATCAGGCTTGAAAAATTGAGTTTAACATAGATTTTAATTAATGAACAAGCATTAGATTATTCAAATAGAAATGACACCATGTAGCCATTCTAGAGGGCTTCTAGTTAGAATTAATCACTATGTCCTGAATTTTAGTTTTTTTATTTTAATTTTTCAGGACACAAAGTCCTGAAGTTAAGATTTTTAGTTCAAATTTTCAAGACAAAACCTGTACTGGCTAATTCCTAAATAACAGTCCTAAATATGGCTATTTGTCTAATTCTTTAAAGCCAACTACAAGTAATTGTAAATCTTAAACATGAGTTAGTTACTTAGAAAATCTTCAGATAACTTGCTATATCTAGTTCATAATGTATAACGACAATGCAAAATAGATTATACTAAGCTTAAGTCCGTTAAACATATAACAGAAGTGCAAAAGTTTCATCGATATAATCTTTTTTCTGATAATTGAAAAATCCCCAAAGTGTTGGTGGCACACTGGTCCTAAACTCGGTGGCTGATGGGTTCGCTCTTCTATCCTTCTATACGTAAATACCAAGCTTTTCTATAGCAGGGTTTGAATCCATTTGATATAATCTACATTTGCTAATACAAGCTATATCCTAACATTGCCCAGAAGCAAGTTAGAGCAGTTACCACTGCTGTCATACAGGGAAGTTGAAAAATACACCAATTTCTGGTACTAGAAAATCCATATAGTTAAGACAAGCACATCGACTTGCCTTCAGTCACAAATAAGAATTGCAGTATCTACAAACTAGTTATGCAGGCAAAAAGATGCTCAATTCGTGCAATCCTGATAAACAAAATTAAGGAATGAATCACTGTAAGAGTAAGTATATGGTCAAGTTGGTTAAGGGGCCTGAGAGGAAAACCCACACAATATGAGCTATGTAATGGAGGTGAGACGGGGGAAATCACCATCAATTTATGTTACTACTTCCTCTGTGGCCGGTACTATCAGCAGAATGAATCTGAGGGAATTGTGAATCCTTAAATTGAAGAAGTCCACATACTACCAACTGAATCTTCATGTACAAGTTAATCATTTGTTGTTCGTCAAGTGATGGAATTTACACCTAAAAAAGATATGATCAATGTATTTAAGATTCAACCAAGTGGAAGTCCGAGGATTTAAAGAAAAGGAAGAATGTGCCAGTGTAAGATTAAGAAGTTTAGCAGCGCACCTATACATAGAGCCAGGGAGCTGTGCTTCTGGAGCTCAATGCATCATTTCGCTTCCAACAGTAATAATGCTGCTGTGACCTGCATTATGTATAGAGATTCGATGAGGATTATCAATACTAGCAACTAGGAAGCAACATATGATCAAATGACATTTTTGAAATTTTACACTTGAAACACGTGAATTTACGTTATTGGATGATACTATAACTCTAACAGGGAGAAATGGACAAAATGTACTAGACAGAAACTATAGAGATTCCAACTTCCAAGCAATAGGCCAAACATAACACTGTTATTATTTGTCCTAAAAATGAATCCATGTAGTTCAGGAAGCCTGGAACTGTTCTCTAATCAACGATTTGTTTCTTCCTATTGTTTCTCAATGAAATTGTGTCTCCTTTTCTATATCATGGATGTATGCTTGAAAAGCTTCAACAAACTGGAATAACGCCACTACTCAAACACCCAGAGGCGGATATTGGATTTAAAACTCTATAGGTTCAACTTCTAAGGTTTTTAGCCTTGAACCCGTTATATTTTTGAAGTTATGATATGCTGCAATTTTAGGGAACTTTCACATATAAATTTATACGTCACACCAAAAGTACTGGATTCGGTTGAACCTGGTACCAAAGGGCTGGATCCGCCCCTGCAAACACCCCCACCACAAACAAGTAGTAGACTTTAAATCAGACCTTGACAATGTATTGTATGTATCTCTGGCCCTGGCATTTCCACTCCATCATCATTAAGCAATGAAATCCCAGAAGAAGTTATGTTGAAAGGGAATGCAAGAGGTGGAGATAGTGGAGATTTTGCTAATTTTATGAACCTTTGACCTGAAAGACAGAAGAGAGCATCAGCAACTCCCATTTATCTATATTAATCCACAGTCTACTCGTAAATCAGAAAGTTTAAGTCAGCAACAAAACTGTAAGCGCTATATAGAGACTCCAATGTATCATTCTTAGAAGTTATGAACCACCGCAATAATTTGCCTGTTCAAATTGTAAGACCAAATATTAAGGATCGAGACCCTCTAACCAACTTCTATCTACAAGATATGCTAAGAAAGCAATACAAAATTTGAGAGCATAAATGAGCATGAGGTTACTTCTACAGCAGTGTCCAAGCATGCCGAACGCAAAATAGGACCTATCGCAAGACAAATAATAACTTTGACGAATTTCTTTGCTTCCAAATCTTTCATTTTTTTCTATTTACATATCTGTGGGTTGTTATCATATTACAAATAAATTCTGCTAATTATCAGGAGCTGGCTTTTGGGGTAAGCTTGGAGTACCAATGTCCTGGAGAATACAAAGATATAAATTTTATCGAAGAAACTAGTTCCGGCCGCCATCCAATTGTACACCAATCAACTCCTCTCCCTCGCATAATCTGTCTGCAGTGATTTTTCGGATACCAGAATCCAGAAAAGCATGTAGTCGGTTAAAGATCAACAAACAAAAATATAATAACTGTACTTATTTACTAGAGCTAATTCGATGGGTTGCGACGTAAGCAGATTGCTGACACATCAGAACCAAAGGTGAGCATAAAGGCGAGTTTCAAGACCACAAAAACACAATTTTCCTATCAATAGAGTAAGGACAGAGAAAATTAACAGCAAAACAAAAATTCAGGATCACCAATTCTGAGAAAAGAATCAAACCTGATGTTGATTCAAATATAAGACGAATACTAACAGCATGAGCCCAGTGGATCCCTAAAGCAGCAACAAGATGAGAATCAAGATTTGTGGGAGCTTCTGGACGATCGACTCTGCTCAGCTCTGAAAAGGAAGTTTTACCTGTTAAAAAATTCTCTGGTACCATTTTAAAAAAAGGACATTGGGTTTAACTCAACCCTCGTAAGCTAGCTCATACGTGAGCATTGCCCAAATTATTATAAGGACATCACAACCCATTTTCTCAACCAACATGTGACACTCTGACAGTATCCCAAGTATTATTGGCCATGTGAAGTAAACAAAAGGTAGGACCTGTTGCTTATGCACTACAATTTCCCGAAAAGTCTCAGCTACACCTTGTAATTTCATGCTTGATTGTTGAAAATGAAGATTGGACCGAGGGTATCTCTACAACAGCTTCTCCCGGTGACCAAAGCAGATGGACAGATTTGACTCAACCTATTGCCAGAGGCGGATCTAGGATTTAGATGTTGCGGGTGCCATATTACTTTGAACATAGACACGTTCTTATTTAGACATTCTAAATACAATATATTTATACGGTCTAAATAGAGTAAATATTTAGTATGTTTGATCAGTGGTGCTTTTGCTCGAATTATTTGTCTTTCGATTTATACAGACAAACGAAAAATGTACAAATTATGACAACTTGACGCAATAAGGGGTTTAATTCTAATGGGAGAGAAGATTCTCGGGAGAAGAACTTTTTTTTTTTAACTTGGTGGACTTTTTTATCCTTTAAAATAAATTTCACATTAATAAAATTATCATCAATTTTTTTTAATATTTAGAACTTTAAGATTAACTAAAAGTATAGTTATTAAATCTTTTTTTTTTATTTGAGTAGAAAGTCCTAAACTTTAAGTTCCAATAAGCTTATATAAGTAATTTTGCTATTTAAACTATGTAACATAATTATAGGACCTTTTATGGTAATTTTCCTAATATTTATAAATAATTCTCTTATTTAAACTATGTAACATAATTATAGTACCTTTTATGGTAATTTTCCTTATATTAATTGTAAGAGAATATAAATTGATAATAAAGATCATGAACTACCGTGATACTACAACAACAACAACAACTACCCAGTATATTCCCACCAGGTGGGGTCTGGGGAGGGTAATATGTAGACGAGCCTTACCCCTACCCGAAAGGGTAGAGAGGCTGTTTCCATTAACTACCGTGATACTCCGACTAATAAATATGAAGGAATCCTTGATTAACTCAAATTAAAATTAAACAAAGAAAGGAAAGAGTAAAATGTAGTTTAGGTTATTTTCGTAATTGTAGTCAAATTGTTGTGTATCTCAATCAACAAAGCCAAAACATCATAAAATTGTCACAAGGCCAGTTCGATCCCTCGCCTTAAGGATGACACGGTGAGCTTCTACCACTGGCACCATAGTGACTTCTGTTACTCCGGGTGGAAACCTTATTATTTAACCGATTCCGAGCATATAAATACATATAATTTCTGCCGAAGCTTGCAGGTGGCGTACCAGCCCCTCGGGCCTTAATAGATCCGCCCCTGCCTATTGCAATTCTACAGCGGAAACTGGTGAAAGAAAACATTGGATTTTCACCGAAGATACTTGTGCAATGGAAAAATTCACCTCAAAAAGAAGCAACACAAGAAGATAGGAAGGTAATCAAGCTTAGTTTCCAGAGTTTATCTAGCAACAGCTTGCTCGAGGTCGAGTATGATTCCAACGACAGAAGGAATGTTAAATTAGGGTATAACTGATTTCAATTCGGGTGTTTTGAGATGACAGTATTTAGTTAAGCATAGGGTGACTTCACTTTTGAAGTTGCAGAATAATAGTAGGGGTGACAGTGACTTGAGCTGGCGGAAGATATATGGCTGGGATGAATCTAATGGACGGCCCAGAGAGTTCAGCTTATTCCATATATGCGGACAAACAAGTAATAGGAATCAGTTCAGAACTTCCAGTAAAACACCAAACACGGAAATTCACTGGTCTCCCCTTTCGTTTCACTCCTCTTCTCCTCTCTCTTGTTCATTCTCCTCCTCCTCCTCACCAGGTGTTTGTGGTTATTATCAGTGGAAACTCAAGGGTGGTTATCAATATCTAGTTTTCCTAATTTTCCTTGAGAAACAACTCAAAATCTTATAATAATCTCAACACAAACCTGTAATTTACTTCTTGAATGAATAAATTTTCATAAATTTAGCACACGAACACATTCTACCCATTAATTTCAGGGATGAATGTGCAAGCAAACATGCCTTGGTGACATGGAACCAAGCATAACTTATAGATGATCCTTATTGTCGCTCAAAATATATTTATTTATTTAAGATGAGCAAAGAAAAGCTCCCGTCATTATTAATAAAAGCTGTGTTTATTTTATAGGAAAAAATATCAAACGACTTCAGTGCACCACGGTACCTTGGAAAGAATAGCGGGAAGTTACATCACGACTTTGAGATCTCACTTGGTTGGTCACTACTACAGGAATTCGTGAAAATTCTGCAACTGATCTGAAAATGGCAAAGAAGCAGCACTAGATTAGAAAAGAATATTGATCACTTGGTTGGACCGGCATAGAGAAGAAAGAGATACTTTATAGATTTTCATTCAGAAAGACAAAATTTTCACTTGATAAATGATATATGCCAACCCAACGAGTGTTGTCTCTGAGGTCCTTGTACACCTTCACTGGAGAGTGAAAAATTCATAATTATTAGTATGGTGAAAAAGACAATGTTGAAAACAGTATAAAGCTACTGAGTTTTCAGAGAATTATTAAACAAACATTGCCACATAACGTGAAATCACATCAACGGCAAGAAGAGGATTCTGAGCACCACGTGTCAAATATCTGTTTTGGCATAATCAAAGAGATTACAGAATATGCTCCCAACAAAACTAGGTTACCATGAATTCCAGACACAGTATTGTATTAAGACCCAAATTTTCACATTGAGAATGATTGCATAAATTTTCCTGGGAAAGCAATAGAATCTGATACAGCATTACACATTATTCTTGTATACAACCTAACAGCACAAATTTAAAAGTACTCAGACTGATGTTTAGGTGAAAAGTTTATAACTCCAGTAGAAGTTGTACCCCAAAGGAAGTACATGTTGAGAAATTACGCAGGAAAAGTGAAAAAGGAATTACCCTGCAAGAAGAGCAGCCATGCTGTCAATGATCAGTAATTTCACACCATGTTGAAATAGTGAAACTTTGATTTTCTGCAAGCTGACAGAACCACAGACTATAATTTGAAAAAAAAAAAAAAAAAATTCCAATACTTGCACAATATGGACTATGGTTATCAAAGCTAGAATTTCAGACAGCAGTCAATGCCGGCCACAACTGAGGATGAGAGTTATGAAGGCTAGAATCTGGGCTTCACTGTAAAGAACCTTATCTAAAGTATATTTTCTACTATTTCTATACCGGTATTTTCTCAAAAAATTAACGAGTTATTACTTTATCCAAAAACAGGTTGTTTTGGACAACACTACAGTACGATCAAACAGAGGGAAAAGAAATTATAGTACAGGAACTAAACAAAAAAATACATGCATTATGAACACAACATATAAAGGATGCGTAAATGTTTTGTTGGTCACTTGGTTGTTATAAGACGGGAGATATACGGGCTTTAACACAACATTGTATATGACTTCCATTGGATTTACTCTTTAACATGTTCATGACCATCATTCACCAAACAATTTATTTTCTAATAAAGCCGCTTTCCCAGTTATTAAAAAGGCGCCCGCTTCCTCGCTTTAAGCGAGAAGCGAAGCGCTTCACCCTGCTGAAGCGACTAAGGTGTAGAAAAGCGATCGCTTCCCACTAAAAAGAGAGAAACGGGAAAGCGATGCAATATGAAGAAGCGATCCCTTCTGTGTTTTAAAACAGACCCAGCCCTATTTTATTAAAAACGAGATTTGGTCTTTCATTAAACGAACAAATGCAATGCGACTATGGTTTTAAAGACACTGTTCGACTTCTTCTTCTTCATTGATTGAAAGTGTTGAGTTGTCCCACATCGGAGGGATTTGAGGTCCTTGGTCTCCTTATATGGTTTGGGCAATCCTCGCCTCATAAGCTAGCTTTTGGGGTTGAGTTAGGCCCAAGGTCCATTCTTATCATGGTATCAGAGCCAGGCACATCTCAATTATTGTTACCGATGTTGGGCCCCCATTTATGTTGTCCACGCTCCAGAGATCTGGGGGTGAGGGGGGGTGTTGAGTTGTCCCACATCGGAGGGATTTGAGGTCCTTGGTCTCCTTATATGGCTTGGGCAATCCTCACCTCATAAGCTAACTTTTGGGGTTGAGTTAGGCCCAATGTCTATTCTTATCAGAAAGCATCAATTTCTTCTTCTTCTTCTTTCACTGTTTAAACGTCCAAAAAGCAGCAAGGCGAATTTTTTTTAACCTTCGGTTCTTTCTCGGAATTGATGCCAATTTTTAATAGTGAAAGAAAAATTTGCCCAGTTTACTGCCTTTTTTTTTCCTCCTCTGCCCAGTTTTCTTTTTCACCTCTAATTTTTATATCCTTTTTAAAATTCCGTTTCATTTCAAAAAAGCAACTGCTTCGCTTCTCACTTCTGGCTTTAAGCGAAATGGGGATTGTCGCTTTTCCTCGCTTCACGCTCTTCACAACACTGCTCAGGTGTAGAAAAGCGACCCCTTCCCACTAAAGTGAGAAGTGGGAAAGCGATGATGCGAAGAAGCGACTGCTTCTGTGTTTTAAAACAGAACCAGCCCTATTTTATTAAAAACAAGGTCTGGTCTTTCGTCAAACGAACAAATGCAATGCAACTAGAGTTTTAAAGACACTGGTCGACTTCTTCTTCTTCATCGGCTGAAAGAATCAACTTCTTCTACTTCATGTTCAAACAACAGGTATGTTTTTATTTTCCTCCTCCTCCACCTCCTCCTCCTCCTCACGCTGGTCGACTTCTTCCTCTTCATCGGCTGAAAGCATCAACTTCTTCTACTTCAAGTTCAGACAACAGGTATGCTCTGATTTTCCTCCTTCTCCTCCTTTAAACGTCCAAAAAGCAGCGAAATGCTGGCAAATTGTTTTTTAACCTTCGGTTCTTTCTCAGAATTGATGCAAATTTTAACAATGAAAGAAAAAATTGCCCAGTTTACTGCCTATTTTTTTTTTCCTCCTCTGCCCAGTTTTCTTTTTTTACCTCTAATTTTTATATGCTTTTTAAAATTCCACTTTACTTCAATAAAGCAAGCGCTTCGCTTCTCGCTTTAAGCGAAATGAGGGTTGTCGCTTTTTCTCGCTTCACGCTCTTCACAACACTGCGCTTTCCTCTCAACCACCAAACCGACGGTAATAAACTATATAACTCCTTCGGACCTTTCATCCTAACCTTCAATGGAAGTGATTTAGAGGCTAAGTCCACCCTTCAGAGAAGAGAAGATGAACACGAAGAAAGTCAATTTCATTAATGGACTCGTACTCCTTCCAACATTATAATCCAGAATTTAAATATTCACGAGTTCATTACTGCATCAAAGCTTAGAATAACAGCGGATAGGTAAAGCTGCAACAAACCTGTCGGTAAATTCAGAAAGTGATGTCGGTCTTAAAACTAGGATACGTCCAGCCATCTGCAACATCAAGCGGAACATTCTCACTAAACTCTTCAACTCAATTGCATTACACAGAAAACATCAAAGGGTATATCAGCATCAAGATATGTCAAAAGGTCTGCTATACTACACGCTCTGACATAGTTGACTTGCAAAATTAAAAGATGTCCGACTCTTTAAATCTTTTCCCTTTCACCATCATTTTATTTTAGGGACAGAGTGAGCCAACACACACAAACATACTTGAACATGCAAGAGACATGTTTATCGACATCTGCAAGTCAATCATTAAAGAAGAAAAGTCAACTTAGAAATGGTCATGATTATCTATGCACCAAGTTATAGAAGAGGCTGGAGATCTAGACCTTGCATCCTACCATGACCATTTTCATGGCTCACTTTCACTACAAAGTTAGCCAAAGCAAGGGGGAAATAAAATTATTTGGGCAAAGAAATCGATTCCAAGTAATAAGTCATGGACTTGCTAGTAATATAAACCAGCTCTGGCAAGCAATTCATAGACATAAACTGGAAACTGATTTAAAACCTTTATCTCCCTTGTTCATGGCTGTCATTTCATAGTGCTAAATTAATTTAAAAAATATGGCAGAAAGCACTAGACAAAATGCTGCATACCTCCTGCGCCATCCCTTCAGCGTGAAATGCTTCGGGGAAGCTATTATATCCTATTTCTATCATCCTGGGAAGACACTTGAGAAATAGAATGGTCACCATTTCCACTTATAACACAGCAACCTCAGTACCAAAAGCCTGAAAAGTGAAAATACCTCCTTGAACTAAACTTGGATTCTGTATCGATATAAATTACAGAACCATCTAAGCCGCCATAACTTGATGGAAGAGAAGCTAATAACGAAAGCTTCAAACAGAACTGCAATTTAAGACACAAAAAGCTCAATCAAAAAGTTGCCAAAGGCAACAAATGTTTTAAAAGCAAGAAACAAATAGCACTATTATGGGAAGATAGAAGATCAAAAAATATGAAAATCTCTCTTGATGTACTCCACTTAGCATTGCTTTTCAGCAGGCAATCACATTACATAGAACCAAAGAAACTTCAAGCAACCCCAAAAGGCCCAACTTACAGTAAAAAGGAAAATAAAAAGTAATGTAGAAGTTCGAAGCAGACAATCGTGCCTGAGTTTTACCAATGCCTGCTGGACCCACCAGCTCTGTCACAACACCAAAAGGAATTCCACCACACAAAGCATTATCGAGTCCTTTTAGACAAGTTGGAAGATGGCCAGCCATTCTCTCATTTTGAACCCTCTGTTCCAGCAATGAAAGTGCCTAAGTCACAGGAAGAGGAGGGGGAAAAGTGAGTTTGCATATCCTCTTGAAGAAATGAACGATGGATTTTGCCTTTATAAACTTACAGTTTGGTAAGGAGGAGATGTAATTTCACTGATGTGTGCCACTGCTGAAGCTACTACAGCTAAATCCACATCTAACAATTCCATCAACTCGAATTCTGTCAATGACAATACGTCCTGGGACCATAGAACAAGCATAAATTAATGGAAACACATGGAAAGCAATTTGTCAGGAAGTTAATGAGGTTCAAAACAGGATACATAAAATTGATCCGCTCACCGTGTTCTAGGTGAAAATCTATACTGCACTTAAAACCAAGGTACTAAATTATAAGGAAAAATGATACACACATGCGCACTTGAAATATGAAAGCAACAATCAGAATCTAATGAAACACACATTGTAAGGAAACAAGATATGATATTCAATTGAACTGAAGGGTCACACTATATTATCCTCAATCCTTAGGAAAACAAGGAGAAACAGTGAACAAAAAAAATGAAAAATGAGAAAAGAGAGGTCCCAGACTGCTACAAGGTAGCTAATGAAATAAAAAGCAAACTTCATCCACCCCTATTCTAATTGTTGTTGCTGCTATATATGCTATTCCTTGCCAAGCAATTCTTGTCCCTTCTCTAACGGCTTGACAGATACAACATTCCCTTTTGGATTGGGGACCACGTAGTGGTCCAAATGAGTTGGCAAATGCCTCTCTCTAGTACTGCATCTAGGTACTATTGGAGTGTGCTGCTGATTTGTTACTGTGAGAATGCACGGGAGAAAAATATTATTGATATATTATTTATAATGCTACAATGAGCCCTATATATACACACATAACATATCCTACTCCTAATACATATAGGATTAAGGTGATTCACTCCTATTTACACTATTATTCTAACACTCCCCCTCAAGCTGGTGCATACAAATCATATGTACCGAGCTTGTTACATATGTAGTTAATACGAGGACCAGTGAGGGACTTGGTGAAAATATCAGTAAGCTGATCATTCGACTTCACAAACTTTGTAGCAATATCTCCCAAGAGTATCTTTTCTCTAACAAAGTGACAGTCCATCTCAATATGTTTAGTTCTCTCATGGAACACTGGATTTGACGCAATATGAAGAGCAACTTGATTATCACACACAAGTCTCATCTGACTAATCTCACCAAATTTCAACTCCTTGAGCAACTGTTTGATCCAAATGAACTCACATGTTACCATAGCCATCGCTCGATATTCTGCTTGTGCACTAGAGCGAGCAACTACATTCTGTTTCTTGCTCTTCCAGGACACCAAGTTTCCTCCTACTAAGACACAATATCCGGACGTAGGACGTCTATCAGACGGTGATCCTGCCCAATCAGCATCTGAGTATCCAACGATTTGCTCATGGCCGCGATCCTCAAACAATAACCCTTTGCCTGGAGCTGATTTTATGTACCGAAGAATGCGAACAACTGTGTCCCAATGACTATCACACGGAGAACCCATAAACTGACTCACAACACTCACAGAAAAGGAAATGTCAAGTTTTGCCACTGTAAGATAATTTAATTTACCAACCAACCGTCTATATCTTGCAGGATTGCTAAGCGGCTCCCCCTGTCCAGAAGTTTAGAATTCGGATCCATCGGAGTGTCAACAGGTCTACAACCTGTCATTCATGTCTTCTCAAGAATATCTAAGGCATACTTTCGTTGTGAGTCCACAATACCTGAGCTAGACTGAGCGACTTCAATACCCAGAAAATATTTTAGTTTGCCCATTTCCTTAGTCTGAAAATGTTGAAAGAGATGTTGCTTTAATTTAGCAATATCATCCTGGTCATTGCCGGTAATAACAATGTCGTCAACATACACCAATAAATACAGAGACTCGAAGCAGAATGCCGATAGAACACAGAGTGATCAGCTTCACTCCGAATCATGCCAAATTCCTGGATAACTGTGATGAACTTACCAAACCAGGCTCGGGGAGACTGCTTTAGACCATATAGTGACCGGCGCAAGCGACATACAAGACCATGAGACTCCCCCTGAGCAACAAACCCAGATGGTTGCTCTATATAAACTTCATCCGCAAGGTCACCAAATAAAAAAGCATTCTTAATGTCCAGCTGATAGAGGGGCCAATGGCGAACAACAGCCATAGAGAGAAAAAGGCAGACTGAAGCTATCTTAGCCACGGGAGAGAAGGTATCACTGTAATCGAGCCCAAATATCTGAGTATATCCCTTGGCAACAAGACGAGCCTTAAGACGATCAACTTTACCATCCGGACCAGCCTTGACTGCATACACCCAGCGACAACCAACAGTAGATTTACCTGAAGGAAGAGGGACAAGCTCCCAAGTACCACTCGTGTGTAAAGCAGGCATCTCGTCAATCATAGCCTGTCGCCATCCTGGATAAGACAATGCATCACCTGTAGACTTAGTAATGGAAACAGAGGACAAAGAAGATAGAAAAGCATAATAAGGTGATGACAAACGAGTGATAACTCAGACCGATATAATGGGGATTACGATTAAGGGTGGTCCGTTTACCTTTCCGAAGTGCAATCGGTGGACTAGGAAGAGACAAGTCCGCAGTAGGAGCAGGGTCAGGTGCATGACGTGAATCAGCTAGCCCTAATGCTGGGTGCGGACGAAGATGATATGTCAAAAGCGGTGTTCCTGTGACAGAGAGTCTAAGATGAGCCATACTAGACTCCTCAACTGAGGGAATGGGTAAGACTTCAGTAGTGGAAGGTAAAGGAGAATCTATAGTAGGCTCCGTAAAGGTCGGTATAGGTATGATCGCAGATATATCAGGGATGTCAGAATGTTCAGAAGGGATAAAGAAAGGCTTAGACTCAAAAAATATGACGTCAGAGGACATAAAGTACTTACGAAGATCAGGTGAGTAACAACGATATTCCTTCTGAACACGAGAATAACCAAGGAAGACACACTTGAGAGCACGAGGGGCTAACAAATCTTTCTCAGGGGCTAAGTTATGAACGAAACAAGTGCTCCCAAAAATACGAGGGGTAACAGAGTATAAGGGTGATCGGGGAAACAATATGGCATACGGTATCTGATTCTGTATGGGAGAGGAACGCATCCGATTAACTAAATAACAAGCTGTGAGAACTGCATCGCCCCAAAAACGCAGCGGAGCATGAGACTCAATGAGAAGTGTGCGAGCAGTCTCAATGATGTGCCTATTCTTTCTCTCGGCAACCCCATTTTGCTGAGGGGTTTAAAGACAAGAGGTCTGATGAATAATTCCTTGAGAAGCCATAAACTGCTGAAATGAAGAGGATAAATATTCTAAGGCATTATCACTGCGAAAAGTACGAATAGAACCACCAAATTGATTTTTAATTTCAGCACAAATATTCTGGAAAATAGAAACAACTCAAAACGATCTTTCACTAAGAAAATCCAAGTACATCTTGAATGATCATCAATGAAACTAACTGTTAGATATGTAAATATAGTAGAACTCTAATTATAGTAGAACTCTAATCCAAAGTGTATTAGGAGTAGGTTAGGTTATGTGTATTATATATAGGGCTCATTGTATTATGTTTAATATCAAGATATATATTTTTCTCCCATGCTTTCTCACATGGTATCAGAGCTTTGGTGAGAATATTATAGTTGTGCGTCATTCCAGCTACTTCCGGGAAGAAAGACCTCGTCGCCGTGCAATTTTCCGGCGACTTAAGAGGCTGTCCGTAACTAAACTACCTTTTTTGTTGGTTTTGTGCAAAATCCGAGATCACCACGAGGTTCGGAAGTGAATTCCGACCAACCCCAGAAAAAATCACCGGAAAAGCACCAGTCACGCGCCCCCACGCGCCGGCAAGACCCTCGGCGCGTGAGCCCACGCGCCGGCACGTGACAACAGTTCCGGCCAGTTTTTCAGTTTGTTTCTTCAGGACAGTTTGGTCGGCTCTCAATTCCGACCCTACCCATACTTTTTTCGTTCGATTCCGACAACTTTCAGTTTTTTCCGGCGACTTTATTGACTTTTCCGGCAGCTACAGTACTTTCCGGCCAGAATTTCTTCAGGACAGTTTGCTCAACCTTGAATTCCGAGCCTATCCATATTTTTATTTTTCAATTCCGACAACTTTGAATTTTTCCGGCAGCTACAGTACTTTTGCGGCAGCTACAGTGTTCCAGTTTTTCGGCAGCGCCAGTTTTCAGTTCTCTGTTTCAGTTTTAGCGAGTTTTCAGTTGATAATCCAAAGATGTCTTTGGGACTAGATGCTTTCGGGTCTAGAAACCAGGGTTCTGGCAGTTCCGGTATTATGATTACCTCAGAACCTTTAATGGGAGGTTCAAACTACCTAGCTTGGGCTTCGTCTGTCGAGTTGTGGTGTAAAGGCCAAGGTGTTCAGGATCATCTAACCAAGGAGTCTAGTGACAGAGATGAAAAAGCCAAAGCACATTGGGAGAAGATTGATGCTCAATTATGCAGTATTTTGTGGCGATCTATTGATTCCAAGTTGATGCCCTTGTTTCGTCCATTCCAAACATGTTATTTGGTTTGGGAAAAGGCTCGTACTTTATACACTAATGACATATCTCGTTTCTATGATGTGATATCACGGATGACAAATTTAAAGAAACGGGAATTAGATATGTCTACTTACTTGGGTCAAGTGCAGGCAGTTATGGAGGAATTTGAGACGTTGATGCCAGTTTCTGCTAGCGTTGCAAAGCAGCAAGAGCAAGGACAAAAGCTGTTTCTAGTTCTTACTCTTGCTGGGCTTCCTCATGATCTTGACTCAGTACGCGATCAGATTTTGGCTAGTCCGACTGTCCCCACAGTTGATGAATTATTCTCTCGCTTACTTCGCCTTGCTGCAGCACCAAGTCACCCAGTGAGCTCATCACAGACACTTGATTCATCTATCCTTGTCTCCCAATCCGTGGACAATCGGACTTCTCATAGTATGGAGTACGAGGAGGAGGTCGTTTTGGAAGATCGAGACCCAAGTGTTCTTATTGTTATAAATTTGGTCACACTCATGACGTGTGCCATTCTTTACATGGTCGACCAACAAAAAATGCTTATGTTGCTCAGACCAAGCCTACAGGTAACCAGGGATTTTCTGTATCTGAAAGGGAGTATAATGAGTTCCTTAAATATCGAGCAAGTAAGCAGACGTCTCCACAAGTAGCCACTGTTGCTCCGCCTGATACTTCTGTTGCTGGTAATTCTTTTGCTTGTGTTTCCCAGTCTAGTCCTCTTTGAACAATGAGTTGTGGACTCAGCTGCTTCTGATCATATCTCTGGTAATAAATCCCTTTTGTCAAATATTGTGTATTCACAGTTTCTTCCCAACGTTACTTTAGCTAATGGGTCTCAAACTAAAGCAAAAGGAGTTGGACAAGCAAATCCTCTACCCTCTGTCACTCTAGATTCCGTTCTTTATGTCCCTGGCTGTCCTTTTAATCTTGCATCTGTGAGTCTAGAGTGACAGAGGGTAGGGAAGTTGCTTGTCCAACTCCTTTTGCTTTGGTTTGAGACCCATTGGCTAAAGTAACAGTAGGAAGGGACTGTGAATACGCAATATTTGACAAAAGTGATTTATTACCAGAGATATGATCATAAGCGGCTGAGTTCACAACCCATTGTCCAAGAGTACTAGACTGAGAAACACAAGTAAAAGAATTACCAGCAACAGAAGTATCAGTCTGAGCAACAGAAGCTACTTGTGGAGATTTCTGCTTACTTGCCCGATAATGAAGGAACTTATTATACTCCCCTTCAGATAAAGAAAAACCTTGGTTACCTGTAGTCTCTGTCTGATCAACATAAGCATTTTTGGGTGATCGGCCACGTAAAAAATAGCACACGTCACGAGTGTGTCCAAGTTTATGACAATAAGAGCACTTGGGTCTAGATCTACCAAAACGACCTCCGCATCAACTCTCCATAGTAGGAGATGCCCGATTGTCTACTGACTGGATACAAGGACAGATGAGTCAAGTGTCTGTGATGAGCTCACTAGGTGAAAGCACCAAATGCAAGGAAACAAGATATGATATTCAATTGAACTGAAGGGTAACACTATATTATCCTCAATCCTTAGGCAAACAAGGAGAAACAGTGAACAAAAAAATGAAAAACAAGAAAAGAGAGGTCCCAGACTGCTACAAGGTAGCTAATGAAATAAAAAGCAAACTTCATCCACCCCTATTCTAATTGTTGTTGCTGCTATATATGCTATTCCTTGCCAAGCAATTCTTGTCCCTTCTCTAACGGCTTGACAGATACAACATTCCCTTTTGGATTTGGGACCACGTAGTGGTCCAAATGACTTGGCAAATGCCTCTCTCTAGTACTGCGTCTAGCTATTGTTGGAGTGTGCTGCTGATTCATTACACACATGCACACCTGTGTCTTGTCTATATAAGAAACAACTACCTGCGGGGAAACAAGAAACTAAAGGTGCTCCATATAAAAAAGACTTTTTCCTTGTGTGATCTCGTTTTCACACTTAGCATAGACAGTTAGATGCATACTTAGGATAATTCATTAGTGCTTATCAGAGCAATGAACAGATTCGTGAATGCTTCATCTTGTTTAGTGTAAAAAACTACGAAATTATTTTTCTTGTTTGACAGTTTTTGATTGACTTAAAACTTCATAAAATGTTTTCTTATTAACATCTTGAACACCTCAGAATATCAAACCAATAAACATCCAAAATAAAAGCCTCACTAGTTTTTCACTTCAATTACCTACACCAATACTCAATACCAAATCCCTTTGCACATTCATCTAATACAGAGTTCCCACTTCCTATATTACACTACTCGTCGCCATAACAACCCCCACCACCCCCACCACCCCATCCCCCACCCCCACCCCCACATCTCCCCTCAACCAGTGAATTTCAAGAAAACACCAAAATAAGCTCTTTTAATCATAAAATATTAGAAGTAGACACTAAATTTAGTTTAAAAGCCAAAAACTACTCATTGGGTGTTAAAATTTGCACCTCGACATGTGTTAATAGACATTGTTACACTTTTAGAAATATCAATCTTTTAAACATAATTGGCCTTCTGACTAGGATCAAACTTAGGAATGAAACTGCACATTCCATACGTAAATTTGAAGAACACAAAGAACGAAAACAGGCTCACATATTAAATGCAATGAATGAAGAATTCAGAAGGCAGCAAGATTCTTACACTTGAAAAAATAAATGTGTAATATATTTAGGATAAGTAAAATTAACAAAGAAAGAAAGGGTTAAAAGGAGACCTTGGCAGTAATAAGGTTACGAGCAGCAAAAATGTTGGAAATAGATTTGGGAAGACCCATTTCGCCAAGCAGCTTGTTCGCCATAGCTTTCTTCCTCTCCCACTTCTTTCTCCCTTTATCATTCAACTTGTGTCAGTATATATAGCTGAATACGAGTGATTTATGTTGGTCCCACACAACTTATCTCTTTGATTTTATCTCATATATTTGTAAGGCTGTATCCGGTTCCGGTTCTGGGTCTATTTGGGTAAACGGTTCCGGTTCTGGCGGTTCCCGGTTTTGGCGGTTCCGGTTCTGGCGGTTCCCGGTTCTGGCGGTTCCGGTTCTGGCGGTTCCGGAGCCGGAACCGGAACCATACGGTTCCGGAACCACCCGGTTCCGGTTCTGGCGTTTCCGGAACCGCGGGTCTGGCGGTTCCAGGCGGTTCCCGGCGGTTCCGACCTTTTTTTTTTTTAATTAAATATCTTGTATAGTAGTGATTAGTATATTGTAGAATATATTTTTATATGGTGTATTATGTTGTTACTATAGCATATATTGTGTTTGGAAATTAGTATATATTCAAAATAAGTAGTGTATATTTTGTATATAAGTAGTATATGTTGTAGTAAAGTAGTATATATTGTATATAAATAATGTAGTTAGTATTAATAGTATTATGTGTTGTATGTTATATATTATATGTTATATAAATATTTTATATTCAAGGATTGATATAGAAGTAAAGACAAAGAAATATTGAGACAAATATATTCAAGTATATGATAAAAAGCATATTTATTGACCAAAATGGCATATCTTTCTTAGTCTTCCTTCCCCCAATGGAATGAGCACAACATGGTACTAATACCACCATTAAAAGGAAAAAAAACTAAAAGAAGACATGCCAATGTACAAGTTATATCATAATTTATGTATTATTTCTAACAAATCTCATAAAACCTTCAAGGTTTGGAGGTGGTTGTGTTGGCGGTGGTGGAAATGAAGCTTGTTCATCACCACTTCCGGGTGAAGATGATTCTTGAGCAATTTCTGCTAGCATTTCTTCATAGCACTCATCTATTTCGGGTTGAGATTCAGCTAGCCCAAAGTTTCTTCTTTCAGAGCGGATCCAATCTCGGAAGAGCACTGATTTTTCCAAGCTGTCCCGCATCGACGCTCTATGATCTCCTATTTGTAGTCTGGCTTGACTAAATACGCTCTCCGATGCAACAGTTGACGCTTGAATGGAGAGAACATCCCGAGCCATCCTTGCAAGAACGGGAAAATGTTTTTCCCTTGTCTTCCACCAATCCAAAAGGTCGAAAGATCCGTCTGGATTATCATTCTCTAGCCCCTGCGACAAATAAACTTGAAGTTCGTTTCGATGGGAAATATCATCTAAATTCTCACCTTGAGTACCCCTGAACTCCGTCTACGATTTAAGAGCTGTTAAGCCAGCAACTCTTTTAGACGATTGTGACGTGGACGAAGTAGGAGTTGGAATATTAGGCCTAGCATGCTCTAAGGCCTGTTTATAAGCATTATAAACAGTTTGAGCATTCACTGTAATTGATGCTTTCGCATCAGATAGTATAGCCATTTCTTCTGGTGAAAGATCTAAACATTGATAAATACTAGTATACCAAAAGTTAGGACCTCCTGCTTTCATAGTAGGGTTTAACAAAGCAGCCACGCCAAAAATAGGAGGGATTGGAAAAAAATATTTTTTAAATTTCTTTTTCATTTCAAATATTGCATTTTCATAAATTTCCCCTCCCTCGTTAAAATCAGCAAATAAATTAGCAAGTGCGGCAATATATACTAAACAGTTTGAAATTGTAGGATAATATTGGCCAGATAAAGCAGTTGTAGCCACACTAAAATGTTCTAAAAAATCTAAAAGAATCTTAACGTTATTCCAATCTTGATTAGTTAGCATATCATTATCTTCATCCTCACAATCCCTAGAATTATAAGTAGCGGTTATTGGGTTTCTATATTCGTACGCCACTACTAAGCTTTCATACATGTAGTTCCACCTAGTCGGACAAGGTTTAGGAACCTTTCTTTCTCTAAGGCCACTTTCGTCACATTTTTTATAATATTCTCTAAGTCTACTTCTACGGTTTGAATAAAAAAGCCAATTAAGAGCGAATTTAACTTTTTCAATTTCTATGTTTAAAATTCTCATACCATCTCCAACAATTAAATGATAAATATGGCATATACATCTAACATGGAAAATATTTGTAAAAGCAGGATTAAGTTTTCTAGTTAAAATACCTATTGCAGTTGTGTTGCTACTAGCGTTATCCATGGAAATTGACATTATTCTATCACTAAAACAAAAATATCTACAAACATCAGAAACAGTGCTAGCAATAAACTTACCTGTGTGCCGTGAATTAATTATTCTATATGCTATAATGCGTTTTTGCATGGTCCAGTCTTCGTCTATCCAATGACTGGTCACGGTTAGATAATCACAATCATTTCCACTTCTACCAATATCAGTTGTAATAGACATACGATTACTTATATGAGTAAATAAATAGCGCAAGTACTGTTCATATTCATGCTTATATTTATAAATGTCGGCCTTAACTGTGGCGCGAGGCCAACCTTTATATGTAGGATTAAATACTCGTCTAATATATTGAATCCAAGCAGGATTAGAAGCAAAAGAATAAGGTAAACACATAACAGTAATCATTTTAGCTAATTCTTCACGATCCTTATTAGGATCGTTGTACAATATACCTCCGGTGACAGTGTTTATTCCTGGTTGAACCATGTTAGAACCAGTACTTTGGTTAATTGTAGTATCAGGACTTGACTTCCCCTCTTGTTCCGCTTTCATTTGAAAATATCTAGCCTTATCGCTAGGATGTATATATATATGTTTAACTAAACTACCTGTTCCGCTACGATCACCCGTATACCTATGAACAAGTTCTTTACCACAAGTTTTACATTTAGCCCTATCTTTATCTCTTAGTTGAATAAAAAAATGCCAAACTAATGAAGTTTCTGTACGTTTCCGAGGTTGTCTACTAAAAGTGGGAGTTTGTACGGGTGGGTGTTCTGGGTCATTAGGAGCAGGACTAGTAGGTGTATCATCTAAATCTACCGGAGGTTGGGTTTCGTCATCATCATCACCCTCATTTCCCTCAGATATTGGTGCATTAGGATAAAGCAAATTCATAATATCATCATCTATTCTATCACCGACTGCTATATCATGTAGAAAATTAACATCGCTAAATTGAAAACACGGGTGATCACTATCAAGTATTCCTAAGTTTTCATTAGTATTTCTAGGTTGGCTACTAGTTTGAACTTGTTTATCTTTTCTAGGTCGGGGAGCCGGGGGAGGGGTAGGATTTTGGCTACTACTTTCACCGGATTTAGATGTACCTTTTCCGAACATTTTTTTCAATGAAAATGCCATACTAATTATAATTAAGGAAAATATCAACACACAACAAATTTTTAGCACGTAAGAGTTGAAACGAGTTTACCGGATTGACGAACAACTTCTTGAAAATTGACAATCGTTGTAATTGAACACTTGAAAACTTCAATTCAACAACTTCACAATGTTTCACGAATTTGCAACAAAAATTAAGCACTTGCACAGAAAGATTGTAAGAGAGCTTGAGAGAGATTGAGAGAGATTGAGTAAGATTGATGAATTGGTGAATTAAAATGAAAGAATGAGGGGGTATTTATAGTTGAGAAATGGGAAATTGTGTAATTATATAAAGTTTGGGGTTAAATTAAATTTGAGGGGTCAAATGGCTAAATTTTAAAAATGCCAAACGGCCATTTCTGCAATACCAACGTTCTGATTTTCAGAATTTAAAAAGATTTTTTTTTTAAAAAAAAAATGGCCGTTGGGAACCGGATAGAACAGTATAGAACCGGAACCGGTTCCGGCGGTTCTAAACGGTTCCAAACGGTTCCGCCAACGGTCCGAATTTAAAAAAAAAAAATTTTTTTAAATATCGGAACCGTTTGGAACCGTTTAGACCCGCCAGAACCGGTCCTGTTCCGGTTCCGGTTCTGGCGGTTCCGGTTCCACGGTTCTAAAGGGTGGAACCGGCCCGGAACCGCGGAACCGGAACCGCGGAACCGGAACCGTATAACCGGAACCGTTTAGAACCGCGGAACCGCCAGAACCGCGGTTCCGGTCACGGTTCCGATTCGGAACCGTTATTCTTCCACCCTTATATATTTGTATCCATATCTTATAAATTTGATTTCATAGACCTTACACATTTAGTAAAATTATATGACATACAAAATAAAAATTTTCTGCAAAATACATACAGATAAAATTAAAATTGGCACAATCTTTTATTTAAATACCTTAACTTCAAGAGAGTTCTTATTGACCACTTACATTATCCGAAACTTATTTTAATTAAATATTTATTTGACAATCAGTCAAATTTATAAAGTTTTTCCAATACACTCGTTGCTGATATATTGAATGGCGAATAAACAATGACATATATTAGTTTGAGGAAAAAAAGAAAAAATATGTTAAATCTATTTAATAAACAAAATAAAAATAGCATTCTCAAAGAGAAAAGAAAAGCTTAATTTACACCCAACCAAGAAAGAAAACATTTTTTTAAAATGAGAATTGGTGTTCTGAAATCAGTCGTCTTGGTGTTCTTCACTTTTTTTATGTGTGTTCTTGTTCCAAGCATAATTATAATCCAAATTTTAAGAAAAACTCCTTCAAATTTATTATAAGTTCAGCTAAAGATTTCCCATGATCACAACCCCAATATTAACTTTTCAAACTTTCATCAAATTAAGTAACATATTTTAAACCTTCAAGACTTTTAAATTCCCCATTAATGATGTTTAGAGTTTAATCAATAATTCTCCAACCTAGACAAGCGGACCCCATATCCCCCTATTTATTAATAATATGCATGAAAATGCTTTCTAGACTCATTGATCACGAAATAGATTGCTGCAGAAGGGACCCCATAACTATATCAAATAAGGGTCCTCAAATGTCCCATCTATTCTTTGCAGATGACCTCATTGTTAGATAGAAGCCAATCAAAAAAGCTGCAATTCCCTAATAGACACTCTGAATAAATTTCCTAAATTCTCTGGTCAGTCTATCAACTTCAGCAAATCTAGTATTGTTTTCTCAAAAAACACACCCCAGGACAAACAATCTTTATTCAGTAATTGTTTAAATATGAAAATTTCAAACTCTACACAAAAATACATGGGGTTCCCCATAACGAACCAGAGACTTTCCAAAAAGGACTTCCAATTTATCATTGGTAATTTAAACAATAAGCTAAAGGGATGGAAAAGTCGTTTCCTAAACTTAGCAGGAAGAACCACTCTCATTAAATCAACCATCGCAGCCATTCCCAATCACAATATGCAAATTTTTGACCTACCAAAAGCTACCCTGAATAAGATTGACTCCAGCAAACGAAATTTGTTATGGGGCAGTACGGAGGAAAAAAGAAAGTGCCACATATTAAATTGGAATAAGGTAACCAGTTCCAAAATTATGGAGGCTTAGGTCTCTATAAAGCTAGTCAAAAAAACAAAGCCTTCAGTTCCAGCCTTGCATGGAGATACACTAACAACAAAAAAGCCCTTTGGGTTAGAGTCTTACAAAGCAAATATGATAAGACTCCTAAGCTAAATGACTGCCCAACTCCAAAATTAGGAGCTTCACATAAATGGAAAAATATTCATAAAGGAAATAAGATTTGCCAAAAAGGGATTAATTGGATTATTTTTAATGCGGACTCTATAAATCTTTGGAACAACCGCTGGATAAACCATGGAAACACTCTAAGGAAAGCATCCATGGCCCTCTCCAAAGAGGGAAAGATGATCTAAAAGTAAGCTCGATCATTCATCATGGGTCTTTCAACCTATCATCCCTCTTCTTCGATCTTCCTGAAGATCAAATCCTCAAAATTCACAACACTTATATACAAAAATCCCAACCTGGATACGATAGGATATCCTGGAACATACCAGGACAAAATTCCTTCTCAGTCAAGGCAGCATATGATCTTGTCACTATACAAGACACGCGGGAAAAGGAAGACAAACTTGACTACTGATGGCTTTGGAAATGCAAGACACTCAATAAATTAAAATACTTCATGTGGTTGCTTACAATCAATAGGCTACCAACGGCTACCTTTCTAGCTAAACGAAATATCTGCACATCTGAAATTTGCTCCATATGTGGGACTGAAAAGGAAGACATAAAACACATGCTCTTCTTCTGCACTTACTCAAAGGAAATATGGAGACAATGTCACATAAAGCATAACTATCCATCATTAGACAATGAACACTCCACCTTCCACCGGTTAAAATAACAACTTAGATCAAACAAACATTATAATCAATTCATCATGTGGCCTATACTCTTACCTTCTCTCCTTTGGTATTTATGGACCACTAAAAATGAAAGAATCTACCACACTAGTAGCCTATACCCCCAGCATAAAAAAAGCAATCGATAACGCTCAAGAATTCCTATTCCTTAGCAAATGGAGCACTATTAGCACACCAAAAAGAACTATCCTCGTGAAATGGGAACCTCCAGACCTGGGGTCTTTCAAACTAAACATAAATGGTTCATGCCTTGGTAACCGAGAAAAGGGATGTACAGGGGGAGTCTTCAGAGAAAGTAGAAGAAAATGGATTCTAAGATTTAGTAAGGGCTTTGCCAATTCAACAAATATTCAAATGGAGGCCATGTCCCTTTTACAGGGTCTTCAACTAGCCATTCAGAATAGTCTAACTCCCCTAGTCATCGAAACGGACTGCCAGGACCTCATTAACTTATTTAAAAATAAAAATGTGCTTTACCAAAATATTATTGATGATTGCAGGTCCCTATTATCTGAGGTGGGGTTGCTATCAGTGAAGCATGCATTCAGAGAAGCTAATGGGGTAGCGGATGCCTTAGCTAAGCATGGATGCAGTTTGGACTCTTTTGCTAATTTATAAATGTACTATTATTCGCATGTATTTGCTATTTCCGCTTTCAATAGAGATGAGATAGACACTGAGTGGCCTAGACTAATCTCATGTTGTAATGACTACTATCTTATGTTATGAATAAATGTCTTTTATTACAAAAAAAATAAAAATTCTCCAACCTATCTCTGCTTCTTTTTCTTCTTCATTTTAGTCTCAGTTCTCTGCTTCTTCTTCTTCATTTCAGTTCCGGCGGCTAACTTAGGCTTTTCTTCTTCACTTTATCCTTTTGGTTTCCTTCCAATCACAAATACTCACTATTTTTTTTTATAGCTTTGCTGTTTTTTTTTAAGCTTTGTTTTTAAGAAAATAAGATTTTGAATGTTTGATTATACTAAATTAATAAATAATTACGTGAATGGTGTTGAATAAAATAATGGTGAGGAGTGGTGTTTAAGCCTTCCTGTAGGTATAAATAAGAAGAACGAGAAAAGATAAATTGTTGAATTTGAATCTGGTATGGGATTCGAAAGAAGATGAGGAAAATGAGTCGGAGAAGATGACGGAAAGTAGTGGAGACAATGGTGGAAATGGTGGTGGACATAAAGAAAACAAGGAAATAAAAAAATTTTAAAAAAACTATTTTTTGGGCTTTTCACGAGCTCATATTTGGTGAAATTCACATTGTGTGCTAACTTACCAATAAATGTCTAATTAGAACAAAGTTCATATAACGTACCTAGTGAATAGGAACTCTCTTAAGTTCAGGTATACTCCGTATGTATTCAACCATATTTATATTTTGGGTAGGTAAAATAGTCACTTAAATATATTTTTAGCAGCTTTAATCTTTTTAAATTTACCCAAGTAAATATTTTTTGTTCTTCTTCAAATATTTATCAAATTTCGACGGATAAATTCAACAGCATTGCAACCAAAAAAAGGTTTTGAGTCACCAAAAAAAATGTTATTACCGAAAAAATAAGGTATCATGCGAAATTTAGTAAAGGAAACCTTAAACGATGATAAATCCGACAAGAAAAGAGAAATATACTAAAAGAGACACAAACATTTAATGTGATTCGATCAACTAACCTACGTCTACTGCGAAATTAAGCAATCCACTATAATAAAAGAGAGTATAAAATACTGAAAGAATAAACTCACGAAGAGGCAAACACAGGTACACACTAATACTTATTCCATAAAATTATCCCCTAAACACGACTCTCAAACCCCACATGGTTAGATTGTATTATTTGATACCGTTTTATGTTGTGATACATCAATAATATAAAAAACAAACTTATAACATTATTAAAAGAATAAGGTACGAAGTAGAGTTAATGTATAAAAAATAATTTTATCGAGCTTAAGGTTTCAACGTGGGTGATTCAAAAAGTTTGAGCCATGATGAGTTGGAGAAGATCACTAATAGGTTCTGAAGAGAATTTTATCCAGCACATTGGATATGGCAGATTGTTTCGCGGGTTTATAGATGACAGTGAAGGAATGCGGGAGGGTTACTGTCAAAACATGGGATTTTATCTTTCCTGGGGTTATAAGGTATGATTCGAATCCACGAAAATTCCGGGTGAGTAAATGCTATATTTCACTTATTGGTTCTGTATGTGTTGTCATTTCACTAATTTTGTGACTTTGCAACAGGATGAAATTGTATTACTTGAAAGGTCAGAATTTAAGTCTCATCCTTGCTTGATGAGGCTTTTGTTTTGACCAGAAGCTCGCTGTAGTTTATGATATGAAGTTCAAGACACCATTGCGGGATCCAGTTCGTTCTGGTATTGACTTACTTGAACTTTGTTGAACAAGGGGAGTCTGAATAATTAGTTGTTTCTTGCACTTGCTAACACTCTGTTACACACTTTTAGCTTAATTTGGGTGGAATGAGCAAATGAAGGTGGCAACTGATTATGCACTGCTCCTGATAACATTAAGCCGGAAGCAGTTTGATGTTTGGTGTAATGGTTGTATTGGTAGTATGATGGATGAGGTCTGAAATGCTATTCGGTGTCTCTCAGTGTCATATCCCCTGATTCCTCCATTGAGAATATCTCCTACAGCTACATGTTGTCTATTTATTTTTTTGATGCAGAAATATGACATTAAGCTGTTGGACTTTAGAGTCCATGCATTCGCGCAGACACTTGGGGTTTACAATTCTGCCACTGCCTCAGGTATCTGTGCATCTTTATTACTCCATAAGTTGTATTACTGCTCCTATTATTGACTGTACACCACACTTTTGAGTGCGTGTTCATTCTATTTGCCCATACGTATTTCATTCAAAGATTAAGTGCCTTTTTATTATACTTATCATACGCAAACATACGTGCATCTAGCGAGAATTCTGTCTTTTGACCAAAAAAAACAAGAGCTAATGTGAGTGTAATATTACTAAGTCATAATCCCAACTAGTTTTTCCGCCAATATGAATCCATTTGCTTTCATTGCGTTCTTTTTTAGCTAAGTTATATCTATTTAGGCCAATTATGGTTCTTTCAAGACCTACTTTCATGTGATTTTAGGTCTGTCTCGTCCTTTTTATTACCTTCAGTCATCATATTTTTTGGGTCTACAACTCGATGGATATGGAGGTCTACCCAGGCCACCTTCTCTTCTTTTGTCTTTGTCTTTCTTTCACACTATACAAAATATGATCCTTTGTAATAGTGTTCATTGTTGTCTTATTGTACTTTCATCTTAACTTCCACATTATTATGATGTTTGATCTTGTGGATATTGTGGTATGGAGCTCCAATATCACTCCCTTATAATGTTTTTGGGCTGAGATTATAGTGCATATATTTTTTCTTTCTTCTACTTGCCCTAAAACTCTTACAGTTTGGAGTAAATTTTTGTTGACTCTTATGTTATTTCATCTGCAAGCAACAAGGTACATCATCCTGTATACTTTTGGTTAGTTCGTCCACAGAAACAGGTACGAGTTTAACAGTGATTCCTGCTGCAAATTTGCGATCATAAGAAAACGAGTTTGTCTTTTTTTTCTACGGTTCGCATGCGAGAGTTTCGTTATACACATCTCTTTCTTTTCATCAGGTAAAAGTAACGCTTTTATGGATAAGCAGCACCAAGAAGGTTCTATATAACAAAAGGTTGCACCTGACTACCTCATATACTAACCTACTTAGGGTGCGAGGTACTGTGTGCGTAGGTATTTACACGAGCATGAAAGGAAAACTTCCTAGTCTTGTATAACAGTAATGAACTCTATGAGTTCTTCTCTGTCCTCTATTAGAACATTACACCAAAATGACGGCAGACATGCAATGAAACTTGATTTTATAGATAGGTTTGTGTCTACTTTCCAAACACTTGAGGCTCCTCTCCTTCCAAATTATCTACCAGATGCACGCAGGTGTTTTGTTCCACACCCTTCTTTTCTTCCTGGTGATACCTTTTCTATTCCAGCAAATAATTGGCTCTTTTGGAGATTTTGGCAATACCCGTTTCAACTTGAACATGTTCAGGAACATTGTAGAAAATCATTCTATCTATAATATGTGCGCTTTGGTTGTATAAGCATGATTTTCAGGTATAGGTTTTGATGAATGACAAACAATGAAGTCAAGTGTCAAACAACGATATTATATGACAAACAATCAAGATTGAATGCCGAGAAGCATATTGATGACGGAATTGCATAGACAAGCCAAAGACGAGATCAAAAGTTCAAGACCGAAGACCCAAGGCGTAGGTCATTATAAATATGCATAAAATCATTTTATTAAATCATATATATCATAAACATTTTTTAATATACTTCAAACAAAATGATTTTAACATTTTATTAAATCATATATATCATAAACATTTTTAATATACTTCAAACAAAATGATTTTAACATTTTCATTTCAACATAGGTCATCATTAATATGCATAAAATCATTTTATTAAATCATATATATCATAAACATTTTTAATATACTTCAAACAAAATGATTTTAACGTTTTCATTTTAACCAAAATGGTTTTTGAAGTTAGTTTTCGATTCTGGTATATTTTGGTATACTCCAGCTTTTATTCTGGTATACACTGGTATATACCAGCTTTGCTGAGTTTCCAGATTTTACTGGAGCAACATAATCGATTATGTGATTGGAATAATCGATTATTTCACTATCCGTTGCCTTCCCAACATTCCGTTTTATGAACGTTGAGAAGATAATCGATTATGCAATCACATAACCGATTATTTTGGTATAAAATCAGCATAATTGATTGTCAATTAAGCAACGGACATGCACCTTTTAACCCCTATAAATAGAGGTCTTTTGAGCTGATTTTAAACACACAACACCTCCCAATATTCATATACATATTGATATTATTTGAGCATCATTATAGAGCTTTTGTTGAGCCATTTGAGAGACAACTTTGAGTTGTTCATAGAGCTAATATTGTATCTCTTTATCTACTCTTTTGAGAGAGTTCTTGTTGTAAAAGAGAAAGGTGTTTGAGAAGAACATATATTCTCATTGATTGTCGGGTTTGCTAAGTACCCTCAATCTTAGTGGTTGAAGTCTTGTGGTGCGGTATCCACGAGCAAAGTGAAGTCTTGAGGTGCGGTATCCTCGAGCAAGTTGAAGTCTTGTAGAGTGTACATCTACGAGCAAGTGTAACGGTTTGTTAGGCACCCGAAAGCTTAACGGAGTTAGTGGAATCTCGAGAGAGTCTCTCGGGGACTGGACTAACCACAAGTTGTGGTGAACCAGGATAAATTCGGTGTGTTCTTTCCTTGCTATTTTTATTACCGAATTTATTTTTCCTGCAATTTTTAATTCCGCAATATTTATCAATATTCTCGTGCCGCACTATTCACCTCCCTCTACATAAAACCTAACAAACATAACCCAGAGGTTAACTGTCACCTTGCAATACAAAAATTATGTGGTAGTTGCTTTGCATTTCTCTTATGTATAGATAGCACCAGTTTCACATGCTGTGTTTCTGTGACCAGTTTCTTTCCTCCTATGAGATTCTTGGCATATCTTCCAAAATAAACTTGGTCCCCGCATCTCGGTCCCTAAATATAAATTCTTGTCTTAATGTTTTATCTCTTGTTTGGTGACTTATGCATTTTCTGAAATGCTATCATTGACAGCTAGCTTCTCTATTGAAGGAATTATGTTACTCTCTGCACAAGTCAGCCATAGCAACCGAAAAGAATGGACCTTGGGCCTAACTCAACCCCAAAAGCTTATGAGGTGAGGATTGCCAAGTCATATAAGGAGACCAAGAACCTCAAATCCCTCCGATGTGGGACAACTCAATACTCCCCCTCACGTCCAGATCTCTGGAGCGTGGACAACATAAATGGGGGCCCAACATCGGTAACAATAATTGGGATGGGCCTGGCTCTGATACCATGAAAAGAATGGATTTTGGGCCTAACTCAACCCCAAAAGCTAGCTTATGAGGTGAGGATTGCTCAAGCCATATAAGGAGACCAAGGACCTCAAATCCCTTCGATGTGGGACAACTCAACAGCAACCTTGATTTATTCTCAAAGAAATCTCTCTTTGCCACATCTTGCAACTGCATCTGAAAACTTGCCTGCATTCACCTTATCCTTTCTCCTCTCAAGATCTTTGAAAAGGCTTTTGTTTCGTTCCCTAAGTTTGCTTCTCAACCCTTTTAGCTTTTTTGGTAGCACATAATCGAGGTTATCTGTTATTTCAAATTATGTTGGATTTGCTATATTTTGGCGCTTGCCTCGGAACGATAGGATAAGGTCCATCAGTTGTTGGATTTGAAGTAAAAGTAAGTTCAGTTTTCTATTTTCCAAAACTTTAACAGATTTTGGAGATGCATTGGGTTTGTTACTCAATGTCATTATAGAAGAAGAAACATCATGTTTTTCAAGCTCTCTTTCAACTTAGGGTGGTCGGACATTTCCGATAGCGTTTTTCAGAAGAGTCTAGCGTGCCCGCCTGCATGCCCTACTCTGACCCGTTGCCATCCATTTTAGAGAACTACGGCGAACTGGTTCTCTGATTAACACTGAAGTTATGAGTGACCTGTGACTCTGTAGCTGTAGAGTTGCTTCTCCGGTATCGCTTTGCTGTTCGAAGGCAACATCAGTGATTGACAAACCAAGAAGCCCCTTCTACTGATTGTTAGCCAGTGCTTGCATTTCCTTGTCTTTCCACCCACCTGTATAATCTAAAGATTTTTGCTTCTCTGTGACGTCAAACGACTTCGGACCAACTAGGAACCTTCTCTATTTTGGGCTCTTTTCTTTGTGCTGGTTAAGGGCTCTTTCTTATGTTTTCAGCTTCTTTATACAAATATTTTCAAGTATCTGACAAAAGAAAATGTATCTTTTAAGTTGTATAATATATTTAAAGTGAGTTCTTTTTCTAGTCAAGCACCACCTTAAAAGACTTTTCTTGGCATTTTAATCATATGCTTTTTCTAAGTCAATGAAATCTATCTATATGAAGAAGAAATCATGTAATGAAGGAATTCTTATTTGTACAAATTGTACTTCGAGCTTGGAACGAGCATGAAGAGATTAACAACACTTCTTTATTTTTTGAGTTGTTCTGCCGGATCGGTCGCTCAAGATCTTTGGTCTTTATCTCCGGATCCTATGAAAAAAATGGGATCATTTCCTATGGACTCGTTGAGAATGATTCTGATCTAGTTCATGGCCTATTAGAAGTAGAAGGCACTCTGGTGGTATCTTCACGGACAAAAAAAGATTACAGTCAGTTTGATAATGATCGAGTGACAGTGCTTCTTCGACCCGAACCAAGGAATCCCTTGGATATGATGCAAAACGGTCATATCCTTTTTCTTCTCGCTATTGTTTTGGTCTATTTGTTTTACAAATATATAGCTTTTACTGTAGATCTCAGGCACAAAATTGGACTGATTTTCTATCGTCCTTGTAATAATTTTTTAATCTCTGCTTTATTACTCTTTTTCGAAATTTCACTGTAGGACTCATAAATTTGAGAAGTCGATAATTTGTGCAACCTCAATTATCTTTATCCTTGCATATCAAAACCAAGGTACTTCTGAACTCATTTGCTTATTTTCTCTCCTTAAATAATAATTGAATACTTTTAATTAGTCATAACACTCTAACCTCTCGAAGGCACTTCCATACCTATGAGGACATGATCTGAATCATATGCTTCTCTAACCCACACTTTTTCAGCCATCTGCTTCAATATATCTAATCTTTATAAATATATAAAAGAGGGACAAAGAGTGCTGACATGGCACCTCTCATAGTCCAAGAAATGTATTTATCTATTATCACATTTTTGGGTTTTTTTTTTCTTTCAATTTTACTGTTTCTTTTGTTTAAAATTTGATCAAGTTCCTAATACTTTAAATGAGAGGACATTGAAGACGAACATACAAGCACGACCGTTTCCAACCGTTTCATGACCTTCCTCATTCCCAAAAGAAACTATTCATTTAAATTCCTTGGAAATTTTGCTTAAAATTAGGAAGAGATTAAGGGGAGGCAAAGAAAAATAAGAACAAACAAATGGAAAAGGAAAAAAAAATAGAAAAAATAGAAAAGGGAAGGAAAGGGAATTTTCGGCCGAAATTGGAGCTTAATTTGAGAAGAATATTTCATATGGTTTGTTTCATATATGGTAGGTTATGTTATAAATATTCTATTTAAGGTGAATGTCCATATTTAGAGAGATCCTAGGGTTTACTACTTGGTGGCTAAGTCACCACCTCCCTATAAATAAAGGGGTTCTCTCCCATTGTAAATCATCCCAAAGTATCAATAAGAATACTCATCTCTCTACTTTTCTCTCTCTTGTTCTTGTTCTTATATTATTTCATAACACGTTATCAGCACGAGTCTCTAACCAATTGAATTTGATTTCTTCCTTCTTCCAGAATTTCTATACGGAAAAATAAAAGAGATGGTATCATCATAAAGTAATGCAACGGGATAGAAACTCAAGACGTATATTTGATATCACAACATTTATTGGTATACCTTAAAGGTAAGTAATTTACTTTTCCCTTTCAAATTCTTGAAATTCTACGATTTGATTTCATATACAAACATAGACAACAAAATTTGATTATAACTCTAATGGAGTTTGTAAGAAATTATAAACACGTGAAGTGGTAAAATTTCTATGTCTTGCCATGATTAAATTCATGTATGATTGTGGGCAAAGAATTGAAAATCCGTTCCATTGAATTTGCTTCATTCTCATTCCCTTTAGAGAATGTGATAGCAGTATGTGATAAGTCTGAAAGAAGACAAAATTATTACCGTGAAGGTATCAATGGATGTGGACGTGGCAATAGACGGAATTATAATCGTCATCATTGTGATAATGAGAATAATAAAGATTCTCAAAATAATCTTTCACTTTATGAAAGTAATATTTGACATGAGATTGTATATAGCACATACAGATGATTATGATCCATTCCCTGAAGTGAATGTGATAATTGTAATAAAGCCCGTAAGTATGGACACGCTCTTGATGTAATTTTGTTTTATGTCTGACATTATGAAAAGAAAGTTCGTTGCCCTTGAAATTTCGGGCAAGAACTATATGACATGGGTGTTGGATGCTGAAATCCATTTGGATGCAATGGGTCTTTGAGACGCCATTAAAGACAGAAATAATGCATCCACCCAAGACTATGCTAAGGCCTTGATTTTCTTGCGCCATCACCTTGATGAAGGTTTGAAACTGTGCTAAGGCCTTGATTTTCTTGCGCCATCACCTTGATGAAGGTTTGAAAATTGAATATATCACAGTCAAAGATCCACCTATCTTGTGGAATGGCTTAAAGGAGAGATATGACAACCTGAAGTTGGTCACTCTGCCACAAGCACGATGCGATGAGAATCCAAAAGCAAATAGTTCATAAACTATATATTATCGTTGCGGTGGAAAAGGGCACTGGGCGAAAATTTGCCGTGTACCAAGATATTTGGTTGAGCTTTGTCAAGCATCTCTAAAAGGTAAATGCCCTGAAACCAATTCTGTCTCTGACGACAATTTTGATATTACCCACTTGGATGTGGCAGACTTCTTTGAGCACCCTGAGGGAAAAATAGACCACTTAATTGGTGATGGATCTGTGATGAAGGAAGATGGAATTGTTTGATTTTATTTTACTTATTTGTATTAGTTAGTGAATAAACTAATAGTCATTAGTATCAGCTCGTATTAATTAGTTTATGATATAACGTTAGTACTAGTTCTTAAGAATGTTTCAATATGCTTAAATTTCAAAGATATTTTTATTTTCCAGTAGAGTTAATCGACTAACCTAACAGTTAGTCGATTATCTAATATTTCGCATTAAAACTGGATTTTTCTGCAAGCTAAGTTAGTCGACTATCTGATTTAGATAGTCGACTAACCTGATGACTGTTTACTAAGTTAGTCGACTATCAACTTAGTTAGTCGACTAACTAATATTTCGCATTAAAACTGGACTTTTCCGCAAGGCAAGATAGTCGACTATCTGATTTAGATAGTCGACTAACCTGATGACTGCTTCCCAAGATAGTCGACTATCAACTAAGTTAGTCGAATAACCTCAGCAGATTTTGAAAATATTGTTTAATTATGAAGCAACGGATTAAATTTGTTTATTCTCATGTTCGTATATCTCTTTTGATTAATTGATTCATGTACCACACATACGATATTCAAAGAGAAGAAATATTACTCTCATTTAAGTATGTGTAAGGCAGATGTTACTACAATTTCTGGTAGTAGTAAATTGATTAAAGGCTCCGGAAGAGCAACTATAACTCTGCCTAAAGGAACAACATTTTAGAGAATGCAATGTTCTCCTCCAAGTCTAAAAGGAACTTGTTGAGTTTTAAAGATATCATTCAAAATGGATATCATATTGAGACAATAGATGAGAATAATCCTGAATTCCTCATTTACTCATGCAAACGAGGCTGCCCACTTCGGTTTGGGGTCACGCCATTTTGCATGCAACAATGCTAGTTCGTCTCAGAACGACGAATTATCACAAATATTCCCCGTTGCAATGAGTTTTGGGTCATGAACCTAATATATCCCACTTAAGAATTTTTGGATGTGCAGTATATGTGCCTGTAGCACCGCCATATTGCACCAAAATGGGTCTGCAAAGAAGGTTAGGAATATATGTTGAGTTTGAATCGCCCTCCATTATTCGCTACCTCGAAATATTGACAGGGGATTTGTTCACTGTACGATTTGCAGACTGTCAATTCGATGAGACACTTTTCCCAAAATTAGGGGGAGAAGTTGGTGAAACCAAACGGAAAATTTTGTGGAAAATGCATCATTATCTCATCTTGATCCACATACCTCTATTTGTGAAAAAGAGGTGCAAAATATTATCCATTTGCAAAGAATAGCAAATCGAATGCCAGACGCATTTACAGATTTGAAAAGGATAACAAAATCACATATCCCCGCAGTGAATGTGACAACATCTGATTCACGAATACATATTCATTATTGGAAGAATATGAACATGAAATTGGTATTGAATATACCACACTCACCCCTAGAAGGAGGTTTGAGATGATATATGAAAATAATGTCATTGTTATGGCATGAATAGTCATTGGTTACGTACCTATTGTACGCCAAAATAATTTGTCAATGTGATTATCAAAGGACAATAATAATGCAAGAAACATATCTTGCATATAATTTTGACATGACCATAATGGTATAACTTTCTCTTTAAAAGAGATATTCACCACATGGATGTTGATGAATTTGTGGTAGTACAAAATTAATTGAGAGCTCTAGAAGAGCCAATTATTACTATGTTGGAGAAACACAATTGATTACCAATAAGGTATTGTGTTGTAGTAAGTCTCAAAGAAACTTATTTAGTTTCCAAAGTATATGCGAAAGCGATTGATTATATTGAGACTATAAATAAAGGAAAGATTTGATATCTTCTATTACTACAACTTGTAGCGGGATAATCTGTATGTGAAAAACTACCCGCTTTATTCTCCAGTTTGTACTACACAAGAATACCACAATAAAGTGGACGTTTATTGATATAAAAACCCATATCATAATAAACTTGAAGTTTATCGATAATTGCACATGTCATGGTGTAAATTTGAAGTTTATCAATATTAATAATTTATTCAGTTGGCATTCGGGTTAGCAATATCATTTTAAGTATGATGTGCAGTAATAAAGAATTCACATGGGCAAATATTAAAGAACTAGAAAGTTCTTTACGAATTCTCTTGTATTACTTGTTCTCATTAATTAATTGACCAACTAAAGAGTTCGGGTTGAATCCCATAAATTCTGGAAATATCAAAGGTGAATATGGGCCCATTCACCTGCCATGTATACCACATATGATGCATCTATGATATGGTTACATGTGCGATTGTTATTAACCCGCAGCCTGGCCGGTGCTTGCGAGGTAAATTGCTCAGTAATATAACTTCGAGCATAATTTCTAGATTTTCTATTCAAGATAGTTCATCTTGATAAGTTGGTTTATATCATAGCTGGTTTAGCAAGATAATTATTGAGTGCCTCCACTTAATAGCTAAACTGTTTCTTATGAGAACAAAGTTATATATATCAGTTTGATATACGTTGTATATGAGAGTATATTATATTCTCCCTCACAAGTGGTTCAGGGTCAGGAACCAAATAATTTCATCTTATTTATTATTGATGTGCGGTGTATATTTTCATTAACACCATAATGCACAAAGATGGACTCTCAAAGTTGAGGAAACAAGTTAGCTTTTCTAACATGAGGGGGAGACATGATAAGCACTTGAGAAAAGATTACATTGGATGAATTATCATTTGTATATATAGATCCTCGAATATCATAATATGAACTTGAAGTTCATAAAAGGATAATTCAATTGCAACATATTACAAAGCATGCTATACGCATTTGCTGACCCAAAGAAAGTAACTATATTCTCACTGCAAATGCTCATATTAAGTCCCAGAAGGACAAAGTCTTTGATACGCTTAAAGCGTATAGACAACTCGGTTTCAAAATAACTTCTTAATAAAGAAGATGAGCAAATGATCAAAGTGATCATAATGGGGAGGCAAGTGATCTAGAAGATCACATGACATAACACTTCATAAAATCTCATGAGAGATTCAGGTACCTGAATATATGAATAAAGAGATCTCCATGTTATGTCTTTATGAAAATTTACTGGAACCGATATAAAATGTTCGTCGACGACATCTATGATAGCGCTAAATATCGATGAGGATCTTATGTTTGTCGAATACAAACAAAAATATTGGCTAAATGGAAGAGATACAATTCAAGCAGAATTGATTCCATATGAAAGACATGTAGTTTTGGACATGTAGTTCAAATACTTGAAAGTATAAAGTCAATGGTATGTGTAATCAGTTTTCGATATCTTATTTGTTTAGCATGACATGAAAACTTGATATGCATCTAATGTCTATTATATGGCTTATATGACTTAACTTATATGTCAATCCATGAAAGATTGAAGTTGCTTGAAGCATATACAATTCTTGGTCCTGAAGTACCACATCCTAAGTGCAACTTGTGTACATATGTATCTTGCTATAACTATAAGCATGATGGCATCAAGAATACCTCTATGGAGATATTGAAGAGTCATTCCAGAACATTATATGAAGATGTTCATATCTATCAAGAATGATAATTTCAAGGTGCGGAATATTTATTCAAATCAATATGGCTGATTTCTTTATCAAATCTCTACAAAAGATCGTTTTGAAGATGGTGCACAAGATTGGAATGCAAATGCTCAAGGATGTGAATTGATGCTCTTTTCAGGGGGAGTTAATGCGCGTTGCACTCTTTTTCCCTTACAAGGTTTTGTCCCACTGGGTTTTCCTTGCAAGGTTTTTAACGAGGCAACTAATAGGCGCATATTCAAACATGTGTACTCTTTTTCCTTTTCTATAATTTTTTCCCATTGGGTTTTGTTTTAGTTAAGGTTTTAACGAGACACATTATTGAATAGACATTCAAGGGGAGTGTTATAAAATATTCTATTTAAGGTGAATGTCCATATTTAGAGAGATCCTAGGGTTTACTACTTGGTGGCCACCTCCCTATAAATAAAGGGGTTCTCTCCCATTGTAAATCATCCCAAAGTATCAATAAGAATACTCCTCTCTCTACTTTTCTCTCTATTGTTCTTGTTCTTATATTATTTCATAACAGGTTTCAATTACTTTATTTATCTTTGTTCTTTTACTATCTCATGTTTTATTTAAAAAAATTAGAAAAAATTATAAAAAGTACTAATAACTATTAAAAAAAACATACAAACAAAATATTACTCCCTTTGATTTAATTTATGTAAATCTTTTCAAAGTATGAGGGATAAAGTGACTAATTTTTATTGTGAATTTGGATATAGTTATTTTAAAATAAATTTTCCATATGCAGAAACTAACGTACTGTAAATCACAATAATTAATATTTATAAAGTATTTCAAAAAATGTGCGCAAAGATAAATTTATTGGACTTTCAAAAAGTAATAGATTTATATAAAATGGAACGGAACAAGCTCTTGGTGAAAAAGACTGGCGTGTAATCCGAAAAGCTCTGCCGAGTAAGGGAATGCTCGTGTAGTCGACACTTGCACTAAAAATGAAATAATAATCGAATTGATAGAGTATATTTTAATATACATAACATCTATCTATATATGCAAGCACATTCATAAAAAGTGAAAGTACTTTTTATTTGAAGAAGTTATATGACAAGTATGACAAAAATAATTTCAAAGGAATTATCATTATATTCTAATTTTATAATTTTGCACGTAAAAAATAATTTTGTAACCGCGTGAACCGCGGCCAAATATACTAGTTCTATGATAATAGTAAAGTTTAGGCAGGACATATCGCATCTTTAGCTCACCGAGGAGGTTACCTTAATAGAAAGCTACACAGGTCGAGTGTTAGGGTAGGACGGTAGTGGATAGTTGAGCGTTCTTCTTTTCTATACCATTAGTATTAGTACGTAGTCTCGTATTTTCCTATTTTTGGATTTCTAGTACTACATGATGTTTGTCTCTCTTCGGTAGTCTTATTATTTTGTTGTTGTTGTTACTGCTTCTTTCATGGGTTTGTTGTTGTTACTATTTCTTTTCATGGCTTCTACATTACCGTATTATTCCTTTTTCGTTATGCTGTGCTTATGCTTTCCGTGAGTCGAGGGTTTGTTGAAATAACCTTTCTACCTCCACAAAGGTAGGGGTTAGGTATGTGTGCATTTTACTTTCTCCAGACCTTATTATGTGGAATTAATGGGTATGTTGATGTTGATTCTGTTTCTCAAGAATATATGATGACCAGCAAAGTTATTCTCGTGAATTCTGATAAACAATTGATTGAAACATCATATTCGTTTTTTTCCCTCTCGCTCTCTCCCTCAAAATTTGTAGGAGCTCGTCTTTAATACGTTTAACTTGGTTCAGGTCTTAATCCATCTTCTGGTGTGGTCTTGCTCTTCCCTTTCTTGGTTCCTTAACTTCTGGTACTGGTTGATTAAGGCATTACCCCGCACTTAGTTACTCGTCTTTTTAGCTTTTGTTGTCATTCTCTTGTGCTCTTTATAGATTTTTCCATCTTCCACTACAAAAAAAAACTCAATTACCAACAAAAAAAAATGTTGGTAAATTGATCAAATTGGTTGGTATTTTGACTTACTAACCGATTACCAACGGAAATTGGCCTGTTGCTAAAAGGCTCGATGGTAAATTTTACCAACCAGATTGAATTGGTTGGCAAACTTACCAACTAAAAATTCGTTAGTAAACACCAAATAAATATGTTGGCAAATTTTGAATCTTGAGTCCAAGATTTTCGTTGGTAAATTTACTAACAAAAATTCAGTTGGAAGTTCGTTAGTAAATTTACTAACATATAGAAATTGAGTTAGTAAAATTGGTTTTTGATTATTTAAATTGTGTTTGTAATTGGTTGGTAAATATAGTAACAAGAAAATTTCCATTAGTACTATGTTAGCAACTATACTAATGGATACCAATTTGGTTGGTAAATCCGATAGTATAATTTTAAAAATACATTGGCAATCAGTTGGTAATTTTGTCTATAGAAAAGTTCTATTTAGTAAATTGTAGGCAATTTACAAACAAATTTCAAATTCATTAACAAATATGGTTATAATAATTGTATTAATATTCATTTAAAGCTTTAAAAGATCCCAAAAAAACGAAAACAAAATAAAAAACATACTAAAACTTTATAAATAATAATATCTATCATGAAGTTGAAAGCAGAATCCAAGATGTGTCTAACATAAAAGAAGCTAACATAAATCTAAATGTGACTCGTGTCATTTGGCGACGAGTCGTGTCTACGAGAAGGCGGTGTAGGTAAGCCACCTATGAGGACCGATAGACGGTTTTGGAGTAGTTGATCAACTTGCTCGCGCACCTCTTGCTGCATTTCTTGTCTCATTTCTTCACGCATTTCTTCTCTCATTTCTTGTCTAATCTCTTCTCTGATCTCAGATCTCATCTCATGCTTCATCTCTTCCTTAATTTCTTGCAAACGATGTCCTACACATTCACTCACCCGTGTATTGAAGTCTAGATCTTGAGGTGGAGATATCGAGCTGGAGGAAGCACCAACATGCCCATAGAAAGGAGCTTGAGAACCAAGACCATAAATGCGCGTCTTCTTAACACCAACTTCCTCCAAATATATTTGTGAGAAATCAACTTCAGGAGGCTCACCGGACCCATCTTCAGGCTGAGACGCAGATAGAATTTTAGACATTATGGCGTCCTGGACAAAAAAAAAAGATATAAGCTCTATAATAATAACTTTGACAGAGAAAACATCAAGAACACAGTCATAAAATGTAACAAAACTGAACAGTGACGCAAGACATGCTGGGTAAATTAAGAGGTGACGCTAGAGATTTTTTGAATGCAAAAAATGCAAGTCGTCGAATGGAAGAGGATCTACCTAGTAGAGCAGCTGCTCCTATTCTGTCAGAATCACAAATGCAAATAACGAAAGCCAAAGAAAAAGCTGTCCAAGCAGGTAATAAGCATAAAAATGGAGTGTGGAAGATTGTTGTTAGAGATAATGCAGCTGCTTCAAAAGATGCTCATGAAGCTGAGTCAGGTTGTGAATATGATCGATCAGCAAAAGAGGTTGTGAATATCCTGGGCAAAGGAGGTTGTGAAACTGATTCTCATGAAGCTGATATTGATGGTCATTCAGCAAAGGAGGTTGTGAATATGATCGATCGACCACACATTACTGTTGTATCGTCTGTCATAGCTGGAGTTACGGAAAGCATTAACTTATCAGCTGATCTTGCAAATATTTCAGCAAAGGAAATGCCTGCAGATGTCTATTGTCAACAAACTGAGAATGTTGAAGCTGCCAAAAATAAAATTTCTGTCACAAATGATGATGCTGCAGAATTTTTATTAGGAACATCTCAAGTTGTTATCCGAGCTGATCAACAACTGTCAACAGTTGAATCCTCTAAAGTTGTTAAGAATAGTACTCTGTTGGGGGAATCAGGTTGTGAGGACAGGGGAAATTTGAATGCGATTAGTGCAAGTCGACGAATTGAAAACAGTCAACAAATTGAGAAGGGAGATACTGCCAATGCTGCAGAAATTCTTTCAGGGACATTTCAATCAGTTCCTCGAGTTGACCATCTTGCTGATCAACTTGAATCGGTTAGGAAATCTGTTCAGATGTCTAATGCAACTGCTAAATCAATTCAACGGTGTGGAAGAGGGAACGAATGCTCTACTGTTATATTGGTGCAGCAAGCCAACAAGTTGGTAAGTTCAAATCCAACATTTTCAGTCACAATGCCTAATTCAAATGAAGATGAGGAAGCTATAACTGATGCTACACATAACAATGAGCCTCTATCTGATCGAGGCCATAAGAATGCTCAGACTGATGCTTCTAAAACAGCCTGCTCAAAAGACAAATTTGCAACTGATAGGGGGAAAAAATCCATGTCTTCTGTTTCTTTAAAGCCAATAAGCATGAAAGAATTTGAACTCTCAATAGCAAACAGCTCATGTGATATAGGCTCAGTGTCAGGTACCAAATATGACCACTCGCAGCAGCAGTTGTATGATCAAACTAGACAATGCTTCAGTGGCAAGGCCAATTTTGTGAATAAGCAAAACAGTGACAACATTCCAACTGCATTTGGTTCAGCTTGGTTTTCAAAGCATAATGGCTGGAATAAATCAATGCAGTCCAGTATTCAAGCTGTGAGTGATGGTGTGCATGACACTGGACAAATTGCCATTTCTGAATCAGATGGACAGAACCATTTCGATGACCAACAAATTGCAAGAACTTCTGATTCATCGAAGACCAAAACAGAGAAAACTGTCCAGAAAAACAATAACCAGATAGTAACATCATCCTCTAAAACAGTTCTTGTGATGGAAAAGATGGAAAATCTTAATGGAAACAAGATTGGAGGAGTGATTAAGAAGGTGAACAGTATTACACCCATGTCAATTTCAAGTGCATACAGCGGGGAAGATATCATCGACAATGAAGATATTTCAAGCTTTGAAGAAACGAGTAAACACGTAATTATATCTACCATGAAAGAATCGGTCATAAAATCAAAACTCTGGGATCAAAGACCTTTCGATGATGACGAGAGTTGGGACGAAGGCTCTGGTGGAGGGTCGTCTACAGAAGAAGAGAATCAACAGGAGGGTTATAGCTCAGGAGAGGAAAGTGATACCACGACCAAACCATCTGCTCATCCGAGTCAAGTTAAAAGGAACGGAATCTCAAAACCAGTAGCTTCAGCTAGTGTTTTGAACCCAAACAAGACTGCAACAGCATATCCTCTGATGGACCCACAAACAAGTATCACACAAAAAGAACAAGAACAGAATGTTATCATCTCCTCTGCTGACAAATCAACTACTGAATACGGATAAAAGAATTGCATTTTTTCGGAAAACAAGGCGATAACAGTATCGCATCAGTCCCTTGGAATGTTCATATCCTCAGAGCAAGCTCCTATCCAAAATGAAACGGAAGGAAGGCACATATATGAAGAAGGAGAAGAAGAGGATATTCTAACGCAATGCCGAATAAATGCTACAAGGCGGGGGGATTTATCTCCAATGCACAGTAATCCTAATAAAAAGAATCACCGAAGGGAAAGAAGTTGGGACGACAGATCGGTTGAACACGCAGTAGTAAGAAAGCTCCCAATGAGAATGGCAAAGCAAAAACACGCAGTAGCAAGTAAAAGGTGGTATATATAACCTGTAGTTGGGACCCTTAGACAGAATATTGAAGATTCGCAAAATCAGAAGAATGCTTTCCACTGGAAAATAACATTCAATTATCATCAATTCTTTGACTCTTAAGTAACATCTTGCATGCTTTGTGCTAATCCTATAAATTGTGACGATGACTACTATAGATATATATGTTAAAATTAAATGGCCATCGCAATCAAAGTAGCAAACGTCACAGAAAAAATGGGAGAAGTAACTTACGTAGGTGCTCTTAGATTTCTGGTCCACAAACTCCTTGTTCGCCTTGACATGTGTCTTCTTCAGAAGCTCATGTGGATGAGCTGGTCTTCCTAGTTCTTTAGCCTAGAATTGAAAACCACGTTCACTATATTAATACATAATCACTAGCTTTGGAGATATTATAACTAGGCTAATAAAAAAGGAATATACCATTTGTCTTGCATGTTCTCGGTGACTTCTGGAGCCTCCTGTGTGGCGCGAGGGACCAGAACCTTCACCACCTTTTTCACTTAGCCGATTCCTTGAGCATTGTGCAGACTTGGCTTTAAAAGCCTCAGTCTCCCAGTGAGGCTTCCAGCTGTCCCAAATAGATACTGGAATAGTTTTGCGCTTCTTCTCACAACTTCTTGCTTCAGATAACATACCCTTGTATCGTTCTGCACATTTGCTCATAAACTTATCCTTTATGGAACCTTCATTTGCAGCGTCCCACTGAAATCGTTTCTGTTTGAGAACATCAAATGAAAATAACACAAGATATTGATAATAACAACAAAAACAACTTATACCGAGTATAGTAAATCCCTTGCTCAAGAAAGATAAAGGAACTCCAAATATTATTGATCTTATAATGCTATAACTTTACCTTAAACTCTTCCCAATAGAAGTCTTTTGTCTCTGGTGTAATAGACTTCCAATTATGTCCTTCAGGATCCAGTTTCTCCTTGAAGATTTTTGTGACAGACCGAGCGACGTCATTGCCCGGGTCCAGTTGGCTAAAGTAAATAAGAAATGAATTATGTTGTTACTCTATTCCATTTAAGCCTTTCATATTCTTTCAAGAAGCATTTGAGATGCACTAATGCATACCAGATAAGCAAGAAACAAAATATTAAAAAATATAAACAAGTGACACTGTTACTCTTACCCTCCAGGGACGATTGTAATTGGGATACGGTTACCGCCAATTGTGTTGGACGAACTTGCTGATCGGATTTCATCTGCAGGTGTACCAAGATCAGAAGAAGAAGATGGTAAGGATCTGCTTAGAGTTGCATCCAAATGTGGTGTTTCTGTAACTGGAGGTTCAGGTGACTGATCAGCTTCGGGTGACTGATCAGATGTGGGACTCAACATCTCACGAGATCTCGGTGTGTTTGAATTCCTATTTTCAGCATATCTACGTGCTCCACCTCCCCTAGGTGCCATATCTGCGATTCCAAAGCCAGATGCAGATGAACAAATAACATATTTAATGAATCATGGTCAAATCTAATTGGATACAATAATTGATATATTATTCCAAGAGTAATTAAATGATATATTACTCCAAGAACAAAATGCTTTGAAAAAATAAGGCATACAAGTATTAATCTAGAGATGGCAGATTCAAAAGACAAACATCTAAAAATGAACAAATTTACTTTATAAAGTATTTCAAAAGACAAACTTACTTAAGTTAAAAAAAACAAGAACCCATAAAATCTGAAATCCAGGAACTTTTTCTTAAAAACTAAAAACTAAAAATAAATTATATACTATGTTTCATTCATTCAGACTCTATATTTGAAGAGATTGAAGCACTTTGACTCTATTCACTGTCATTTTCATCATATAGCTCTTCATTCTCATTATCCTCATCCTTATCTTCATCTTCGTCCGATCCAAATTCAACATGAAGTTCTACCTCATCATCTAAATCATCATCCTCGTCTCTTATGTTTATGAATCCACCATTTGGATCATTAAGGAGAATAATGTCATCGTTAGGTACCACATCAAATGTTAAACCAACTTCCTCAGATTGAAATGGCTCAACACCATCTGTCGGAGTTGACTGTGAAGATGATGGAGGCATGTCCACCAAACCCCGTGCTTTTACTTTGCACACAGCCCACCACTCACTCTTATCACGTCGTAAGCTAGGATAAGTTGTATAATACACTTGAGCCGCTTGCATTGCCAAAACAAATGGTTCATACTTCTTTAACTTCTTTTCATGGTTGATATCCACAAGTTTATATTGTGGGTGAATCTTCATTCCTGCCTTTGGTGTGGGATCAAACCACTCGCACTTAAATAAAACAGTTCTCTTTATATACTCACTACCCTTGTACTCCAATTCAAGGATATCAGTTAGCACGCGATAGTAGTCACTATCATCTGCACTATAATTAGTTCCTTTTATGCATACACCACTGTTGTTAGATGATCTAGAAGAACTTCGGCTTTTAGTGTGAAATTTAAAGCCGTTGACTGTATAACCAGTCCATGGTTGTGCTGTTCGACATGGACCTTCTGCAAGGGCTTTGATGAACTGATTATCTATATGGACGCGTGCCTATAAAAGAAAAATAATTAGAGTTTCTTATAAGTGAGGTAAGTATAAGTGGAAGGATATTGTACAAGTACTCACATATGTTTTAAACCATGATGCAAATTCTTCATCAAGTTTCTTATCCACTTCCTTCTCCGTAATTTGTAGGAAATTTTGACGAAGGGAGTCAATAAAAATCCTTGAATCACATCCAAGAAAATATTTTATTAAGGTTTTGATGATTTTGTTAATCTACAAATGAAAACAAAAGCTTGAAGTCTTACTCGATATATGGGTGTACTTCTGGGCAATTTAATAAAACATAAATATGAGCTGCATCAAGTTCTTCTTCAGTCATATATCTTGGTTTACATCTCCCAAATGCTTTACCTGGATAGGTAAATATAGAAAGATTACCATCGCGCTCATCTTTTTCCCTTGTACCACCATCATCATTCCGTGGAACTTTTCTATGCCTTGTGTAAAGATGAGGTTCAAAGTAGTGTGAACAAAACGATGAAGCTTCCTCAACTAAATACGCGTTGCATATCGATCCTTCAACTTGTGCCTTATTTCGAACATTATTTTTCAATTTCCGAAGGTTCCTGGAAATAACACATAAGCTCAAATAACAAATCTGAATTAAAAGAGTTCCTGGGAGCAGAAGATTACAATAAACTACTGCTACATCTTCTGTAGTAGCAGATGACTGTATGCAGAATAAAAAAATTGAGCAGCACCTTCTGGTACATAACAGTAAGATTCATTTCAGTACATTATGGAGAATACAGAGCGTAGTTAGTTCTTCACAGTATAGAATTCATTAGTTACAATACTCCTGTTACTCCTGTTTCTTTATGTCATTCAAAACAAGTTAATGAATCTGTTGCTGAGGATATCTCAAAACCAACAAATGATCTATCAATCTGCAACAATCTTATTAGCACTGTTCCATCGAAGTTGTTAGATGAGAATGAGGATGATGCTGATTGTAATCCTTCAGATGTAAGGGATTATCATCACGCTCTTAATGAAGGTAATCAAGATGAGTATGTCAAAGACAAGAAGGATCCACGTGATGAAGGAATCAATGGGGATGATGAGAAAGCTAATTTTTCAGCTGAGATTTCTGCCTCAATAATTAAAGATGTGTCTGCTTAAGGACAAATGATCGAGAGGAAGAAGCAAAGCAGTTAGATGAAGTTTTTCAGGCGCGAGCTAATGATGCTTTGATGGAAAAAAAATCCTCTGGAGAAAACACTCAAAAACAGCTGCAGCATTCTCTAGTTCAGATATCGAGCTCAACTGGTCTATTTGATCATAACCAATTCACTGCTCGGAATGTGATTAATAATCAATCTGAATTGGATGTGAAGGAGAAGGTGGACGATGATGGTCTGGACTCAAATCCAATTTCCATCGATGCAGACACTAAAGATTCTACTGATCAGTTGGATAATGCAGTTCAAAGCAGCAATGTACCAATGCAGATGGAATGCTCAGCTGCTCAAATTGAATTAGAGCACACAGAATCAAATGGCCAAGTGAAGTTAGTTAAAGAAAGGAAGAAAACTGACAGTAACAAGGAGGATTCAGATGTTGTGGAGTTAAGTCCAAATTTTGAAGATGCTGAACATCATGAGCTTTATAAACAGAAGGATTTGGCTAATCAGTGCAGTCATTCTCCAGTTCAGATATCGAGCTCAACTGGTCTATTTGATCATAACCAATTCAATGCTCGGAATTTGATTAATAATCAATCTGAATTGGATGTGAAGGAGAAGGTGGACGATGATGGTCTGGACTCAAATCCAATTTCCATCGATGCAGACACTGTAGATTCTACTGATCAGTTGGATAATGCAGTTCAAAACAGCAATGTACCAATGCAGATGGAATGCTCAGCTGCTAAAATTGAATTAGAGCACACAAAATCAAATGGCCAAGTATCAGCTGATCAATACTCTATGGGTAAACCACGGGAAAATGATTGCAAAAAAGATGCAATAAAGGTCAATACTGTTACATTGAATAACAGGAATTCAAACAAGTCTCCAGAAAGAACCACAATTTTAGAAGATCAATACTGCAATACATTGCCTAAAAATGCAGCATCCTCGTTGAATCAAAACAGGCATATTGTGAAGACATATCAAATTATTGAGCAAGTAAAAGGTAGTATATACAAGTATTAACATCAACTATAAAGATACAACTATAAACAGCAACTACAAAGATACAACTATAAATAGAAACTATAAAGATACAAGCAGAAAGATGAAATTTTACCTCTCAAATGGGTACATCCATCGATATTGCACCGGACCTGCTATCATTGCTTCGTAAGCAAGATGCACGGGGAGATGCTCCATTGAATCAAAGAAGCTGGGAGGGAATATACGCTCCAATTTACAAAGAATTTCAGGTATTTCTTGTTGAAGTCTAACCATATCCTCTTCCCGAATTGTTGTTGAAGTGAGATCCCTAAAGAAAAGGCTCATCTCAGCAAGTGGTTCCCAAACTTTTTGTGGTAATAGCTCACGAAACGCGATAGGGACCAATCTTTGCATGAATACATGACAATCGTGGCTTTTCATACCAAACAGTTTATGTTTTTTCATGTCCACACACCTTCCCATATTTGAGACATATCCATCTGGAAATTTCAGATTCTCCACCCATTCACACAACACTTTTTTCGACTTCTTGTCTAGTGTATAACAAGCTTTCGGATATTCGTCACCAACAGTATGTAATTCATGGCGTCGGCAGAACTCTTTCAAGTCTTCTCTAGATTTGGCATTACGTCCAGCACTGTGTTGAACACATTCTCGAAAAAGTTTTTTTCTATGTGCATAACATCTAGATTGTGCCGGATCAGATTTGTACTCCAATACGGCAAATCCCAAAATATGCTTCTTTTCTTCCAACCCGAAAACTTACTAATTTTGCCATTAACAATATCAGCCCCAAGCTCTGTCACCTTTTTCAACCCCAATTCATTTATCTCCTTCAATATATCATCACCTGACCGTATCGGGGGAGGATGCGTTCGGACCACTTTATTTTTTCTAAATGATATTCTGTTATTTCTGTATGGATGATCCAGTGGTAGGAACTTACGATGATTGTCAAACCATGACTGTTTGCCACCTTTAGTCAAAGTAAAAGAATCTGTATTCTCCATACAATATGGACATGCTAGCTTACCCGCAGTACCCCATCCAGACAACATCGAATATGCAGGAAAATCACTAACTGTCCACATCAAAGCAGCTCGCATGTTAAAATTTTGCTTTTTGGAGATATCATATGTGTCCACACCTGTACTCCACAATTGTTTTAGTTCTGCAATCAAAGGCTGCAAGAAAACATCAAGCTTTTGCTTAGGGTTATTCGGTCCAGGAACTATAACCGACAAAAATAAATAGGACTCTTTCATACACATCCAAGGCGGCAAGTTGTATGGTGTCACAACTATTGGCCAAGATGAATATTGTTGACCTGTTTGTCCAAATGGTTGAAAACCATCTGTGCATAGCCCTAATATGACATTACGACTTTCTGCTGCATAAGATGGATGCATCTTATCAAAGTGTTTCCATGCGGGCGCATCTGAACAGTGACGCATCACATTTTCCTCAACTTCATGCTCGGCATGCCATCGCATATGTGCAGCAGTCATGTCGGAAGCATATAACCGTTGTAATCGTGGAGTGAGGGGAAAATAGTACATATGTTTGAAAGGTACAAGATTTCTCTTTGAACTCGATATTTGCCTAGTAGGCTTGTACCTTGGATGGCGACAAAACTTGCAATGGTTGAGTTCGCTGTCTTCTCCCCAATAAATCATACAGGCATTTACACAACTGTGGATTTTTTCTACTGGCATGTTCATTCCCTGCATTAACTTCTTAGTTTCATAGAAATTATTTGGCATTAAGTTATCCGGAGGAGTCATCTCATTCACATATTGACAAATATCATCAAAACATCTATCAGATAGATGGTGTTCAGACTTGATGTGCAATAAGCGTGCAACAGCTGACAATTGAGAATGTGTTTCACAGCCAGGCCACACCTCTTGATTTGCAGAATCTACCAGATCATAAAATTTCTGCGCAACAGGATTCGGTAATTCATCCCTATCAATCGGATCAAATGAGGGGCCAGCGGCGTCAAGGACCATTCTGTGGTATGAAGTAGGTGATCCAGGCTCATCAATTGCACCCACATTTACGGATTTTGTATTCATAGACTGATCCCAATTTCGCATCTCTTCATGTTGATTTATATTTCTCGTAACCTTATTTTCTCCATGCAAGTACCATATATGATATCCAGGTACAAAGCCATCGCGCAATAAATGCTCGTGGACAGTAAGAACATCTTTAAAATTTCTATTCTGACACTTTTTTCGGTTACATGGGCACCTTAGTCTCTCACCATCCCTCCCTTCACGATGATTTTTTGCAAACTCGATAAATTGCTCAACACCCCTTATGAATTCGGGATTATACAAACCTCTCGTTAGCCTTTTGTACATCCACTCGCGATTTGAAGTCATTTTTCTGACAAACTTTCTTTCCTGATAATGTAAAAGTATTACAGTAGCATTTATTGATTACAAAAAATCTTTGGACAATAAAAAAGAGTACTAATAATCAAATTAGGTCTAAAATCCCCGTATATTGAGCAAGAGCTTTCAAATATTTAGCAAAAAACTGGCAGAATAAAAGTTCAAACAGGGCGTCGGCAGAGATAGTTACATACCATAGCAAAGGACTAAAAAACAATCAAGTGAAGCTCACAAGCATATCAATTCATATCGACAATATACTGAAAAAATAAGATTGATAAAAAAAACACTCGCCACTTAGCCGAGTGGGTTGTGGAATTGAGAAGAATCCAAATAATAGCTTGTGAGAGACTTACCACTTTGCCGAATCTATTTTGCAATTGATCAGAAGAATCCAACTGATATCTTGTGATGAGAGGCTGCTTGAGATACTCTTTCAGTTGGGAAAAAAAATGGACGAACTTGCTGATCGTGGCTGGAACTGTCGGAGTCGTCGTGAAACTGAATGGAAAAAAAAACGCGGGGTTTTTTCAGAAACAGAGGAACTGGTTTGGCGGCTTTTTTTTGTTTAACATATCTTCTTTTTTTGTTTGTTTAATTTTTCTTCTTTTTGCGCCAGTTCTTCTTCTTTTTGTTTAATTTCTTTTCTTTTTTGTTTAATTTCTTCTTCTTTTTTGTTTAATTTCTCTTCTTTTTTATTTTATTTCTTCTTATTTTTTGTTTAATTTCTTCTTCTTTTTATTTAATTCTCCCGCATTCCATTTTTTTTGGGAGTATTTTAGTTATTTTATTTTATTAGACTCTTCTACTATATTAATCAGTCACATGGCATATATAAGAGTCTTTGGTTATTAAATTATCATATAAAATAATAAATTTTAATTGCACCAAACTATATATGTGTATAAAAAATTAAAAAATAATTGCATTCATGTTTAAATTACAAAATATAAACTAAGTCCACAAATAACTTACAGCTTGTTTGGATAGTTGTACCTATTGTATTGTATCGTATTGTTACATTAAATACAATATTTTTTATTGTTACTAAACTTGTATCTTATCGTATCGTTAAATATGTCGTTACATAACGACGAAATGTGCCACTTTATATAACGATCGATTTGGTGTGGTCGCGTCGTTACCTTGTATTTTTCTCTCAATTTCACCCTTCATTATTATTAAATAATTTTATTTTATCATTTACCCTACCTTTTACAATCAACTTCTTTTAATATTTTTTCTCTAATTTATAATATAACCAATTTATTTGATTATTCTTGAGATATTGTTGATCTTAGGTAAAGTTTTATTAATTTTGTTTTCAAAAAACACTTCCCGTTGGAGGAAATATCTTCATGTTTTTTTATGAGCAATATATTTTTTCATATAGGCATGTGAAATTAATAAGAATTAGTAAATCTTTTATTTCATTGAGTATATTTGTTAATTAGAATATTATTTTCTACTTGTAAAAGTTTTTCGTAGTATAGTTATTACAAAATTAGTCAAAAAATCAATATCGAGCCAATTATCTCAAGGTATTTACTGAATCCACTGTAAAGTGAAAATTCATCCAAGTTGAAGAGAATAGGAGGAATGAAGTGGAAAATTATTTAATTAAGTACATATCATTTATTTGTTATAGCTCAACACCCCTTATGAATTCAGGATTATACAAACCTCTCGTTAACCTTCTGTATATCCACTCGCGATTTAAAGTCATTTTTCAAACAAACTTTCTTTCCTGATAATGTAAAGGATTACAGTAGCATTATTGATTTCTAAACATCGTCAGATAGTAGTACAAAAAGAGTACTAATAATCAAATTAGGCCTCAAATCTCAATTATAATGAGCAAAAGCTTTCAACATATATCTACAATACACTGGATAAATTAGATTGATAGAAAATACTTACCACTTACCCGCCGAATATTGAATTGTGGAATTGCGAATATTCCAAACGATAACTTGTGAGAGACTGTTGTGAGATTATCTATCAGTTGGGAAGATAATGGAAAGGATTAGCCATACTGTGATCGTGGGTACAGAGAAGAAGCTAAAATGGCGCCAGTTCTCTGTAATTTTAGGAGAGTGGGGATGGTAGGCGGTACCCTCTATGCGCACCTGAAATTTGTGTAATTGGGGGTAATTAATTAGGCGGTACACTCGATATAATTTTCTTTGAGAATTATTACTTTAATTTGGTGTCTCATTAATTATATATATATATATATATATATATATATATATATATATATATATATATATATATATATATATATATATATATATATATATATATATATATATATATGGTGGCAAAATATTTTTTTTCCTTACTCTTATTTTCTGTCTTTTAATTTGTTTGCGTAGACTTATTTAAAAAATCTTAATTGTTAGAAATTTAAAATCCATAAAATCTTCAAATATTAATTTGAGTTTCGTAATTTTATTTTTGATTCTTAATAAAACTATGTTAATACTAGCTAATCACATGAATTATACATGTATCGTTTGGTTATTATATTATCATACAAAATAATAAATTTTAATTGCACCAAACTATATGTATAAAATAATAAAATTTTAATTGCACTCATATTTTAATTATTAAATATAAACTAGGTCCAAACATAATTTATAGCTAATTACTTAATGTTCGAATATGCAATGAAATTATTTCTAATTAATATTAGAACGAGTATTATTATCCACGCCGATATGCGCGTACACTGACCATGTCAAATATTAGAGTTGTTTAGAATTATACAAAAGGTCCAGACTTGCTGTCGACAGAATCCTCACTGAAGAATGCTACAGAATTTTCAATGACAAACTCGACTACTGCTCATCTTTGTAAAGACTATTACAATTTTGCACAGAAGTCAAATGAAAATGCTGCATTAACTGTTGCCACTAATCAATCTACTGTCAAGCTAAAGAGGCTCATTTAATGCCAAAGTTTGATATAACACAACTGACTAAATATATTGTTTCATCAAAGTACATTGTTCCATGTGATCAATTCTTCATATACAACTACTGATGCTATATCTAATGCTGCCTTAGCTCAACCAAATTCTGCTTTACAGTCTGCTGATAATCGACAACACACAAGAGAATATGGACAATGGTCATCGATGGCCAACAAATAAGTAACACCAAAATCCAACAATAAAACTCAGATCGCAGGAAAGTGTTGCGCAAATTTGTAAAGGGAGCAGGAAAATAGACTTAAACAACGTTTCCATTTTGAAAATCATCGAGTAGAAAGAGTAATCAAGGATGCAATTCAAACTCCAGTTTTTTAAAACACTATAGTTGGAAAATTAAAGACCAAGTGGGAGGCTCCTGATTTCATTCCAAGTAAGCCTCCTTGTCGCACATGTATTCACTTCCTAGATACACCACCAAACAATGTGGTCGACCACATTGGAACAAGTAAGTCAGGTGCTATTTTGATGAAAATTGCAACATGGGCAGACAAGAAATCAAATGTTAATTAGGCAAATTCCAATGAGAGCGGTCAAACAAAAGCAGGCTGCTACAAATACGTCATCGAAATCCAACCGTTCAAAAAATAAAAGATGATTTTTGAATACCTTTTGAACAAAGTGGAGGACATAGAAGTACAACTTCAACATTATACAAGTTTGGAAAATAAGGGACAACAATCAATTGGGTACTATACATTTTACTCTACGACTTCATTAGTATCCTCAATTGTAATCTCATCACATAGTATGTTATAAACTCTGTGATGATCATAAAATATTTAGTCATGTCAAGTTCTTATTTTATGCATGCTTGTTAATAAGTGAGGTTGTCAAACCTCAATTAATAGGATTAGTACGGTAAGGATAGCCCGGTTTCAATACCGGTCTACTGTCCCTTATTTGAACTTTTCCTATTTGTTGTAATGTTATTTTCAATTATTAATAAAAAACTAGCCCTAGGCTCTTGCCTAGTGGATTAAAAAAAAAGATCTATTAATAAAATTTTCCAACCGATTAAGTATTAGTTGGCAAGTTTACTAACAGATACCAATCGGTTGGTAATTTACAAACGCATTTTAAATTAGTTGGTAAAATTAGCAACAAAATCTTTCTGTTGGTAAATAATTGGTTGGTAATTCGTTACTAATCTGTTAATAAATAATAATTCATTTTTTACAACATATTTAACAACGGATATGTAGTCCGTTGGTAATATTACCAACGAAAAATATTTGTTGGTAATATTTGAGTTGGTAATCCATTAGTACGCAGTTGCTATATTAGCCGCCTATTTTTCCAGCCATATTTACCAACTGAATTATTTAGTTAGTAACATTTTGGTTGGCAATTCGTTAGAAATCTGTTACTAAATTATGAAAAATAAATTAGTTACCATTTGGTTAGCAATTTGTTGCTAATACATCAAAAAATTCGGGGCGTTGGTAAAATCCGTAAGCAATTGGAGTTTTTTTTGTAGTGTTCTATTGTTAACTTATTTCACCACCACAATTTGTGTTTGAAAGTTCTATAACTTTATAGCAGAAGATAACCATTTTTGACAGCTGGACACTGAAAATGCTATCTTCTCATAATAAAATCATATAATAGTAGTATTTGTTTCTACTAGCTTTGAATCTCTAGTGTAAACGTTAAGAGGGATTTGGATACTTTTAGATGTAAACTCCAATTATTGCTAGATGTTTAAGGTTCACGACCAATCTATGCTAGATGTTTAAGGTTCACAACCAATCTTTAGATGTACGTATAGAGTCATTCCCATCATTAGAGTGAAACGAGACCAATTTTATTGGTATTTTGCAGATCAGGCTTCCATTTGAGAAAGCAACTGTGTTTGTACTTGGCGTTCTTCTTCTCGAGTTGATAACCAAAAAGGAGTGCAAGTGGAAGGATAAGTATCATCCAGGTTATTATATTGCAAAGTTGATCCATTGTTCATGAAAGCTTTGAGATAGATACAGACACTGGCACTACAATTACACGACTTATACAATCATGTGTGCGTCATGCGGCTGATGAACGTCCACATATAGACACTGTCTTTGATGCATTGGTAAGCATAGCTGGGTTTAGTCTAACCGTGTCAGGTTCATATCCATGGATTGATTTCCTCTATTTTACTAATGTAAAACTTCTCAACAACTACTCTCAATCGCTTATGTCACTTGTATAGCTGATGGCCATGATGCTTATACATAGAAATGACATCGGGTAGCCACTCTAAAGGGCTGCCATTATTTAATTAGCCAATGGAGTGATTTTATGGTGTGTCTGACACAACTGACAATAGTTGTGAGACCTTTTTTTATCTCATATTTTGTGGACTTATATCTTATACATTTGGGTCCACAAAATTCTGAGACCACACTGTTGTGAGACAAAAAAGAGGCCTTACACACAAAATAAATTTTTTCCTTCGCTTCGGTTTCATTTCCCCGATTTCCAAATTAAAAGATAATTCCGGCAGTGTTTGGTATGAAGGAAAATATTTTTTAATTTTCTCATGTTTGGTTGGCTTTAATGTATTGAAAAATATTTTTCTCATCAACCCATTTTCCACCAATTGAAGAAAAATGTTTTTCCTATCAAAAGGAATATTTTACAAAATTCGTTTTTCAACATTCTCCACCTTATTCCCCATGCACACAAACCCACACTCACTTACCCCACCCCCAAACCACCCCAAACTCCACCCCCGAAGACCTCACCCATCCTATCTTTGCCCACCACCCACCCCAAAATAGAACTATTATTAAGAGTACCTTTTTTTTATATTTAAAATAAAATATTTTTATTTCAAAAAATAGATATTATTTTCATGTTGTAATAAAAGCATTCTCTTTCATTCAACAAAATGAATAATTTCCTTTCATGTTGTAGAAAAAATACTTTCTTTTTCAACAAAATAAAGAATTTTCTTTTTTAGTTATCAAGCTCAAATTTTGACGTTGTTCTTGTGTAAAAAAGTAAAGTAATACATTAGTTCCTTTAGGTAAGTGTGAATTATGAAAATAATAATAAATTTTTGAAGAAAATAGAGTTTGGGGGGGGGGGGGGGGGAGTACAGGAAATATGGAGATTTTTGGGAAAGATTTTCCTACACTATTGAATAAATTTATACTAATATTTACAGTTAAGGAAGTATCAATAGACCAACTTTTTCATAAACTATAAAGATGTAAACTTTGTCAAATAATTAACTTAATACCGCCCCACTTTTGAGCTCACATCCTAGTTAAATATAATAAAACTTATAACTCTAACTTCAATACTCCTGTACTTATGAGTTGAAATTTGAACTAAGTAATTATTTTTCAACTAGTTTTGTAGGGTAGTCAAACATAAGTAGAATCAACAATTTATCGTGTATGAAATGGACTAATTTTCATATGAAATGGATGAGGAAATATGTTCTTTAATTTTTCTTTTACATATCTCTATACAATATATACACTAGTGTAAAACCACAACTCGTGAGGTGTAAAGACGAGAAGGGCAAGAATATTTAGACTTATAACACTACTAGTCAAGTCAAAATTGATTCCCAAATCTTGGACTTCATTTATTTGCAGGAAAATGGTCTGGTCTTCTTCTTCTTACTTGCCCAAAAGAATACATACTTTTCAGTTTGACTATTTTTTCCCCTCGTTTCACATTGCACTTTAATTTTAAAGGTATCATCTTGATTTCTTAAAGATGCATGGACCATAGATTTTGTTACGATCAAGCAGTGGAGTGAGAGTAATAAATTACAACTCTAATTTGTGATAGAGACTTTTCTATGCTTAGGGACTACGTGGGTGGCTCAACGAAGTCGGATGCCTAAAGCCAAAATCGAAGAGGTGAGAAAATATCATTATTAATGGTCATTATTAAAAATAACACCCTCTTAATTATTAAATAATACTCCAATTACATGAATGTAGTTAATTGGGAATTCCATCAAGTTATGAATTATAACTACACGTTAATTTGTTATTTATTTCATAACCCGTAAACTTTAAATGTTAATTACCTTGTATTTTCCATTTATTTTTTGCTGCTAAATAATGAGCTAATAACAATCATTTATGACAACGGTAGGACAATAGACAATTAATTTAGATAACCAAGAAAAAATTATATGGTCTTAACAAATTTCTTTCAAGGTTTTAAGTTTTCTTTTAAGTACTCTACGGTATAACATTGTCAAATATATTAAAATTTTAAGTTAAATTATTCAAATATTCATATTTACTAATAACATATTTGATAACTAGAACCAAATATGTTTTAGGAATACATGTTTATTATCATTAGTCTGGTGTTCTGTTGCACCAAAAAAAGTTCGTTTATGATCTTTTTGCTGATTTTAGTTGTTCCGAAGCTTCTGATGTAATATGTCCTTTGAATTTAACTGTCAAATTGAAGTTCTCGATTCATCTCCTCATGAGGAATTATCAAACAGTTTGACCCTTCACCCATATAAAGGATTAATCAATCAAATAATAAATAGTAAATGGGTCGGTTTGAAAATGAATTAATTGTTAGTTGTAAAATATTATTCTCATCAGACTTAAACCTCAGATTAAAACTGAGGGTTCGGAAAATTTTCTTCTTTTTAGGCGAAGTAAATTAACCTAAGGTTAAGTGAGATAAATCCGAGTTTGATATGGATTTCTCTCATTTTTGTATCATAGACCAAGGATCTATTTTCATTCCTTCTCTACTTTTTTCTTTTCAATATTTTGATTATGATTATTTTTTAGTATTCTATTTTACGCGTCACAACAATTAGGAATTGAGAATTTATATCTTTAAATCAAAGAAGGATCTAGCTGTTGGAATAATGGTATTCATTGCTATTTGAGCCTTTGTTGTTAGTAAACCTAGTGAATTAAGCGAAGGTACGGAAAGATAGGGATTCGAACCCTCAGTAAACAAAAGCCTACATAGCAGTTCCAATGCTACGCGTTCAACTACTCGGCCATCTCTCCTACATAATGATTATGACCCAAAAACCGAGTGAATAATGAGTCAGTCATAATCCATATTCTATTATTGGATAGGTACGACCAATCCATTTTAACAGAATTTTTTTTATCAAAGTCAAAACAAATTTTTCTTTCCTTCGAGGCTCTGGGATAAAGATACAATTTTACATAAAAATTGTGAAAAAAATCGATTCATGTTTGGAAACACAACGTTCCTTTCTTTTTCTGATATTTTTATAACAGATTAATTCATTGAATTAGAATAAATCAACTGATTGATGGTCTATGTTTTTTAGATTATAGTTAATGGATACTTTTAAATCATAATTCTAATTATATAGACTATAATTCCATATCACAAAAATTTTCAAATTACTTTTCGGTTTTGGAGTTCTCAACAACAAACACAAACCCCTCTATTAGAATAGAAATTCATAAAAATTTTTTAGATTTGATTGCATAGTGTATACTCGTTATGTACACAAAATTGATAGTTATTCTATTTTCATCATAAAATGATTATTCAGTTTTTTTCATCTTTGTAATTTGTATTGTGATCCAATCAAAATTTCTCAAGTTCTTCGAATTTGTAACTTCAGCGAAATAGGAACAGTTCCTATACTACTACATTAGTATGAAATCGAATCGCTTTGAAATATTTTTTATTTCCTGTCGATTCCTGTCAAAAAGGAACAATTGGAATATGAGAATTCATATCTTTCATTTTTTTCTTTAAAAAAAAAAATAAGTTTTTATGTTATTTCGTACTACACAATTCTTTTCTTTGTGGGATCTTTTTCCATGAGAGGTAATGAGAAGAATTCTAGAATGGGTTGTTACCTATGCCTAGATCATGGATAAATGGAAATCTTATTGATAATACCTTTTTAATTGAAGCCAATATCTTATTACGATTAATTCCGACAATTTACGAGAAAAAAAAGGCATTTACTTATTACAAAGATGGTATGATTTGATTCTTTTTTTATTTCATATTTATTCATTTCCCCGTCTTACGAGGAGAAAAACATGTGATTGGATAGGTCCAACAAACAATAAATTATAACAAACATCTAAATTCTAAATAAAAAAAATCAAAAATAATAGGCTAAGATTCTAAATAAAGGATAGTAAATAAATGAGATTTTCTTTTATTCAAAACGTTTCTTGATCTTCAACCAATTACGCGCTTCAACATTATTACCGGGAGTAAGCGTTATAGTCTGTTTCCAATGCTCACGGCTTGATCGAACCAAGCCTCTGCAATTTCAGAATCTCCCTGTTGAATAGCATGTTCTCCCCGACTGGAATAGGTAGTTCAATTCCTTCCCTTAGAACCGTATTTGAGAATTTCTTACTTCATACACTTAGCAGTCAATTCTTTTGGTTTCCCATTTTGATCTATGCCATATCTAATAAAATCTAATGAGATTTCTTATGAATCTATCCTAGTTTTAAGGTTAACCAAAAGAAAAATAGGTTACTTACATGAGTTTCAAACTGAAATTTGGATGAATAACCCGTTTATTTAGATAACTTTTTTTCCACCTTGAGAAGAATAAAGCATAGACATTTTTACTAGTGTTAAAATTTTATGAAATGTAACTTTCTCGGTTTCATAGATAAATTCATATAGAATCTTTGAAAAAGACTTTCTTTCATAAGAAAGAAAATACTTACTCTCTTTGGGATCTAATCCTACACCGCTGCTCAAGACTTTAGTGGATCGACTACATTACATAAGTTAATTCTTGATTTTTATTTCACATCATGAGATAAGTATTCCTTCCATCATGACATAAGTACGCAATTATTATTGTATCGGCCCAAAATCTCGCTAATTGATTTTTACGGTGCTTCCTCTATCGCTATTAATTAATTCTTATATCCATAGAAAAAAGTTGCTAGCCATTTGTATTTTTTCCTATTTTGACTTCTATGAAGTTTTTTTCTTTGCTACAGCTGATAAAAATTGTTGTTTTAGACGATGCATATGTAGAAAGCCTATTTGGTTCTAGTGGTTACTTTATTAGATTTTTCTTTCTTTATTAAAGAGCCTATTACGTACTTTATTAATAACTTGTGGTAATAATGAGTTTCATTCTAGTGCTGAAAACAATATTCCAAAGGATTTGTATGTTCTCAATTATTTGTGTGGATAAGCCTATATTATAAAGTATATAACCTTGATCATAGGGATCAATTTCTAGTCACATAACTTCATAATAATTCTACAAAGCTTTCGCGTAATTTCCTTCGGATTGAGCTGACATCCGTTACGGTCGTCATTCAATTCAAAGAATCTTCGTTCCAGAACCATACGTGAGAATTACCTCATATGACTCTTCCCTTATGAGCATAATGAGAATAATATATAGAATCAAAAAAGATTCAACGATAAATTATTCTCATTATGAACTCAACAGGGCTAGTGCTTTTACAAGAAATCTCTAGCCAACCTTCCTGCAAGAGATTCTTTTTTAACATCAAGCATATTGGGACTAGATAGAAATGATAAGATATATGGCGATCCGACTTGTCGTCTCATGAGTTATCGTTCCATTTTCTCCTTTTGCTTCTTGATACTTCGTTATCCATATCATATGTGATCGAGTTGCTTTGGAGTGATTTTGATAAAAAATGAGATACTTAGTATCTTTTAATAATGTTTAAGTTGGAAAAGTCAACCGGACGTTGACTTATGAGTTAGATGGATCGGATGTAAATTTTGATGGTTTGGTTAGCTTCGGGGATGATTTATGACTTAAGAGTGTGATCGCAAGTAGTTTTGGAGGTCCGATGTAAAATTATGCTTGAATTGACGAAGTTAGTATTTTGGCAATTTCCGATTGATAGGTGAGATTTTGATCCGAGGGTCGGAATGGAATTCCGAGAGTTGTTTCAGCTTTGTTATGTGATTTTAGATGTGCGTGTAAAATTTCAAGTCATTCGGAGGTGATTTGGTTGGATTTTTTTATCAAATGCGCATTACGGAAGTTTTAGAAGAACTTAGGCTTGAATTCGATGTAATTTAATGGTTTTGGTATTGTTTGAGGTATTTTGGTGATTGGAAAAAGTTTGAATGATGTTTTAGGATGCTATGGTATTTTTGGTTGAGGTCCCGGGGGGCCTCAGGGTGATTTCGGATGGCCAACGGGAAGTTTTGAGACTTACAGATTGTAGAAAAATTGCAGGTGTGTTTTGGCCTTCGCGATCGTGAGCCTGGGGCCACGATCGCATAGAAGGATTTTGGGCAGGCTAGGTTTTGTTCTTTAGATTCGCGTTTTGTGTCTCGCATTCGCGGAGAGTGAGAACCTTGTCTCGCGTTTGCGGGGATTATTTCGCGTTCGCATAAGAGGAATTGAGGATCTGTATAATTTGTTCTTCGTGTTCGCGGCATAGAGCTCGCATTCGTGTAGTTGAAGCAGTTGAAGCAAAGTGTTCGCGGGTAGAGCATTGCGTTCACGAAGGGTACTTTTAATCTGGAAAAATTTTGTGCATCGCGAACGCGGGTAGGGCCCTCACGTTCACATAGAAGAAATTAACAGCTTGGCAAAAGGGTTTTTAAACATTTATCTCGCAAGCTAAGTCATTTTTTCCACCATTATTGAGCATTTTGAGAGCTATTTGGGAGAAATTGAAGAGAGATTCGAAGAGGATTGATTGGAGGTAAGTTTTATGAACCAAAAACGCGATTATATTGTGGAATTAACCTAGAAATTCATGGGAATTTAGCCAAGAATGGAAGAACTAGTGCTTGGATTTTTAGATTTTAAAATTGGGATTTGAGTGGTCATTTGGACTCCGATTTTTGGTGTTCTTTATATGCATAGACTCATAGCGAGATAAGGAACTCGTTGCTGTGAAAGTTTCTGAGTTTCGAGAAGTAGGCCCGGAGTTTGGGTTTTGCTAATTTCAGAAAGTTTTGATACTTTTCAATTATTTTCGATTGGGTTTTGTTTCTTTGGCATATTGTGACGTATTCGTTGTGGTTTTGGTCAGATTCAATGCACGAGGAGGTCGATTTGAGAGGCAAAGTCATAGCGAGCTAGAGCTTTAGCCAGCTCGAGGTGAGTAATATGTTAAATGATGTCCTGAGGGTTTGAAACCCTGAATTTGCACATCGTAGTGCTATATTGAAGTGACTTGCACGCCGAATAACGAGCGTGGGGTAGAGAACCGTTGGGGATTGTGACTTGGTCCGCCCCGATTGATGAATTTATTATTTATTTGTTTGAGACTTACTTGTTATCATTATGATTTGGGCTAGTTGCCATGTTTGGGGCCTTGTACCGACATGTAGAACCCTTAGGGGCATTTTGACTGATTTTTCCCCACCTTACTTGTTAAAAACCATATCTTCAGTCATGTTTCTAATTGCTTAAAACAGTATAAACCAGTTTCAAAAGTGCGAATCCTAAATGAAAGAAACATGTGGGCTGAGATCCTTACCTTATATAATTGTGCCCGTGAGGCTATAATTGTAATGACTGAGAGGGGTTGAGAACCTAATTGTGCCATAGAAAATACTTATGTGGATCAGGCTGCACGCTGCAGAAAATGTTCCTGTGGATCGAGCTGTGCGCCACAACAATATAGCGCTTGGGCTGTAGGAGCCCCTCCGGAGTCTGCACACCCTAGTTAGCGAGTCGACTATCTATATAGATTGGACTGTATGCCGCAACGATGTACGGATCAGGCTGCACGCTACAACAGTTATTCTGATTTCTGTTATTATAAGAGTATATGAATCGAGTGCTGATATTGAGTGCTAAGTGATGAGAATGAGCCCGAGGGGCGGATTCCAACTTGTTATTACTGCTAAACTACCTGCCTTACTTGATTTTGAGATATTTCATTCAACTTCTTTGCTGGTTTACTGCTTATTACTGCTTGATATAGAATTGCATTGTGCCTTTACGTGTTTTCATGCTTTCAGTCATTATTTATATTCATTACTCACTGAGTCGGAGTACACACATTGCTCCCTGCATCTTGTGTGCAGATTTAGGTGTTCCCGAGGCATAGTGGGAGTTTCTCTTGCTGATTATCATCCACCGGAGTCATCGAGGTAGCTGCATAGCACAGACCCGATTTCTCCCTCTATCTGTTACCTTTCAGTATCTTAGACTATCCTTGTATTTGACTGTTGAATTCTTGTAATAGAGGCTCGTGACTTGTGACACCGGATTGGTGGGAGTGGTTTTACTCCGATTTTTTCTTGTGCTAATATACTTAGTGTATATTGAACGGACCAAGTAGAGAAAAGATGTTTTTGTATATATATATATATATATATATATATATATATATATATATATATATAAACATTTTTTCTAATTCATTAAATGAGATTATACTCCTAATCTTGATATAATTATTATGATCAATGTAATTTGTTTATTATTTTGATTTATCAAAATGTACGACTCTATTCAAAGTTAGTGTATGCCTAATATATTGGACAATAACGAATAACATTTGTAAAATAATAATTAATTGATAGAATGGATGACTCAGTTTTGAGTATGATGATACCTCTTTATGTAAGCTTATAAGTTTTCATGTGAGAATTTAGCCGGTGGATTTTGTATCTGTCAAATAAAATAGCTTAAGAAGAATTATAAAGGATTTAATTAGTTGATTAAATTAAATTTTCAGCGATTTAATTTAATTAATTGGTATTTGAGATCTTAATATGGGGAGTTAAAATAAGTGTCATTGAATTTTCGAAATTTATATTGAGGAGTTCAATTACATTTTTTAGTAAAATAAATTACAATTAATTTTAGTAAGAATTAATTCATGCTAATTTCGAATTAATACTATAATTGGTAGCCTCTTATTATTTATGTGATCCCTGCTATACCTAGAAATTTTTTTGATAAGTCTTGGGTAAAAAGTGACTTGGGCGAAAAGTCCTCTAGTACAAGTAGAATCCTACACGTTTTTGGAGCATATTTTCGGTAAAAAATCAATCTATTTAAGGAAGACTAATGTCACCTAATAAGTCACTTTTTAGAGTTGTATTGTTCTTACCCACCCACAAGCAAAATCGTCCAAGGTTTTAATAGGCATATAGCAGAAGACTGCAACCCTGGATTCTTGCTATGCGGAAGATTTATTTAACGATTTTAAGAGATTAGTGCTTCTAATCTAGTAATTATAGCATTGTCTAGTTTACATTTATTTGATGCATGGATTGTTTGATTGCTTCTGCTATGCATGTTCTAACAATTCAAATTTGAAAGAAATAAGAACAATAATCCCGATAAAGAATATTGAATATATGTTATATACTTCTAAAACGTAATATTTATATATATATATATATATATATATATATATATATATATATATATATATATATATATATATATATATATATATAAATAAAATATAATATAATTTTTTGACCAACATGATCAAATGGCTTAGCCATTGCAAATAGTATACGTTTTCCTGGAGCAAAAGTAAAGGAGGACATATGCAAAACGAATCACAAATATTAGAGGTATATTGAACGTTTTCTAAATAGTAAGCATTTCACATTTTTAACCTTTTGTCAAATAATCGTGTAAAATGAGATACTTAGGATTATTTGAACAAATTAAAAGAGTAGAACTGAATGTCAAAATTAATTAAATATAGCACTAACTATCATAAACAAAACGATGGAAGAAGTGACAATAGAACAAAAGTTGCTGATCCAAACTGGACAAACTGCTCGCCCTACACAGATTTGATACTAAATATGCTCCGGTCCTTTTTTACGTCTTTGTGGTATTTCCCTTTTTTTTTAGAAAAAAAATATTCATTAGGAGAAATCAATTTGAAAACATCAGCATGATGCAAGTAAAAACGAAATATCGTTTTAGCATTTTTTTTAATGCTGGTTGGTGGATATGTTGATTCAAAGCATTTCTAATACTACCTTTTTGTTTTCACCACGAAATATTTTTAATACCCTTTCAGTTAAGGGCCTAAAATACCGGTTTACTATTAAAAATAAACTATATATACCTCCGTTTCACTTTTGTGTTATTAAAGTTCCTACCATTTTACTTTGCTATTTAAAATATCCCCCAACCATTAATTTATTAGTAGGATATAAATAAATACACGTGTCATTATCTTATTGCTCTAAAATCACCCGCCTCATATCTAATTAAAATTAGCCGACCCAACCTTTTTAACCCGACCCACTCGAGCCCCTCTAATATAAATCCTCTTAGTCATCCCCATTTGATTACATCGATTTGCAAAATACTCAGAGAAGGGAGAGTCCTGACATGCAATAACTGTGGAGAGTCTAATCATAATGCTAGAGGTTGTGAGAAGGTATTGGTTACCTTTTTTGAACTTATTAGAGTCCTATTTAGTAGTATATAACTTTTTCTTATGTTTACACAATAGCCACGCATGGAAAACATGGTAAGAACAAGCAACACAAATTTGGTTGATGAAGAAGAAATAGAACTGACTGCACCTGAAGCTAGTCAACCTACTCAGTCTAATCAACAAAGTGAAGGCGCAAATTTTGTATTTATGCCTACATCAAGTATTTACACTCAGTCCAATAATGAATTTCCGGATTTTGAGTCTCCAGAGCAAGACCCAGATCTAGCTTTAAGGCCAACAATTGTGTCAGAAGTAGGAACAAGACTTTAAGCAAAGCAGAATCCATCTTAACCTTCAAGATTAAGGGAAATAATTTTCAAAGAGGATCATGATGGTGTTGGTGTTCCATCAAACAGACCTTTCAAACCACCAGGCTTCAGATGGAAGGAAAAAGCTACATTAACGAAAAGCCAGCTAGAAATGCAAAGTGAACAGAAAATGGAGAAGCTGAAGCCCAAAAAGGGGAAAAAGTGAAATCTACTGTAATAGAATTAGATGGACAGTGCTTTGGTTATAACTATTGCTTTGCGACAGTATTATCTACCTTCTGTTTTTGGTTGGTGAAACTCGATATGGGATGCCATATTATTACCTGGATTGTATAAGTTATTAGGGTTATAACATTGCATCCACCTATCTTTAAACTGAATATGCCATGTGCATTTATAAAATCTAGCCTTTATTCACCTGTCGTTAGCTTTAAGAGCTTTTACTATTGTGTGGTGATTTAGTCCTTGTGTTTTATTTATATGTCTCCAGCTAATCTTCAGCATCTATGGTGAAATATAAGAATATTCGTTCCCTAATTTTGATTTTATTGCATATGTTCAGCAATTTAATACATTGAATATGCCATGTGCATTTATGAAATACCCAGGTTGTATAAGTTTTTGGGGTTATAACATTGCAAGCTTTAATTGCCAATTATAACCAGCCATAATCAAAAGTAGGATAAAATAGATATAGGTAGTAAGATACATCATCCGATATATAGCTTAAACAAGTTACAAAAAAGTAGGATACAAAAAGTTAATGCTTAAAAGATATCATCCGATATATAGTTGCAAATATTCATGGGAAGCAATAAATCTAAAAGAAAATAACTTTCACTGTCCATTCCGAATTCAGCTTCAATATTTTATAATAGCAGCAATAAATCTTACAAATAGTGCACATGAAATCATAATGAAGAACTTCATCTTGAGAATTCTAGCTTCCAACACCAATTGTCTCGTTGCTTGAAGACTATTTCTTGTCTTCATCGCAACTACTTTTTCCCCCTTCAATTTGTCCCTTCCAATCTTGCTATCATCTAACAAAGACTTCAAGTTACTGATTTTAAAATTAGCCACATCCAACTTACATTTCAAATTTTGGATTACAACAAGCGCTCTGTCCGGGATAGGATCCTCTGTCCATTCCTAATAACCACATGAACTACCATAAAAAATAATTCAAGAAAAAATTAATTATCAAAATCAACAAAACAAATCAGTCAAAAACAAGAAAAAAACAAGACCCATATATAATCACTTACTTCCTGTTTATGGCACTTATAGAATCTCCTCATAGGATATGAATGAGTCATCGAAGTAAAATTATTAGAAAAATCTCCAAAATGACACTTCCTCTTCGATGAACAACTGCCTTCTGACATCTCAAGTTTTCGGATAATACTTAAGGCGACAGTGAGAGAAATTGGAGCATCCAACCTATTTTATGGAAGAACCCTAAAATGGCCTCTTCACAGATCGATTTAAGTTAAAGGGGGATGACTAAGAGGATTTAAGTTAGAGGGGCTCGAGTGGGTCGAGTTAAAAGGGTTGGGCCGGCTAATTTTAATAAGATATTGGGAGGGTAATTTTAGAGCAATAGGATAATGACACATGCATTTATCAATATCCTTTTAATAAACTAACGGCTGGGGGGTATTTAAATAGAAAAGTAAAACGACAGGGACCTTAATAACACAAAAGTAAAACGAGGGGTACATATAGCTTATTTTTAATAGTAGAGGGGCATTTTAAGCCTTTAACCGTACCCTTTTTGAAGAAGTGAATTTCATGAGTGGTCATTCAACAAATACCTAAAGTTACTTTTCATTCTTTTGTTACGTAAAAGTCATTTAACTTTATGTTTATTACCAAAAGTTACCTTTCTTTCTTTTGTTACACAAAAATTATTTTACTATGCTCTAGTTATCAAAATAATCATTTTGACCAAATTTTACAATTCTTTCACCAGAAAAATCTATTATGCCCTAGACATTATAAATCAACCATTTGTGTGATACCTTCTACATATTCTATATAATATACTTTTACCAAAGTATTTTACTTATAACTAAAATAATTTGATATTATTTTATTTTTTATTTTTATAATATATTCGTAGATTTTAATTTTTTCTTAAAGAATTATTTATCAATAATATTACCGTGAAAAAAATCTCAAGTCCAAGTTCTTAACATGCTTGATGAATTTTTTTAATAAAAATTATAAAATGAAAGATCAGTGGTTTGCAAGCCATGTAATGCTCATTAATCCAATAAAGAAAATACACATATTTGGCACAATGACATTGGATTAATTGTCACGACCCCACTGGTGGTTTTGAGAATTTTATCCTCGATTCCCTTAATTTTGCTTCCTTTATGCTACATTGTGGTTATATAACGTTTCATAGTGTGATAAGTAGGGATTGTGATGGCCTATTTGCTCTCTTTTTATTTGTGTTTTAGCTAAAAAATGCACAAAGGTATTCTCGAAAACTATAAAAATGTGCTTATTTGGAAAATATTGGGAAACGAGCCAAAGAAGCCAAAAATCAACTTATAAAAGAGTCTAAAGTGAACAAGAACCAAAACATGGCTGATGAGATAGCAGTGTGGACCACACAATTCTAGTGCAGCCACAGAAAGAGATTCAGAGAGTGATGTTTGGCTAGCCCAGGGAGTGCGGACGCATTGGAATTGTGCGGCCGCAGGAGAACAAGTGCGGAAACATCCACTTTTATGTGGACCGTAGGACTGAAGGTTCAGAGAGCTAGAAAGTGAAGAAGTAGGAACACATCACTTCTGTGCGGCCGCATAATCCTTTGTGCAGCCGCACTTCTTGAAGAGTTCATGCCCAATTTCCCAAGACTGTGGACCGTACTAGAATTGTGCGGCTGCAGAAGCCCATTTTGCGGTTCGCATCAAAATTATGCAGCCACATAACCTTCAGAGGGGCATTTTTGTAAGATATTTTCAGCTTAGTATAAATAAATTTTTTAATCATTTTTAGGTAAAGTTTAGTTTGCAGAGGTGCACCTGCCTATCTTAATTTGTCTTTGTATTTCTTCATTTTCTATGAGCAGCTAAATGTTTAGCTAGGGTTGTGACCCAACCCTAGTGTGATTTTTTAATGGGCAGTTAATTTTAGGGCTTATTTGTAATTGAATTAGTGATATTTAGCCTTGTTTTTGGTTAAACTATAGAATTAATGGTTGCAAATATTGATTCATGCCTTTTTTTGACCTAGTCTTTGCTTGAGAAAGAGAGATTAGGCTTAGGAAAACCTTGCTAGCAAGGAATTATGGCGAATTCAAAAAATTGATAGCGCAAATTAAAGGGTCAAATCTTGAGATAGTAAGACCCGACTTGAGCATATATCATTTGATTTGTGCAAATACCCATTTGGGCTTGAGAAGTTCAAATCGGGCAGAATCACTCAAACTATCAAGAGGCATAAAGTGAGCAATTCTGTGTGTGTGTTTGTGATACAAAGAACCCGATAAATTAAACTTTCCCTATAGTTTACAACCCATAAAGTATCCACTTACGTAGAAGTCACAACCCTAGATTCCTTTATCAATTGAAAAATAACTCAAAACAAAAAATATTGTCCCCCACTTGTATTTTCACATTCAATAGAGTAAAGTAGAAGCAGTGCACCAATCAACATTGTGGTAGTATAATTTAAGCAAAAACTTGAAATCAACTTAGTTATACACCTAATACCATATTCTAACTCCATGTGGATTCCATCCCGATCTTTGTTGGGTTATTATTACATCGACCGCCTCGCTACTTAATGTGGTGTGGATTTGACCGAGATCAATTTTTGGCGCCATTGCTAAGGAGCTAAACATGTTTAGCTGTATATCTAGATTTTTGTGTTTTGTCTTTCTTTCCCTCGAAGTTACTTATTTGTGTTTGAATTGATTTTAGGTATGAAAATGGCTCTCAACAATGATCCAATTGGAAATGTGCCATTATGGTAGGACGTGGACGATGATACAATGGATGAGGTCCCAATTGAACCTCAAGCTAATAGACGAGGTTGCCTAACGCACGATAATGTGCCCTCCCCTCCCCACCTCCATCAATTGCGGCAACCTACCGACCATTTCCAAATGAGGGTTATGCAAGTGCTATAGTCCCGCCCTTCATTAGGGCGGAAAACTTCCAAATAACCAATGTGATGTTTACACTTCTTGAACAATGAGGTTTCATTGGGGCTATGAATAAAAATTCCTACAAGCATCTCAAGGGGTTCGTCGATACTTTTAAGGGTAGCAATCAAACAAATGTTTTTGAGGATGCGCTGATGTTGAGCCTATTTCCCTTTTCTCTACGAGGAAAAGTATTGGGCTGGTTAGAGAGGTTACCCAACTATATTAACACCACTTGAGATGAGTTGGCAGAAAAGTTCATTTCGAAATTCTTCTCTCAGAGACATATGGAACGCTTCGAGATGAGATTTTTGACTTCAAGAAAAAACCTAATGATCTAATGCACGGGATTTGAAAAAGATATCGTGCCATGGTTAAAGAGTGACCGAACAATGATATGACCGAGGCCATGATCCAACAGACCCTGAGAGGAGCATTTTTCGCTTCAGCCAACATTAGGGTTCTAATCCCTAGGATGAGCATTTTTTCCTATAGCCAACATTAGGGCTCCAATCCCCGAGTTGAGCATTTTTCCCTTTAGCCAACATTAGGGCTCCAATCCCTAAGATGAGTGTTTTTCCGTTTATCCAACATTAGTGCTCCAATCCTTGAGTGTAGCATTTTTCCCTTTAGCTAACATTAGTGCTCCAATCCCTGAGTTGAGCGTTTTTCCTTAGCCGACATTAGGTATCTAGTCCCTGAGTTGAGCAATTTTCCCCTTAGCAAACATTAGGGCTCCACTCCCTGAGTTGAGCATTCTCTCTTTAGCCAAAATTAGGGCTCCAATCCCTGAGTTGAGCATTTTTCCCTATTGCCAACATTAGGCTCCAATCCCAGAGTTGAGCGTTTTTCCCTTTAGCCAACAATAGTGCTACAATCCTTGAGTTGAGCATTTTTCCCATTAGACAACATTAGTGGTCCAATCCCAGATTTGAACGTTTTTACTTTGCCGACATTAGGCTTCCAGTCCATGAGTTGAGCATTTTTCCCCTTAGCCAATATTAAGGGTCCAACCCCAGAGTTGAGCATTTTTCCCTTTAGCTAACATTAGGGCTCCAATATCTGAGTTGAGCTTTTTTCCTTTAGCCAAAATTAGGGCTCCAATCCCCAAGTTGAGTGTTTTTTTCCTTTAGCCAACATTTAGGCTCCAATCCCTGAGTTGAGCGTTTTTCCTTTAGCCAACATTACTGCTCCAATCCTCGAGTTGAGTGTTTTTCCCTTTATCCAACATAACTGCTTCAATTCCTGAGTTGAGCCTTTTTCCTTAGCCGACATTAGGCCTCCAGTCCCTGAGTTGAGCATTTTTTACTGTAGCCAACAATAGGGCTACAATCCCAGTGTTGAGCGTTTTTTCCTTTCGCCAACATTAGGGCTCCAATCCCTGAGTTGAGTGTTTTTCCCTTTAGCCAACATTAAGGCTTCAATTCTTGAGTTTAGCATTTTTCCTTAGCAAACATTAGGGCTCCAATCACTAAGTTGAGCATTTTTCTTAGCCAACATTATGGCTCCAATTCCCGAGAGGAGCGTTTTTCCTTAGCCAACATTAGGTCTCCAATTCCTGAGAGGAGAATTTTTTCTTAGTCAACATCAGGGCTCCAATCCTTGAGTTGAGCATTTTCTCCTTTAGAAAACATTAGTGTTCCAATCCTCGAGTTGAACTTTTTTCCATTCATCCAACATAAGGGCTCCAATCCTTGAGTTGAGCGTTTTTCACTTTAGCCAACACTAGGGTTCCAATCCCTGGTTGAGCATTTTCCCCTTAGCCAACATCAGAGCTCCAATCCCTGAGTTAAGCATTTTCCCAGTAGCCAACATTAGACTCCAATCCCCGAGTTGAGCATTTTTCCCTTTAGCCATCATTAGGAATCCAATCCCTGAGTTGAGCGTTTTTCCTTAGCAAACATAGGGCTCACATACCTGAATTGAGATTTTTGCCCTTTAGAAACCATTAAGGTTCAAATTCCTGAGTTGAACATTTTTCCCTTTAACTTGAGCGTTTTTCCCTTAGCCAACATTAGGGCTCCAATCCCTGATAAGAGCAATTTTCGCTTTAGCCAGCATTAGGGCTCTAATCCTTGAATTGAGCATTTTTTCCTATAGCCAACATTAGGGCTCCAATCCCCAAGTTGAGCGTTTTTCTTATTAGCCAACATTAGTGCTCCAATCCTTGAGTTGTGCGTTTTTTCCTTTTGCCAACATTAGTGCTCCAATCCCTAATTTGAGTGTTTTTTCTTACGACATTAGGCCCCCAGTCTCAGAATTCATCGTTTTTCCTTTAGCCAACATTATGGATCCAATCCCTAAGTTGAGCGCTTTCCCCTTAGCTAACATTAGTGCTTAAATCCCTGAATTCAGTATTTTTTCCAATAGCCAATATTAGGGCTCAAATCCCTGAGTCGGGCGGTTTTCCCTTTAGCCAACATTAGGGCTCTAATCCCAGAGTTGAGCGTTTTTCCCTTTAGCCAACTTTAGAGCTCCAATCCTTGAGTTCAGCGTTTTTCCCTTTAGCTATCATAGTGCTCCAATCCCTGAGTTGAGAATTTTTCCTTAGCCGACATTAGGCATCCAGTCCCTGAGTTGGGAATTTTTCCCTTTAGCCAACATTAGGACTCCAATCCCAGAGTTGAGCATTTTTCGCTTTAGCAAACATTTGGGCTTTAATCCTTAAGTTGAGCATTTTTCCCTATAGCCAATATTTGGCTCCAATCCCCGAGTTGAGCATTTTTCCCTTTAGCTAACATTAGTTCTTTAATCCTTGAGTTGAGCATTTTTCCCTTTAGCCAACATTACTGCTCCAATCCCCGAGTTGAGCATTTTTCCTTAGCCAACATTAGGCCTCTAGTCCATGAGTTGAGAAATTTTCCTATTAGCCAATATTAGGGCTCCAATCCCAGAGTTGAGCGTTTTTCCTTTTATCCAACATTAGGGCTCCAATCTCTGAGTTGATCATTTTTCCTTTAGCCAACATTAGGGCTCCAATCCTTGAGTTGAGCGTTCTTCCCTTTTGACAACATTATGGTTCAATCCCTTAGTTGAGCGTTTTGCCCTTAGCCAACATCAGAGCTTCAATCCCTGAGTTGAGCATTTTTCCTAATAGCCAACATTAGGATCCAATCCCCGAGTTGAACATTTTTCCCTTTAGCCAACATTAGGGCTCCAATCCTTAAGTTAAGCCTTTTCCCCTTTGGCCAACATTAGGGTTCCAATCCCTGAGTTGAGTATTTCTCCTTTTAGCCAACATTAGTGTTCCAATCCCTGAGTTGAGCATTTTTCCCTTTACCCAACAATAGGGCTCCAAAGAATTTTTCCGTTTAGACAACATTTGGGCTCTAATCCTTGAGTTGAGCGTTTTTCCTTAGCCAACATTACGGCTCACATCCCTAAGTTGAGCTTATTGCCCTTTAGAAAACATTATTGCTCCAGTGCTCGAGTTGCACATTTTTCCCATTAGCTTGATCTTTTTTCCCTTAGCCAACATTAGGGCTCCAATCCCTGAGAAGAGCGTTTTTCGCTTTAACCAGCATTAGGGCTCTAATCCCTGAGTTGAGCATTTTTTCCAATAGCCAACATTAATGCTCCAATCCATGAGTTGTGCGTTTTTCCCTTAAGCCAACATTAGTGCTCCAATCCTTGAGTTGAGCGTTTTTCCTTAGCCAACATTAGGCATCCAGTCCCTGAGTTGAGCATTTGTCCCCTTAGCCAACATTAGGGCTCCAATCCTTGAGTTGAGCATTTTTCCCTATAGCCAACATTAGGCTCCAATCCCCGAGTGTAGCATTTTTCCCTTTAGCCAAAATTAGTGCTTTAATCCTTGAGATTAGCGTTTTTTTCCTTTAGCCATCATTACTGCTCAAATGCCTGAGTTGAGTGTTTTTCCTTAGCCGACATTAGGCCTCCAGTCCATGCGTTGAGCATTTATTCCCTTATCCAATAATAGGGCTCCAATCCCAGAGTTGAGCGTTTTTCTTTTTATCCAACAATAGGGCTCCAATCTCTGAGTTGATCATTTTTCCTTTAGCCAACAATAGGGGATCCAATCCACGAGTTGAGCATTTTCCCTTTAGCCAACATTAGTGCTCCAATCCTTGAGTTGAGAGTTTTTCCCTTTATCCAACATAAGTTCTTCAATCCCTGAGTTGAACGTTTTTTTATTGCCGACATTAGGCCTCCAGTCCCTGAGTTGAGCATTTTTCACCTTAGCCAACATTAGGGCTCCAATCCCTGAGTTGAGGTTTTTTTCTCTTTAGACAAGATTAGGGCTTCAATACTTGAGTTGAGCGCTTTTACTTAGCAAACATTAGGGCTTGAATCCTATGTTGAGCGTTTTGCTTAGCAAACACTAGGGCTCCATTTCTGAGTTGAGAGTTTTTCGTTAGCAAACATTAGGGCTCCAATCCCTGGGTGGAGAGTTTTTTCTTAGCCAATATTAGGGATCCTATCCCTGAATTGAGCATTATTTCCTTTAGCAAACATTAGTACTCCAATCTCCGAGTTGAACGTTTTTTCCTTTAAACAACATTTGGGCTCCAATCCATGAGTGGAGCGTTTTTCCCTTTAGCCTTTAGTGGGGCTACAATCCCTAAGTTGATTAATTTCCCCTTAGCTAATATCAGAGCACCAATCCCTGGGTTGAGCATTTTTCCTAATAGCCAACATTAGGCTCCAGTCCCCAAGTTGAGCATTTATCCTTTTAGCCAACATTAGGGCTCCAATCCCCAAATTAAGCGATTTTCCCATTAGCCATTATTGGGGTTCCAATCCCTAAGATTAGTGGTTTTCCCTTAGGGTTCCAATCCCTGAGTTGAGAATTTTTCCTTTTAGCCAACATTAGGGCTGCAATCCCCGAGTTAAGCATTTTTCCCTTTAGACAATGTTAGGGCTCTAATCCTGAGTTGAGTGTTTTTCCTTAGCCAACATTAGGGCTCACATCCCTGAGTTGAGTTTTTTGCCCTTTAGGAAGCATTATGGCTCCAATCCTTGAGTTTAACATTTTTCCCTTTAGCTTGAGCCTTTTTCCCTTAGCCAACATTAAGGCTCCAATCCCTGAGAAGAGTGTTTTTTTCTTTAGCAAACATCAGGGCTCCAATCCCCAAGTTGAGCGTTTTACCCATTAACCAACATTAGGACTCCAATCCCTAAGTTCAGTGTTTTTCCCTTTAGCCAACAGTAGCGCTCCAATCTTTGAGTTGTGCGTTTTTCCCTTTAGCCAACATTAGTGCTCCAATCCCTAAGTTGAGCGTTTTTCCTTAGCCGACATCAGACTCCACTCTCTGAGTTCAACATTTTTTCCTTTAGCCAACATTTGGGCTCCAATCCCCGAGTTTAGCGTTTTCCCCTTAGCAAACATTAGGGCTCCAATCCCTGAATTGAGAATTTTTCCCTATAGCCAACATTAGGGCTCCAATCTCTGAGTCGAGCGTTTTTCCCTTTAGCCGACATTAGGGCTCTAATCCCTGAGTTGAGCTTTTTTCCCTTTAGCCAACATTAGTGCTCTAATCCTTGAGTTGAGGGTTTTTCCCTTTAGCTAACATTTGTGCTCCAATCCCTGAGTTGAGCATTTTTCCTTACCCAACATTAGGCATCCAGTCCCTGAGTTGAGCATTTTCCCCCTTTAGTCAACATTAGTGCTCCAATCCTTGAGGTTTGCTTTTTTTTTTCCTTTAGCCAACATTAGTGCTCCAATCTCTAATTAGAGTGTTGTTCCTTATGACATTAGGCCCCCAGTCTCTGAATTCAGCATTTTTCCTTTAACCAACATTATGGCTCCAATCCCTAAGTTGAGCGCTTTCCCCTTAGCTTACATTAGGACTCCAATCCCTGAATTCAGCATTTTTCCCTATAGCCAATATTAGGGCTCAAATCCCCGAGTTGAGCATTTTTTCCTTTAGCCAACATTAGGGCTCTAATCCCTGAGTTGAGCGTTATTCCCTTTAGCCAACATTAGAGCTCAAATCCTTGAGTTCAGCATTTTTCCCTTTAGCTATCATTAGTGCTCCAATCCCTAATTTGAGAATTTTTCCTTAGCTGACATTAGGCATCCAGTCCCTGAGTTGGGAATTTGTCCCTTTAGCCAACATTAGGGCTCCAATCCCAGAGTTGAGCATTTTTCCATATAGCCTACATTTGCGCTCCAATTCCTGAGTTGAGCATTTTTCCCTATAGCCAACACTAGGCTCCAATCCCCGAGTTGAGCATTTTTCCCTTTAGTCAACATTAGTGCTTTAATCCTTGAGTTGAGCATTTTTCCCTTTAGCCAACATTACTGCACCAATCCCTGAGTTGAGCATTTTTTCTTAGCCAACATTAGGCCTCTAGTCCATGAGTTGAGAATTATTCCCATTAGCAAATATTAGGCTCCAATCCAAGAGTTGAGCGTTTTTCCTTTTATCCAACATTAGGGCTCCAATCTCTGAGTTGATCATTTTTTCTTTAGCCAACATTAGGGCTCCAATCCTTGAGTTGAGCGTTCTTCCCTTTTGCCAACATTAGGGCTCCAATCCCTAGTTGAGCATTTTTCCCTTTAGCCAACAATATGGCTCCAAAGAATTTTTCCCTTTAGACAACATTAGGGCTCTAATCCTTGAGTTGAGCGTTTTTCCTTAGCCAACATTAGGGCTCACATCCCTAAGTTGAGCTTCTTGCCCTTTAGAAAACATTATTGCTCCATTCCTCGAGTTGAAAATTTTTCCCATTAGCTTGAGCTTTTTTCCCATAGCCAACATTAGGGCTCCAATCCCTGAGAAGAGCGTTTTTCCCTTTAGCCAGCATTAGGGCTCTAATCCCCGAGTTGAGAATTTTTTCGAATAGCCAACATTAGGGCTCCAATCCTGAAGTTGAGTGTTTTTCCCTTTAGCCACCATTAGTGTTCCAATCCATGAGTTGTGCGTTTATCCCTTAAGCCAACAGTAGTCCTCCAATCCCTGAGTTGAGCGTTTTTCGTTAGCCAGCATTAGGCATCCAGTCCCTGAGTTGAGCATTTTTCCCCTTAGCCAACATTAGGGCTCGAATCTCAGAGTTGAGCATTTTTCTCTTTAGCCAACATTAGGGCTCCAATTCTTGAGTTGAGCATTTTTCCCTATAGCCAACATTAGGCTCCAATCCCCGAGTGTAGCGTTTTTCCCTTTAGCCAAAATTAGTGCTTTAATCTTTGAGTTTAGCATTTTTTTTCTTTAGCCATCATTACTGCTCAAATGCCTGAGTTGAGTGTTTTTCCTTAGCCAACATTAGGCCTCCAGTCCATGAGTTGAGCATTATTTCCCTTATCCAATAATAGGGCTCCAATCCCAGTGGTGAGCGTTTTTCCTTTTATCCAACAATAGGGCTCCAATCTCTGAGTTGATCATTTTTCCTATAGCCAACATTAGGGCTCCAATCCCCGAGTTGAGCGTTTTACCTTTAGCCAACATTAGTGCTCCAATCCTTGAGTTGAGAGTTTTTCCCTTTATCCAACATTAGTTTTCAATCCCTGAGTTGAACGTTTTTTCATAGCCGACATTAGGCCTCCAGTCCCTGAGTTGAGCATTTTTCACCTTAGCCAACATTAGGGCTCTAATCCCTGAGTTGAGTTTTTTCCCTTTAGACAAGATTAGGGCTTCAATCCTTGAGTTGAGCGCTTTTACTTAGCAAACATTAGGGCTCGAATCACTAAGTTGAGCATTTTGCATAGCAAACATTAGGGCTCCAATTTCTGAGTTGAGAGTTTTTCGTTAGCAAACATTAGGGCTCCAATCCCTGGGTGGAGAGTTTTTTCATGGCCAGCATTAGGGATCCTATCCCTGAATTGAGCATTATTTCCTTTAGCAAACATTAGTGCTCCAATCCCTGAGTTGAACGTTTTTTCCTTTAAACAACATTAGGGCTCCAATCCATGAGTTGAGCGTTTTTCCCATTAGCCTTTAGTGGGGATCCAATCCCTAAGTTAATTAATTTCCCCATAGCCAATATCAGTGCTCCAATCCCTGAGTTGAGCATTTTTCCATATAGCCAACATTACGCTCCAATCCCCGAGTTGAGCATTTATCCTTTTAGCCAACATTAGGGCTCCAATCCCTAAATTAAGCGATTTTTCCTTTTGCCAACATTAGGGTTCCAATCCCTAAGTTTAGTGGTTTTCCCTTAGGGTTCAAATCCCTGAGTTCAGAATTTTTCGTATTTGCCAACATTAGGGCTGCAATCCCTGAGTTAAGCTTTTTGCCTTATAGGAAACATTATGGCTCCAATCATTGAGTTTAGCATTTTTCCCTTTAGCTTGAGCCTTTTTCCCTAAGCCAACATTATGGCGCCGATCTCTGAGAAGAGTGTTTTTTTTCTTTAGCCAGCATTAAGGCTCTAATCCCTGAGTTGAACATTTTTTTCCTATAGCAAACATTAGGGCTACAATCACCGAGTTGAGCGTTTTTCCCTTTAGCCAACATAAGGGATCCAATCCCTAAGTTCAGTGTTTTTCCCTTTAGCCAAATTAGCGCTCCAATCCTTGAGTTGTGCGTTTTTCCCTTTAGCCAACATTAGTGCTCCAATCCCTAAGTTGAGTGTTTTTCCTTAGCCGACATAGAACTCCACTCTCTGAGTTCAGCGTTTTTCCCATTAGCCAACATTTGGGCTCCAATCCCTGAGTTAAGCATTTTCCCCTTAGCAAACATTAGGGATCCAATCCCTGAATTGAGAATTTTTCCCTATAGCCAACATTAGGGCTCCAATCTCTGAGTCGAGCGTTTTTCCCTTTAGCCGATATTAGGGCTCTAATCCCTGAGTTGAGCTTTTTCCCTTTAGCCAACATTAGTGCTCCAATCCTTGAGTTGAGGGTTTTTCCCTTTAGCTAACATTAGTGCTCCAATCCCTGAATTGAGCATTTTTCCTTTGCCGACATTAGGCATCCAGTCCCCGAGTTGAGCATTTTTCCTTTTTAGCCAACATTAGTGCTCCGATCCTTGAGTTGTGCTTTTTTTCATTTAGCCAACATTGGTGCTCCAATCCCTAATTTGAGTGTTTTTCATTACGACATTAGGCCCCCAGTCTCTGAATTCAGCGTTTTTCCTTTAGCTAACATTATGGCTCCAATCCCTAAGTTGAGCGCTTTCCCCTTAGCTAACATTAGGGCTCAAATCCCTGAATTCAGCATTTTTCCCTATAGCCAATATTTGGGCTCAAATCCCCGAGTTGGGTGTTTTTCCCATTAGCCAACATTAGGGCTCTAATCCCTGAGTTGAGAGTTTTTCCTTTTAGCACATTAGAGCTCCAACCCTTGAGTTCAAATTTTTTCCTTTAGCAATCATTAGTGCTCCAATCCCTGAGTTGAGAATATTTCCTTAGCCGACATTAGGCATCCAGTCCCTGAGTTGGGAATTTGTCCCTTTACACAACATTTGGGCTCCAATCCCAGAGTTGAGCATTTTTCCCTATAGCCAACATTTGGGCTCCAATCCTTGAGTTGAGCATTTTCCCTATAGCCAACATTAGGCTCCAATCCCCGAGTTGAGCATTTTTGCCTTTAGCCAACACTAGTGATTTAATCCTTGAGTTGAGCATTTTTCCCTTTGCCAACATTACTGCTCCAATCCCTGAGTTGAGCATTTTTCCTTAGCCAACATTAGGCCTCTAGTCCATGGTTGAGAAATTTTCCCATTAGCAATTATTAGGGCTCCAATCCCAGAGTTGAGCATTTTTCCTTTTATCCAACATTAGGGCTCTAATCTCTGAGTTGATCATTTTTCCTTTAGCCAACATTAGGGTTCCAATACTTGAGTTGAGCGTTCTTCCCTTTTGCCAACATTAGGGCTCCAATCCATTAGTTGAGCGTTTTTCCCTTAGCCAACATTAGGGCTCCAATCCCTGAGTTGAGCATTTTTCCTAATAGCAAACATTAGGCTCCAATCCCCGAGTTGAACAATTTTCCGTTTAGCCAACATTATGGCTCCAATACTTAAGTGAAGCGTTTTTCCCTTTAGCCAACACTAGGGTTCCAATCCCTGAGTTGAGCATTTCTCCATTTAGCCAACATTAGGGTTCCAATCCCTGAGTTGAGAATTTTTCTCTTTAGCCAACATTAGGGCTCCAATCCTTGAGTTGAGCATTTTTCCCTATAGCCAATATCAGGCTCCAATCCCCGAGTGTAGCGTTTTTCCCTTTAGCCAAAATAGTGCTTTAATCCTTGAGTTTAGCATTTTTTCCATTAGCCATCATTACTGCTCAAATGCCTGAGTTGAGTGTTTTTCCTTAGCCGACATTAGGCCTCCAGTCCATGAGTTGAGCATTTTTTCCCTTATCCAATAATAGGGCTCCAATCCCAGAGTTGAGCGTTTTTCCTTTTATCCAATAATGGGGCTCCAATCTCTAAGTTGATCATTTTTCCTTTAGCCAACATTAGGGCTCCAATCCCCGAGTTGAGTATTTTCCCTTTAGCCAATATTAGTGCTCCAATCCTTGAGATGAGAGTTTTTTCCTTTATCCAACATTAGTGCTTCAATCCTTGAGTTGAACGTTTTTTCATAGCCGACATTAGGCCTCCAGTCCCTGAGTTGAGCATTTTTCACCTTAGCCAACATTAGGGCTCCAATCCTTGAGTTGAGTTTTTTCCCTTTAGACAAGATTAGGGCTTGAATCCTTGAGTTGAGCGCTTTTACTTAGCAAACATTAGGGCTCGAATCACTAAGTTGAGCGTTTTTCTTAGCAAACATTAGGGCTCCAATTTCTGAGTTGAGAGTTTTTCGTTAGCAAACATTAGGGCTCCAATTTCTGAGTTGAGAGTTTTTCGTTAGCAAACATTGGGGCTCCAATCCCTGGGTGGAAAGTTTTTTCTTATCTAACATTATGAATCCTATCCCTGAATTGAGCATTATTTCCTTTAGCAAACATCGTGCTCCAATCCCTGAGTTGAACGTTTTTTCCATTTGTCCACATTAGGGCTCCAATCTATGAGTTGAGCGTTTTTCCCTTTAGTCATTTGTGGGGCTCCAATCCCTAAGTTGATTAATTTCCCCTTAGCCAATATCAGAGCTCCAATCCCTGAGTTGAGCATTTTTCCATATAGCCAACATTAGGCTCCAATCCCCGAGTTGAGCATTTATCTTTTTAGCCAACATTAGGGCTTCAATCCCCAAATTAAGCGATTTTACCTTTAGCCAACATAGGGGTTCCAATCCCTAAGATTAGTGGTTTTCCCTTAGGGTTCCAATCCATGAGTTTTGAATTATTCCTCTTAGCCAACCTTAGGGCTGCAATCCTGAGTTAATCATTTTTCCCTTTAGACAATATTAGGGCTCTAATCCCTGAGTTGAGTGTTTTTCCTTAGCCAACATTAGGCTCACATCCCTGAGTTGAGCATTTTGCCCTTTAGGAAACATTGTGGCTCCAATCCTTGAGTTTAACATTTTTCCCTTTAGCTTGAGCCTTTTTTCCTTGGCCAACATTTGGGCTCCAATACCTGAGAAGAGTGTTTTTTCCTTTAGCCAGCATTAGGGCTCTAATCCCTGAGTTGACCATTTTTTTTCCTATAGCAAATATTAGGGCTCCAATACCCGAGTTGAGCTTTTTTCCCTTTAGCCAAGATTAGGGCTCCAATCCCTAAGTTCAGTGTTTCTCCCTTTAGCCAACATAAGCGCTCCTATCCTTGAGTTGTGCGTTTTTCCCTTTAGCCAACATTAGTGCTCCAATCCCTAAGTTGAGTGTTTTTCCTTAGCCGACATCAGACTCCAGTCTTTGAGTTCAGCGTTTTTCCCTTTAGCCAACATTTGGGCTCCGATCCCTGAGTTAAGCGTTTTCCCTTTAGGAAAAATTAGGGCTCCAATCCATGAATTGAGAATTTTTCCCTATAGCCAATCTTAGGGCTCCAATCTCTGAGTCGAGCGTTTTTCCCTTTAGCCGACATTAGGGCTTTAATCCATGACTTGAGCTTTTTTCCCTTAAGCCAACATTAGTTCTCCAATCCTTGAGTTGAGGGTTTTTCCCTTTAGCTAACATTAGTGCTCCAATCCCTGAGTTGAGCATTTTTCCATAGCCGACTTTAGGCATCCAGTCCCTGAGTTGAGCATCTTTCCCCTTTAGCCAACATTAGTGCTCCAATCCTTGAGTTGTGCTTTTTTTCCTTTAGCCATCATTAGTGCTCCAATCCCTAATTTGAGTGTTTTTCCTTACGACATTAGGCCCCCCAGTCTCTGAATTCATCATTTTTCCTTTAGCCAACATTATGGCTCCAAGCCCTTAGTTGAGCGCTTTCCCCTTAGCTAACATTAGGCTCTAATCCCTGAATTCATCATTTTTCCCTATAGCCAATATTAGGGCTCAAATCCCCGATCTGGGCATTTTTCCCTTTAGCCAACATTAGGGCTCTAATCCCTGAGTTGAACGTTTTTCCCTTTAGCCAACACTAGAGCTCCAATCCTTCAGTTCAGCATTTTTCCCTTTAGTTGAGAATTTTTCCTTAGTCGACATTAGGCATCCAGTCCCTGAGTTGGAAATTTGTCCCTTTAGCCAACATTAGGGCTCCAATCCCAGAGTTGATCGTTTTTTCCTATAGCCAACATTTGGGCTCCAATCCCTGAGTTGAGCATTTTTCCCTATAGACAACATTAGGCTCCAATCCCCGAGTTGAGCATTTTTCCCTTTAGCCAACATTAGTGCTTTAATCCTTGAGTTGAGCATTTTTCCCTTTAGCCAACATTACTGCTCCAATCCCTGAGTTGAGCATTTTTCCTTAGCCAACATTAGGGCTCTAGTCCATGAGTTGAGAATTTTTCCCAATATTAGGGCTCCAATCCCAGAGTTGAGCGTTTTTCCTTTTATCCAACATTAGTGCTCCAATCTCTGAGTTGATCATTTTTCCTTTAGCAAACATTAGGACTCCAATCCTTGAGTTGAGCGTTCTTCGCTTTTGCCAACAGTAGGGCTCCAATCCCTTAGTTGAGCGTTTTGCCCTTAGCCAACATCAGAGCTTCAATCCTTGAGTTGAGCATTTTTCCTAATAGCCAACATTAGGCTCCAATCCCCGAGTTGAACATTTTTCCCTTTAGCCAACATTAGGACTCCAATCCTTAATTTAAGCGTTTTTCCCTTTAGCCAACGTTCGGGTTCCATTCCCCGAGTTTAGAATTTTTCCCTTTAGCCAACAATATGGCTCCAAAGAATTTTTCCCTTTAGACAACATTTGGGCTCTAATCCTTGTGTTGAGCGTTTTTTCCTTAGCCAACATTAGGGCTCACATCCCTAATTTGAGCTTTTTGCCCTTTAGAAAATATTATTGCTCCAATCCTCGAGTTGAACATTTTTCCCATTAGCTTGAGCTGTTTTCCCTTAGCCAACATTAGGGCTCCAATCAATGAGAAGAGCATTTATCGCTTTAGCCAGCATTAGGGCTCCAATCCCTGAGTTGAGAATTTTTTTCAATAGCCAATATTAGGGCTCCAATCCATAAGTTGAGTGTTTTTCCCTTTAGCCACCACTAGTGCTCCAATCCATGAGTTGTGCGTTTTTCCCTTAAGCCTAAATTAGTGCTCCAATCCCTGAGTTGAGCGTTTTTCCTTAGCCAACATTAAGCATCCAGTCCCTGATTTGAGCATATTTCCCCTTAGCCAACATTAGGGCTCCAATCCTAGAGTTGAGCATTTTTCTCTTTGGCCAACATTAGGGCTTTAATCCTTGAGTATAGCATTTTTCCCTATAGCCAACATTAGGCTCCAATCCCCTAGTGTAGCGTTTTTCCCTTTAGCCAAAATTAGTGCTTTAATCCTTGAGTTTAGCATTTTTTCCTTTAGCCATTATTACTGCTCAAATGCCTGAGTTGAGTGTTATTCCTTAGCCGATATTAGGCCTCTAGTCCATGAGTTGAGCATTTTTTCCCATATCCAATAATAGGGCTCCAATCCCAGAGTTGAACGTTTTTCCTTTTATCCAACAATAGGGCTCCAACCTCTGAGTTGATCATTTTTTCTTTAGCCAACGTTAGGGCTCCAATCCATGAGTTGACCGTTTTCCTTTTAGACAACATTAGTGCTCCAATCCTTGAGTTGAGAGTTTTTCCCTTTATCCAATATTAGTTCTTCAATCCCTGAGTTGAATGTTTTTTCATAGCCGACATTAGGACTCCAGTCCCTGAGTTGAGCATTTTTCACCTTAGCCAACATTAGGGCACCAATCCCTGAGTTGAGTTTTTTCACTTTAGACAAGATTAGGGCTTTAATCCTTGAGTTGAGCGCTTTTACTTAGCAAACATTACGGCTCGAATCACTAAGTTGAGCATTTTGCATAGTAAATATTAGGGCTCCAATTGCTGAGTTGATAGTTTTTCGTTTGCAAAAATTAGGCCTCCAGTCCCTGGATGGAGAGTTTTTTCTAAGCCAACATTATGGATCCTATCCCTGAATTGAGCATTATTTGCATTAGCAAACATTAGTCCTCCAATCCCTGAGTTGAACGTTTTTTCCTTTAAACAACATTAGCGCTCCAATCCATGAGTTGAGCGTTTTTCCGTTTAGCTTTTAGTAGGGCTCCAATCCCTAAGTTGATTGTTTTCCCCATAGCCATTATCAGAGCTCCAATCCCTGAGTTGAGCATTTTTCCTTATTGCCAGCTCCAATCCCCGAGTTGAGCATTTATCCTTTTAGCCAACATTAGGACTCTAATCCCCAAATTAAGCAATTTTCCCATTAGCCAACATTAGGGTTCCAATCCCTAAGATTACTGGTTTTCCCTTAAGGTTCCAATCCCTGAGTTGAGTATTTTTCCTTTTAGCCAACATTAGGGCTGCAATCCCCGAGTTAAGCATTTTTCCCTTTAGACAATATTAGGGCTATAATCCCTGAGTTGAGTGTTTTTCCTTAGCCAACATTAGGGCTCACATCCCTTAGTTGAGCTTTCTGCCCTTTAGGAAATATTATGGCTCCAATCCTTGAGTTTAACAATTTTCCCTTTAGCTTGAGCCTTTTTCCCTTAGCCAACATTAAGGCTCCAATCCCTGAGAAGAGTGTTTTTTTCTTTAGCCAGCATTAGGGCTCTAATCCCTGAGTTGACAATTTTTTTCCTATAGCAAACATTAGGGCTCAAATCCCCGAGTTGAGCGTTTTTCCCTTTAGCCAACATTAGGGCTCCAATCCCTAAGTACAGTGTTTTTCCCTTTAGCCAACATTAGCGCTCCAATCCTTGAGTTGTGCGTTTTTCCCTTTAGCCAACATTAGTGCTCCAATCCCTTAGTTGAGTGTTTTTCCTTAGCCGACATAGGACTCCACTCTCTGAGTTCAGCATTTTTCCCTTTAGCCAACATTTGGGCTTCAATCCCTGAGTTAAGCGTTTTCCCTTTAGGAAACATTAGGGCTCCAATCCCTGAATTGAGATTTTTTCCCTATAGCCAACATTTGGGCTCCAATCTCTGAGTTGAGCGTTTTTCCCTTTAGCCGACATTAGGGCTCTAATCCCTGCGTTGAGCGTTTTTCCCTTTATCCAACATTAGGGCTCTAATCCCTGAGTTGAGCGTTTTTCCCTTCAGCCAACATTAGAGCTCCAATCCTTGAGTTCAGCGTTTTTCCCTTTAGCTATCATTAGTGCTCCAATCCCTGAGTTGAGAATTTTTCCTTAGTCGACATTAGGTATCCAGTCCATGAGTTGGGAATTTGTCCCTTTAGCCAACATTAGGTCTCCAATCCCAGAGTTGAGCATTTTTCCCTGTAGCCAACATTTGGGCTCTAATCCCTGAGTTGAGCATTTTTCCCTATAGCCAACATTAGGCTCCAATCCCCGAGTTGAGCATTTTTGCCTTTTGCCAACATTTGCGCTTTAATCCTTGAGTTGAGCATTTTTCCCTTAAGCCAACATTACTGCTCCAATCCTTGAGTCGAGCATTTTTCCTTAGCAAACATTAGGCCTCTAGTCCATGAGTGGAGAATTTTTCCCATTAGCCAATATTAGGGCTCCAATTCCAGAGTTGAGCGTTTTTCCTTTTATCCAACATTAGGGCCCTAATTTCTGAGTTGATCATTTTTCCTTTAGCAAACATTAGGGCTCTAATCCTTGAGTTGAGCGTTCTTCCCTTTTGCCAACATTAGGGCTCCAATCCCTTAGTTGAGCGTTTTGCCCTTAGCCAACATCAGAGCTTCAATCCTTGAGTTGATCATTTTTCCTAAAAGCCAACATTAGGCTCCAATCCCCGAGTTGAACATTTTCCCCTTTAGCCAACATTTGGGCTCCAATCCTTAATTTAAGTGTATTTCCCATTAGCCAACATTAGGGTTCCTTTCCCCGAGTTGAGCATTTTTCCCTTTAGCCAACAATATGGCTCCAAAGAATTTTTCCCTTTAGAAAACATTAGGGCTCTAATCCTTGAGTTGAGCGTTTTTCCCTTAGCCAACATTAGGGCTCACATGTCTAAGTTAAGCTTTTTGCCCTTTAGAAAATATTATTGCTCCAATCCTCGAGTTGAAAATTTTTCCCATTAGCTTGAGCTTTTTTCCCTTAGCCAACATTAGGGCTCCAATCCATGAGAAGAGCATTTTTCGCTTTAGCCAGCATTAGGGCTCTAATCCCTGAGTTGAGAATTTTTTCCAATAGCCAACATTAGGGCTCCAATCCTTAAGTTGAGTGTTTTTCCCTTTAGCCACCCTTACCAATCCATGAGTTGTGCGTTTTTCCCTTAAGCCAACATTAGTGCTCCAATCCCTAAGTTGAGCGTTTTTCCTTAGCCAACATTAGGCATCCTGTCCCTGAGTTGAGCATTTTTCCCCTTAGCCAAAATTAGGGCTCCAATCCTAGAAATAAGCATTTTTCTCTTTAGCCAACATTAGGGCTTTAATCCTTGAGTTGAGCATTTTTTCCTATAGCCAACATTAGGCTCCAATCCCCGAGTGTAGTGTTTTTCCCTTTAGCCAAAATTAGTGCTTTAATCCTTGAGTTTAGCATTTTTCCTTTAGCCATCATTACTGCTCAAATGCATGAGTTAAGTGTTTTTCCTTAGCCAACATTAGGCCTCCAGTCCATGAGTTGAGCATTTTTTCCCTTATCCAATAATCGGGCTCCAATCCCAGAGTTGAGCGTTTTTCCTTTTATCCAACAATAGGGCTCCAATCTCTGAGTTGATCATTTTTCCTTTAGCCAACATTAGGGCTCCAATCCCCGAGTTGAGCGTTTTCACTTTAGACAACATTAGTGCTCCAATCCTTGAGTTGAGAGTTTTTCCCTTTATCCAACATTAGTTCTTCAATCCCTGAGTTGAACGTTTTTTCATAGCCGACATTAGGCCTCCAGTCCCTGAGTTGAGCATTTTTCACCTTAGCCAACATTAGGGCTCCAATCCTTGAGTTGAGTTTTTTCACTTTAGACAAGATTAGGGCTTCAATCCTTGAGTTGAGCGCTTTTACTTAGCAAACATTAGGGCTCGAATCACTAAGTTGAGCGTTTTACTTATCAAACATTAGGGCTCCAATTTCTGAGTTGAGAGTTTTTCATTTGAAAACATTAGGGCTCCAATCCCTGGATGTAGAGTTTTTTCTAAGCCAACATTATGGATCCTAATCCTGAATTGAGCATTATTTCCTTTAGCAAACATTAGTGCTCCAATCCCTGAGTTGAACGTTTTTTCCTTTAAACAACATTAGGGCTCCAATCCATGAGTTGAGCGTTTTTCCCTTTAGCCTTTAGTAGGGCTCCAATCCCTAAGTTGATTGTTTTCCCCTTAGCCAATATCACTGCTCCAATCCCGGAGTTGAGCATTTTTCCTTATAGCCAACATTAGGCTCCAATCCCCAAGTTGAGCATTTATCCGTTTAGCCAACATTAGGGCTCCAGTCCCCAAAATAAGCGATTTTCCCTTTAGCCAACATTAGGGTTCCAATCCCTAAGTTGAGTGGTTTTCCCTTAGGGTTCCAATCCCTGAGTTGAGAATTTTTCCTTTTAGCCAACATTAGTGCTTCAATCCCCGAGTTAAGCATTTTTCCCTTTAGACAATATTGGGGCTCTAATCCCTGAGTTGAGTGTTTTTCCTTAGCCAACATTAGGGCTCACATCCCTTTGTTGAGCTTTTTGCCATCAAGGAAACATTATGGCTCCAATCCTTGAGTTTAACATTTTTTCCTTTAGCTTGAGCCTTTTCCCCTTAGCCAACATTAAGGCTCCAATCCCTGAGAAGAGTGTTTTTTTTTTCTTTAGCCAGCATTATGGCTCTAATCCCTGAGTTGACCGTTTTTTTCCTATAGTAAACATTAGGGCTCCAATCCCCGAGTTGAGCGTTTTTCCCTTTAGCCAACATTAGGGCTCCAATCCCTAATTTTAGTGTTTTTCCCTTTAGCCAACATTAGCGTTCCAATCCTTGAGTTATGCGTTTTTCCTTTAGCCAACATTAGTGCTCCAATCTCTAAGTTGAGTGTTTTTCCTAAGCCGACATAGGACTCCACTCTCTGAGTTCAGCATTTTTTCCCTTTGGCCAACATTTGGGCTCCAATCCCTGAGTTAAGGGTTTTCCCTTTAGGAAACATTAGGGCTCCAATCCCTGAATTGAGAGTTTTTCCCTATAGCCAACATTAGGGCTCCAATCTCTGAGTCGAGCGTTTTTCCCTTTAGCCAACATTAGGGCTCTAATCCCTGCGTTGAGCATTTTTCCCTATAGCCAACATTAGTGCTCTAATCCCTGAGTTGAGCGTTTTTTCCTTTAGCCAACATTAGTGCTCCAATCCTTGAGTTGAGCGTTTTTCCCTTTAGCTATCATTCTTGCTCCAATCCCTGCGTTGAGAATTTTTCCTTAGTCGACATTAGGCATCCAGTCCCTGAGTTGGGAATTTGTCCGTTTAGCCAACATTAAGGCTCCAATCCCAGAGTTGAGCATTTTTCCCTATAGCCAACATTTGGGATCCAATCCCCGAGTTAAGCATTTTTCCCTATAGCCAACATTAGGCTCCAATTCTCGAGTTGAGCATTTTTCCCTTTAGCCAACATTAGTGCTTTAATCCTTGAGTTGAGCATTTTTCCCATTAGCCAACATTACTGCTCCAATCCCTGAGTTGAGCATTTTCCTTAGCCAACATTAGGCCTCTAGTCCATGAGTTGAGAATTATTCCCATTAGCCAATATTAGGGCTCCAATTCCAGAGTTGAGCGTTTTTCATTTTATCCAACATTAGGGCTCAAATATCTGAGTTGATCATTTTTCCTTTAGGAAACATTAGGGCTCCAATCCTTGAGTTGAGCGTTCTTCGCTTTTGCCAACATTAGGGCTCCAATCCCTTAGTTGAGCGTTTTTCCCTTAGTCAACATCAGAGCTTCAATCCTTGAGTTGAGCATTTTTCCTAATAGCCAACATTAGGCTCCATTCCCCGAGTTGAACATTTTTCCCTTTAGCCAACATTAGGGCTCCAATCCTTAATTTAAGCGTTTTTTCCTTTAGCCAACATTAGGGTTCCATTCCCCGAGTTGAGCATTTTTCCTTTTAGCCAACAATATGGCTCCAAAGAATTTTTCCCTTTAGACAACATTAGGGCTCTAATCCTTGAGTTGAGCGTTTTTTTCCTTAGCCAACATGAGGGCTCACATCCCTAAGTTGAGCTTTTTGCCCTTTAGAAAATATTATTGCTCCAATCCTCGAGTTAAACATTTTTCCCATTAGCTTGAGCTTTTTTCCCTTAGCCAACATTAGGGCTCCAATCCATGAGAAGAGCGTTTTTCGCTTTAGCCAGCATTAGGGCTCTAATCCCTGAGTTGAGAATTTTTTCCAATAGCCAACATTAGGGCTCTAATCCTTAAGTTGAGTGTTTTTTTCTTTAGCCACCATTAGTGCTCCAATCCATGAGTTGTGCATTTTTCCCTTAAGCCAACATTAGTGCTCCAATGCCTGAGTTGAGCGTTTTTTCTTAGCCAACATTAGGCATCCAGTCCCTGAGTTGAGCATTTTTCCCCTTAGCCAACATTAGGGCTCCAATCCTAGAGTTGAGCATTTTTTTCTTTAGCCAACACTAGGGCTCCAATCCTTGAGTTGAGCATTTTTCCCTATAGCCAACATTAGGCTCCAATCCCCGAGTGTAGCATTTTTCCCTTTAGCCAAAATTAGTGCTTTAATCCTTGAGTTTAGCATTTTTTCCTTTAGCCATCATTACTGCTCAAATGCCTGAGTTGAGCGTTTTTCCTTAGCCGACATTAGGCCTCCAGTCCATGAGTTGAGCATTTTTTCCCTTATCCAATAATAGGGCTCCAATCCCATAGTTGAGCGTTTTTCCTATTATCCAACAATAGGGCTCCCATATCTGAGTTGATCATTTTTCCTTTAGCCAACATTAGGGCTCCAATCCCCGAGTTGAGCGTTTTCACTTTAGACAACATTAGTGCTCCAATCCTTGAGTTGAGAGTTTTTCCCTTTATCCAACATTAGTTCTTCAATCCCTGAGTTGAACGTTTTTTCATAGCCGACATTAGGCCTCCAGTCCCTGAGTTGAGCATTTTTCACCTTAGCCAAAATTAGGGCTCCAATCCCTGAGTTGAGTTTTTTCACTTTAGACAAGATTAGGGCTTCAATCCTTGAGTTGAGCGCTTTTACTTTGCAAATACTAGGGCTCGAATCACTAAGTTGAGCGTTTTGCTTAGCAAACATTTTGGCTCCAATCCCTGGATGGAGAGTTTTTTCTAAGCCAACATTATGGATCCTAATCCTGAATTGAGCATTATTTCCTTTAGCAAACATTAGTGCTCCAATCCCTGAGTTGAACGTTTTTTCCTTTAAACAACATTAGGGCTACAATCCATAAGTTGAGCGTTTTGCCCTTTAGCCTTTAGTAGGGGTCCAATCCCTAAGTTGATTGTTTTCCCCTTAGCCAATATCAGAGCTCCAATTCCTGAGTTGAGCATTTTTCCTTATAGCCAACATTAGGCTCCAATCCCCAAATTAAGCGATTTTCCCTTTAGCCAACATTAGGGTTCCAATCCCTAAGTTGAGTGGTTTTCCCTTAGGGTTCCAATCCCTGAGTTGAGAATTTTTTCTTTTAGCCAACATTAGGGCTGCAATCCCCGAGTTAAGCATATTTCCCTTTAGACAATATTAGGGCTCTAATCGCTGAGTTGAGTGTTTTTCCTTAGCCAACATTAGGGCTCACATCCCTTAGTTGAGCTTTTTGGCCTCTAGGAAACATTGTGGCTCCAATCCTTGAGTCTAACATTTTTCCCTTTAGCTTGAGCCTTTTTCTCTTAGCCAACATTAAGGCTCCAATCCCTGAGAAGAGTGTTTTTTTCTTTAGCCAGCATTAGGGCTCTAATCCCTGAGTTGACCATTTTTTTCCTATAGCAAACATTAGGGCTCCAATCCCCGAGTTGAGCGTTTTTCCCTTTGGTCAACATTAGGGCTCCAATCCCTAAATTCAGTGTTTTTCCCTTTAGCCAACATTAGCGCTCCAATCCTTGAGTTGTGCGTTTTTCCCTTTAGCCAACATTAGTGCTCCAATCCCTAAGTTGAGTGTTTTTCCTTAGCCGACATAGGACTCCACTATCTGAGTTCAGCATTTTTCCCTTTAGCCAACATTTGGGCTCCGATCCCTGAGTTAAGCGTTTTCCCTTTAGGAAAAATTAGGGCTCCAATCCATGAATTGAGAATTTTTCCCTATAGCCAATCTTAGGGCTCCAATCTCTGAGTCGAGCGTTTTCCCTTTAGCCGACATTAGGGCTCTAATCCCTGCGTTGAGCGCTTTTCCCTTTAGCCAACATTAGTGCTCCAATTCTTGAGTTGAGGGTTTTCACCTTTAACTAACATTAGTGATCCAATCCATGAGTTGAGCATTTTTCCTTAGCCGACAATAGGTATCCAGTCCCTGAGTTGAGCATTTTTCCCCTTAGGCAACATTAGGGCTCCAATCCCAGGGTTGAGCATTATTCTCCTTAGCCAACAATTGGGCTCCAATACCTAAGTTGAGCGTTTTTCTCTATAGCCAACATTAGGCTCCAATCTCTGAGTTGACCGTTTTTCCCTTTGCCAATATTTGTGCTCCAATCCTTGAGTGGAGCTTTTTTCCCTTTAGCTAACATTACTGCTCCAATCCCTGAGTTGAGCGTTTTTCCTTAGCCGACCTTAGGCCTCCAGTCCATGAGTTGAGCATTTTTTCGCTTAGCCAACATTAGGGCTTCAATCCCTGAGAGGAGCATTTTTCGTTTCAGCCAACAATTGGGTTCTAATCCCTGAGATGAGCATTTTTTCCTATTTCCAACATTAGGGCTCCAATCCCCGAGTTGAGCATTTTTCCCTTTAGCAAACATTAGGGCTCCAATCCCTAAGTTGAGTGTTTTTCCGTTTATCCAGCATTAGTGCTCCAATCCTTGAGTGTAGCATTTTTCCCTTTAGCTAACATTAGTGCTCCAATCCCGGAGTTGAGCGTTTTTCCTTAGCCGACATTAGGTATCTCGTCCCTGAGTTGAGTATTTTTCCCCGTAACAAACATTAGGGCTCCACTCCCAGAGTTGAGTATTTTCTCTTTAGCCAACATTAGGGCTCAAATCCCTGAGTTGAACATTTTTCTCTATAGCCAACATTAGGCTCCAATCCTCGAGTTGAACGTTTTTCCCTTTAGCCAACTATAGTGCTACAACCTTTGAGTTGAACATTTTTCCCATTAGACAACATTAGTGGTCTAATCCCAGATTTGAGCGTTTTTCCTTAGCTGACATTAGGCTTCTAGTCCATGAGTGGAGCATTTTTTCCCTTAGCCAATATTAAGGCTCCAATCCTCGGAGTTGAGCTTTTTTCCTTTAGCCAACATTACGGCTCCAATCCCCGAGTTGAGCATTTTTACCTTTAGCCAATATTTTGGCTCCAATCCCTGAGTTGAGCGTTTTTCCTTTAGGCAACATTACTGCTCCAATCCTCGAGTTGATTGTTTTTCCCTTTATCCAACATAACAGCTTCAATCCCTGAGTTGAGCATTTTTCCTTAGCTGACATTAGGCCTCCAGTGCCTGAGTTGAGAATTTTCCACCGTAGCCAATATTAGGGCTCCAATCCCAGAGTTGAGAGTTTTTTCCTATAGCCAACATTAGGGCTCCAATCCCTGAGTTGAGTGTTTTTCCCTTTAGCCAACATTAAGGCTTCAATTCTTGAGTTTTGCGTTTTTCCTTAGCAAACATTAGGGCTCCAATCACTAAGTTGAGCGTTTTCCTTTGCCAACATTATGGTTCCAATTCCTGAGTGGAGCGTTTTTCCTTAGCCAACATTAGGGCTCCAATTCCTTAGAGGGGAATTTTTTCTTAGCCAACATCACGGCTCCAATCCCTGAATTGAGCATTTTCTCCATTAGCATACATTAGTGTTCCAATCCTCGACTTGAACCTATTTCCTTTCAGCCAACATAAGGGCTCCAATCCTTGAGTTGAGCATTTTTAACTTTAGCCAACATTAGGGCTCCAATCCCTGAGTTGAGCGTTTGCCCTTAGCAAACATCAGAGCTCCAATCCCTGAGTTAAGCATTTTCCCAGTATGAAATATTAGACTCCAATCCCCGAGTTGAGCAATTTTCCTTTTAGCAATCATTAGAAATCCAATCCCTGAGTTGAGCATTTTTCCTTAGCAAACATTAGGGCTAACATACCTGAATTGAGCTTTTTTCCTTTTAGAAAACATTAAGGTTCAAATCCCTGAGTTGAACCTTTTTCCCTTTAGCTTGAGCATTTTTCCCTTAGCCAACATTAGGGCTCCAATCCCCGAGAAGCGCAATTTTTGCTTTAGCCAGCATTAGGGCTCTAATCCTTGAGTTGAGCATTTTTCCTATAGCCAATATTAGGTGTCCAATCCCCGAGTTGAGCGTTTTTCTTATTAGCCAACATTAAGGCTCCATTTCCTAAGTTGAGTGTTTTTCCCTTTAGCCAACATTAGTGCTCCAATGCTTGAGTTGTGCGTTTTTTCCTTTAGCCAACATTAAAGCTTCAATCCCTAATTTGAGTGTTTTTCCTTACGACATTAGGCCCCCAGTCTTTGGATTCAGCGTTTTTCCTTTAGCCAACATTATGGCTCCAATCCCTAAGTTGAGCGCTTTCCCCTTAGCTAACATTTGGGCTCCAATCCCTGAATTCACCATTTTTCCCTATAGCCTATATTAGGGCTCAAATCCCCGAGTTGGGCATTTTTCCCTTTAGCCAACATTAGTGCTTTAATCCTTGAGTTGAGCATTTTTCCCTTTAGCCAACACTACTACTCCAATCCCTGATTTGAGCATTTTTCCTTAGCCAACATTAGGCCTCTAGTCCATGAGTTGAGAATTTTACCCATTAGCCAATATTAGGGCTCCAATCCCAGAGTTGAACGTTTTTCCTTTTATCCAACATTAGGGCTCCAATCTCTGAGTTGATCATTTTTCCTTTAGCTAACATTAGGGCTCCAATCCTTGAGTTGAGCGTTCTTCACATTTGCCAACATTAGGGCTCCAATTAATTACTTGAGCGTTTTGCCCTTAGCCAACATCAGGGCTCCAATCCTTGAGTTGAGGATTTTTTCTAATAGCCAACATTAGGCTCCAATCCCCAAGTTGAACATTTTTCCCTTTAGCCAACATTATGGCTCCAATACTTAAGTTAAGCGTTTTTCCCTTTAGCCAACATTAGGGTTCCAATCCCTGAGTTGAGCGTTTCTCCCTTTAACCAACATTTGGGTTCTAATCCCTGAGTTGAGCATTTTTCCCTTCAGCCAACATTAGGGCTCCAAAGAATTTTTCCCTTTGGATAACATTAGGCTATAATCCTTGAGTTGAGCGTTTTTCCTTAGCCAACATCAGGGCTCACATCCCTAAGTTGAGCTTTTTACCCTTTAGAAAATATTATTGCTCCAATCCTCGACTTGAACATTTTTCCCATTAGCTTGAGCTTTTTTCCCTTAGCCAACATTAGGGCTCCAATCTGTGAGAAGAGCGTTTTTTGCTTTAGCCAGCATTAGGGCTCTAATCCCTAAGTTGAGCTTTTTTCCAATAGCCAACATTAGGGCTCCAACCTTAAGTTGAGTGTTTTTCCCTTTAGCCACCATTAGTGTTCTAATCCTTGAGTTGTGCGTTTTTCCCTTAAGCCAACATTAATGCTCCAATCCTTGAGTTGAGGGTTTTTCTCTTTAGCTAACATTAGTGCTCCAATCCCAGAGTTGAGCATGTTTCCTTAGCCAACATTTGGCATCCAGTCTCTGAGTTGAGCATTTTTCCCCTTAGCCAACATTAAGGCTCTAATCCCAGAGTTGAGCATTTTTCTCTTTAGCTAACATTAGGGCTCCAATCCTTGAGTTGAGCATTTTTCCCTATAGCCAACATTAGGCTCCAATCACCGAGTGTAGTTTTCCCTTTAGCCAAAATTAGTGCTTTAATCCTAGAGTTGAGCATTTTTTCCTTTAGCCAACATTAATTCTCAAATGCCTGAGTTGAGCGTTTTTCCTTAGCCGACATTAGGTCTCCAGTCCATGAGTTGAGCATTTTTTTCCCTTATCCAATAATAGGGCTCCAATCCGAGAGTTGAGCGTTTTTCCTTTTATCCAACAATAGGGCTCCAATCTCTGAGTTGATCATTTTTCCTTTAGCTAACATTAGCGCTCCAATCATCGAGTTGAGTGTTTTCCCTTTAGCCAACATTTGTGCTCCAATCCTTGAGTTGAGAGTTTTTCCCTTTATCCAACATTAGTGCTTCAATCCCTGAGTTGAACGTTTTTTCATAGCTAACATTAGGCCTCCAGTCCCTGAGTTGAGAATTTTTCACCTTAGCCAACATTAGGGCTCTAATCCCTGAGTTGAGTTTTTTCCCGTTAGACAATATTAGGGCTTCAATCCTTGAGTTGAGCGCTTTTACTTAGCAAACATTAGGGCTCGAATCACTAAGTTGGGCGTTTTACTTAGCAAACGTTAAGGCTCCAATTCCTGAGTGGAGAGTTTTTCCTTTGCAAACATTGGGGCTCCAATCCCTGGGTGGAATGCTTTTTCTTAGCCAAAATTAGGGATCCAATCCCTGAATTGAGCATTTTGTCCTTTAGCAAATATTTGTGCTCCAATCCCTGAGTTCAACTTGTTTTCTTTTAATCAACACTAGGGCTCCAATCCATGAGTTGAGCGTTTTTCCCTTTAGCCTTTAGTCGGGCTCCAATCCCTAAGTTGATTGTATTCCCCTTAGCCAATATCAGAGCTCCAATCCCCGAGTTGAGCATTTTTCCTTATAGCCAACATTAGGCTCCAATCCCCGAGTTGAGCATTTATCCCGTTAGCAAACATTAGGGCTCCAATCCCCAAATTAAGCGATTTTCCTTTTAGCCAACATTAGGGTACCAATCCCTAAGTTGAGTGGTTTTCCCTTAGGGTTCCAATCCCTGAGTTGAGATTTTTTCCTTTTAGCCAACATTAGGGCTGCAATCCCCGAGTTAAGCATTTTTCCCTTTAGATAACATTAGGGCTCTAACCCCTGAGTTGAGTGTTTTTCCTTAGCCAGCATTAGGGCTCACATCCCTGAGTTGAGCTTTTTGCCCTTTAGGAAACATTATGGATCCAATCCTTGAGTTTAACATTTTCACTTTAGCTTGAGCCTTTTTCCCTTAGCAAACATTAGGGCTCCTATCCCTGAGAAGAGTGTATTTTTCTTTAGCTAGCATTAGGGTTCTAATCCCTGAGTTGACCATTTTTTTCCTATAGCAAACATTAGGGCTCCAATCCCCGCGTTGAGCGTTTTTCCCTTTAGCCAACATTAGGGCTCCAATCCCTAAGTTCAGTGTTTATCCCTTTAGCCAACATTAGCGCTCCAATCCTTGAGTGTGCGTTTTTCCCTTTAGCCAACATTAGTGCTCCAATCTCTAAGTTGACTGTTTTTCCTTAGCCGACATCAGACTCCACTCTCTGAGTTCAGCGTTTTTCCCTTTAGCCAACATTTGGGCTCCAATCCCTGAGTTAAGTGTTTTCTCCTTAGCTTAAATTAGGGCTCCAATCTCTGAATTGAGAATTTTTCCCTATAGCCAACATTAGGGCTCTGATCTTTGAGTCGAGCATTTTTCCCTTTAGCCGACATTAGGGCTCTAATCCTTGAGTTGAGCGTTTTTCTATTTAGCCAACATTAGTGCTCCAATTCTTGAGTTGAGGGTTTTTCTCTTTAGCTAACATTAGTTCTCCAATCCCAGAGTTGAGCATGTTTCCTTAGCCGACATTAGGCATCCAATCCCTGAGTTAAGCATTTTTCCCCTTAGCCAACATTAGGGCTCCAATCCCAGGGTTGAGCATTTTTCCATTTAGCCAATATTAGGGCTCTAATCCCTGTGATGAGCGTTTTTCCCTATAGCCAACATTAGGCTCCAATCCCTAAGCTGAGCGTTTTTACCTTTAGCCAACATTTGTGCTCTAATCCTTGAGTGGAGCCTTTTTTCCTTTAGCTAACATTACTGCTCCAATCCCTGAGTTGAGCGTTTTCCCTTAGTCGACCTTTGGCCTCCAGTCCATGAGTTGAGCATTTTTCCGCTTAGACCATATTAGGGCTCCAATCCCAGAGTTGAGCGTTTTTCCTTTTAGCTAACATTAGGGCTCCATTCTATGAGTTGAGCATTTTTCCTTTAGCCAATATTAGGGCTCCAATCCCCGAGTTGAGCGTTTTTTCCTTTTGCCAACATTTGGGCTCCAATCCTTGAGTTGAGCGTTTTTCCTTTAGCCAACATTAGTGCTCCAATCCTTGAGTTGAGCATTTTTCCCTTTATCGAACATTAGTGCTTCAATCCCTGAGTTGAGCGTTTTTCCTTAGCCAACATTACGCCTCCATTCTCTGAGTTGAGCATTTTTCATCTTAGCCAACATTAGGGCTCCAATCCCTGAGTTGAGTGTTTTTCCTTTTAGAGAACATTAGGGCTTCACTCCTATAGTTGAGTGTTTTTACTTAGAAAACATTAGGGCTCGAATCACTAAGTTGAGCGTTTTCCTTTGCCAACTTTAGGGCTCCAGTTCTTGAGTGGAGCATTTTTCCTTAGCCAACATTAGGGCTGCAATCCTAGAGTAGATAGATTTTTCTTAGCCAACATCAGGGCTCTAATCCCTGAATTGAGCATTTTTTCCTTTAGAAATCATTACTGCTCCAGTCCCTGAGTTGAACGTTTTTCCCTTTAGCCAACATTAGGAATCCAATCATTGAGTTTAGTGTTTTTCCCTTTAGCCAACATTAGGGCTCCAATCGCTGAGTTGGTTGTTTTACCCTTAGCAAACATCAGAGGTCCAATCCCTGAGTTGAGCATTTTTCCCTATTGCCAACATTAGGCTCCAATCCTCGAGTTGAGCATTTTTCCCTTTAGCAAACATTAGGGATCCAATGACTAAGTTAAGCCATTTTCCCTTTAGCCAACATTAGGGTTCCAATCCCTGAGTTCAGCGTTTTTCCCAGTTAGCCAACATTAGGGCTTCAATCCCTTAGTTGAGAATTTTTTTCTTTAGACAACATTTGCGCTCCAATCAATGAGTTGAGCGTTTTTCCTTATCCAACATTAGGGCTCACATCCATGAGTTGAGCTTTTTGCCCTTTAGAAAACATTATGGCTCCCATCCCTGAGTTGAAAAGTTTTCCATTTAGCTTGAGCGTTTTCCCCTTAGCCAACATTAGGGCTCCAATACTTGAGAGGATTATTTTTTGCTTCAGCCAACATTAGGGTTCTAATCCCCGAGTTGAGCATTTTTTCCTATATCCAACATTATGGCTCCAATCCCCCAGTTGAGCGTTTTTCCCTTTAGCCAATATTAGGGCTCAAAATCCCTAAGTTGAATGTTTTTCCTTTTAGCCAACATTAGTGCTCCAATACTTGAGTTGAGCGTTTTTCCCTTTAGCTAACATTAGTGATCCAATCCCTGAGTTGAGCGTTTTTCCTTAGTCGACATTAGGCATCCAGTCCTTGAGTTGAGCAATTTACCCCTTAGACAACATTAGGGCTCCAATCTCAGGGTTGAGCATTTTTCTTTTTAGCCAACATTAGGGCTCCAATCCCTGAGTTGACCATTTTTCCTTATAGCCAATATTAGGCACCAATCCCCGAGTTGAGCGTTTTTCCCTTTAGCCAACATTAGTGCTCCAATCCTTGAGTTGAACATTTTCCCCTTTAGCTAATATTACTGCTCCAATCCCTGAGTTGAGCGTTTCTCCATAGCCGACCTTAAGCCTCCAGTCCATGAGTTGAGCATTTTTCCCCTTAGCCCATATTAGGGCTCTAATACCATAGTTGAGCGTTTTTCCTTTTAGCAAACATTATGGCTCCATTATCTGAGTTGAGCATTTTTTGTTTAGCCAACATTAGGGCTCCAATCCCCGCGTTGAGCGTTTTTCCCTTTAGCGAGCATTTGGGCTCCAATCCTTGAGTTGAGCGTTTTTCCTTTAGCCAACATTAGTTCTCCAATCCTTGAGTTGAGCGTTTTTTCCCTTATCAAACATTAGTGCTTCAATACCCGAGTTGAACGTTTTTCCTTAGCTGAAATTAGGTCTCCAGTCCCTGAGTTGAGCATTATTTACCTTAGCAAACATTAGGGTTCCAATCCCTGAGTTGAGTGTTTTTCTTTTTGACAACATTAGGGCTTCAATCCTTGAGATAAGCGTTTTTACTTAGAAAACATTAGGTCTCAAATCACTAAGTTGAGCGTTTTGCTTAGCCAACATTAGGGCTCCAATCCCAGAGTAGAGAGTTTTTTCTAAGCCAATATCAGGGCTCCAATCCCTGTGTTGAGATTTTTTTTCCTTTAGAAAACATTAGTGCTCCAATCCCTGAGTTGAACCTTTTTCCCTTTAGCCAACATTAGGAATCCAATCCTTAAGTTGATCGTTTTTCCCTTTAGCAAACATTAGGGCTCCAATCTCTGAGTTGATCATTTTCCCCTAAGCCAACTTCAGAGGTCAAATCCTTGAGTCGAGCATTTTACGCTATAGCCAACATTAGGCTCCACTCCCCGAGTTGAGCATTTTTCCCTTTAGCCAACATTAGGGATCTAGTCACTAAGTTAAGCATTTTTCCCTTTAGCCAACATTAGGGATCCAGTAGCTAAGTTGATCGTTTTTCTCATTAGCCAACATTAGGGCTTCAATCCCTTAGTTGAGAATTTTTCCCATTAGAAAACATTAGTGCTCCAATCCCTGAGTTGAGCGTTTTTCCTTATCCAACATTAGGGCTCATATCCCTGAGTTGAGCTTTTTACCCTTTGAAAACATTATGGCTCCCATCCTGAAGTTGAAAAGTTTTCCATTTAGCTTGAGCGTTTTCTCCTTAGCCAACATTATGGCTCCAATACCTGAGAGGAGCGTTTTCCGCTTCAGCCAACATTAGGGTTCTAATCCCTAAGTTGAACATTTGATCCTATACCCAACATTATGGCTCAAATCCCCGAGTTGAGCGTTTTTCCCATTAGCCAACATTTGGGCTCAAATCTCTAAGTTGAGTGTTTTTCCTTTTAGCCAACATTAGTGGTCCAATCCTTGAGTTGAGCATTTTTCCCTTTATCCTAACATTAGTACTCCAATCCCTGAGTTGAGCGTTTTTCCTTAGTCGACATTAGGCATCCGGTCCCTGAGTTTAGCAATTTTCCCCTTAGACAACAATAGGGCTCCAATCCCAGGGTTGAGCATTTTTCTTTTTAGCCAACATTAGGACTCCAATAGCTAAGTTGACCATTTTTCCCTATTGCCAACATTAGGCTCCAATCCCTGAGTTGAGCGTTTTTCCCTTTAGCCAACATTAGTTCTCCAATCCTTGAGTTGAGCATTTTTCCCTTTAGCTAACATTACTGCTCCAATCCCTGAGTTGAGTGTTTTTCCTTAGCCGACCTTAGGCCTCCAGTCCATGAGTTGAGCATTTTTCCCCTTAGTCCATATTAGGGCTCCAATCCCAGAGTTGAGCGTTTTTCCTTTTAGACAACATTATGGCTCCATTCTCTGAGTTGAGCATTTTTTCTTTAGCCAAAATTAGGGCTCCAATCCCCGCGTTGAGCGTTTCCTTTAGCCAGCATTTGGGCTCCAATCCTTGAGTTGAGCATTTTTCCTTTAGCCAACATTAGTGCTCCAATTCTTGAGTTGAACGTTTTTCCTTTATTGAATATTAGTGCTTCGATCCCTAAGTTGATCGTTTTTCCTTAGCTGACATTAGGCCTCCAGCCCGTGAGTTGAGCATTTTTCACCTTAGCCAAACTTTAGGGCTTCAATCCTTGAGTTGAGTGTTTTTCCTTTTAGACAACATTAGGGCTTCAATCCTTGAGTTGAGCGTTTTTTCTTTGAAAACATTAGGGCTCGAATCACTAAGTTGAGTGTTTTCCTTAGCCAACATTAGGGCTCGAATCACTAAGTTGAGCGTTTTCGTTAGCCAACATTAGGGCTCCAATTCTTGAGTGGAGCGTTTTTCCTTAGCCAACATTAGGGTTCCAATCCCAGAGTAGAGAGTTTTTTCTTAGCCAACATCAGGGCTCCTATCCCTGAATTGAGCATTTTTTCATTTAGAAAACATTAGTGCTCCAATCCCCGAGTTGAACGTTTTTCCCTTTAGCAAACATTAGGAATCCAATCCTTGAGTTGAGCGTTTTTCCCTTTAGCCAACATTAGGGCTCCAATCCATAAGTTGATCTTTTTCCCCTTAACCAACATCAGAAGTCGAATCCCTGAGTGCAGCATTTTTCCCTATAGCCAACATTAGGCTCCAATCCCCGAGTTGAACATTTTTTCCTTTAGCCAACATTAGGGATCCAACCACTAAGATAAGCATTTTCCCCTTTAGCCAACATTAGGGCTTCAATCCCTTAGTTGAGAATTTTTCCCTTTAGACAACATTAGTGCTCCAATCCTTGAGTTGAGCGTTTTTCCTTATCCAACATTAGTGCTCACATCCCTTAGTTGAGCTTTTTGCCCTTTAGAAAAAATTATGGCTCCAATCCCTGAGTTGAACAGTTTTCCCTTTAGCTTGAGCGTTTTCCCCTTAGCCAATGTTAGGGCTCCAATCCCTGATAGGAGCATTTTCGCTTCAGCTAACATTAGGGTTCTAATCCCTAGGTTGAGCATTTTTTCCTATATCGAACATTTGGGCTCCCATCCCCGAGTTGAGCGTTTTTCCCTTTAGCCATCATTAGGGCTCAAATCCCTAAGTTGAGTTTTTTCCCTTTTAGGCAACATTAGTGCTCCAACCCTTGAGTTTAGTGTTTTCCATTTAGCTAACATTAGTGCTCCAATCCCTAAGTTGAGTGTTTTTCCTTAGCCGACATTAGGCATCCAGTTCCTGAGTTGAGCATTTTTCCCCTTAGACAACATATGGGCTCCAATCCTAGAGTTGAGCATTCTTCTCTTTAGCCAACATTTGGGCTCCAATCCCTGAGTTGAGCATTTTTCCTTATAGCCAACATTTGGCTGCAATCCTTGCGTTGAGCGTTTTTTCTTTTAGTCAACATTAGTGCTCCAATCCTTGAGTTGAGCTTTTTCCCTTTAGCCAACATTAGTGTTCCAATCCCTGAGTTGAGCGTTTTGCCTTAGCCGACATTAGGCCTCCAGTCCATGAGTTGAGCATTTTTCCCCTTCGCCAATATTAAGGCTTCAATACCGGAGTTGAGCGTTTTTCATTTTAAATAATATTAGGGCTCCAATCTCTGAGTTTTGCATTTTTCCTTAGCCAACATTAAGGCTCCAATCCCCGAGTTGAGTGTTCATATGCCAACATTTGGGCTCAAACCCCTGACTTGGGTGTTTTTCCTTTAGCCAACATTATTGCTCCAATCCTTGAGTTAATCGTTTTTCCCTTTATCCAACATTGGTGCTTCAATCCCTAAGTTGATAATTTTTCCTTGGCCGACATTAGGCCTCCAGTCCCTGAGTTGAGCATTTTTCACCTTAGCCAACATTAGGGTTCCAATCCCAGAGTTGAGCGTTTTTTCCTTTTAGCCAACATTAGGGCTCCAATCCCCGAGTTGAGCGTTTTTATCTTGAGCCAACATTTGGGCTCCAATCCCTGAGCTGAGCGTTTTTCCTTTAGCCAACATTATTGCTCCAATCCTTGTGTTGAGCGTTTTCCCTTTATCCAACGTTAGTGCTTCAATCCCTAACTTTATCATTTTTCCTTAGCCGACATTAGGCCTCCAGTTCCTAAGTTGAGCATTTTTCACCTTAGCCAACATTAGGGCTCCACCCTGAGTTGAGTGTTTTTCTCTTTAACTAACATTAGGGCTTCAATCCTTGAGTTGAGCATTTTTTCTTAGCAAACATTACGGCTCCAATCACTAAGTGGAGCATTTTCTTTAGCCAACATTAGGGATCCAATTCCTGGGTGGAGCGTTTTTCCTTAGCCAACATTAGAGATCCAATCCGTAAGTGGAGAGTTTTTTCTTAGACAACATCAGGACCCCAATCCCAGAATTGAGCATTTTTTCCTTTAGCAAACATTAATGTTCCAATCTCAGAGTTGCATGTTTTTCCCTTTATCCAACATTAGGGCTCCAATCCTTAAGTTGAGCGTTTTTCCCATTAGCAAACATTAGGGCTCCAATTCCTGAGTTGAGCGTTTCCCCCTTAGCCAACATCAGAGCTCCTATCCCTGAGTTGAGAATTTTTCCCTATAGCCAACATTAGGCTCCAATCCTCGAGTTAAGCCTTTTTCCCTTTAGCCAATATTAAGGCTCCAATCCCTAAGTTGAGCGTTTTTTCCCTTTAGCATATACTGGGGTTCCAATCCCTTAGTTAAACGTTTTTCCCTTTAGCCAACATTAGGGCTCCAATCCCTGAGTTGAGAATTTTTTCCTTTAGACAACATTAGGGCTCCAATCACTGAGTTGAACGTTTTACTTAGCCAACATTAGAATCACATCCTAGAGTTATGCTTTTTTCCCTTTTGAAAACATTATGGCTCCAATCCCTGAGTTGAATAGTTTTCTCTTTAGCTTGAGCGTTTTCCCCTTAGCCAACATTAGGGCTTTAATCCCCGAGAGGATCATTTTCGCTTCAGCCAACATTAGGGTTCTAATCCCTCAGTTGAGAATTTTTTCCTACAGCTAACATTAGGGCTCCAATCCCCTAGTTGAGCATTTTTCCCTCTAGCCAACATTAGGGCTCCAATCCCTAAGTTAAGGGTTTTTCCCTTTTGCCAACATTAGTGCTCCAATCGTTAAGTTGAGAGTTATTCCCTTCAGACAACATTATTGCTCCAATCCCTAAGTTGAGTGTTTTTTCTTAGCCTACATTTGGCCTCCAATCCCTAAGTTGAGCAGTTTTTCCTTTTAGCCAACATAAGGCCTCCAATCCCTGAGTTAAGCGTTTTCCCCTTAGCCGACATTAGGGCTCAAATCCCTGAGTTGAGCATTTTCCCTATAGCCAACATTTGCGCTCCAATCCCCGAGTTGAGCAATTTTCCCATTAGAAAACATTAGGTCTCTAATCCCTGAGTTAAGTGTTTTTACCTTTTGCCATCATTAGTGCTCCAATCTTTGAGTTGAGCATTTTTCCCTTTAGCCAACATTAGTGCTCCAATCCTGAGTTTAGCCTTTTTCCTTAGACAACATTAGGGCTCCAATCTCTGAGATGAGCTTTTTTCCCTTTAGCTAACATTAGGACTTCAATCCCTGAGTTGAGTGTTTTTCCCTTTAGCTTGAGCGTTTTCCCCTTTGCCAATATTAGGACTCCAATCCCATGAGTTGAAAGTTTTTCCCTTTAGCCAACATTTGTACTCCAATCCCTGAGTTGAGCATTTATCCCTTTAACTAACATTAGGGCTCCAATCCATGAGTTGAGCGTTTTTCCCTTTAGCTAATATTAGGGCTCTTATCATTGAGTTGCACGTTTTTCCCTTTAGCTAACATTAGGGCTCCAATCTCTGAGCTGAGTGTTTTTCCTTTTTAGCTAATATTAGGGCTCTAATCCTTGGGTTGAGCGTTTTTACTTTTAGCCAACATTAGGGCTCCAATCCCTTAGTTTAACGTTTTTCCTTAGCCCACATTAGGGCTCCAATCTCTGAGTTGAGAATTTTTCCATTAGCCAACATTAGGGCTCCTATCCCTGAGTTGAGCATTTTGCCCTTTGGCAAACATTAGGGCTCCAATCCTTTAGTTGAGTGTTATTCCCTTTAGCCAACATTAGGGCTTCAATCCTTGAGTTGAGCATTTTTGCTTAGCCAGCATTAAGGCTCCAATCACTGAGTTGAGCGTCTTCCTTACATTAGGGCCCCATTCCAATCCCTGAGTGAAGCGTTTTTCTTTAGTCAACATTAGGGCTCCAATCCGTGAGTTGAGCATATTCCTTTCGCCATTATTAAGGCTCCAATCACTGAGTTGAACGTTTTTCCCTTTAGCCAACAATAGGGCTCCAATCCCTGAGTGGAGCATTTTTCGCTTTAGCTAACATTAGGGCTTCTATCCCTGAGAGGAGCATTTTTCGCTTCAGCCAACATTTGGGTTCTAATCCTTGAGTTGAGCATTTTATCCTCTTGCCAACATTAGGGCTCCAATATAGAGTTGAGCGTTTTTCCCTTTAGCCAACATTATTGCTTCAATCCCTAAGTTGAGTGTTTTTCCTCAGCCGACATTAGTCCTCCAGTCCCTGAGTTGAACATTTTTCCCTTTAGCCAATATTAGGGCTCCAATCCCTGAGTTGAGAATTTTTTCCTATATACAACATTAGGGCTTCAATCCATTAGTTGAGCATTTTTCTTTAGACAACATTAGGGCTCACATCCCAGAGTTGAGCTTTTTGCCCATTAGGAAACATTATGGCTCAAATCCTTAGATGAATAGTTTTCCCTTTAGCTGGAGTGTTTTCCCCTTAGCCAACATTAGGGCTTCAATCCTTGAGAGGAGCATATTTCCCTTCATCCAACATAAGGGTTCTAATCCTTGAGTTGAATATTTTTTTCCAATAGCCAACATTAGGGCTCCAATCCCCGAGTTGAGCATTTTTTCCTTTAGCCAGCATTGGGGCTCCAATCCCTAAGTTGAGTGTTTTTCCCTTTCGCCAACAGTAGTGCTCCAATCCTTAAGTTGAGTGTTATTCCCTTTAGCCAACATTATTTCTCCAATCCCTAAGTTGAGTGTTTTTCCTTACCCAACATTAGGGCTTCAATCCCTGAGAGGAGCATTTTTCTCTTCAGCCAACATAAGGGTTCTAATCCCTGAGCTGAGCAGTTTTTCTTATACCCAACATTAGGGCTCCAATCCCCAAGTTGGGCATGTTTCTCTTTAGCCAACATTAGGGCTCCAATCCCTAAGTTTAGTGTTTTTCCCATTCGCCAACATTTGTGCTCCAATCCTTAAGTTGAGTGTTATTCCCTTTAGCCAACATTATTGCTCTAATCTCTAAGTTGAGTGTTTTTCCTTAGCCTACATATTGCCTCCAGTCCCTGAGTTGAGCATTTTTCCCTTTAGCCAACATTAGGCCTCCAATCTCTGAGTTGAGCGTTTTCCCCTTAGCCGACATTAGGGCTCCAATCCCTAAGTTGAGCATTTTCCCTATAGCCAACATTTGGGCTCCAAATCCCGACTTAAGTGTTTTTCCCTTTAGCCAACATTAGAGCTCTAATCCCTGAGTAAAACGTTTTTCCCTTTATTAAACATTTGTGCTCCAATCCTTGAGTTGAGCGTTTTTCCCTTTAGCCAACATTATTGCTCCAATCCCTAAGTTGATTGTTTTTCCTTGGCCAACATTAGGCCTCCAGTCCCTGAGTTGAGCTTTTTTCCCTTTAGTGTTTTTCCCTTTAGCCAACATTGTTGCTCCAATACCTAAGTTTAGTGTTTTTCCTTAGCCGACATAGGCCTTCAGTCCATGATTTGAGCTTTTTTCCCTTTAGCCAATATTAGGCCTCAAATCCCTGAGTTGTGAATTTTTCCTATTAGAAAACATTAGGGCTCTAATCCCTGAGCTGAGCGTTTTTTCTTAGCCAACATTACGACTTACATCCCAGAGTTGAGCATTTTGCCCTTTAGATAACATTATGGCTCCAATCCCTGAATTGAATACTTTTCCTTTTAGCTTGAGTGTTTTCCTCTTAGCCAACATTGGGGCTTCAATCCTTGAGAGGAGGATTTTTCGCTTCAGGCAACATTAGGGTTCTAACCCCTGAGTTGAACATTTTTTCCTATAGCCAACATTAGGGCTCCAATCCCCCAGTTGAGCGTTTTTCCCTTTAGCCAACATTTTGGCTCCAATCCCTAAGTTGAGTGTTTCTACCTTTCGCCAACATTAGTGCTCCAATCCTTGATTTGAGCGTTTTTCCCCTTTAGCCAACATTATTGCTTCAATCCCTAAGTTAAGTGTTTTTCCTAAGCCTACATTAGGCCTCCAGTCCATGAGCTGAGCGTTTTACCCTTTGCCAAAATTAGGACTCCAATACCTGAGTTGTGTGTTTTTCCCTTTAGTCAAGATTAGGGCCCCAATCCCTAAGTTGAGCATTTCTCCCTTTAGCAAACATTAGGGCTCCAATCCCTGAGTTTAGCGTTTTTCCCTTTAGCCAATATTAGGGCTCCAATCCTTGAGTTGCACGTTTTTCCCTTTAGCTAACATTAGGGCTCCAATCCCTGAGTTGAGTGTTTTTCCCATTAGCCAATATTAGGGCTCCAATCCTTGGGTTGAGCTTTTTTCCCTTTAGACAACATTAGGTCTCCAATCCCTGAGTTGAGCGTTTTTCCTTTGCCGACATTAAGGCTTCAATCCCTGAGTTGAGCATTTTTCACTTAGCCAACATTAGGGCTCGAATCCTTGAGTTGAGCGTTTTTCCCTTTAGCCAACATTAGGCCTCCAAATCCTAAGTTGAGCATTTTTCCTATAGCCTACATTAGGGCTCTAATCCCCAAGTTGAGCGTTTTTCCCATTTACCAACATTATGGCTCTAATCCCCGAGTTAAACGGTTTTCCCTTTCGCCAACATTAGTCTCCAATCCTTGTGTTGAGCGTTTTTCCCTTTAGCCAACATTATTGCTCTAATCCGTAAGTTGAGTGTTTTTCCTTAGCCTATATTAGGCCTCCAGTCCATGAGTTGAGCCTTTTACCCTTTGCCAACATTAGGACTCCAATACCTGAGTTGTGAGTTTTTCCCTTTATCCAACATTAGGGTTCCAATCCATAAGTTGAGCATTTCTCCCTTTAGCCAACATTAGGGCTCCAATCCCTAAGTTTAGCATTTTTCCCTTTAGCAAATATTAGGGCTCCAATCCTTGAGTTGCACGTTTTTCCCTTTAGCTAACATTTGGGCTCCAATCCCTGAGTTAAGTGTTTTTACCTTTACCCAATATTAGGGCTCCAATCTTTGGGATGAGCGTTTTTCCCTTTAGCCAACATTAGGGCTCCAATCTCTGAGTTGAGTGTTTTTCCTTAGCCGACATTAAGGCATCAATCCCTGAATTGAGCATTTTTTCTCTTAGCCAACATTAGGGCTCCAATCCCTGAGTAGAGCGTTTTTCCCTTTAGCCAACATTAGGCCTCCAATCCCTGAGTTGAGGTTTTACCAATAGCCAACATTAGGGCTCCAATCCCCGATTGAGCGTTTTTCCCTTTAGCCAACATTAGGGCTCTAATCCCCGAGTTAAATTGTTTTCCCTTTCGCCAACATTAGTCTTCAATCCTTGAGTTGAGCGTTGTTCCCTTTAGCCTACATTATTGCTCCAATCCCTAAGTTGAGTGTTTTTCCTTAGCCTACATTAGGCCTCTAGTCCATGAGTTGAGCATTTTACCCTTTGCCAACATTAGGAATCCAATACCTGAGTTGTGCGTTTTTCCCATTAGCCAACATTAGGGATCCAATCTCTGAGTTTAGCATTTCTCCCTTTAGCCAACATTAGGGCTCCAGTCCCTGAGTTTAACGTTTTTCCCATTAGCCAATATTAGAGCTCCAATCCATGAGTTGCACGTTTTTTTCCTTTGGCTAACATTAGGGCTCCAATCCCTGAGTTGAGTGTTTTTCCCTTTAGCCAATATTAGGGCTCCAATTCTTGGGTTGAGCGTTTTTCCCTTTAGCCAACACTAGGGCTCCAATCCCTAAGTTGAGCATTTTTCCTTAGCCGACATTAAGGCTTCAATCCCTAAGTTGAGCATTTTTCACTTAGCCAATATTAGGGCTCCAATCTCTGAGTTGAGCATTTTTCCCTTTAGCAAACATTAGGGCTACAATCTCTGAGTTGAGTGTTTTTCCCTTTAGCCAACATTAGGGCTTCAATTATTGAGTTGAGCTATTTTCCCTAGCCAGCATTAAGGCTCCAATCACTGAGTTAAGCGTCTTCCTTACCCATTATTTGGGCTCCATTCCAATCCTTGAGTGGAGCGTTTTTACATAGGCAACATTTGGGCTCCAATCCTTGAGTGGAGCATTTTTCTTTAGTCAATATTAGGGCTCCAATCCCTGAGTTGATCATTTTTCCTTTCGCCAACATTAAGGATCCAATCCCTAAGTTGAGCGTTTTTTACATTAGCTAGCATTAGAGCTCCTATCCCTGAGTTGAGCAATTTCCCCTTAGCCAACATTAGTGCTCCAATCCTTGAGTTGAGCATTTTTCCCTTTAGCCAACATTAGTGCTCTAATCCCTGATTTGAGTTTTTTTTCCCTTTAGCGAACATTAGGGCTCCAATCTCTGAGTTGAGCATTTTTACATAGCCGACATTAGGGCTCCAGTCCCTGTGTTGATTGTTTTTTCCCTTAGCCAACATTAGGGCTCCAATCCCAGAGTTGAGCATTTTTCCCTTTAGCCAACATTAGGGTTCCAATCTATGAGTTGAGCACTTTTCCTTTAGCCAATATTTGGGCTCCAATCCCTGAGTTGAGCTTTTTTTCTTAGCTAAAATGAGGGCATTAATCCCTGAGTTGAGAGTTTTTCCTTATCCAAATTGGGGAACCAGTCCCTGTGTTGCGTGTTTTTTCCTTAGCCAACATTAGGGCTCCAATCCCTGAGTTGAGTGTTTTTTCCTTAGCCGACATTAGGGCTCAAATCGCTAAGTTAAGCATTTTTCTCTTTAACCGACATTAGGGCTCCAATCCTTAGTTGAGCATTTGTCCTTATCTAACATTAGGGCTCAAATCCCTAAGTGAGCGTTTTTTACTTTGCCGACATAAGGGCTCCAATCCCTGAGTTGAGCATTATTCCTTAACCAACATTAGGGCTCCAATCCCTAAGATGAGCTTTTTGCCCTTTAGCCAACATTAGGGCTCCAATCCTTGAGTTGAGCGTTTTTCCCTTTAGCTTGAGCGTTTTCCCCTTTGCCTGTGTTGAGCGTTTTTCTCTTTAGCCAACATAAGGTCTCTAATCCCCGAGTTGAGCATTTCTCCCTTTAGCTTGAGCGTTTTCCCCTTTGCCTGAGTTGAGCGTTTTTCTCTTTAGCCAACATTAGGGCTCTAATCACTGAGTTGAGCATTTCTCCCTTTAGCCAACATTAGGGCTCCAATCCTTGAGTTGAGCATTTTCCCCTTTAGCCAATATTAGGGCTCCAATCCTTGAGTTGGACGTTTTTCCCTTTAGCTAACATCATCGGGGCTCCAATGCCTGAGTTGAGTGTTTTTCCCTTTAGCCAATTTTAGGGCTCCAATCCTTGGGTTGAGCATTTTTCCCTTTAGCCAACATTAAGGCTCCAATCCCTGAGTTGAGCGTTTTTCCTTAGCCGACATTAGGGTTCTAACCCCTGAGTTGAGCATTTTTCCCTTAGCCAACATTGGGGCTCCAATCCTTGAGTTGAGCGTTTTTCCCTTTAGCTTGAGCGTTTTCCCCTTTGCCCGAGTTGAGCATTTTTCCCTTTAGCCAACATTAGGGCTCTAATCCCTGAGTTGAGCATTTCTCCCTTTAGGAAACATTAGGTCTCCAATCACTTAGTTGACCGTTTTTTCCTTTAGCCAATATTAGGGCTCCAATCCTTGAGTTGAGTGTTTTTCCCTTTAGCCAATATTAGGGCTCCAATCCTTGAGTTGAGCGTTTTTCCCTTTAGCCATCATTAAAGCTTCAATCCCTGAGTTGAGCAATTTTCCTTAGCTGACATTAGGGCTCCAACCCCTGAGTTGAGCATTTTTTCCTTAGCCAACATTAGGGCTCCAATCCCTGAGTTGAGCATTTATCCCTTTAGCAAACATTTGGGCTCCAATCCCTGAGTTGAGTGTTTTTCCCTTTAGCCAACATTTGGGCTCCAATCCAATCTCTGAGTGGAGTGTTTTCCCTTAGCCAACATTAGGGCTCCAATCCCTAAGTGGAGCATTTTTCTTTAGTCAACATTAGGGTTCCAATCCCTGAATTGAGCATTTTTTCGTTCGCCAACATTAAGGCTCCGATCCCTCAGTGAACGTTTTTCCCCGTAGCGAGCATTAGGGCTCCAATCTCCGAGTTTAGCGTTTTTCACTTTCGCCAACATTACGGCTCTTATCCCTGAGTTGAGAAATTTCCCCTTAGGCAACACTAGGGCTCCAATCCCTGAGTTTAGCATTTTTCCTTTTAGCCAAAAATAGGGCTCCAATCCCCGAGTTGAGCGTTTTTCACTTTAGCCAACATTAGGGCTCATATCCCTGAGTTGAACAATTTCCCCTTAGCCAACATTACGGCTCCAATTCCTCAGTTGAGCATTTTTCCTATAGCCAGCATTAGGGCTCCAATCCCCGAGTTGAGCGTTTTTCCCTTTAGCCAACATTAGGGCTCCAATCCCTAAGTTGAGTGTTCTTCCCGTTCGCCAACAGTAGTGCTCCAATCCTTGAGTTGAGCGTTTTTTCCTTAAGCCAACATTATTGCTCCAATCCCTAAGTTGAGTGTTTTTCTTTAGCCTACATTAGGCCTCCAGCCCCTGAGTTGAACGTTTTTCCCTTTAGCCAACATTAGTCCTCCAATCCCCGAGTTGAGCGTTTTCCCTATAGCCAACATTAGGGCTCCAATCCCTGAGTTGAGCGTTTTTCCCTTTAGCCAAAATTAGGGCTCTAATCCCTGAGTGAAACGATTTTCCCTTTTGCCAACATTAGTACTCCAATCTTTGAGTTGAGCGTTTTTCCCTTTAGCAAACATTAGTGCTCCAATCCCTTAGTAGAGTGTTTTTCCCTAGCCAACATTAGGCATCTAGTCCCTGAGTTGAGCCTTTTTCCTTAGCCAACATTAGGGCTCCAATCCCTGAGATGAGCTTTTTTCCCTTTAGCTGAAATTAGGACTCTAATCCCTGAGTTGAGCATTTTTCCCTATAGCTTGAGCGTCTTACCCTTTGCAAACATAAGGGCTCCAACACCTGAGTTGTGCGTTTTTCCCTTTAGCCAACATTAGGGCTCCAATCCCTGAGTTGAGCATTTCTCCCTTTAGGCAACATTAGGGCTCCAATCCCTGAGTTGAGCATTTTTCCATTTAGCCAATATTAGGGCTCCAATCCTTGAGTTTGACGTTTTTCCCTTTTGCTAACATTAGGGCTCCAATACCTAGGTTGAGTGTTTTTCCCTTTAGCCAATATTAGGGCTCCAATCCTAGGGTTGACTGTTTATTCCTTTAGCCAACATTAAGGCTCCAATCCCTGAGTTGAGCATTTTTCCTTAGCCGACATTAGGCCTCCAATCCCTGAGTTGAGCATTTTTCCCTTAGCCAACATTAGGGCTCCAATCCCTGAACTGAGCTTTTTTCCCTTTAGCTAACATTAGGGTTCCAATCACTGAGTTGAGTGTTTTTCCCTTTAGCTAACATTAGGGCTCCAATCCCTGAGTTGAGTGTTTTTCCGTTTAGCCAATATCAGGGCTCGTATCCTTGCGTTGAGCGTTTTTCCCTCTAGCCAACATTAAGGCTCCAATCCCTGAGTTGAACGTTTTTCCTTAGCCGACATTAAGGCTCTAATCCCAGAGTTGAGCATTTTTTCCCTAGCCAACATTAAGGCTCCAATCCCTTATTTGAACATTTTTCTCTTTAGCAAGCATTAGGGCTCCAATCCCTGAGTTGAGTGTTCTTCACATTTCCCAACATTAGGGCTTCAATTCTTGAGTTGAGCATTTTTCCTTAGCCAGCATTAAGGCTCCAATCACTGTGTTACGTGTCTTCCTTAGCCAACATTTGGTCTCAATTCCTATACCTGAGTGGAGCGTTTTTTCGTAGGCAACATTAGGGCTCCAATCGTTGAGTGAAGCATTTTTTATTAGTCAATATTAGGGCTCCAATCCCTGAGTTGATCGTTTTTCCTTTCGCCAACGTTAAGGCTCCAATCCCGGAGTTGAACGTTTTCCCTTTAGCTAACATTAAGGCTCCTATCCCTGAGTTGAGCAATTTCCCCTTAGCCAACATTAGGGCTCCAATCCTTGAGTTGAGCATTTTACCCCTTAGCCAACATTAGGACTCCAATCCATGAGTTGAGCATTTTTCGCTTTAGCCAATATTAGTGCTCTAATCTCTGAGTTGAGTGTTTTTCCCTTTAGCCAACATTAGGGCTCCAATCCCTAAGGTGAGCATTTTTCCTTAGCCGACGTTAGGGCTCCAGTCCCTGAGTTGAGTGTTTTTACCCTTATCCAACATTAGGGATCCAATCCCAGAGTTGAGCATTTTTCCCTTTAGCCATCATTAGGGCTCCAATATCTGCGTTGAGCACTTCTCCTTTAGCCAATATTTTGGCTCCAATCACTGAGTTTAGACTTTTTTCTTATCCATCATTAGGGCTCCAATCTCTGTACTGCGTGTTTTTTCCTTTAGCCTACATTAGCGGTCAAATCGTTGAGTTAAGCATTTTTTCCTTAGCCAACATTAGGGCTCCAATCCCTGAGTTGAGTGTTTTTTCCTAAGCCGACATTAAGGCTCAAATCCCTAAGTTAAGTATTTTTCTCTTTAACCAACATTAGGGCTCCAATCCCTGAGTTAAGCATTTTTCCTTAGCCAACATTTGGGCTCAAATCCCCGAGTAAACGTTTTTTACTTAGCCGACATAAGGGCTCCAATCCTTGAGTTGAGCATTTTTCCTTAACCAACATTAGGGCTCCAATCCCTGAGATGAGCTTTTTGCCATTTAGCCAACATTAGGGCTCCAATCATTAAGTTGAGCGTTTTTCCCTTTAGCTTGGGCGTTTTCCCCTTTGTCTGAGTTGAGCATTTTTCCCTTCAGCCAACATTAGGGCTCTAATCCATGGGTTGAGCATTTCACCCTTTAGCCAACATTAGGGCTCCAATCCTTGAGTTGAGCGTTTTTCCCTTCAGCCAATATTAGGGCTCCAATCCTTGAGTTGGACGTTTTTCCCTTTAGCTAACATTAGGGCTCCAATATTTGAATTGAGTGTTTTTCCCTTTAGCCAATATTAGGGCTCCAATCCTTGGGTTGAGCGTTTTTTCCTTTACCCAACATTAAGGCTCCAATCCCTATGTTGAGCGTTTTTCCTTAGCCGACATTAGGGCTCCAATCCCTGAGTTGAGCATTTTTCCCTTAGCCAACATTAAGGCTCCAATCCCTGAATTGAGCATGTTTCCCTTTAGCAAACATTTGGGCTTCAATCCCTGAGTTGAGTGTTTTCCCATTAGCCAACATTAGGGCTTCAATCCTTGAGTTGAGCATTTTTCCTTAGCCATCATTAAGGCTCCAGTCCCTGAGTTGATCTTCTTCCTTAGCCAACATTTGGGCTCCAATCCAATCCCTGAGTGGAGTGTTTTTCCTTATCCAACATTAGGGCTCCAATCCCTGAGTGGAGCATTTTTCTTTAGTCAACATTAGGGTTCCAATCCCTGAATTGAGCATTTTTCATTTCGCCAAAATTTAGGCTCCAATGCCCCAGTTGAACGTTTTTCCGCTTAGCCAACATTAGGGCTCCAATCTCTGAGTTGAGCGTTTTTCAGTTTAGCCAACATTAGGGCTCCTATCCCTGAGTTGAGCAATTTCCTCTTAGCCAACATTATGGCTCAAATCCCTGAGTTGAACATTTTTCCCTTTAGCCAACGTTAATGCTCTAATCCCTGAGTTGAGCTTTTTTCCCTTTCGCCAACATTAAGGCTGCAATCCCTGAGTTGAGCATTTTTCCTTAGCCGTCATTTGGGCTCCAGTCTATGAGTTGAGCATTTTTCCCCTTAGCCAACATTACGACTCCAATCCCAGAGTTCAGCATTTTTCTCTTTAGCCAATGCAAGGGCTCCAATCTCTGAGTTGAACATTTTTCCTTTAGCCAATTTTTGGGCTCCAATCCCTGAGTTGATCATTTTTTCTTAGCTAAAATAAGGGCTCCAATCCCTGAGTTGAGAGTTTTCCCTTATCCAACATTAGGTCTCCAATCTCTATGTTGCACGTTTTTCCTTTAGCCTACATTAGCCTCCAATCGTTGAGTTAAGCATTTTTTCCTAAGCCAACTTTAGGGCTCCAATCCCTGAGTTGAGTGTTTTCTCCTTAGCCGACATTCGGGCTCCAATCCCTAAGTTAAGCGTTTTTCTCTTTAGCCAACATTAGGGCTCCAATCCCTGAGTTGAGCATTTTTCGTTAGCCAACATTAGTGCTCAAATCCCAGAGTGAGCGTTTTTTACTTAGCCCACATAAGGGCTCCAATCCCCGAGTTGATCATATTTCATTAACCGATATTAGGTCTTCAATCCCTGAGGTGAGCGTTTTTCCCTTTAGCAAATATAAGGGCTCCAATCCCTTAGTTGAGCATTTTTCCTTAACCAACATTAGGTCTCCAATCCATGAGTTGATCTTTTTGCCCTTTAGCCAACATTATGGCTCCAATCCCTGAGTTGAGTATTTTTCCCTTTAGCTTGAGCGTTTTCCCCTTAGCCAATATTAGGGCTCCAATCCTTGAGTTGAGCATTTTTCCCTTTAGCCAACATTAGGGCACTAATCCCTGACTTGAGCAACTTTCCCTTTCGCCAACATTAGGGCTCCAATTCCTGAGTAGAGGTTTCTTCCCTTTAGCCAACATTAGAGCTCCAATCCCTGAGTTAAGTGTTTTTCCCTTTAGCCAATATTAGGGCTCCAATCCTTGGGTTGAGCGTTTTTCCCTTTAGCCAGCATTAGGGCTCCAATCCCTGATTCAAGCATTTTTCCTTAGCCGACATTAGGGCTACAATCCCTGAGTTTAGCATTTTTCCCTTATCCAACATTGCGGCTCCTATCCCTAAGTTAAGCATTTTTGCCTTTAGCCAACATTAGGGCTCCAATATCTGAGTTGAGTGTTATTCCCTTTAGCCAACATTAGGGATTCAATCCTTGAGTTGAGCATTTTTCCTTAGCAAACATTAGGACTCCAATCACTAATTTGAGCGTTTTTCCTTAGTCGACATTAAGGCTCCATTCCCAGAGCTGAGCATTTTTCCCTTATCCAACATTAGGGCTCCAATCCCTGAGTTGAGCATTTTTCCCATTAGCAAACATTAGGGCTCCAATCCTTGAGTTGATTGTTTTTTCCTTTAGCCAACATTATGGCTTCAATTATTGAGTTGAGCATTTTTCCTTAGCCAGCAATAAGGCTCCAATCACTGTGTTAAGCGTCTTCCCTAGCCAACATTTGGGATCCATTCCAATCCCTGCGTGGAGCGTTTTTCCTTAGGTAGCATTAGGGCTCCAATCCTTGAGTGGTGACTTTTTCATTTGTCAATATTAGGGCTCCAATCCCTGAGTTGATCGTTTTTCCTTTCGCCAACATTAAAGCTCCAATCCTTGAGTTGAACGTTTTTCCCTTTTGCCAAAATAGGGCTCCAAACCCTGAGTTGAGCATTTTTCACTTTAGCTAACATTAGGGCTCCTATCCCTGAGTGGAGCAATTTCCCCTTAGCCAACATTAAGGCTCCAATCCCTGAGTTGAGAATTTTTCCTTTTAGCCAACATTAGTTCTCTAATCCTTGAGTTGAGTGTTTCTCCCTTTAGCCAACATTAGGGCTCTAATCCCTGAGTTGAGCATTTTTCCTTAGCCGACATTAGGACTCCAGTCCCTGAGTTGAATGTTTTTCCCCTGAGCCAACATTAAGGTTCAAATCCCAGAGTTGAGCATTTTTCCCTTTAGCCAACATTAGGGCTCCAATCTCTAAGTTGAGCACTTTTCCTTTAGCCAATATTTGGGCTCCAATCCCTGATTTGAGCAATTTTTCTTAGCTAAAACTAGGGCTTCAATCCCTGAGTTTAGAGTTTTTCCTTATCCGACATTAGGGCTCCAATCGTTGTGTTGCCTGTTTTTTCCTTTAGCCTACATTAGCGGTCCAATTGTTGAGTTAAGCATTTTTTCCTTAGCCAACATTAGTGCTCCAATCCTTGAGTTGAGTGTTTTTTCCTTAGCCGACATTAGGGCTCAAATCCCTAAGTTAAGCATTTTTCTCTTTAACCAACATTAGTAGTCCAATCCCTGAGTTAAGCATTTTTCCTTAGCCAATATTAGGGCTCAAATCCCTGAGTGAGCGTTTTTTCACTTAGACAACATAAGGGCTCCAATCCCTGAGTCGAGCATTTTTCCTTAACCAACATTAGGGCTCCAATCCCTGAGATGAGCTTTTTGCTCTTTAGCCAACATTAGGGCGTTTTTCCCTTTAGCTTGAGCGTTTTCCCCTTTGCCTGAGTTGAGCGTTTTTTCATTTAGATACCATTAAGGCTCTAATCCCTGAGTTGAGCATTTTTCCCTTTAGCCAATATTAGGGCACCAATCCATGAGTTGGACGTTTTTCCCTTGAGCTAACGTCAGGGCTCTAATACCAGAGTTGAGTGTTTTTCCCTTTGGCCAATATTAGACTCCAATCCTTGGGTTGATCGTTTTTCCCTTTAGCCAGCATTAAATCTCCAATCTCGGAGTTAAGCATTTTTCCTTAGCCGACATTAGGGCTCCAATCCCCGAGTTTAGCATTTTTCCCTTAGCCAACATTACGACTCCAATCCCTAAGTTGAGCATTTTTCCCTTTAGCAAACATTTGGGCTCCAATCCTTGAGTTGAGTGTTTTTCCCTTTAGGCAACATTAGGGCAACAATCCTTGACTTGAGCATTTTTCCTTTGCCAGCATTAAGGCTCCAGTCACTGAGTTGAGCGTCTTCCTTAGCCAATATTTGGGCTCCAATCCAATCCCTGAGTAGAGTGTTTTTTCCTTTGCCAACATTAGGGTTCCATTCCCTGAGTGGAGCATTTTTCTTTAGTCAACATTAGGGTTCCAATCCCTGAACTGAGCATTTTTCCTTTCGCCAACATTAAAGCTCCAATCCCTCAGTTGAACATTTTTCCCCTTAGCCAACATTAGGGCTCCTATCCCTGAGTTGAGCGTTTTTCACTTTAACCAACATTAGGGCTCCTATCCATGAGTTGAGAAATTTCCCCTTAGCCAACATTAAGGCTTTAATCCCTGAGTTGAGCACTTTTCCCTTTAGCCAACATTAGTGCTCTAATCCCTATGTTGAGCTTTTTTCCCTTTAGCCAACATTAGGGCTCCAATCCCTGAGTTGAGCGTTTTTCCCCTTAGCCAACATTAGGGCTCCAATCCCAGAGTTCAGCATTTTTCCTTTTAGCCAGCGTTAGGGCTCCAATCTCTGAGTTGAGCATTTTTTCTTTAGCCAATATTTTGGCTCCAATCCCTGAGTTGAGCATTTTTTCTTAGCTAAAATAAGGGCTCCAATCGCTGAGTTGAACATTTTACCCTTATCCAACATTAGGGCTCCAATCTATATGTTGCACGTTTTTTCCTTTAGCCTACATTAGCGCTCCAATCGTTGAGCTAACCATTTTTCCCTAAGCCAACATTAGGGCTCCAATCCGTGAGTTGGGTGTTTTTTCCTTAACCGACATTAGGGCTTCAATTCCTAAGTTAAGAGTTTTTCTCTTTAGACAACATTACGGCTCCAATCCCTGAGTTGAGCATTTTTCCTTAGCCAACATTATGGCTTTAATCCCTGAGTGAGCGTTTTTTCCTTAGCCGACATAAGGGCTCCAATCCCTGGGTTGATCATTTTTCCATAACCAACATTAGGGCTCCAATCCCTAAGGTGAGCGTTTTTCCCTTTAGCAAACATTAGGGCTCCAATCCCTGAATGAGCATTTTTCCTTTGCCAACACTAGGGCTCCATTCCGTGAGTTGATCTTTTTGCCCTTTAGTCAATATTATGGCTCCAATCCCTGATTTGATAATTTTTCCCATTAGATTGAGTGTTTTCACCTTAGCTAACATTAGGGCTCAAATTCCTGAGTTGAGCAACTTTCTCTTTAGCCAACATTAGGGCTCCAATCCCTGAGCTGAGCTTTTTTCCCTTTAACCAACATTAGAGCTCCAATCCCTGAGTTAAGTGTTTTTCCCTTTAGCCAATATTAGGGCTCCAATCCTTGGGTTGAGCATTTTTTCCTTTAGCCAGCATTAGGGCTCCAATCCCTGAGTCGAGCATTTTTCCTTAGCCGACATTAGGGCTACAATCCCTGAGTTGAGCGTTTTTCCCTTATCCAACATTACGGCTCCAATCCCTAAGTTGAGCGTTTTTCCCTTCAGCCAACATTAGGGCTCCATTCTCTAAGTTTTGTTATTTTCCCTTTAGACAACATTAGGGCTTCAATCCTTGAGTTGAGAATTTTTCCTTAGCCAACATTAGGACTCTAATCACTAAGTTGAGCGTTTTCCTTAGTCAACATTAGGGCTTCAATCCGTGAGTTGAGTATTTTTCCTTAGCCAACATTAGGGCTCCAATCCCTGAGTGGAGCATTTTTCCTTAGTCAACATTAATGATCCAATCTTTAAGTTGACCATTTTTTCCTTTCTCCAACATTAGGGTCCAATCCCAGAGTTGAACGTTTTTCCCTTTAGCTAACATTAGGGCTCCAATCCCTAAGTTAAGCGTTTTTCCCATTAGCCAACATTAGGGCTCCAATCCCTGAGTTTAGCATTTTCTTCTTAGTCAACATTAGGGATCCAATCCTTGAGTTGAGCATTTTCCCATATAGCCAACATTAGGGCTCCAATCCCCGAGTTGAACGCTTTTCCTTTTAGCACACATTAGTGCTCCAATCCTTGAGTTGAGTGTTTTTCCCTTTAGCCAACATTAGGGCTCCAATCCCTGAGTTGAGCATTTTTTCGTAGCCTACATTAGGGCTCCAGTCTTGTAGTTTTTCATTTTTCCATTTATCCAAAATTAGGCTCCAATCCTAGAGTTTAGCATTTTTCCCTCTAGCCAATATTAGGGGTCCAATCTGTGAGTTGAGCATTTTTCTGTTGGCCTATATTAGGGCTCCAATCCCTGAGTTCAGCATTTTTTCTTAGCTAAAATTAGGGCTCCAATCCCAGGGTTGAGCGTTTTTCCTTAGCCAACATTAGGGTTCCGATCACTGAGTTGTGCGTTCTTCTATAGCCAACATTATGGGTCCAATCCCTTATTTGCGCCTTTTCCAATATAGGGCCTCCATTCCCTAGTCGCCTTTAGCAAACATTGAGTTGACGTTTTCGCGATTGGACTCTGCCCCAATTTATCCTATCATAGACAAATACAATTCTTGAGAATAAAAAAAATTCAGATTCTTGTCACGAATAGCTCACGAAAGTTTCTTGGTGCAAAACTAGGGCAAACAATATCTTTTGTTTGTTTGTTATTGAGTAGGTTTGACCTCAAAGCATTGGTTCCGAGGCAACTGAAAGGATGAGTCTTAATCCAGAATAAAGGAAAGAAGAAAAGAACAAAAGCGAACATGGATGCGAGCTGATCAATACTTGATTGAAATCAGAAGCTCTGCTGGTCCCGCTCCGATCCAATGCTGAAGAAAAAACCAACATCCACAGATTGCGAGCATCAAGATTCAAATCGGACTCCACGGCTAATCCAGCTAAGACTCGAGATCAAGCTTCAAGAGACTTATAGATAGTAATCTTGTAACTCACAGTTGATATGCATAGCTAGCTTAGCTTTTGATTTTTTTTTGGTGTAAGAAGGAGGTTAGAAAGCAATACCAGCAACATCAGCAGTGAAAGCACTACTTTGGTACTCCCAGCTATCAAACACTCATGAACTACACTAACCTGATTCCTCTTTAGCCGAGGATATGTAGGCAACCTCTGAAGCAGGGTGCCTTCAAGCTTTTCAAAATGCTTCTCAATGAGTGTCAAGAAGGCAAAAATCTCTCATGATTACTCACTTATCTTTGCCCGATGACCCTTCGTGTCTCCGAGCAAAGATGGGTAGCTGTGAGCATGAGATTTTTGCATCGCTTGAATTATTCTTATGGAATTCAAAAAATTATGATTTTTCTTTTAATTATTTAATTTTAGAATTTAATTGCATAATTTTGTGTTTGATTACATTTTGTGTGCATTTTTAGTCGGTGTATTCCATTAAAAATACAAAAAATATAGCACTTTTGCATTTACAATTCAATTTATATTTTAGGTTTTATTAAGTTAATCAATATTACAAAAAACAAGAGAAAAAAACAAAAATAGTGATTTTACATTTTTATTTTAGTTTTCTTTTTAAATTGGGACTTAATTAATTTTTTTGAAAATTAATTAGTTTAATTCTAGAATTAAAATCACGTGTTTGTTTATTTTTGTTTTTGTATTTAACAAAAATCTATATATATATATATATATATATATATAATAAAATGGTAAAGCTGGAAATTCAAAGACCTTTTGTTTTGGGCCAGTTTCCAAATAACTTGTATGCCCAAATCAGCCAAACACTAACCTAATCCCACATCAAACCCAGCCCAGACCCAAATCCACACCCGGTCTAGCGCTAGACCAAAATGGCGTCGTTTGGGAAAGACCAAATCAGAGTCATCCATTCTTATTGATCTAACTGTGATGAAGCCGGTTAAGCTTCATATATAATGGTCTCCAAACACCCCCACTCCTAAAAGAGACCTGGTACCTTGTCTCAAAGCACCCTAATATATGGCAGCATAATGCCACCATTCCTCCGTATTCTCCCACCGTCCGCCGCCGGCCGAAAGGCGCCTCTGCGGGCGGCGATGCTCTGATGCCCCCAAAACTACACCACATCACCTCCTCAACCTCTTCTTTCGATTTTTGCCATTTGCGTCCCTCAAACATCATCCAATCTTGTCGAATATTTGTTTGAATTGATGGCTTCTCCGTCGTACACAATGGTGCCGACACCAAATAACTCCAAAAGAACACCATAGGTTCTCTTAACCTCCCTTATCCCAAATTTGTAAACCCTAGCCCTCGAATGTCAGTCGAGCTCCTCGAATGTAAAATTGAAAACTCCAGCCAAATCTCACCACCCTCCAAACCTCTCCAAAATCATACCTTATGGGCTCCTTGACCGCCTCACCCTGAATGCCAAACAACCTCAAACCCGGTTGGAATCCCACCAATTTTGAATCTAGGGTTTAATTTTAAATATGTCTAACCTTGAATGGATTTTTAAATAAGCAGGTGATCCTCAGTTAATGTTATTTGTTTGTTTTTGGCAAAGTAAACATATACCATTAGATGAGGATCAAATTCAAGGTCAATCTATGTTGCGACCTAAAACAATGAGTTCTGATCCTTTTCTTTCTTTCTTTGTTCTTTCTTTTCATTTGCATGTTTCTTTTGTTCATTCATTTGCATGTTTTCTTTTGCTTTTGGTTGAATTAAAATTTTTTGATTTAGGTCTCTGATTTTCATATATTACAACCATATAGTGTTAGTTTGTACTTATTTTGGATTAGATTATATATTTTGAATTTGAGTACATGTGCATGCTTGCCACTAATTTTCTTTAGATTTTTTAGGATTACAGCTTAATTGACCCTATGCTGCTGTTAATTTTCCCTATATTTTAGTTAGTTTCACAGTACACTTGCGTGTGTGAGTTATTTATTTGTCCATTTATTTCTTTTGTTAGTTTAGTGATTAGTTCAAGTGATAAAAACAGCTTTAAGACATGGCACTATTTAGAGTTAATTTTTAGGTGGGTTAGTTAGGTTATTTCAGTCTTTAGGATTCGTTTGGTATGGCTGACCATGACCAGGTTGGTTTTAAATTAACTTTAGAAATTGTTGATCAAGTTGAAGGGCTTAGGATTCATTGACTTAGCCTTAAGTTAATCACTAATTCAATTAGTCTACTCTTGCAATTATTTCTTGAGATTTTAGTTTTCAGATCTGGTAAATAACCTGTTTAGATTGGGAATGTTCTTTGACCTATTTGGCTAAGCTTCATCTTGTCCAAATTGGATTTGGGCCACTAGGTCAAACCTTGGCCCATTTGAGGATGGTCTCAGGGGTAAATATAGGTTACCTCAAGAGTAATTGGGGTAGTTTACATAATGGATCTTGCATTAACGAATTTGTAATCCCCTAGAACCTTCTTGATTAGGTTTTAATTGGAGTTTCAGGAAGTTAGTAGTGTAACTTGGGCAACAAGTCAATAGCTAAGGGACTAAATAGCTAAAATCTAAAATTGAAAAGAGGGACCTAGGGTGTAAAATGAAATCTGAAGGTTGCACTATGCTTTGCCAGTAAAAATTCATACCCTTCGCCTTGTTGAAGAAGTTTGAGGAGAAGTCTAAAAAGGGGGAAGAGGGAAGGATTCTGAACAATCAAGGCAATCAAAATTGTAAAACACTATCATTGTTTCATTGAAATTCCAGTAGTTCTCAAATCCTTGTTCTACATGACTTAGATCCGTGTGATTTTCAAGTGTTTGGGAATTTTGGTTTGCTTTTAGTGTTGGATTCCTTTAAACACTTTGTTGGCTTGAAATTGCTTCCAATATAGCTATAATTAGCTTATTTCTGGGCTGGATATTGGGCTGTGTTGCTGCTATTGGTATCTGATCATTTTAGTTGCATTTTCATTCCATTTTCAGGTACATGTTCCAGATCTTCTCTGATGCAGCTCAAAAATGGAAATGAAAATAAAGACAAGGATGTTTCTCATGATTAATTTGTGTTCACTTCGACCATTGTGGCTCGATTTAGTTCTATTTTTTAACTGAGTCCTTCTGTAATTAATCTGGACTGTTAAACTATGCTTCATCTGTTCATTCATGAAAACTCTAGTAGTATAAATGTTTTTACAAGTTATGATAGTTTTATGTAATTTGATCTTTCAATCTTAAAGTAGTTTTGAAATTGTTGTGTTGATTGTATCTCCATAACTTCATTGAAAGGGCACTTGATTGGTGTCATACAGGTCTGCAAACCATTAAAATACCTAGTCGTTCATGTTTTAGATTTAGACCTGTTTATTAATAGAGTTCATCTGTTTATTTTCCATTAACAGTAATGCAAAGAGTAGGCTCATAAGTTGAATCACCATCAAAGTTTTAAAATTAGGTAATCAAGTCTTGGATTTCACATTTATGTGTTAATACCGAATTCATCAGTGTTATGGCTCATATTAGTGAATTATGGAAATCAGCCGTGGTGCTTGGCCCAGTTGTTTAACGAGAAGCCCAAGTACAACTAGCTTATTTGGATTGGTTCGCTTACCAAATCATAGATTGATCGGGGGTTTGATTTTGAATCCCTATTTTGTAGCTTGCCCCTGAATTGGGCCCGTGTTAAAGCCAACGTCAAGAAGCTTCTCCTAAAGCTGGATGATATATCTGGTTTTGAAGCCCACACATGCTAGAAGCATGATTTCCTACTTGAAATCTTTAGTTTAATTTTGCAATATAATTTTGGGCCTTCCAAGTTAAGTAGCAAATTCGAATTAAGAGGCCTTCAATAAATGAAGGTCCTCTTGTTTGAATTTGGACTTGATCTTCAGACGCGAGTTTGCTTGAACATTTCTAATAATAGTCAATTAATTCATAATGTTAATTAATTAGGCCTTCTAGCGACAATCCTCAGTAAAGAATAATAATTCCTTCTAGGATGGCCTTTTAAATAAATTGAGGTGCGCCGCACCAAACAAAATTCATAAATTGCCTTTAAACATTTATCTTAAAATTCTTAGAAATCGGGTAGGCCATTTAGCAAATTTTCATGACCTCCCGCAAAGTTAATAATGCGTTTATCGATGTAGGAACGCTCCTTAATAATTTTACTTTCTTAAATTCAGGTGCGCATTTATATGATTCAAATCCAAATCTTGATGGTGTTATAATCACAGGTGCATTTATGTGACGTGATTCGAGACGCATTTAATATTATTGCAATCTTCCTCAAAAAATTCAGTTAAAAGCGGTAACTAATTTTAAAATTCCACTATACGATAAACATGTCTAATATCATATAATTAGCCAAATATGATAGTTTAAGCGACCGTGCTAGAACCACAGAATCTAAGAGTGCCTAACACCTTCCCCCAGGTTAATAGAATTCCTTACTCAAGAATTTCTAGTTCGCAAACTTCAATGGAAAGTCAAAAATTTCCTCAATTTTTCATTCAAGATAAACCGGTGACTTGGGACACCAAAAGCTAATTCTATCCCAAGTGGTGAATCTGAAATAAATAAATAATCCCAATTCGAATAATGTCACTTTGAATGGAAAAACTCTCTTATACATTTATCCTTCGGGGTGGGTGTGTAAAAACAGAGGTGTGACAGTCTTAAACCTCAAAACCCACTGGAAACCATGGCTTCTCCAGCCATGGTAGTCTTATACTCACCCCCTGTTACTCATGTGTGCTCTATACTTGAAGAATCAAGGCTAGACCTCGAAGGTCTTCATCCAGACCTTCACCGGCTCGAGGCTTCACGATCGTCTCCAGCCTTGCTCCAGCGTATCCTGGTACTATGAGCCTATCTTTGACATTTCCGACCAAGATCGGATCTTTTCAAAGCCTTTCTAATTCTAGGGTTCTTTTGAAACCCTATCTATTCGAGGTTTTCTCCAATGTTTCTTTAATCTGTTCTATATCTGTGCTCTACTTGTCTTCTTGAATGATTTCCTCAACTTTTCTTTCAAAAGTTACTTTCAAAAATTACTTCTTTCCGATTTAGGGTTCCTAAAAATGTTCAAATATTTCTCTGCCTTTTCTTTCCCTTTTCTTTGTGTGTATTTGTCTCTACTATGTTTTTATGTTTTCTTTTTCTACCACGCATGTTCTTCTATTGTGTTCTTATGTTGTTTCTTTTATCACGCATGTTCTTCTACTGTGTTTTCTATATTCCGTTCTTTCTTCTACTTTGTTTTCTATGCTATGTTTTCACATGCTTTCTCACTATGTTCTACTATTTTCCTTCCGCTATGATATGATATACTTCGCCTATTGTATATTTTTACCATGTTCTTATGTGCTTACTACTTCACTTCTATTTACCTTGTTTTAAGAGACTCGTTTAAGAATGTTTTGCTCTATTGTTTTTTCTACTCTCATTGTGTTTTGAATTCGTTCTTTACTTTGTTCTTTGAACTTTCAATTGTATTTGCTTGTCTTCTCATGAGATTCTGAAAGAAATCTTTGAGCCTATTTTGACTACTTACTTCCTCAACTCTGTACTTGACTCGAGGTGGAAACCCTAGAATTTGGGGGGCTCTACCGAGGTTTGATCATGTGATTGAACTAGGGTTATGTTATAGGACCCTTGACTCTTTCAGACTAATCTCTGAGTTTACGAACTAAGTTTGAACTTCTTTGTTGCATACAATTCTGAACTTTTTAAATTCTTCTACGCTAGACTCTTCTACTGATTGACATGCTAGTTCTTTATGTTTAAGCATGTCTGTATGCTTTTGTATGTGTGATGAATCTTTCTCCAGAAAAATGCTTTCCAACTTATGATTGATTCAGAATCCTTTTTCAGGTCTGATTGATTGATACTTATTTTCCTTAAGTAAAACCTTTCTTCAACTTTTCTAACTATATTCATCTAACAAATTCAGACCTTGTGATTTACTTGCTATAAAATGATTCTCTTTCCATAAATTGCACTAGCCGTGTATGTTCATACATTGTCCTTAAATAAACCTTTATGTATTTATGTGTTTGAGTAATTTATTCTTTAATCAGTTTTACCGTTTGAAATCTAAATCGCTTTATTGAAGGAAAAAACTTGTGTAATTTCTTGACAATTGATTCTCAAACTATTCTCTTACCTTAATTGTGCTTGCCTCCTACACTATAAAACGCATGAACTCTTTTCACAAACACACGATCAACACTTTTATACTTCAGACTTTACACTTACAATCTCACAATTCCCTTCTAAAGTCATAATATTCTGACAGCTTGTTTGCACTGTGGTTTTACAAGGCTACTGCCTTTTTATTACTTGCTTCTTTAAGACTGGTATGTTCTAGTTTTAGTTTGAGCATCATCGCTATGTGTTTACTTACAGGTTTTACATCCATGTCTACGTTACTGTCTATATGGAGTTAAATGTTTAACTAGCTTTTTAATTTCTTTTACCTATTTCTGGTTTGAATCCCTGTACCCTTGTTTACTTCTATGTGCTCTGAGTTGTAGTTCAGGACATGGCAATACGCAAGTTATTGTTCATGTTTGGACTTGATCCCTTAGGGGATCCTGACTCCCAAACTAATGTGTTTTAACAGACTTGTGGGGTGTGCCTGCATTTCTCATTACTAGGTATGCCCACTAGCCTGTCCTCGCTTCTTTACAACTTCCCCTTTCCCCTTTTCAAAACTCTACACTTACACTTTCTCCTAGTTTCTAAGTTATACCCCCTTCTTGTGATCCTTGCCTTGGGACCTTGAATTCCCTCTGAACTTGGACACTTGAGGGCTGGCCTTCTACAATGCACTATGTCTTGATCGTATAATGCATCTGGGTGTGAGGACTGCCCGGAGTCCATGTGAGGCTCTTAGAGAACTCTAACACATCCAAATGAGAGAATGGCTTTGGAACATTGATCTTTGGAGTTTGTTTACTTCATAAATCAGACAGAAAGTCTGAATCAGGCTTTCCTTTGTTGTAACTTTTAGCTTTTGATTGTATTTTTGTACTTTACTTTCTTTCAGGGATGTAATAACTATGTAATAAAAACTACTAGAGATGGCTAGTGAAAAGGGAAGGGAGTGGTTGTATGCAAAAATAGGTAGATAATTTTCCTATGGGTTTAATAATTTATGCATTCACGTAGATATTCTACTTATAGGTTTACTTACAGAATTCAGCACTTCTGCATTACATAGACACCATGTCTATAGGTACTCCTGCATTATATAAATACAATGTCTATAAGGTTTTCTGCACTTCTCCATTACATAGATACCATGTCTATGGGTCTATGCATTCATATAAATATCATGTCTATAAGAAAGTTTTGCATATCCCATATAGATACCATACTCAAAGTTAACTAGAAACTAAAATCATGTATACGCATATGTCACTAGTTTAACCTGTTTATAGAATTTCAATAACTAACAACATTTAGATACCATGCCCATAGGATTTCTAATTTATGCACTCTTATATAGCTACCATGTCTATAGGATGCACATGCAGGTAGAAAATATGCATATAGGTCATTTCTGGTGCTTGCATATCCATTTCTCACTAGGCAAATGCGTTTATGGGTCTTAATAACCAAAATGCAATCAGATGTCATATTTATATAAAATCCAGTGTGTAGATGTCATGCCTATAGGATTTTCTGCATTTTACTATGTTTATGAATGTGTTCTGATGTTAACAAACATCTAGAAAGCATGCCTATAGGGGTCATAATTCAAATCTGAATAGCCCCGCTCGCTTGTAAGTCAAAATTAGCAGTCATAATGCATTATCAATTGTAGAACTTGTACTCTTTCTGTTAAAACTGGCAACCCTTTCTTAAATTAACATGTAACATGTCCATGATCTTATTCTCGAAATATGTAGATATCATGCCAATAGATTTCATCTATCATTTAGGCAAGCCTTAGGGTATCTTATTACCTGAATCAATTCTTTTTTTTAAAAACTATAACCGGTAGGCAGACCTGACTCAGGCTTCCTATCCGAATTATGTAGTAGATCAGTCTGCTCAAATCCTTGAGTTTAATTAGAGCTTAAACACTATGTGTAAGATATGCTAAACTATGTGTTTTCTTTGGTTTTAAAAGAGGTTTATCTGACCCTTATCATCTGCCTATATGCTCTCCCTCTAAATTTGCTATATGTTTTCTTTGTCGCCTTAGTATTTTAACATTTTGAAACCACAAATAATCCTATGTTTCCTCTCTTTAGGATTATTAATCCCAAATACCTCCAGGATTAATAGGATTGGGATGGGTAATAGCATACGATAGGTAAGCGAGACCATTCCGCGCTTTAATACCTTAATGGATGGGAAATGGTAGATTTGGATATGATGATCGATGCGCTAACACCACGTGTATCCCATCTATAAGGAGTGATTACCGAGTGTTGTATTAACTTTGTCCATATTATTATTTAACCTAGGGCACCTGCCTTTGCTCTTTGTTCTTTAAATCTTTTAAATTGTTTCTTTTTAAATCAACTCTTTCATATGCTTTCCAACTTTGTTTATTTCTTACCTTTCATGTGAAAATCCTCTCTTGTGAAATACTCTTATTTGCTTATGCGTTATTTGTATTAAAGTCATAACAATAGCTTAGACGTGAACCACACTAGTGGATCCTGAGGGGTACCTAACACCTTCCCCATTAGGATTATCTCAAGCCATTACCCAATAACTGGTTATCGTAATTGAACCATCCTTAGTGTCCTATTTCATTATAATTATTAGGTGGCGACTCTTCAATCCTCTTAAACTCAATTCCCAAAAGGGAACGAGTTGTCTTCCTAAATATCGGAAACCCGATTTCGCAAGAAAAAAGGGGCGCTACTCGTAGGATCTTCTTTTGAATCTGATTTCTTGTGTAAGTAGAAAGCATGGTCATAAGTTTACTCTTTTGAATATAATTGCTTTTGTCTAATAGAAGTAATGCTATAGGATCTCACTTCTATTTTTTTTAATCAAATAACCTATAGGATTTCATTTCTAATGTCATTTGCATTAAGTAGAAATCCTTCTCCTAAGGTTCTCTATTTTATAATGTTATAAACAATGTTTGTAGGTTCCAAACAGTCATGTCTTAAAATCAATTCAAATCTAGATACCATGCCTATTGGGTTCAATTCCGATCAATCCTAATAAGTCCTTCTGTATGTTGCTAAAAACAGCAATACGCCTAGATACCATGCCTGTAAGAATCTATACTCGCAATTCTGTCTGGTAATTTAATTTGGCCTAATAAATCAATTTCATTACGCATATTTCATTTCTAAAGCTGGTTTTATTAAGCGATAATCTTTCTTGAAACAAGTTTCTTTCGAAATTGCATTAGACACCATATTTATAGGTATTAAAGGGATTCTATTTCGAGAACATGTTTGCTTATGAATTAATATATACATGGTATATTGCATATAGTCAAGCCTTAGGATATGCTCAAAAACTTCATTTCCTGAAGTTGTCTCTGTAGTTTTACGTTCCTAATTCTAATAACCTTTAAAAATATTCCCTAGGCAACTACTAGGTTATAACTTCTGGGTATAAGAGTTTTGTCTATTTCTACACAATCACTTAGAGATCCTGCTTTAGGACTTTGATTAATATAGAACTTAACTGTGTTTGGATCGTGCTCCTTGTATATTTACTTGAGGAGGAAACATAAGCCTTTTTATCTGCTCCCATTATGTGAAAGTCTTATATCTTTTGACTGTCGCCTTAGAGTTTTTTCCTTTCTAAACCTTAGGGGTACGTCTAGGACTACATGATAGGTAAGGGTCCTAACTCCCTTCGGGACCACTAAGAAGGGATGGGTAGTGGTACGCAATAGGAATCAATAATCAAACACTCGCCTTTTATAACCTATAAGGGGATGGGAAGGGTAGGCATGTAATATGATGACTATGCTTTAATGTCACATGTAGCCCCTCATTCGTGGGGTGATCCTATAGGATAAACAACCTAGGACCCCTTATTGCCTAAATCCTCTCCTTATTAAACCTTTGTTTTCTAATTTGTTCAAATAAATTTATTACGCTATTTGAATTGTTCAATGTGCTTCATAAAAAAATTATTTGATTCAACTACTTGTATGGGCTAATTTGTGAGTATAAGTTCGGACGGGACCCACAGTTGTGGACCAATATGGGTGCCTAACACCTTTCCCTCAAGGTTACTTGGAGCCCTTACCCTAGTATCTGGTAAAGCAAACCAACTCAAGAGTTAATCACCTTAGGTGCCCTAATGCACCATAATCCGTTAGGTGGCGACTCTTTAAAAACCTAATTCCCAAACGGAAAGGAGTCATTATACCCCGTGAATGTTGAAACCCAGACCTCTCTCCATCAAAAAGGGAGGAAAAAGGGGATGCGATAGCATGGCGACCTTCTAGGGATATATTTTGGCTCTTAGAGTAACGAACTTCTGATGCGATAGCATGGCGACCTTCTAGGGATATATTTTGGCTCTTACAGTAACGAACTTCTGAATTAGTCTGAGCATGGTTTATCACGTACACTTCTCCCTTATTAGAATTTAACTATCTATTTTTTAAGCATTTATGATTCCTTTATTGCCCGAAAATTTATCTTGTCTCCTTGTTTTTCTTTCTCTGTAACTGTCTTTTCAATTCTTTAAATGCTCTATTTATTCCTTACTACGTGAAAATACTTGTCAACATGTCATTAACTGCTGCATAAATCAGGATCCACATCATATTCCACTCGTGCGTATCTAATTAGATAGTAACGTTTTAATGAGTGTTTTCGCTCTTCCTATTTACTACCCTTAAATTTGGAAAGGCTTATTTGCGATAAAACCAGTTGATCGACGGTGCAGTCGACACTTCCGTGCCTTCCCCAACAAGTTGTTCGCTTGAGGGTACCAGTCTAAAACCCCATAAACATCTTCTTCTATCAAAATTTTGCATGCATCATTATCAAACCTAGTCGGGTCAGTTATGTTGTCCACATAATGATCCTTTAAGATAAGCCTTATCCAAAGTTCATTAGGTTTTCTATAATCCCAACAAATGCAACCACATCCTGTGCATTAATTTTGGAGAGATAAATGCCGATATGCTGATCATAAACGTATAAATAGTTGAATTCGGTGGAGGTAAGGCCTAACCCTTTGCATTGCAGAAAATGAGGCACGAGGTCGCAGATTTAGTATGGTTGGAAAAATCCCTCCATTGTTGCTACATTGGTGAGAAGATCTCTCTTCATGTGACAAGAAGCATGCGAAAAAGTACCCGGGTAACTTGCCATCCCTGCTAGATATTGAACCAAACAACAAATTGATTGAGGCTACTACCCTATTCTGGGATAGCAGAAGAACGGTATTCCGTTTCGGTGAAATAGAAATGACACCGCTTGTAGAGGAAATAGGAGGGCTTGTACGGTTAAATTGGGAGAGTCATGGGCTGTTGGTGCCAGAAAACCATACAGGAAGAGCATATTTTAAGACGATGGGGCTGAAAAAGAATGTCGACCTACTGTGCCTGAAGGACTCGTACATACCATTCGAATATCTCTATGAGAATATGGCAATCGAATGTCTTTCCGCACTTACCATGATGAGCTCTCCCTCACTTTACTGGGGCACATCCACTGCATATTTTAAGATGATGGGGCTGAAAAAGAATGTCGACCTACTGTGCCTGAAGGACTCGTACATACCATTCGAATATCTCTATGAGAATATGGCCATCGAATGTCTTTCCGCACTTACCATGATGAGCTCTCCCTCACTTTACTGGGGCACATCCACTGCAGAGTGTTTGTGTTCGTCTTCTGCTTTCCGGAGATTATAGTATTCCCATTAAAAAGGGGAAGAAGCCACACCAGGTTGGCCATGGTTACAAAAACTATGATGGAAGGGATTAACGGACAAACATATACCATAGTCCCCATGATCATGGTTGACATCTATAGAGCTCTGGAGCACTGCCAAAGAAGAGAATAGTATTTTGAAGGTTGTAAATTGCTGCAATTATGGTTGTTGGAGCATCTCCAAAAGGGTCGCAACCGTCAAGAATTTCCGCGAGTGGGTTTGGAACGACCACATTGCTTTCCATCACCCTAAGCAGATGACCTACATTCTGGATAGATTTGCTCGGTCGGAAAGTTCTAGCGAATGGGTAGAATTCTTCGAAAATATGACCGAGGGACAAGTACAGTGGATGGTTCAGTGGTTACCAATGGACGAGATTATTATTAGCTCCAGGGATGCTCCGCTTTTGTTGTTGATCAAGTTGAGAGGGGTATATCCATGTGCCCCTATGGGAGTTATGAGGCAAGCGGGTAAAAACTAGGTTGTACTAAGGGTCGTCAAGATGAGTCACTTCAGGGCGGACTTTCAAGATAACAATGTCCCTTACACGTGGCAAGCTCAAAATATGTGGCACTGCCAAAATTATTATAGAGAAGAATACCATTGAGCCAGACCGATATCATGCAGGGTGTGAGCCTCTGTACCGGCCTGGCTAGGGGACAATCTGAAAGGAACAGTAACACCAGGGACCGATCGAGGAATTGGAATCATAGACGAGGAAGCTGAAACCCAAGTCAAGTACAACAGGCTGCCCAAAAAGGTTCACTACTCTGAAAATGAGCACTGGGAAATACATGAGAAGAACGCAAGGTTAATTGAGGAATAGAAAGAAATGTCGGTCACCTCCAATAGCAAACTGGAATACCCGGAGCAAGGAATCCTGGAGCTAGAAGGCAAAGTCATAAAGAGGATCGAAAACTGCCAGAATGCTGAGGGACCTTAGGGAGAACATCGTGCCCGAGCCTACTTGCTGCTTGGACTGTACAAATTCGAGGATCTATATAATGGAGTTCGGAAAATCAAATATAGGGAAGGTCCTGCTGTGACCAAATAGTTTAGGATTATTTGCTTTCCTTAAAATGTAATAAGGTCTAGTGCCAATAGCGACTTGTTCTACTACTATGTTAGTGTCATTTTTTATTTTTCTACTTTTATATTATGAAATGAGGCACTTATTGGCATTTGAAATTCTCCAAATTTATTTTTGCTAGGCCTACCTCGGGCACAATGAGGTTCCCAAATTAGGATACGAGTTTATATTTCGCAATATGTGTTTAACTATTGGAAACATTTCAAGATCCTCACTAACTTGTTATATTTTTGTTTTTGTTTATTATTATTCACATCCCCATAGGTTGGTTCATCTATATTGGACTCATCAGCATATCATACAAAATCTAGAGGCCATCCACCTCCTCCTCCTCCAAGAAACACAAAAAGTAGAGGAAAAGAAAAGATGGATGACATATGTGGAATACGAAAGGAAAACATTAAGAACGCAGAGACCTACGATGGTCGTAGTACTCCAGCCCCAAACGACCTAGTTTTGAGACTTGAACAAAAGACACTAGAACTACAAGGAGAACTTGAGTAGGTCCGCAATTTGGCAAACTTGTCACTCACCCTCAACGTCCCTGATGTACACCAACAAAATGTAAAGAACCCAATACCTCCTCAAAACAAATAGAACCAACAGCTGCGAAATCCTACCATAACAAATCAATAGACCACTCAACAACAAAATATCAATCCATTTCCGATACCAAATCCATTACAATAGCATCAATCAATCCCATACCCACCAACCACCTCTTACCACACTCCATAATATACACAATCACCTATTCCTGATCCACAAAACTCCACCAATGACCACCACACCCCCGTTCAACTCAAAATTGATACCATGGGATTGTGCCACTGAGGCTCCACAAAAAGGGAAGACTAAGATATAGGAATTTTACGCCGTACGAGGGATGACTAGAAGAGTATACATGCCCGAACACCTAGGAGGTTCAAGTAAGGATGCCACTACTAGACAAATTGTCATTGAGATCGGGCCAGATGATCTATGGTGGAAAGTACAGGAAAAAGAATATTCTATTGTTGGTCACCTGAACAAAGTCCCTACTCATATATCTATCCTGTAGCTATTATAGAATTCAAAAGTACACACGAACGCCTTGATGAAAGTACTGAGCGAGGCTTATGTACCTAATAATATAATTGGTGGAGAAATGGCTAACATAGTGGGTCAAGTACTGGATAGCCATAATATTATCTTCCATAAAGATGAGCTGTCGCCCGAAGGTTTGAATCACAATCGAGCATTGCACATTACAGTACACTGTGAAGACAAGTTCATCGCCACGATCCTGGTTGATGGAGGTTCGAGTTTGAATATTTGTCTACTGGATACCTTGAAAAAGTTGGAAAAAGGTTTCCATGAAATAAGGACCAGAAGCATAAATGTGAAAGCTTTTGAATCGTCCCAAAAGGGCCACGATCGGGGAAATTAACCTTGTTTGCAGATGGGACCAACTTGGTTCGACATTGAGCTCAAAGTGCTTGACATACCAACCTCATATAATCTTTTATTAGGCCTCTTGTAGATCCATGTTTCTGGAGCCTTTCCCTCCATACTACATCAAGCCATAAAATTTGAATGGAACCATCACGAGGTGATCATTCATGGAGATGGGAGTAACCCCATCTATACCAGTCAAACCATCCCGGCCATTGGATATAGAAGAAGGCTAGAAGGAGACACCTATCATCATATTGAATGGGTCAACATGGTCAAGAAGGATAAGTGGTGGAGTAAGAAAATAGGAAGCATAATGGTCCGGGTATGAAACCGGCAAAAGGTTGGGAAAGAACCTCTAGGGTATCACCAAGCCGATATGGTTGAAAAACCATGGTACCACCATTGGGCTCGGGTATCAGTATACATGGAAAGAATAAAGGGATTGGTCACCACCGTGGCGTGGACCATACTATCCTCTTGAGCAACCGGTACCCCGTTTAGAACAAGTTTTCCATCAGGAAGACACGATATTGGGAACTACTAAAGAAGAAGCA